>CM030363.1:201156357-201850538 GCA_017893485.1 Hemerocallis citrina | reverse complement strand
CCATCGCGGCTCGGTCTTTTGGCATCGCCAGGTGTTTAACCACCTGCATACTTGCCAAGGAATCGCCAAGAAATCCGTCATGTTTCCAAACCTGCCAGTCCGGAACATGGATCTTCTTGTACTCCTCCGCAAGGAGCACCTCGGCCGTCGCCATCAACGGTGGCATCTCCATTGCGAGAGCTGCGGAGATTGGGAAGTCCGCTGCCTCATTCGATGCCGAGGCTACTCCCACGGCCGAGGTCAGCGTCACCACAACCGGAGGCTCAACGACCTCGACTTCGCTCGCGCCCCTCGGAGCCTTCGTGGGCGGCAGCTTCGTGGAAACCCTCTTGCGCTTCTTCGGCGCCTTACTTCCGAGGGCAGCCCTCTGTGCCATCACCGCGTCGAAGTCCATGGCCTCTGCATCACATAGGAAGCCAGTTTAAGACAAGTTAGAATATGCAAGATAAAAAAAAGAGGGGAGAGAAAATGAAAGCATTGAAAGAGCCGCGTACTGGGATCTATGCGGCTGAGCCCTCCCATGAAGAGAACATCCTCGGTAAGCTCCCTCCAATCGTACTTCGGCCAGTCAAGAAGAGTCCGCACTGTCTCCACGTCTTGAGCGTGGAGCACCGGCAACTCCTTTACTCGCCTCGACACCTCCTCCACAAAATCGGTGGGAATGGGCCATGCCTCAATGCCCCGCACTACCAAGTATTTGTCTCGCCAGTGCTTGATGGAGTTAGGGCAGACGACGAGCCGACCTCCATGCCTCAGAGCAAGGTAGTACCGGAACTCCGACCGATTCTGCTGATGAAGTCGGTAGATAGTTCGAAGTACCCTAAGCTCCGGCTCGATCCCAGCTGCTTGGCAGTGGAGTACGAACCCATTAATAACTCTCCACGCGTTCGACATCAGTTGAATGGGGCTGACCCCAAACCACCTCAGCACCTTGATCGCTAACGGGTGGAGAGGTAGCCGAGCCCCGACGATGAAGGCGTCGACCGGCCAGAAACACATGTTCACTGGCATCGGCGAATTTGCCCTAACACCGGGACCTGGCAGCATGAGCTCGTACTCCTCCGAAATTTGGAAGCAACCCCGAATTACTGCCAAGTCCTCCAGGCTGAGAATAGAGACTGTCTCATCGGCCTCGGAGGTCTCTCTTGCCTCGTTTTCCTCGAAGGCTCTCCCCCTCCCATAAATAATGCGCTCGGCATGCTCCTCGGGAAGCTCTCGAACCCGCTGAAGCCCCGTCAGTGGTCCTGGATACCTGCCGAACGGCCCCATGCGCTTCGGATCTTCCACTATACTGTCTCGACCGAATACTTTCTTGCCTTTATCATGACGACACGGAGAAGGGACTTCAGCGGCAGAAGGGGAGGGCTCGGATATAGGAGAAAGAGACATATTTATACTTAAAAAATGGCTAAGTGTAAATTACCTTTGAATTGATGGGAACGGTCGGAATATTCACCGGAGAAACAAACGACGATCACCGTGAGCTCTCGCTAGTAGAAATTACTGCCTGAGTGAAAATTCGGAGAAGTGAGAAATAAGAGGGGGGTGAAGTTTTTATAGAACCGGGCACACTAAACGAGGTTAATGGGCCCACAAGAACCAACCCATTTATACAAGACGACAAAACGACTTGAACCGTCACATTATTTACCGCGCCTAGCTGTACTATCGCATTAAATGACTGTTACATCTGTCAGAAGTTCAGCAGCCGTCGCATTAAATGACTGTCACATCTGTCAGAAGCTCAGCAGCAGCCAACTCGGCCTAACATTTCCTATGGTGCCAAAATCGCGCCCCAAGACCATGTCACATGGAAAAATTGGATCTCGACACACGCTACCGAGCGTTCTTTCCACCGACCATGTTACATGAAAAATTGGACCTCGGCACACGCTGCCAGCGTTCTTGCCACCGACCATGTTACATGAAAAAATTGGACCTCGGCACATGCTACCGATCGTTCTTGCCACCGACCATATTACATGGAAAAATTGGACCTCGGCAAATGCTGCCGAGCGTTCTTGCCACCGACCATGTTACATGAAAAAATTGGACCTCGGCACAGGTGCATGGTGTGTTCCATGTGTCAATGTTGAGAAAGTATGTGCAGGATCAGAATCATCAGTTGGTGGAAGTGCCTGAAGGTCTACAGCTGAACTTGAGTTACAAGGAGCGACCTGTAGAGATTGTTGATCGTAGGGAGAAGGTGTTGAGGAATAAGGTGATATCTATGGTCAAGGGTTTGTGGAGGAACTAGCAGTTTGAGGAAGCTAATTGGGAGCCGGAGGATCGCATGTAGAAGGATTTTCCTGAGCTTTTTGTATGATTGTATTCTTTTGTGTGATTGTATTCTTTTGGTTAAATTGTATTCTCTTGTATAATTGAATTCCCTGAACTATATTTCCATTTATGTTATTGCATTTTCTTTTGCTTATGTTGTTTGTGTTAGGATTGTATCTTGTATACTCGTGGTTCAAATTAGAAGAAGGTAAGATGAAGCACGGAGGTTGAAGCGTCGAAGTGAGTAGAAGAGAAAATAGCAGCAGCAAGGTGCAAGCATAGTCGACTGTTCCAAGTTGCGGTCGACCGCACCCCCCGACTGCGCCCCCCGATTGCTCGTAGTACAAGGATTATCCGAGAGAGGTACGGTCGACCGGTCTTGTTGGACGTTCGATCGACCGCAGCGCTGTGTTCGTTTTTGGGCTTCGATTTGTTAGGTCGTTTCAGTCCAATCTTCAACTCCAAGTTAGATCGTGCGGCTCCTATTCAGTTACTTTTTTCCCAGGTTATATCGGACGACTGAGAAACAAGATTAGACCTAGGTTTTCTCTCTATTATTCTATATATATATATATTGTAAACTCCTCCAATATGAGAAGGAGTACTTTATAGATTATTTTTTCCATTGCAAAGAGGGGCTCGAGAGAGTGATAGTTCTTAGTGAGTGAGTTTAATTCCTTGTATTGAGTGAATCAATAACTCCTTGTAATCTTTTCTAGTTGAATATCAGATATCCCTATATTTCCTCCCGGATTAAGCAAAATCTAATCGGGATAAGTCATCGGTGTGTTTGTGTTAGTTTGGTATCTACTTGCTTGCTCAATTTATTCGTCTCATCTACTTCGACTTCCTCGTTGCTCTAATTAGTTCCACTGCGACCATAGGCGTTTGTTGATGCCCCAATCCCAACAACTGGTATCAGAGCTTCAGGTTGCCGAGTTCCTTCTTAAGATGATAGGCCACAGTATTTTGAAGATCAAGCAGTTCGATGGAAAGATCAATTTCAATCTTTGGAAGACTGGCATATATGATGTTCTTGTTTAAGAACATTTGCAGTTAGCCGTTAAGAAAAAAGAAAAGCCAACTGATATGAAGGATGACGGTTGGGAAGATATTCATGAAAGAGCCATCCGATTATCCTTGGTGGACAAGGTCAAGTGCAAATTTCTTGAAGAAACTGATGCGACAAGTTTGTAGGAAAAACTCATAGCTGACTACTCTGTTTCATTGTTATTAGATCGGATGCATTAGAAGAGGTAGCTATTTCGTTTATCTATGAAGGAAGATACTGATCTCCAAGACCACATTACAGAGTTCAATAAGATATTATCTGAACTTAAGGCGATCAACGCAGATGTGTGTGAGGAAGATAAAGCTTTCAACCTAATATATTCACTGCCAGATTCGTACGAGCCTTTGATCACTACCATGCTACATGGTAGATCTGCCAAGGAGAGTATTTCGGTAGATGGTGTAATCAAAGCTTTGAAGGAAAATCAACTTAGGATGCAGACTCAGAAATCATCGTCAAAGTGCTTTGCAAAAGGATTCGATCCGTTGCCGATATTGCAAGAGGCCAGGGCATATCAAGAAAGATTGTTGGAAATTGCAGAATCAGGAGAGCGCAAAGAACGGGAGTTCAGCCGCTAATGTGGTTAGTGCCTTTGATACAGGTAATTCTTGTCTTCTTGTTTCAAATTCTTTAGAAGTGGATTCTAGTTGGTTTCTTGACTCAAGGAGTTCTTCTCATATTTGCTCCGAGAGGGCGTTGTTTTCTACTTATAAGTCGACTACAAGGCATTGTGTGACAACGAAAACTGGGGAGATTTGTGAAGTAGTGGGTGAGGGGACAGTTGAGTTGAAGATGTCAGGTCTAAACATGTTCACTTTAAGGGATTTTTTGCATATTCCTCTGCTGAAACAAAATCTGATTTCCTTGGGAACTCTTGATGCACGGGGTTGTAGGTACACAGCTCAAGGTGGTATTCTATCTTTTTTTCAAGGTCATCGAAAAGTGATTAGAGGTATGAGAGTGGTTGGGCCAAGCCAAAATAATCTCTACAAGCTTTGGGAAATTTGAAATACTTGCGCAAGTGTTGTTATTTTTCCCGTTATTCCCGCAAGCTCAGCTAGTTTGCCGCAACTAGATTCATCGAGATGAGACCACGACGTTCGAATATCGTCAAGAGGTGGAGAAAGCCTAAGGGTAGGTGGAGTTCGTGAGGAGTTTGGCAACTTTATGAGTACATCTACGGAGGTGTACCCTTGAAGGGGTATACTGGATTTGGTGAGATTGGGTTGAGAACAGTTCAATTAGAAGAAGAAGCTATTGTTCTAAGTTTTCTTTGCAAGTGGAATTTATTAGAGTTTGGAGATGGGTAACACATCATGTGATAGCACTTGTATACAATCCAAGGTGGAGTTTGTTAGGATTGTGTCTTTTATACTCGTGGTTCAGATTAGAAGAATATAAGATGAAGCACGGAGGTCGAAGCATCGAAGTGAGTAGAAGGGAAAACAGCAGCAGCAAGGTGTAGGCATAGTTGCGGTCGACCGCACCCCCCACCTGCGCTCCCCGACCACTCTTAGTTCAAGGATTGTTCGAGATAGGTATGGTCGATCGGTCTTGTTGGACGGTCGACCGACTGCGGTGCTGTGTTCGTTATTGGTCTTTGATTTGTTAGGTCGTTTTAGCCAATCTTCAACTCCAAGTTAGATCGTGCAGCTCCTATTCAGTTACTTCTTTTCCAGGTTATATCGGACGACTGAGAATCAAGATTAGACCTAGCTTTTCTCCCTATTCTTCTATATATATATTGTACACTCCTCCAATATGAGAAGGAGTACTCCATAGATTATTTTCACCATTACAAAGAGAGGCTCGAGAGAGAGATATAGTTCTTGGTGAGTGAGTTTAATTCCTTGTATTGCGTGAATCAATAACTCCTTTTAATCTCTTCTAGTTGAATATCAGATCTCGCTATATTTCCCTTGGATTAAGCAAAAGATAATCGAGATAAGTCATCGGTGTGTTTGTGTTAGTTTGGTGGATCTACTTGCTTGCTCAATTTATTCGTCTCATCTACTTCGACTTCCTCATTGCTCTAATTAGTTCCGCTGCGACCAGAGGCGTTTGTTGATGCCCCAATCCCAATAGTTTGGTCCCTATTTGTAACACCCCGAATTCCAAATAAGACCAAATTCGAAGTTCCACAGGATCTTTACACTTCACTTCGTACAATTTTACAAGGAAATTTGAACTTTTTATAATACAACAGAGTCCTTTACATTTATTTACACAGCGGAAGATAAAATGAAGTACAATAATGAAAAATTATACAATTACAACATTTTTAACATTTTAATAAATCAACAACAGCATATCAACTTTATTTCTTCATGAAAATCCAACTCCTGCATAATAAACTGTGGGCACATCAGTTACTTACAACTGACAAAAATGTTATACTCGGCCATCCACTTTATGCCGGAAATATAACGATCTTAATACTTTAACAAACCACAACTTAAATGCAAATTAAAGTGTTAAATGTGACTACACTAAACATGGAAGTGTATGGAATGCCTTAATGCCTAATGCAGATATTTTATACTAGGATGACACTAATGCATAGTTGTTCGGGTTCTATGCATCCCATACAACATAGGTCCGAGGGCAAGCTCCTACGTACTCTACATTAAAGGGTTCGATCCCTCGCCATGAAAACTACCCAGTAATAAGACAAGGTTTAGATCATTCCACGAATATGGATCCCAGCCCCAGAGTCCACCACTGACTGTTATAACAGATCTCTCATCATGCGAATCATCCTGCAAGTTCCCCTCTAGCCCCGGTATACGTATATACACTGGAGTACGGCAAACTATCCGCCCGACTACGCATAGTACTGGATTTAAAATAAAAGTTCGTCTCCATCGAAGCAACCTCAATCCCAGAGTACACTGTCCGACTAGGTCTATAGTCTCGAAGTACATCGCCCGACTATATAGAGTGCCCCACTTACGTTTACCTAGGTTTACTACATCTTCACTTAGTTCCTAGTTCTTAAGTTCAAGACATGAATAAATTATCACACCTAGAGTTAGTTTTTACCCCCTACCGGACTTAATCACAAAATACGAGATAACTCCATGGCCATAACTCAAAAATATAACTCAAATCTTTTAATTCAATAATGCCGATACCCAAGGTCTCACTAAACTCTAGATCACAACATTTCATGTACAAGAATCCACGGATACTCATACCCTTCAATAATCATGTATTAAACTCAAAGTATTCATATCTTCAACTTATTCACAAATTGATCAATGTCTTATCTTAGCATCATTCATGAGTCATTTATTCATTTACAATTCAAAATAAAACAATATTTCTTTTCATGAATAATAGATTCATCCACTTTAAGTCTCATTAGTGATTTAAGCTCATATAGCAATTTCTACATCAAGTATTTCTTACTCAACATAAGTATATGTTTACATCAAGAGAATCCCATAATATGACAAATATTTTTCTCTTCTTTTCAAAATAAAGGTCATATACTCAAATAAATAATTTTGAAGTCAAAAACTTATTTACTATCTCAATTCCTCTTTTTAATTCCTCAAAATATACATGAAAAATTCAAAAAAATATTTTTAATAAATTTTATATCATTTTATATGAATATTAGAATTTTCCCCCAAATTTTATTGTATGAAAAATCACTTAAAATCCACAAAACCCAAAAAAAACAAAATGACGCCATCAGGTTTCGCGAGCACCCAAACCCACACCGCAAGCCAATAATTCCAAGTGACTTGGCTGTCAATATGCCATCTCAAAATCCTTATATACTAACTTTCGGGTCTTGGATTTAATTAAACAAAAACAAAATAAAATGTGTCTAACAAGTTTCGAACCCAAGATCTCCCGACCAACACAGTGACTTATGGTGCATCCGCTAGCCAATAAATTCAAGTGTGATAACTAATATCGAATCACACTGATATGCTTTTGTTCAAACTTACTGTTATTCAATTATCTTCACAAAACTGTTTTTTTCTTTTTTTTCATTCGATCTAATCTTTCATTAGAATACAATTTCTTCATCTAGACTGAGTTTACTTTCAAGCAGTAACTCACGAATTTTTAATTGATATTTTAGACATTAAATCTAAATTTCAACTTATTTCCTCTTATTAATGAATAAGAATTGTATTTCATCAATTTAATCAAAATAGCAATTGTTTATTTCTTACAACCAATTAAATAAATCTTGGTGTACCCAATTAACTTTACTAAAAATCATTTTTACCACAAGGGGAAACTCAACAATTTTTCATACAATTACATATTTCTTCATTTGTAAATTAACATGCATATTTGTTCATGACAACTACTCATTATTTCTTTTTCTCATTTCCAACTAACATGATGATAATGTGTTTCTTAATCATAACGAAATTTACTACCATTTATAGCACATACAATAGCATGGATTTGTTCTGTATTTATCTCAACAAATTTATCTATACTACTCATTAATCAATTCTAGTATATATGTCTTATATTTACAAAGCACAAGATCACCCACCTCTTATGAAAAATTTGTGACCAAAGAAGATGAGACACAACTCCTAGCTCCTAGATCCAACAAAGCAACTCCTAGTCCTTCTCCTAGTAAGAGCACTCCAAAAATGCCTCCAATGCACAAGAACACTCTAACTCTCTTTCTTTCTTTAATTTGTTTAGTTTAGGTGTGAAAAGAGAAGAAAAACAATGGGTGTATTTATAGGACAAAAGAAGGGCTAAAATGCAAAATCTCCCACCTAATAATTACCCACTGCTCCATCTCTTCACTTTCCCTAACCCCCATCTCTCCACTTCTCTAACTCCCGGCCCACTCTCTCTTCCATAACCGACCTCTCTCTTTTCTCATCTATACACGTACACGTGTTGTGCACTAGTGCACACACATACAAAATTAAATACAATTCCTATAATTCTAATATGTGTATTAAAAGTTGTTACATGTTATGTGGGAGTCCATGCACAACTAAAAAATAGATTTAATTAATGGGCTTGTCTTGTGGGCTTGCTTTTAATTAATTTAATCAATTAGTCAAGTGGGCTAGAATCTATTCTTAGGTCCATGGGTTTAATGAAAAGCTGAATAAAAAGACTCATGCATGCTAAAATATTAAATGAGAGTAAGAAAAATAAAGATGAAAAAATTAGCATGTGCGATGTACTTGCACACACTTTCTTCAATTAAATACTTTTATTTAAATTAAAACACATGTATATAGTATATAAGATGCATATAAAATTAGTTTAATTAAAAATTATAATGCTTCATGCACAAATAAAATAAATTCACACACATTTTTTGAAATTCATTTCAAGAAAGAATACGCCCAAATATGCGCATCGAAACAAACACGTGCGTCGCACGTTAAATATCAGAAATACGAAATTCAACGTTATCAACGGAAAATTTTTAAAGATAATAAAAATAAAATATAATAAAATATATTTATTCATTTTATATATTCCACGACGTAATTGCTACGTACGTAAAAAACACGTGCATTATACGTATAACAATCTTTTAATCAAAATAAGGAAAAATGAATTTCCGTTTATAAAAGTAGATTTGAATACCTAAAATAAATAGTTTAAACACATAGAATATATTACACGTAGCGGTGGAAACACATAATCGATACGTGCAACAAACATATATAAAAAACACGTAAAAATGCAGAGATTGAAATTTAATATTTTAGTTGATTTAAATAGGATAAATATATGGGGAATGCATAAATAGTAAGAATCACAATACGTAATGAAAATACGTTACAAATATTATCAGTAACGGTATAAAATACACGTGCGTAACACACAAGGGCAAAATTGTCATTTCCAATTTTGCGGGGTGTTACACTATTAGTAGTAGTTCTTAGGACAGAACTATTCTAAGGAGAGAGTGATGTAACACCCTATATTTTTAAAGGATGTTTTTGGGATTAATAAATGAACTAAAATGATTTTTGGTGATTTAATAAATTTTTTCTGAAAATTGTCTATTTACACGTGCAAAACACGTGCAAATATTTTACTGGGAAACTCAAAGTCAGAAATTATTTTGGGAAAACATAATATTTATTATTATGTATTATTTATGAATTTTCTGGATTTTTATGATATTTATTTGGCATATTTGTAAATATTACAAAAAAGTGGGGCTTTTGTGCAAAATTACCACTTGGAGTAAAAACTCCAGATTTTCTGTTTTCTGCACTGAGCATGATGGCTAGTCAACTCAGATTTAAAGAGTTTACTTTATATTCTAATAGATTTGGTTTATTTCGCAAATTTGTTAAAGAATTGAGTTTTTGCAAAATTTCCACTTAGAGGCAAAAATTACAAAATTGTTTTTCTGGGTTTGAAAACAGTGCCGACCAAATTAGGGTTGGTTATTTTAGATTTTAAATCTCAATTGATTTGGTTATTCTAATTTCCAAGTATAAGGATTTATATATGTAAGGATATATTCAAAAGGGATATTTTGCAAAACCTACTCAAAACCCTAAAACCTAATTTTCGACCTAATATAAGAGAGGTGCAGCTGTCTCTTTGCTGCATCAAAATAAAGGATTTTCTTAATTATTGATTTCTTGGAGTTTCGAAACGAGGATCTTGGATTTCTTGCGAACGGAATGACTTTTCTTATTCTCTTTATTATTTCGGTTGATTCTTCAATAAGATGAGTGACATATGTTTGCTTTCTTACTGTTCTATGCATGTTATAGGTGATGATTTGTCTATTAGAAAGTATGTTAGAGGATTGTATAATGGTATAATGAATATATTGATGGATAGATGAATAAAAATTGAATATTTTCATGAAAACTATGCTATTGATAATTAAAACCGTATATAGATGACTTGAGATTGTTAAAGAACCTAATAGAAATCATGGGTATGATGTTTTTCTTTTGTATTCTTGCTGTTTTGATTGTCTATTATGAGTTTTATGATGTATATGACATAAAGTGAAAAAAAATTGAATCTTATTGTGTATGATTATAGGTATAATCTGTTTTGATATTTTGAAGAAGTAAAACTTGACTAATTACAAGTTGTGATTGTATATATTCATGAGTAAACTATTGTAATCAGTGGGGTTTGTGTTTAATCAAGTTTTGGAATGATTTTGGATAAAAAAAGATCAAGTTTTGAACAATTAAACATTGGCATATTTCGGGTATGATAATAATCAGCTGGAAGTTGATTTTGAGATTTTTTATGAAGTTTTCGATCGGATCATGAGTGGTTTTGATACTGAGATTATTTTGAACAATGTACTACCTATATTTGATGAATTCTTGATGCTTCTAACTGATGTAGTTACACATATATACACTTATATATATATATATGCCATGTTTTGAAGAGTTTTGTCGAAAACTGATCTTTTGAGAATTTGATGAGGTTTCGATTGGTTTTATAAACTCCAGTATGTTAGATAAGTTGTATTTGATCATCTCAGGAATTTTGTTTTACAAATTTATGATTTTACAAAGATTTAACGAAGTATCAAGAAAAATGTGCCCGAATATTAAAGCTGTCATTTTTTCAAACATGACAGTTGACCGTCTGGATTTTGAACTAAAAATGTAGGTCGACTGTCAATTCTTTACTTTTTGGATTTTGGCTTGACAGTCGACCACTCACTTTTGAACTGTCTTTGACAGTCGACTGTCAGTATTCTGGATGAGTGTTTTGTTGAGTTTTTCGTTGTTTTTCTTGAACGATTATTTCTTCAAACTTATGGATTATTGATCTACTGTTTTAGATTATATTTTTGCTACAGATTACAGTATTTTATAGAGAGTTACATTTTAATTATAATAGAATTTGAATTTTATTTCTATGACTTTATAAAGTGAAATATATACGGTTTTCGAAGGAATTGATATTTTGTGACTTTCTACGACTTCAAAATATGATTCTCAGTTATTTAATGGATTTAATATTTTATTTCAATTTTGGAATTGGTGAGTTTATGAATGAATTTGTATTTTGTTGATTAAAGAAGTGTTTTTGATATAAATGTTTTGTTGATGGAATTAAAAGTTTTAATGAAAGATTCTGTGTTGATATTCGATTTGTAAATCTCTAGGAGTTGAGTGAGATTCCTGTGAACCGGCAGTTGAGACTTATGGATTTTAACCAGTTGGGGTCTTGGGGTTGTTTGTGGAATTAAATTCGGCAGGATACACTAACTCTAGAGAGGGCAAATTTGTGTTTTATTAATCATAATCAACTTAAGGACAAGCACTAGTGGAGATGTGATAGAATTTGAAAAACGTAAGTATATGCTCTAGAGGTCTAGTCCAATGGATGCGTTCCAGGACTGTGTGTTGTTCTGTCTGAGAGGACATTTTGTATGTTCGCATGTCGAGGGTCTGCAGGCCTATTCACGGAACATGCAGGTGCATTCGCGTGTCGAGGGTCGACGGGCCTATTCACGGGATGTACTAGTATATCTGTACGTCGAGGGTCTGCGGGCCTATTCGTGGGGTACACGTCGGGGGGTGATTCTCCCTGGGGGTCAGAGCTATTCTTACATGATGCATGCACATCGAGGGTTGTTAGGCCTATTTGCGGAGTATTCGGGATCTTTTTTCTATCACCGTAGTAGTATTAGTTGCATGACGAGAGATCTAACCCTACAAAGTGGAGAACGATAAGGGTTTGCACCTGACCTATGTAGTATGGAATGCATAGAATCCGACAAGTATGCATTAGAGAGTCATCATACTGCATTTGTGTTTCTTGACTTGGTTTTATGCATGTTTGTATTTTGTTTTCCTACACTATACACTTAGACTAGTTTCACTTGATGTTTTCTTGCTTCATTTATGGTTATTTCATATTTCATTTGTTACTACTGTTGACATGTGTTGATTTATGACTTTATTCTTTATGTTTCACTTATGTTGTATTTTCTTTGGATGTCACTCACACCGTTATGGCGGATCCCTGTGGTTTTGGGGGTTAGGGTTATCCCTAGCCTCATATTTTACAGATAGGTACTTATAGCTTGGAATTTGGATGCATGTAGTAGAATGATAATGTGGCTTATGCAAATTTGTAAAAGAAAGAAATTGTAATTCAATGTGTTTAATTTTCCGCTGTGCTTTGTAAAAAAATTGGTGTAATAAAAGTTGAAATTTTTTCTGTGTTTGGCTATGTTTACTATTTCATTGAGGTAGATGCTGAGAATTGTGCCACGTATTTTAAGATATTATATTGAAAATTCAGTGCACTACATAGCAATAGTAAGTAAGTGCCAAGAGTGTGAAGATTTGTAGTTGTGTGAATCAAAGCATCATTGTGAAAAAGCAATCAAAGATGGATGATGGCATATGTGGAATATTGAAAAAAAGGCATAAAATATGACCAAATACTGATGGCCACTATGCACTCGAAGAAAATATGGAAGGTGGTTTCAAGGTGTCAGGTTACCATCCCATCCTCTAGCTTGGAGCCTTTCTTTGGAGTTAAATTTCTTCCAACTCAACAGCCAAATGCAAATCTTGCATTTAAGTGGGGCTATTCTTTTCCAACAAGCCTTATAGGATGGAGATCGCAGGCCAGAGATGTTGAAGAAGGAATAAGCAGATTTGACATTGTATACTCCTGAGGTAGAATATCTCCATTTGGGGGTGTCAGCTTGGATAGAGGTTTGTAGATTGGCTATAAGATTTAAAAGTGCTTCTTTCTTAGCGCACAAGATAGTAGAGGAGTTACTGTTGAGGCAAGGTCTCCAAATCCACTTGTCATCTTCATAAATTCCCTGGGAATGAAGTGTTGCATCCTTATTCTAAGCAACATTGTAGATAGCGGGGAAGAGATGAGAAATGCTGTAATACTTCGTATGAGATAGGCCTTCATGGTTGACTTAGTATTAATTCATGGTTAGATGAGCCTATAGATTTGGTAGTGTTGGTATAGAGCCTATAGAAAGAATAATTAATTACTATGGGGTCATGGTGTTCATGGTAGGTGGGGGTGACTTAGTCCCACATGGAAGGTGAGTTAGGATTGTGTGCGTATATATTAGGAAGCCTATGATCAAGAGGCACCAACTAGTCATGACACCTTTTGAGAGGCAGCCTGTGGTGGGCAGTTATTATAATTTGTTTGAGCGGGGCCTGGGGCATTACAAATGGTAACAGAGCCGACTTTCGACACCGATTGTGGGTAAGAGTGGGTGAGATGTATGCCTGGCTGAGGACAGTACGCAAGCAGGGTACTCCACTCCACATAGGCTAGAAAGGTGATCCTGTATCAGCTTGCGGGTCCCGGGCTCAGCGAGGACGCTGAGTTCTTAAGGTGGGGTGTATGTAATACCCCGTATGAGATGGGCCTTCATGGTGGGCTTAGTAATTAATTCATGGCTAAATAAGTGCTGGTGACTTAGTCCCACATGGAAGGTGAGTTAGGATTGTGTGTGTATATATTAGGAATCCTATGATCAAGAGGTGCCAACTAGTCATGACACCTTTTGAGAGGCAGCCTGTGGTGGTCAGTTGTTAGAATTTGTTTAAGCAGAGCCCGGGGCGTTACAAATGCTTTGCCCTCCAATCCACTTAGAATTCCAGAACTTGATGAGTTTCCCATCTCCTAACTGCCATTGAATCCCCTAATGAAATCTCTGTGCTAGCTTATAAATTCCTTTCCAGAACTGAGTGGCATGCATAGGACAAGAGAAGCTATTTGAACCTCTGTTAAAGTATAGGGATAGAAGAGTTTGAGAACCAAAAGACTTGTCTGCCATCGCTTTCACCACCATTGCATCAGCAATGCTTGGTTGAACTGTTATAGATTTAGCACTCCCAAGCCACCTTGCTCTTTGGGTTGGCGGATTCTCTTCCAATTTGTGCAGACAGCTCCTGAAGCCTTAGAATCAGCTTCCACCCAAAAAAATATGTTGCGGATCTGATCAATTCTTGCAATCACCTATCGTGGCATGTTAAAGAAAGATGCAAAATATGTAGGAAGAGCACTGAGAACAGAGTTGATGAAAACAAGCCTGCCACTCCTAGAGAGAAATCTTCCCTTCCATGTTGATAGTTTATTCTCTATTCTTAAAATAAGGGGCAACCATTATCTCTTTTTCAGCTTGCCCTTGGTCAGAGGCATACCAAGATACTTGATGGATAGAGTTTCATGTTTGTAGCTCAAGATATTTGAGAAGGCATGAAGTTTTGCCCTTGACTTACCAAAGTAGATAAGGGAAGATTTAGAGAAATTAATGTCCAACCCCGATACAATGGCAAATAGGTGAAGGAGCAGCTTCAGGGGTAAAACTTCTTGTTCATCACCATGGCAGAAGATGAGAGTGTCATCAGCAAATTGGAGTGTAGAAAAAGAGGAGAGGGTACCCCGAAGCTGAAGTTGTGAGAAAGTGCCACACTGCCTACCATATTGTAACATCTGGGCAAGGACATCGATTGCAATAATGAAAAGCATAGACGAGAGAGGATCTCCTTGCTTTAGACCTCTCTTGGAGGTGATGATTTTTCCTTCCACACCAATAACAAGAACAGAGGATTTGGCTGATCGTAGGATATTACTAATCCACATGCACCACCTTGGAACAAGTCCTCTAGCAGAAAACATTTGCTCAATGAAATCCCAGCTGACAATGTCGAAGGCTTTGCGGGAATCAATTTTCATCATGAGTGTATCTGATTTTTTGGAGCTACACAAATTAATAGCTTCATGGGCCACCAAAAAACAGTCAATGGTGGATTTAACTTTCAAGAAGGCACTCTGAGAGGAAGGGACTAAGGTGTCAAGCAGGGGGCTTAGTTGGTTGGCCAGGATCTTGGTGAAGATCTTGAGGGGGCAGTTCAAAAGACTAATTGGACAAAAAGTCAGAGACATTGCTTGCACCTTCGCATTTTGGGATAAGCATAATATTGGAGTAATTGAGTTTACTAATATCAATGGTACCATTTTGCAAGTCTATAAGCATACTGTACAGGCCTCTATGAATCGTCTCCCAACATTGCTGATAGAAGCCCATGGAAAAACCATCAGGTCCAGGTGCCTTGTCACTACTCATGTCAAAGACAGCTCTTCTAACCTCCTCCATACTGAATGACATCTCTAGCCCTGTTAGATTGGAGTTAGTTTGAGGATATAGGGTTCTCCAATCAACCCTGAAATCAACAGTAGGACAAGTTCCATAAATTTCACTAAAGTGATCTTCAAAACAGGACCTGATGATATTTGGGGCAGTGATCAAGTCCCCATTATGCATTATGGAGTAAATATAGTTCTTCCTTCTCCTTCCATTGGCAATGGAAAGGAATTTTTTTTTGTTGGCATCCTCTTCCTTGATCTAAGTAATACAGGATCTCAGTTACCAATAAGTCAGTTCTGCTTTCACTATGGACTGATACTCTTTCTTTGCAGCTACTAGATTATCGGACTGGGCTGAATCAAGGGGGTTATCATCTGCAGTAATCTCTAAGTGATGAATTTTTTCAATAAGTGCATTTTTTTGGATAGCGATATGTCCAAAAACCTCATTTCTCCATCTCCGAATTTTTCTTTTCAGCAAAATGAGCTTCTGAGCAAATCTTCCCACCGAGGATCCTTTGCACTTAAAAGCCTGCCACCATTCAATTACAGCAGGTGCAAAGCTCTCATTTTGAAGCCAAGCTTTCTCAAATCTGAAGTAGTGGACTTTATGCTGAATTACATTAGTATCAAGGATAATCGGGCAGTGGTCAGAAGCAATTCTTGGAAGAGAGTGTTGAATGCAATAAGGGTGGAGCTGTTCAAATTGTTCAGTGATAAGAAACTTGTCAGCCCATCCAAAGCTGGATTGGTTCTCAGATTCGACCAAGTGTATTTCCATCCTGCGAGTGGTAGACCAATGAGCTCTAACCTCTGAATGAAGTTACAGAATTCGTTCATATCTCTCCCTGTACTCTGCCCTTTATTTATCTCAGAGTTACTTAGTCTAACATTGAAGTCCCTGCAAATAGCCCAGACATCACAAAGCAATCCTCTTCTCTGTTCAATCTCACTGATACATAGAGTTCTATCATCGAGCTCAAAGGGAGCATAAACAGAAGTAAGCGACTACTCTATCCATGATGTTCTGTTTCTAAATGATAAAGAAATTGAAAAATATCAACTGTTGAGTAGAAACACTTCAGAATGTTATCATCCCATCCAATTAATACCCCTCCACACCTTTCGATAGCACCTAGCTCCAACCATCTGTTAATCAAAGTTCCTCTGAGGGACTGTAACTTCCTGCTTGAAGGGTTGTTAACCTTTGTTTTTTGGAGACGGACTATTGAAACCTTGGCATTGCAGATACCATCTCGAATAAGGGCACATTTTTTGGGGTTGCCCAACCCTCTAACATTCCAACTAGCAATCTTCATTGAAAGAAATAGAAAAATAGCCAAAATAAACTAGGACAGGAAAAAGAGACCATATAATCTTAAGACATTCAGAGGGGTTGCCTCTGCTGATCAGGGTGATCAACATGAGCACTCTCTGTCTATTTAAGTTTATCGATCGATTGTGGTCCAATAGCCTCCACTCCTACAGATTCAGCGATCTCATTGATATCCTCTTTAGAGAGCAAAGCAAAAGGATTATGACATGCATTGGCAGCTGAAAACATAGAAGATGAGGTACCTTCTTTCTTGCGAGAGGTTGCTGCTTTGATCGAAGTGGACATGTGTTTCATGAAGGGTCTGGTGCTAGTGCCCATGGAAGCAGATCTACTTCACATTCCTCGCTTGCTAGAACCTTCCTCAAAGCCAGGGGGAACAGAATTCGAATTGGATTGGGACTGAGATCTTGGCTTGCGCTGGATAAGAGACTTAGTCTTGAAGCTTGAAGAACCAACTCCTCTTGCCCCCAAATTAAACTGCATTGCATTGGACTTGCTTGTCTTCTCCATTTTTTTAATAACGGATTTCTTAAGAACATATTCAACCGCAGGTTTGATTTCGCTGAAGAGGGACAAAGGAATATTTACCACTATACCCTTCCAAACCATTTGGCGTATTTCCTTTTTAGTACGATTTTCTTCAAAGCTCGCTGAGCTATGTTATTTGATTCCCAGGTTCGATCTCCAAATTATCCTACTTATATTACGAAATCTCCACAATAGGAATGGCACTGAAAACAAATTGTTCTTTCTATTTAGATCCCACAGAATCAGCTCCTATCTTTTGTGATGAGAGGAGGGGGGTGGCAGATTAGTAACCGCCAAACTGGAATTGGCTAAACCCATGATATTCAAAAACTTTCCAACAATCTGATCCTAATTTGGCGCTCCTTGTGATTGGGCGACAATTTGAACAGTATCCCTTATTTTCGTCTTGCCCGTTGCATCTCCGATGATCCCCTGAGGAGGTACCAGAGCAAAGGGAGCCTCACGGGGCTAGGATGGGGCTTGTTTATTGTGCGCAACATTTTCCTCCTTCTTTCGCTAAAAAGTGCAAGGATTACTTCCCAAAGTGAAAAGCTGAATCTTGCCTTACTGGACGTCTTTGACGGGGATAGGCTGGCCGAGGATTAACACTAGAACATCATGGATTTGTAGCTCCCTTGTCCAAGGCACAGTATATCTTACTTGCACTAGTTTTGGGATGTGAGTGATGTCTTCCACTTCGATAAGGGCCAAAGCTTGATCTCTGGTAGCTTCTTCTTTCATCTCAGTACTCATGGTGATGAACTTCCCAAACGGCCTGATCAGATGCACAAGGGACGTCCGATTCCACATGTGGGATGGCAAGAGGGGTATTTTGATCCAAATATAGCTTGGTTTAGGTCTGAGCTTCACCCCAAAGTCTATGGACCATGGCGAAAACGTGGCATTGAACCCAGAAAACTGGAACATCCCATCCGCGACCGCCTTTTTCGCCTGTAACACCACGTAAAATTGAGTTATTACAATTTTACACCACATGAGTTACGCACATGTATTTTGTACCGTTACGTGAAATATCCGTTATATTATAAAATTTTTTACGTATTTTCTATGTATTTCGATTATTTATTTTATAACTTGGTCGAATTTGTTTTTGGAAATTGAATTAATTTCCACCTATTTTGAGCCAACTTAAATATATTTTGTTAATACGTGTAATGCACGTGTTGATTGTATCTTTCTCAATAAATTAATGGAGTTATGTATAATTATTTTACTTGCTAAGTAAAAATGCATGGTGTAGTTTGTAACTAAATTAACTTAGCTTAATCTATATTAAATTGGGTAGTGCATGTGGCTTTTAATTAGCAATTTATAAACATAACGTGTAAAACATGTGCACCAAAAATTACATCATGAGCCCGAGTTTTTTTTTCTCCCCCATGTTGACCGACTAAAATTAAAGAAGAGGAAGGAATTTTGACTTAGTCAAAATGATGGAGTAATGTGTGGTTATCTCTTTAATCATGGATAGTTGTTGGGTTTTTATTTTGTAAATAAAAACCCCTCCATCTCCTCTCTCATTTGAAAAACCACCGGCCAAAATTGTTTAGGAGAGAGAGTTGTTCATTTTGAGTGATTAGAGCTTGGTGATGGAGCTCTTGTTTCGGAAGGAGAAGTGCTAGGAATTATCAATTTCGACAACCACTGGGTGGGCATTCCTTACCTTTCTAATTTGTTCTTGTTAGAATTGCAAGCTAGATAATCTATATAAATTGAGTATTCGTACTTAGATTATGTGTTGATTGTTTTTAGATTATGTGTTTTTAGTTAATTGTGTGAAAGTATGATATGACTAACTTAGAAATATTTTTATGGTTGATTACCTGAGTTTTAGTCTTACTTCAAAAAACCAGATGGTATCTGAAGCTAAAAATTTTATATGAGTATTCTGTATATGTCAAGAACATCTCCTAAAAATTTCATAATTTTGGATGTCGTTTGTATTTTAATAAAATCCGAACTTAAGACTGGTTGGCAGTTTGGCTAGTTGCTAGAAATTTGTATACCTTTTGGATTTTGATCATTTCAGCATCTTATATGCAGCTTTTTGAGAAAAATCAAAACTAAGAAGTTGAAGTAGACTCGTTAACCTTTCTTTAGAGTCTAAAAAATCATATTTGCAAGAAGTTTGGGAATTTAGGTGATTTTTACAAGTATCTAGAGCTGCATTTTTCGGATTCTGAACCTACTGATTTGCAAATGGATTTTGACAAATTAATTATGGTTATATTTGTTGATTCTTGATTTTGATGATCACAACACAGTGCAACATGTGTCTATGTTACACAGCTAACAATGCAGTGCACATACAAAAGACAGTTCTAGCTGAACAAATGAACAAGCTCAAAAGGATACAGATGAAGACTTCACTCAAGACAAGACTCAAGACAAGACTCAAGACAAGACTCAAGACTCAAGACTTCAAGCTCAAATGTGTTATATTGTTGCGTCTTGTAAACATTGTATTTTACTTTCTGTTGAGTCTTAGTCTGATGTAAAGCCTTGTCAACACACACACACACACACTCAAAATATTTCATAATGTGTGTTTCTTAAAACCCCTCCAAAAAAGAGTCAAAACAGTTTGAAGAATTTTAACTCTTGAGTACCAGTCGACTTAAGCTTCTGCCAGTCGACTGATAGTACAAAACTGTTTAAAATTATTCAAACTCTGATCAGTCGACTCATATGGCAACCCAGTCGACTGTTCGAGAGCTTTTGACCGTTTTCTGTTTTTCAAAATCGAATTTTTTCAAACTCAAAATTTCAGATCCGTTGGTTGACAGTTGTGTAACTGTTTTTCCAACGTTCAGGAGATCAAACTCTTTATATAGAGTTTCATATCTCACTGAAAAGAACTACTTGATTTTCATACACTCGAGCATTCTTTGTGAAGAACATTCTAAGTGATTTTCTGTGAGAAACAAAGCTTTCAAGTTCATACACTTTGGTTCTCTACATTCAGTCCAGTATAGCATTGAATTCGCTCTGGACTGAGTATAGAAGTCTACCTATTTCGTTAGCCACGTGCATCAACACATACAACAACAAGGCTATAGGTTGACTGTAAAGTATTCTTGTACTCTTGCTCTCGGTTGGAGAGTGGTTTTGACTCTTGGTTGTAGAGTCGGTGTCTTTTCACTCTTGGTAGTAGAGTGGGTTACTTTCTCTGGTTGAGAGAAAGGACTACGGGTTAGACAAGGTTGTTGTCCTAACGTCATAGGGTATTCTTGTAATTTTTCAAGAATAGTGGAAATCTCAAGTGGGTTGCTTGGGGACTGGATGTAGGTCGGGAGGACCGAACCAGGATATATCTTGTGTACTTTGTGATTGATTATCTTGTGTTTGCATTTACTTTTGCTTATTTAAGTTCTGCAAAACTTGTCTGGCCAGTCGACTCAGCTTCATATCAGTCGACTGATCAGTCTTGTATTAGTTGTTCTCTTTGTTTCAGCAGTCGCCTGCCTGATCTATAAGTCGACTGCATCGAGAGTTTAAATTTCCTTTATTTTGGCTATATCAGTCGACTGGTTCACCGCTAAGTCGACTGTGCCGAGAGAAATTATTTATTCCGCAATTTATTTTTGATAAACACTATTCACCCCCCTCTAGTGTTTGTTGCTTCGCCTACAGGATCCAACACTTGGTATCAGAGCAAGGTTACAGGCTATGGCAACTACTTCAAATACAAATCAGTATCATGAAGGCCAATCTACACAACGACCACCACTATTTGATGGAACGAACTACAATTATTGGAAGTGCCGAATGCGAATCTATCTTCAATCAATCAACTATGAGATATGGCAAATGACAGAGACGGAATATACTGCCCCTACCATTTCATATGCACAATGGAATGATGATCAAAAGAATCAGACTATGAACAATGCCAAAGCAATGAATGCCTTATTTTGTGCACTTACGAAGGAAGAATTCAACCGTGTATCCAATGCTACAACTGCACATCAAATTTGGCATACACTCGAGGTAACACATGAAGGAACAAATAAAGTAAAAGAGTCTAAAATTTCTGTTCTTGTCCACAGGTTTGAGATGTTCAGAATGAAGGACAATGAGACTGTGTCCGAGATGATTACTAGATTCACAGACATCACAAACTCTCTTGTGGCGCTTGGAAAGACTTATACCCAAGCAGAGATGGTCAGAAAAGTCCTACGTGCACTCACTACAGAATGGGAGAAGAAAACCACAGCAATAGAGGAGGCGAATGACTTGTCAACACTTACTCTCGAGAATCTTGTTGGAAATCTCATGGCATATGAGGTCCAACTTGAAGATCGAAAGAAAGATACAGAATCACACCAAGCAAAGAAGAAATCATTGGCTTTTAAAGCCATGACAGACTCAGAAGATGAGGAAGAAGATGAAGAAGAAATAGCAATGTTCACTCGGAAATTCAAGAAGTTCTTAAAGAAGGGTAAGTTTCATTTTAAAGTTAAGGATTCTAATGACCCTCCTACATGTTTCAGGTGCAATAAAATAGGTCACATGAAGAAGGATTGTCCCTTAGAAAATGCAAAGAACAAGGGAAAATCATCCAACTTCAAGAAGGACAAATATCCAAAGAACAAATTTGCCAAAAACAAGAAGGCTTATCAAGCTACATGGGATGATAGTGATTCATCTTCCGAAGAAGAAACGGATGAAAATAACGAAGTGGCAAATGTTTGTTTCATGGCTGCACAAGAGCATGTAAGTAATGATTATGATTCCGAAGATCTTCTTGATGCTTTTAATGAAATATTCCAAGAGTTAAAGAAAGAAAAGATTAGAGTTAAGAATCTTGAGAAAGTGAATCAAACACTTAATCAAGAAAATCTTAACCTTGATAAGGAAGTAAAATCCTTAAATTCTCGCATTGCAAGTTTAGATACTGATCTTGAAACTCTAAAAAAGAATTATGAAGAGATTTCAAAGAACGTATCTAAGTTTAACAAAGGCAAAGAGAATTTAAATGATATGCTTCATCATCAAGTTACATCTAGTCAAAAATTTGGACTTGGCTTTAAAAAAACTTCTGTAAAAGAATCTCCTGTAGTAAACACTAGTAAGAATAAATCAGCATCTATTTCTAGTGTTACTCACAAGTTGTATGATTTCTTTGCAAAGCCAAAGGTTGTTAATTTCAGTGATAAAAGCAAAACTAACATTCGGTTAAGTTGACTGAACCATACAACCAGTCGTCTGTCCAGAGAAAGTGGATCTTATTCCACGAGATCAAAACCTCTTATAAGTCGACCTAGTGTATCTACCAGTCGACTGATGTACACTAACAGTCGACTGACTAACACTGGTAAGTCGACTGGACAGAACAAATTAGTATGGGTTCCAGTTAGTCTAAATCAGAATGATAGAATTGCTTATATCAATTCTTATATGCTAAATGTGTGTAATTCTACTTATTATATTCCTGCTTATGGAGGAAGATCAAACTCTTCATGGGTTTGGTTTCCCCCAAACTAATGTGTTTTGGACCCAATAAAAAGGGTACCATATTTACCTTACATTTTTTATAGGTACCCAAGAAAGAACGCTGGATATTAGACAGCGGATGTTCAAAACACATGACAGGGCATGCCAACCTACTACCCACCATTGAAAGTATAGATGGAGGAACCGTTACCTTTGGAGATAACAACAAAGGCAAAGTCATCGGTATTGACATGGTCGGTAAAACTTCTAATCCTACTATAGAAAATGTGTTATTAGTTAGTGGTTTAAAGCATAATCTCTTAAGCATTAGTCAATTGTGTGATAAAGGATATAAAATAGTTTTTGAAAAAGATGCATGCTTAATTTATGATTCTACTATGCAAAATGTTGTTTTTCAAGGTTTTCGTAAAAATAATATTTATGAATTGTGTTTAAATGAAATTGATTTTTCAAATGACTTGTGTTTAATAGCCTCTAACAATGAATCTTGGTTATGGCATAGAAGATTTGGACATGTGAACATGAAAAATCTCTCGAAATTATCTAAATATAACCTAGTTAAAGGACTGCCAAAACTATCCTTTAAAAAGGATAAGTTATGTGATGCATGTCAACTAGGAAAACAAATCAAATCCACTTTTAAAACAAAAGACGTAATCTCTACTAGTAGGCCACTTGAATTAATTCATATGGATTTATTTGGCCCTACTAGAGTTGCTTCTTTAAATAAAAGTAGATATGTGTTTGTTTTAGTAGATGATTTTTCAAGATTCACTTGGACATTCTTTTTAAAACATAAAAATGATGCTTTTGAAGAATTTGCACATTTTTGTAAACGTGTTCAAAATCAAAGATCTCTAACCATAGTCACTATTAGAAGTGATCATGGTGGAGAATTTGAAAATGAAACATTTACAGAATATTGCAACAAGAATGGTATAACACATTCATTTGCATTTCCTAGAGCTTCACCACAAAATGGAGTGGTTGAAAGGAAAAATAGGACCTTGCAAGAATGCGCACGTACTATGCTTGTTGAAAGCAATCTACCAAAACATTTTTGGGCTGAAGTTGTTGCTACAGCTTGTTATGTTTTAAATAGAATTCTTCTAAGACCTAAACTAAAGAAGACTTGTTACGAGTTATTTTTTAATAAAATTCCTAAAGTCTCTTACTTTAAGACATTTGGTTGCAAGTGTTTTATTCTAAACACAAAACATAATTTAGACAAATTTGATCCTAGATCTAATGAGGGTATCTTTTTAGGGTACTCAAATAGGAGTAAAGCATATAGAATTTTCAATAAGTCTACAATGACTATTGAAGAATCAATGCATGTTACATTCGATGAATCTTTACCTTCATCAACCTTAAATAAAGATAATGAAACTGATTTATCACCTTTAGATAATGTGATTAAATCCTTAGAGCAAACTAATCTATCTGATAAGTCGACTGATAAGGTCTTCTAGTCGACTGACGTAAAGCAGTCGACTGAAGAACAAGTCAAGTCGACTGATCCGATTGAGATATCTTCAACTTTACCAAAGTCATTTGTTGAAGTTAAAGATCATCCTCATGACTTAATAATTGGTGACATCTCCCATGGTATTCAGACACGTTCACATGTTAATATGATCTCTCATACAGCATTCTTGTCGGATTTTGAACCGAAAAATATACAAGAAGCTTGTGAGAATGAATATTGGATGAATGTCATGCAAGACGAACTAAACCAATTTATAAGGAATGATGTATGGGATTTAGTTCCTAGACCTCCTGATCAGACTATCATTGGTACCAAATGGGTATTCAAGAATAAATTAGATGAATCAGGACAAGTTGTAAGGAACAAGGCTAGATTAGTTGCCCAAGGATATAATCAAGAAGAAGGTATAGATTTTGATGAAACATATGCTCCTGTTGCTAGACTAGAATCTATTCGTATTTTATTATCTTTTGCTTGTTTTATGAATTTTATACTTTATCAAATGGATGTGAAAAGTGCCTTTCTTAATGGGTTTATTAAGAAAAATGTTTATGTGAAACAACCACCAGGTTTTGAACATGAACAATTTCCAGATCATGTTTATAAATTGAAAAAGGCTTTATACGGTCTTAAACAAGCACCTCGTGCTTGGTATGATCGTTTAAAAACTTTTCTTTTAGAAACAGGATTTGAAATAGGTAAAGTAGACACTACCTTGTTTATCAAAAGAGTTAAGAATGATATCTTAATCATACAAATATATGTTGATGATATAATTTTTGGTTCTACTAATAATAATCTATGTCAAGAATTTGCTAATACCATGAAAAATGAATTTGAGATGAGTCACATGGGTGAACTCAATTATTTCCTTGGACTTCAAATTAAACAGTCCTCAAATGGCATATTTATAAATCAAGGCAAATATGCAAAGGAATTACTCCAACGTTTTAACATGGATAGTACTAGTAGTAAATCCACACCTATGGCTACTACTACTACTCTTGACAAAGATTTATTGGGTAAGAGTGTTGATCAAAAACTCTATCGAGGTATGATTGGTTCACTCTTATATATTACTGCAAGTAGACCAGATATTATGTTCAGCGTATGTTTATGTGCTAGATATCAATCTAGTCCTAAAGAGTCTCATTTAAAAGCAGTGAAACGAATTTTAAGATATATTAAAGGCACATCTGAATATGGTTTATTTTATCCACGCACCGATAATTTTCAACTTTTGTCTTATAGCGATGCCGATTTTGCTGGAAGCAAAACTGATCGCAAGAGTACTAGTGGCACATGTCACTTTTTGGGACATTCCCTAGTATCTTGGTGCAGTAAAAAGCAAAACTCTGTATCCCTATCAACCACAGAAGCTGAGTATATCACTGCAAGTTTGGCTTGTGCACAAATTTTATGGATGAAACAAACCTTATTAGATTATGGTATTTCATTTGAGAAACCCTCAATTATGTGTGATAATACTAGTGCAATTAATTTATCTAAAAATCCGATTCAACAATCACGTACGAAACATATTGATATTCGACATCATTTTCTACGTGATCATGTTTTAAAAGGAGATATATCTTTAGACTTTATCTCTACTGATAAACAAGTAGCAGATATATTTACCAAGCCCCTTAAGGAAGATACTTTCATTAATTTAGGAAGAGAACTTGGAATTTGTGATTTTATTGATACTTGCTGAAAATTGTTACTGTTAAGTCGACTATACTTTTGAGTAAGTCGACTGTACTGTTTTTTAATACATACCAATTTTTTTCTCTGACCAGTCGCCTGGTTCCTCTACCAGTCGACTGATTAGTCAACATAAAATGTTTATTTTCTTCTCGACTCAGTCGACTGATCTCCCTACCAGTCGACTGTCGCGAGCTAAATCATCTTCAGCGACTATTCATCGCGTCTTTTGAGATGGAATTCACTCATTTTTCACCCGTGATCTTTCATCCTCACCGTCGATTTCACCTCTCCTTGATCTTAGCCGTTCCCTCACAGTTAAAACCCCTTTTCACCAGCCGCTTTCACTCCTTACCGTTCTCAATTTTTTTACCCCGAATTTCAAAACCCTAGCTTTTGGAGAAGGAGGTGATCTGCTCTCTCCGTGGTGCTTGTACTTGCTCCTGCTCGACTCTCTCTCTTTTTCGGTATAACCCTTTCGACTCTTTTCTCATGGCACCCAAACGATCGAAACGATCTCATGAGGGTACTTCTTCTTCACAAGAATACACCCAATATCTCTTGAGTCCCGATCTTCTTGATCGTTGGTATGTCTTTTGTACCATTCAAATCTTCCCTGGAAGATTTGTAAATTTTGATGACCTAGACTGTTTTAATCTCATTCCACTATTTCAAAATTGCAGTCTCTCTGACTTTCTCTCATTATCAAACCAACCTAATTACTATCCCAAACTAATTTATTTGTTTTACACAAATATGCGAGTTGTGCAAAAACCAAATGGGGATGTCCAAATCCGGTCGTCTGTGAAAAATGTTAGAATGACCCTCACACCGACTAGGATTAATGAGATATTAGGTATTGATGATGTGGGATCATCTCTTGATGACATTCTTATAGATAATCCTTCTATTTTATCTAGAATTTTCCTACCTAATTCTAACCTTTCAATGACAAGCAAAAATATCAAACCAATTGCTAAGCTTGTCGGTAGAATATTAGCATATAACATCCTTCCTAAAAAGGGTAGTTATGACCAATATTCTATTGAATTACAAAAAGCCATATATGCAATTTTTGGTAGAATTGCTGTTAATTGGGGTCAAGTTATCTTTTCAAAACTTACTCAAGACCAAACTCACTTTCTGCCTTTTGGAGGTCTTCTCACTAGAGTTTTTATAGCTTTTGGAGTTGATCTTGATTCGGAGACAAATGTTGTTTCTCGATATGAGTGTTTTGATCGTGCTAGTTTGGCACGTATGAAACTCCTTGATGCTCCTACTCGATCACCCCCTAGGTCTCCTCCTCTTTCCCAAGCTCCTTTAGGTTCTTCTTCTAGACCTAGAGCCTCTCAACCTTCTACATCTGATGATCCACCTCTTCCTCAAGCCAATTATGATGACCCTCGTACCATGTACGACTGTGTGTCCTACCTAATGAACCATTCAGTCACTGTCGATACACATCTTTCTACCCTTGGTTCCAAACTAGACCATATTAATTCTGAGATAGCCAATCTCACTCATCTCTTCACTTCTCAGTTTCCTCCTCCTTCTCAAGATGATGACGAAGACTCCGAAGAAGATGATTAAAGATTATTTATTTTCTTTTTTATTTATGTAATTTTCCTTTTAATGCATTTGTTTTTATGTATTAGACTTTCTCTCTTTCAATGCAAAACCTTGTTACTTTGTACTTTTTGATGATTCCAAAGGGGGAGAGAAAGACAGATCTGAGTATATCTATCTGTGCTATGTGTTGTTTTCTGAGTATTGAAATATCTCTGGTCAGTCGACTTCCCCAAGGATACAGTCGACTGATGCTACAGCTGTGATACTTGCTGCATCTGTGATACTTAACTGTTTTCATGGTATGTTCAGTCGCCTGATCTATTTGTTCAGTTGACTGATACATTCTTTATGACAGGAATTTGTTTTATGTATGCATATTGTGTTTTTAATAGGGGGAGCTTCTTAAAACCTATGCTTGTATGTTTCTATATAAATTGTTACCAGCTATTGTGTTGTCATCATCAAAAAGGGGGAGAATGTTGATTCTTGATTTTGATGATCACAACACAGTGCAACATGTGTCTATGTTACACAGCTAACAATGCAGTGCACATACAAAAGACAGTTCTAGCTGAACAAATGAACAAGCTCAAAAGGATACAGATGAAGACTTCACTCAAGACAAGACTCAAGACAAGACTCAAGACTCAAGACTTCAAGCTCAAATGTGTTATATTGTTGCGTCTTGTAAACATTGTATTTTACTTTCTGTTGAGTCTTAGTCTGATGTAAAGCCTTGTCAACACACACACGCACACACTCAAAATATTTCATAATGTGTGTTTCTTAAAAACCCCCGCAAAAAAGAGTCAAAACAGTTTGAAGAATTTTAACTCTTGAGTACCAGTCGACTTAAGCTTCTGCCAGTCGACTGATAGTACAAAACTGTTTAAAATTATTCAAACTCTGATCAGTCGACTCATATGGCAACCCAGTCGACTGTTCGAGAGCTTTTGACCGTTTTCTGTTTTTCAAAATCGATTTTTTTCAAACTCAAAATTTCAGATCCGTTGGTTGACAGTTGTGTAACTGTTTTTCCAACGTTCAGGAGATCAAACTCTTTATATAGAGTTTCATATCTCACTGAAAAGAACTACTTGATTTTCATACACTCGAGCATTCTTTGTGAAGAACATTCTAAGTGATTTTCTGTGAGAAACAAAGCTTTCAAGTTCATACACTTTGGTTCTCTACATTCAGTCCAGTATAGCATTGAATTCGCTCTGGACTGAGTATAGAAGTCGACCTATTTCGTTAGCCACGTGCATCAACACATACAACAACAAGGCTATAGGTTGACTGTAAAGTATTCTTGTACTCTTGCTCTCGGTTGGAGAGTGGTTTTGACTCTTGGTTGTAGAGTCGGTGTCTTTTCACTCTTGGTAGTAGAGTGGGTTACTTTCTCTGGTTGAGAGAAAGGACTACGGGTTAGACAAGGTTGTTGTCTTAACGCCGTAGGGTATTCTTGTAATTTTTCAAGAATAGTGGAAATCTCAAGTGGGTTGCTTGGGGACTGGATGTAGGTCGGGAGGACCGAACCAGGATATATCTTGTGTACTCTGTGATTGATTATCTTGTGTTTGCATTTACTTTTGCTTATTTAAGTTCTGCAAAACTTGTCTGGCCAGTCGACTCAGCTTCATATCAGTCGACTGATCAGTCTTGTATTAGTTGTCCTCTTTGTTTCAGCAGTCGCCTGCCTGATCTATAAGTCGACTGCATCGAGAGTTTAAATTTCCTTTATTTTGGCTATATCAGTCGACTGGTTCACCGCTAAGTCGACTGTGCCGAGAGAAATTATTTATTCCGCAATTTATTTTTGATAAACACTATTCACCCTCCCTCTAGTGTTTGTTGCTTCGCCTACAGGATCCAACAATATTTAGATGATATTAACTACAATGCTGTAGTATACTTATTAAGGTTTCATATGAAACTAAGAAATCTATTTTCTGATAAGTATTTTACTTTATATGATTTTTGTAAGATCATTGAGTTGTTATCTAAAGATAGTTGAATATTCAAATAGTGGATTCTATATATGTTGTTACATTGGAAAGAATTTGATAGAGAAACAGGCTTGGAGTATTGGTTAGTGCATGTAGATTGGGACCTTTGAGAGTGCATGTTTGAGTCTCGGTGAGCTCGAATTTGGTTGTATTTACTGTTTTGAGTATTTGGAAATATAAATTGATTTTTTGGGGCAATATTTTGATGGTAATTTGTACAATCATTTTGGATTAATTTTCCCACCTATATAAAGGATTAAACACATATTTGGTGATTGAATTAGAAGAATTTGAATAGAGTTGATTTTAAAGGATATTAGTATATTGGAGAATTAAGATTTAATGGAAATTGGTACGATTGTTTTGGATTAAATTCTAGGTTTGAACGAACGATTTTAGTACAGATATGGTAATTTGATTTGAAATATTATATCAGAGACGATGTTGATTGATTTGAGACTTTTTGAAGTCCAATTATAATAGTTTGAGAAAGTTTATATAGTTATTTGAGAATGACTAGTTTGATGGAATGAATCGAGTATATGAATGAATGAAAAATATAACGATTATAAATGAGGTTCAGGATAACATAGAAAATTCTTTGTTTGAATTATATGGACTGATTGGGTGGAATCTAGAGGCTAAGCAAGACTCAGGATACTTGCAAATTTAAGAAATTGCCAGTGTGGTCTAATGTTTTCTGTGTGTTGATTTAAGTCCGGTAGGGTAAGATAGCTCTAGGGAATATTAATTATGATTGGATTTAAGGATAAGCATTAGATGAGAGATATGATGAAACTTTAGAAAACGTGAGTATGAAGGCCCAGAGTGATCCACGGGGTGAGGTATTCTCCATTTATTCCCAGATGTGAGTGAAATAGTCTCCAGATTTGTGGCGCCCCGGATCCCCGTTACCGAACATCCGTGACACCTTCCAAAATCTTTACCTTCAAATGCATCTCAACACAGTAATAACATGGAAATTTAAAAAATTCTTTATTGCCAAATAAGTCATTACATCATTGATTTCAACCGATAACTTGTTCTTGGCCAAGGAGTACAAATTACATCAATTCATTACAACTGATTACAAGTATTTGCAGACTCCTCTTGTAAAGCTATCAGCTGCCTCCTGGATTGGTAATCGACCTATTACTTGCGGAACTTCGCTAAGCGGCCCATCGGCTCCCCCAGGACTTGCTCCTCAGCTTCAGGCTTCTGCTGCGCGACTCTGATATCTTTGCACCTGTTCGGAAGGTATAACCGATACCTAAAAGGTGGGGAACGTCAGTACTTCGACTGACGCAGAGCTGGTGATAACAGCGATCCTCTAAAATTCAATCACAACCAATAATTTATGCAAAATAGAAAGGTGATGTGCCAAAAACAAGGTTTTAGTGGATTCGGGTTCTAGTGCAGTGTTATGACATGACCTTAAGTCTAGATGCAGCAAACTCACATGCCTAACTTCTAATGCATGCAAGACTTTGGAGCACGAATGCATCCCATACTATATACGCCCCCAAATCTAGCCGTCTTTCTCCACAATATAGGGATTCGAACCCTCGCCATGCACCATACTCTTGTACACACTCCAGTTCCCAATAGATTGTCCGTCGCCCAAAGAGATTACAGCGGTCGGTCTATTTCCGCCGTGCAGTGCCCAAGTGGTCACCGCCAGTTGGTACCCGCGTACGGACCTCCTTAGAAACCACGTTGAACCTGGTCCTTACGACCCTTGGTTCCACATGTCCATTCATGGACTCTCGTATGCGTGTTCACCCCTGGCCCGGGTTATGAACATAAATATAACAAAAACACAAAACACAAACCCGCGCTTTAGGGAAGTGAGCACCACGGGAGGTCAAATCCACCGGGCCTCCCGCACCTTACTTCGGCAAAATTTTGGGAATCAACAGATCGAGATACGATCCGGGAACTCAATCCATGAGCAGCTGAGAACGTATCCCTACGACTGAAAGATACAACACCGACTATGGTTTACTAGGACTAATGCAATTTTCCAACCTCCTAATAAACCATTCTAACCCCTACCTTACTCTAATTCTTTGGGGTAAGAATTAACTGCTTCCACACTTGCCTATCAACCTCTGGCCCCTGGCGACACCGGCCCGGTTCGCCACTTCCCCGACATGGACTCGTCCAGCAAAATGGCCTACGCCTGCCGCTAACCCCGACTATAAATATAAAATTGCCCCGTGAGCTCCACCCACTGGCATGCTCGGACGTCCTACGCTCGGCAGAAGTCTAATAATATAGGCTTGATAGGTGCAGGGTATCCTTTACCCTAGTGACTAACTCGAGTCACACATCCCACTCTGGGAATCAATAACCTCAATAACAGAGATTCAACCATCCCTAGCCACGAGTTACCGACTCGGCTCACACACAAGGAAAAAATGCTTTCACAATCCTTAGTCCTAACCCAGACTAAGCAACTTACGGGTTTCTGCCCGAATCTCAAAATGATCATAACTTTATTGATACAACTTCGATGGAGTGTATGACCCAACCTGGAAAGGTACGATCCTAGGCTACAACTACCTAGTTGATCACGAGCTTAGACTCAACCGTCTAAGTCCTCGAATTAGCTTTTCAAGCTCCAACCTGCGTGCTTCCTGTGCACGGGCTGCACCTTACCAGTAACACAAAATTCTGCTCGTTCATCAGAACGACACAAACTCAAATTCTGTAGAAGGGTGTGGGTGTCCTCAACAACTCTCTAGTTGGTCATGAGTACAAATTATACCATTAAGTCACCCTAACACACTCATCTATCATCAATACACCCATTACACAATTGGTTTCTCCAATTCAGAACATTCAGCTCTACTCTAGTCCTCTGTCCAGTCTTACAAAAATCATAATAATTCAACCGTTCACTGGAATTGCCTCAAACTAGTTTTGTTGGAATGGTCTAGGTATCCCCTACAACTCTTTCCTGGGTCATGATCCTCAAAATATGCCTCTAACAGGTCTCAATTTCCCAATCTTTACAGAGTGTCAAAACTGGCTGAAAACAGCACAGTGCTCAATCACAAAATCACAGTAAATTGCACACTTGTCCAATTGATACAAACTGTATGGTGGTGACACTAGACATCATATTCAACATCATGCAAAATACCTCATGTCAAAATTCTAAATATACAGTGAGTAATAGCTACTGCAAGTTAGCTCAGAAACCATCCAGTTTTCTAATTCAACCTCAGATACTGATCATAGATAGATTTTTCTCATGCCTCTAAAATCATCCAAATAATTCACTGATTTTGGTAGATAATAAACATGCATTCAGGAATATTGAGTAAAAATTTCAGATCAAAATCATGCTTCAATAAATCACGAAAATCCCTACAATATCAGCCATCCTGTTTTTCTTTTCCTGAGTCTGCCTTACGACACATATCTATTTCTCAATTTTATTAGCATATCAAATGATCATAGAAAAATCTGAAATAAATCATGGATGTTCCTAACACATCAATAAACAGAAAATATTAATTTTGTGGTCTAATTTAACATATTGTGCTCTCGGAAAAATCCACAACATGGCACACCGAACTAGTTTTCTCTAGTTCCATTCTGACTTCTACTTCTAACTTTAGAAAAGCAATCATATGCATTCTAACACACATGCATGCAACCAAATTTAATTAAAAGACAAGAATTTCAAGTTTAGAGAAACTTCCCACCTTAGGTTGTAGTAGTAGAAGGAATCTCTTCAAGCTCCTCTTGGAAAAATCTCCTTCTCCTTCTCTTTCTTCTTCTTTCTCTCCTCCTTCTCTTGCGGTGTTCTCTTCTGAAAATTCCAGAGCAAATGGGAGAAATGAAGTGGAAAATGAAGGGTGATGGAGGTGGAGGCCGGATTTGACAAGAGGGGGGGGGGGGGGGGGGTAGGTTAGGCTCTAGGTGGTTTTGTAGGCCCCAAAACCATGGCTTAGCTCATTGGGTTGGTGTGTGTTAGGTTGGCTGCCCAACTTAACTCTTAACGAGCTCCACGAGTGTGAGATGTGTGTTTTAACGAGCGCACGCAACCTATATTCACTGTAGTATCATTCCGTGTTATATTTGCATGTGCGTCGTGCTGAAAACTAGCGGTTATACTAGTATCGGTACGTCTCGTTCTCGTGCATCTTTGGAATGCAACTCTCCCAAAAACCGTCCCGTAGCCCTAACCATCCACCACGATGGCAAAATTGATCCATAATACCACAATCAATTGCATGCATACTAACAGTATACATACACATATGCATATCTTCAGGTACCGTACAAAAATGGGTGTTACATCACTCCCTCCTTAGAATCGTTCTGTTCCCAGAACGTCCTTAGTGGGAGAAAGAAAAACAACAAACAAAATAGAAAACATTCAAAATAAATCCGGATATAAGGCCTTCATGCGGCTGTCCGGCTCCCACGTGGCTTCTTCCACGAACTGGTTCCTCCAGAGAACTTTGACCATCGGGATAACCTTGTTTCTCAGTACCTTGTCCTGATGATCAAGTATCCTGACTGGTTTCTCTCTACAGGAAAGATCTACCTGTAAATCCTTCGGAACCTCTGGCAATCGATGGCTCGAATCTGGGACATATTTCCGTAGCATAGAGACGTGGAACACGTCATGCACTTGAGATAGCTCGCCCGGCAGCTCCAACCTATACGCCATCCTGCCAATCCTTTTCAGAATCTTGTATGGTCCAATATACCTCGGAGCTAACTTCCCGCCTTTCCCAAACCTGATAACTCCTTTGGTCGGCGATACCTTGAGAAATACGGAGTCGCCTTCCTCAAATTCTAACTCTCTTCGGCGGTTGTCCGCATAGTTCTTTTGCCTGCTTTGTGCTCCTTGAAGCCTCTTCTGAATAAGCTCGATCTACTCCGACATCTATTGCACAATTTCTGGTCCATACATCTGCCGCTCTCTTACCTCGAACCAACAAATCGGCCTCCTGCATCTTCGTCCATACAAAGCTTCATACGGGGCCATGCCAATGCTTGCCTGATAGCTGTTATTATAAGCAAACTCTACCAAGACTAAGTATTTTTTCCAACTTCCTCCGAAGTCCAAAATGCATGCCCGTAACATGTCCTCGAAAATCCTGTTGACTCTTTCCGTCTATCCATCCGTCTGAGGGTTAAAAGCTGTGCTGAAGTCTGTTCTAGTTCCCAACGCTGACTGTAGACTTTGCCAGAATCGAGATGTAAATCTTGCATCTCGGTCAGATACTATCGATACTGGCACTCAATGTAGCTTTACTATGTTCTTAATGTAGACCTCGGCCAACTTCTCGACTGTCCAGGCCGTCTTTACTGGAAGAAAATGTGCTATCTTGGTCAATCGATCCACAATCACCCATAGTGAGTCATTTCCTTTAGGGCTCCTGGGCAATCCAGTGATAAAATCCATACTGATGTTCTCCCATTTTCATTCTGGAATGGGTAAAGGCTGTAACAATCCTCATGGTTTCTGATTTTCGGCCTTAACTTGTTGGCACGTCAAACATTTGGCGACAAACTCTGCTATATCTCGCTTCATCCCTGACCACCAACAGTGTTTCTTCACATTGCGATACATCTTGGTGCTTCCGGGGTGAATTGTGAGTAATGTGGAGTGAGCTTCCTTCATAAGGTCTTCCCTTAACTCCTCGTCCATCGGTACTCATAGTCGGTTACCAAACCATAGTAAACCTTCTCTTATACTAAATTCTGCCAATTTTCCTTCATGCAATGCTTCTTCATGTCTTCCATCTCTGGATCTTTGGTCTGAGCCTCTTTCACTCGCTCATCCAAGCTTGGTCGTAACACTAAATGTGCCAGAACTGCACTTATGTGTTGTGTAACTACTTCGATGCTTGCCTGCCTGATCTCTTCATCTAGCTCCCTCCGGATTGCTATCAATATTGCCACACTTCTCTTCCTGCTGAGTGCGTCTGCTACCACGTTGGCTTTTCCTGGATGATATATAATCTCAGGCCTAATGTCTTCGAGTACTTCCAACCATCTCCTCTGCCTTAAGTTGAGATCCTTCTATTGGTAGATATACCTTAAGCTCTTGTGGTCAGTGTAGATTTCCATCTTTGCTCTGTAGATATAATGTCTCCATGATTTCAAAGCAAAAATTATCGCTGCAAGTTCCAAATCATGGGTTGGATAGTTCTTCTCGTGTGGTCGTAGCTGTCTTGAACCATAAGCTATAACCTTGCCTTCCTGCATCAGCACACATCCGAACCCCAAATATGATGCATCACTGTAGATGACGTAGTCCTTATCTTCCTGAGGTAAAACCAATATAGGTGCGGAGATCAAACGGTTCTTCAGTTCTTGAAAACTTCCTTCACACTTCTCCGTCCAGTCGAAACTTTGGTTCTTTTTAGTCAAAGCTGTAAGGGGTACAACTATCCTTGCATAATTCTGGATAAACTTTCGATAATACCCAGTCATACCCAGAAAACTTCTTACTTCCTTCACCGTCTTCGGTTGTGGCCATTCCTTGACCGCCTCTATCTTCTGAGGATCCGTTGCCACTCCCTCCTTAGAAAGGATATGGCCTAGGAATGCAACTTCCGATTTCCAGAACTCACACTTAGATAATTTGGCATACAACTGATGCTCTTGTAACTTGTCCAAGACTGCTGTTAGATGTTCAGCATGATCCTCTCCGTCCTTGAATATACCAAAATGTCGTCGATGAAGACCACGACAAATGAGTCGATAAACGGCCGTAGAATTCTGTTTATTAAGTCCATAAAAATAGCTGGAGCGTTAGTCACTCCAAACGGCATTACCAAGAACTCATAGTGTCCATGTCGAGTTCGAAAAGCTGTCTTAGGTACATCCTTTTCCTTGACTCGTACCTGATGATATCCAGACCGTAGATCAATCTTGAAAAATACTGCTGCTCCCTGAAGCTGATCGAACAAATCATCGATCCTGGGAATTGGGTACTTGTTTCGAATAGTGACTTTATTCAATTCCCGATAATCGATACACATCCTGGACGACCCATCCTTCTTCTTAACAAGCAATACTGGTGCTCCCCAAGGCGATGCACTTGGTCTAATAAATCCTTTCTGCAAGTACTCTTCAATCTGCTTCTTGATCTCATTCTGCTCTACTGGTGCCATTCGATAGGGTGCTTTGGATACTGGAGCGCTTCCTGGTTGAATTGTGATGCTAAACTCGACATCACGGTGTGGGGAAATTCCAGGTAAATCCTCTTGGAATACAAGTGGAAAATTCCTCACCACTGGTATCTTGCTTACCTCTTTTGGTACCCGTACTTCACTAGCAGCTGCAAAAGTCATTGCCTCCGATCACTGCTCCCCGTGGAATACAAGTTCCACTCCTTCAGCTGAAATAACTACCTTCTTCTCCTTGCAGTCAATGCTTGCCTTATACCTCGACATCCAATCCATGCCAATAGTGACATCTGTCCCGGCAAAACTCAACTCCAACAAATCGATACTTGGGGTTTCTCCGCTAATCTGGAGCTTACATCCCCTATAGCATAGATCTATAGTGAGGTTTGCCCCTGACGGCGTAGCTACCATCAAAGCTAAATCTGGAATTGCCTTTTGCGTGCATCTTAGTTTTCTTCAGAAAAAGATTTTGACACAAAAGAATGAATCCATCCACTATCAAACAAGACTGTTGCCAAAATTCCATTTATATATATATGTCTTGTTACAATAGTACATCGTCCACCAACTTCCATAAACCCAAAATACAACTTAAACTTGATTACATTACTTCTTCAGCTTCCAAAAGATCTCAAAATATAGTAGGTCCACATATTATCTTCACCTTGTCATTTATCCGGTTACTTGCTCGATGAGCATCCCCTTTGTAATTCTGGGCAATTTGACTTGACATGCCCAAGTTCCTTACAGTTGAAACAACCCTTGATCGCTGCTGGGTAATGCGACTTGTAGTGTCTGACTTCCCCGCATTTGTAGCAACTCTTAGTCGCAATTGTTCTCTTGGGGTATTCTCCCTTAGAAGGTTTGGTGATTTTTCCAGTAGTTTTTGGCTTGGGACCCTTCTGAAGTCCCCACCAGCGGTTCTGGAGGTGTCTAATACTGCCTTGAAGCTGCTTTCGTTCTTTCTTCAGGTGTGTCATCTATGCTTGATGAAATTTGATCTGCTGCTGGGCCCGGTGGATCGCCTTGTCCCTGTGTTCCCTTGCCCTTTTCATTTTCAGATACCCGATGGCTATCCTCTGCTGCTCTGCCGTTGGGTCTAGCGATGGTGGAGGAGAGTTCTCCTCACCATCGGTCTCCTGTAGCACTTTCTTCATTTCTTCCTCCATCGTTATCATTTTCCTTGTAGGCATTGGCTTACCCACTGACCCATCCTGGATAAAGATATCTTCGAACACCATCTGCAAAACATAAACAGGGTTTAGTTTCGGAATCACAGACACATCTTGTTCTGTTTGCCTCCACTAATGTCTGGTAACAGACTGGCCACAATTTGGACTTGACTGCTCCAAGCATGTTAGTAAAAATGAAGTAATCTGAGACTGGTTTACATATAGGGAAGATCATAATCATAAGTTGTAGCGCTACCATATGATTTGTAATTATCCTATTTGTCAACTAGAATCATTTTATCTGTCCTTCAAGTCTAATTTCTTACCGTGTTAGACTGCAATCTGAAGTCAGCTCTGATACCAACTCTGTGGTCTGCCGCCTGACACTCAGGACGGTAATGGCCAGAGAGGGTAACCTCAGAGTTTGTTTTACGCCAACAGCCTCTCGACTGTTGCAACCGCATCGGTGGCTAGCCGATCTGGACATGTCAGGGCAAGAGCCAATGCTTCGCCATCAATCACACTGTGAGAACCCCTGATCATGTTTACGAATTTCTAAAGCCTTCTTGTCTAACCAACCTCTAATACCAACTCTGTGGTGCCCCGGATCCCCGTTACCGGACATCCGTGACACCTTCCAGAATCTTTACCTTCAAATGCATCTCAACACACTAATAACATGGAAATTTAAAAACTTCTTTATTGCCAAATAAGTCATTACATCATTGATTTCAACTGATAACTTGTTCTTGGACAAGGAGTACAAATTACATCAATTCATTACAACTGATTACAAGTATTTACAGACTCCTCTTGTAAAGCTATCAGCTGCCTCCTGGATTGGTAATCGACCAATTACTTGCAGAACTTCGCTGAGCGGCCCATCGGCTCCCCCAGGACTTGCTCCTCAGCTTCAGGCTTCTGCTGCGCGACTCTGATATCTCTGCACCTGTTCAGAAGGTATAACTGATACCTAAAAGGTGGGGAACGTCAGTACTTCGACTGATGCAAAGCTGGTGATAACAGTGATCCTCTAAAATTCAATCACAACCAATAATTTATGCAAAATAGAAAGGTGATGTGCCAAAAACAAGGGTTTAGTGGATTCGGGTTCTAGTGCAGTGTTATGACATGACCTTAAGTCTAGATGCAACAAACTCACATACCTAACTTCTATTGCAAGCAAGACTTTGGAGCACGAATGCATCCCATACTACATACGCCCCCAAATCTAGCCGTCTTTCTCCACAATATAGGGATTCGAACCCTCGCCATGCACCCTACTCTTGTACACATTCCGGTTCTCAATAGATTGTCTGTCGCCCAAGGAGATTGCAGCGGTCGGTCTATTTTCGCCCTGCAGTGCCCAAGTGGTCACCGCCAGTTGGTACCTGCGTACGGACCTCCTTAGAAACCACGTTGAACCTGGTCCTTACGACCCTTGGTTCCACATGTCCATTCATGGACTCTCGTATGCGTGTTCACCCCTGGCCCGGGTTATGAACATAAATATAACAAAAACACAAAACACAAACCCGCGCTTTAGGGAAGTGAGCACCACGGGAGGTCAAATCCTCCGAGCCTCCCGCACCTTACTTCGGCAAAACTTTGGGAATCAACAGATCGAGATACGAGCCGGGGACTCAATCCATGAGCGGCCAAGAACGTATCCCTACGACTGGAAGATACAACACCGACTATGGTTTACTAGGACTAATGCAATTTCCAACCCCCTAATAAACCATTCTAACCCCTACCTTACTCTAATTCTTTGGGGTAAGAATTAACTGCTTCCACACTTGCCTATCAACCTCTGGCCCCTGGCGACACCGGCCCGGTTTGCCACTTTCCCGACTTGGACTCGTCCAGCAAAATGGCCTATGCCTGCCGCTACCCCGGCTATAAATATAAAATTGCCCCATGAGCTCCACCCACTGGCATGCTCGGACGTCCTACGCTCGGCAGAAGTCTAATAATATAGGCTTGATAGGTGCAGGGTATCCTTTACCCTAGTGACTAACTCGAGTCACACATCCCACTCGGGGAATCAAAAACCTCAATAACAGAGATTCAACCATCCCTAGCCACAAGTCACAGACTCGGCTCACACACAAGGGGAAAATTCTTTCACAATCCTTAGTCCTAACCCAGACTAAGCAACCTACGGGTTTCTGCCCGAATCTCAAAATGATCATAACTTTATTGATACAACTCCGATGGAGTGTATGACCCAACCTGGAAAGGTACGATCCTAGGCTACAACTACCTAGTTGATCACGAGCTTAGACTCAACCGTCTAAGTCCTCGAATTAGCTTTTCAAGCTCCAACCTGCGTGCTTCCTGTGCACGGGCTGCACCTTACCAGTAACACAAAATCCTGCTAGTTCATCAGAACGACACAAACTCAAATTTTTTAGAAGGGTGTGGGTGTCCTCAACAACTCTCTAGTTGGTCATGAGTACAAATTATACCATTAAGTCACCCTAACACACTCATCTATCATCAATACACCCATTACACAATTGGTCTCTCCAATTCAGAGCATTCAGCTCTACTCCAGTCCTCTGTCCAGTCTTACAAAAATCATAATAATTCAACCGTTCACTGGAATTGCCTCAAACTAGTTTTGTTGGAATGTTATAGGTGTCCCCTACAACTCTCTCCTGGGTCATGATCCTCAAAATATGCCTCTAACAGGTCTCAATTTCCCAATCTTTACAGAGTGTCAAAACTGGCTGAAAACAGCACAGTGCTCAATCACAAAATCACAGTAAATTGCACACTTGTCCAATTGATACAAACTGTATGGTGGTGACACTAGACATCATATTCAACATCATGCAAAATACCTCATGTCAAAATTCTAAATATACAGTGAGTAATAGCTACTGCAAGTTAGCTCAGAAACCATCCAGTTTTCTAATTCAACCTCAGATACTGATCATAGATAGATTTTTCTCATGCCTCTAAAATCATCCAAATAATTCACTGATTTTGGTAGATAATAAACCTGCATTCAGGAATATTGAGTAAAAATTTCAGATCAAAATCATGCTTCAATAAATCACGAAAATCCCTACAATATCAGCCATCCTGTTTTTCTTTTCCTGAGTCTGCCTTACGACACATATCCATTTCTCAATTTTATTAGCATATCAAATGATCATAGAAAAATCTGAAATAAATCATGGATGTTCCTAACACATCAATGAACAGAAAATATTAATTTTGTGGTCTAATTTTACATATTGTGCTCTCGGAAAAATCCACAACATGGCACTCCGAACTAGTTTTCTCTAGTTCCATTCTGACTTCTACTTCTAACTTTAGAAAAGCAATCCTATGCATTCTAACACACATGCATGCAACCAAATTTAATTAAAAGACAAGAATTTCAAGTTTAGAGAAACTTCCCATCTTAGGTTGTAGTAGTAGAAGGAATCTCTTCAAGCTCCTCTTGGAAAAATCTCCTTCTCCTTCTCTTTCTTCTTCTTTCTCTCCTCCTTCTCTTGGGGTGTTATCTTCTGAAAATTCCAGAGAAAATGGGAGAAATGAAGTGGAAAATGAAGGGTGATGGAGGCGGAGGCCGGATTTGACAAGGGGGGGGGGGGGTAGGTTAGGCTATAGGTGGTTTTGTAGGCCCCAAAACCATGGCTTAGCTCATTGGTTTGGTGTGTGTTAGGTTGGCTGCCCAACTTAACTCTTAACGAGCTCCAACGAGTGTGAGACGCGTATTTTAATGAGCGCACGCAACCTATATTCACTGTAGTACCATACCGTGTTATATTTGCATGTGCGTCGTGCCGAAAACTAGCGGTTATACTAGTATCGGTCCGTCTCGTTCTCGTGCATCTTTGGAATGCAACTCTCCCAAAAACCGTCCCATAGCCCTAACCATCCACCACGATGGCAAAATCGACCCATAATACACAATCAATTACACGCATACTAACAATATACATACACATATGCATATCTTCAGGTACCGTACAAAAACGGGGTGTTACAAGATTATCCGAGAAAGGAGTCTAACCTCCAGAGTTCCGATACGAGTGCAACGCTCACGGGGCATTCGTGTTATGAGGGTTCTAGAGTGACCTATGGGGTGAGGTATTCTTCAATTAGTCCCGAATGTGAGTGAAATAGTCTCCAGATTATCTGAGGAAGGAGTTTGACCTCCAGAGTTCCGAGGCGAGAACTAATACTAATAGTATGTCTTAATCTTAATCTTCGTCATTGTTTTAGGTTTGCATAACGAGGGATCAGACCCTATAATAAGAAGAATGTTAAGGCTTTCCCTCGGACCTATGTAGTATGTGATGCGTAGAATCCGAACAAGTGTGCATTAGTGTGTATTGTGTGCATTTGTTCCTGTAACGCCCCGAATTCCAAATGAGACCGAATTTGAGATTTCACAGGATCTTTACTTTACTCCGTACAATTTTACAAGGAAATTAAAACTTTTTAATAGTACATCAGAGTTCATTACATTTTTGTTTACTCAACGGAAGAATACAACAATGAAATAAAATACAACTTGTACAACTATAACAATGTAAATCATCAACTGTATCATAACATCTTTACCTCTTCATGGAAAAGTCCATTACCTGCATATCAAGCTGTAGGCACGTCAGTCACATACAACTGACGAAAATGTTATACTCGACTATCCTCTCTATACCGTACATATAACGATATCATTACTTTAATAAACCACAAAGATTGAATGAACAAGGAAGTGTCAAAAAATGATTATTCTAAACATATAAGTGTATGCGATGCCTTAATGCCTAATGCACACATTATATACTAGGATGACACTAATGCATACTTGTTCGGATTCTATGCATCCCATACTACATAGGTCCGAGGGCAAGCACCTACGTACTCCACTTTTAAGGGTTCGATCCCCCGCCATGAAAACTACCTAGTAATAAGACAAGATTTAGATCATTCCACGAATATGGATCCCAGCCCCGGAGTCCACCACTGACTGTTCTAACAGATCCCTCATTGTGCGAATCATCCCCCAAGTGACCCTCTAGTCCCGGTATACGTATATACATTGGAGTATGGCAAACTATCTGCCCGATTGCTCAAGATCCCGGAATCCACCGCTGATCCGTCCTCATAAACCCGAATTTAAAAATAAAAGCCCATTCCCACGGAGCAACCACAATCCCGGAATCCATCGCTGACTGGGTCTATAGCCTCGAAATCCATCGCCGACTATATAGAGCGCCCCACTTACGTTTGCCCAGGTTTACTACATCTTCACTTGTGTACCTAATTATTTAGTTCAAGACATGAATAAATTTCCAAACCTAGAATTAGTCTTACCTCTTACCAGACTTAATCAACAAAATACGAGATAGCTCCATGGCCATATCTCAAAATATTTTTCAACTCTTTTCCAATCAATAATGCCGGTACCCGAGATCTTACTAACTCTAAATCACAACTTTTCATGTACAAGATTCTATGGGTACACATACTCTTCAATAAACATGTCTTAAACGTAGATTATTTTCATCTTCAATTTTATTCACAAATGATCAATAACTTGTCTTAACACTTATCCACAAAGTACTCATTTTCTTATTCTTGACACTATTCATGATCTAGTTATTCATTCATGTTCTTTATACACAAAACATTCCTTTCAAGAACACAATTTCATCACATGGAATTTTTTATAAGCAATCCAAGCTATCACAATGTCTCAATTCTCTTTAAAATATTTCTTAAACAAAATCAAAGTATAATTCTCTTTAAAAATCACTTCACAAAAATAATACTTTGTTTTTTTTTTCTTCCCTACAAAGTTCCATACTCAAAATTTCATTTCTTTTTATATCTCAAAAATATACAAGAAAACATTCTCAATATTTTCCATTTCATTTCATATCAATAGCAAGTTTATATCTAAGGTTTACTTATTAAAATCTTCTCATATGAATGAAAGAGATTCAAAAAAATCAAAAGAAGGTGCTCGGGTTTCGAACCCATGACCCTTGGTCACATACAGTCAGCGCCCAAACCCAGATCCCGCTAGCCAACAAGTCCACTGGACTCTGGCGTTAATATCTCATGCCGAAATGGTCATATGCTGACTCTTAGTTTCGAGATAAATTAAAAGGATTAAAAATAAATGTAACTATCAAGTTTCGAACCCAAGATCTCTTATAAACAGTGCTCTATATTGCACTTGTTAACGAGTAAGTCCAAGTGTATTTTCTGTTTAGGAATTGTACTAATGTACTTTTGTTTAAACTATTCAGAAAGTGGTTCTTTTTCATGCAACTTGTTTATCCAAAGATCAAATCTTTCTAAGAATTTGAAATAAAATTTCTCTTGACTGAGATTGAAATTAAAAATAGTAAACAACAAATTTTAAATTCATTAAAACCCTACTTCTACTTCTTTAAACAATTCTTGTTCTCATCTTTCACATAGACTTGGGTTTTTCTTTAAAAACTTAAATTTACAAAATAGTGTTGTGTTCTCACTTATACAAATTACAATTTTATAACAATACTAGCATGTCTCTCAAACATGAGAGTCTCACAAAATATCTCTTTCATCCAATAGTTTATATTTTTAATTAGGACATAGCAAATATACATATGTCAATACATTTCAAAGCACTAACTAAATTTACTTTCTTTCTTCTTTCTTAGTTATCAAAGCATGATTTGAATATTACCTTCTTCAACAATTCTCATATACTCAACATGTACAAAAAAATGCGAGCATACTAACATGATTCATAGCATAAAAGAATTCTTCTTTTTAATTAGCATGGTATCTAATTTTACTCAATCATAACAAAACTATCCTCATTCATATCATATTACACTAGCAGGAATTTTATCTATATTTTACACATCAACATTAACTTATACTACTCATTTATAGTTTTTAGCATGCATATTGTAACGCCCCAGTGACGTGGCACTTCCACTGTGTACTTCATTCGGGCTGTGTAGTTCATTCGGAATAGAAGAGAAATGTCCCATATCAGGTATTATGATAGAAAAAATATAATATAAATAATATAGCCAAGGATTAAGAGTCACCAAATCAGTTAACCAATTTTTGAGAGGCAGTCTGTGGTGGGCAGTTGTACTACATAGTATCTAATTTGTCTTATAAATTGTATAAATTGTCTGAGCTAGGGGCAGGGGCAGGGGCGTTACACATATTCTACAACTAGAAAGTATGAAACCACCCACCTCTTACTTTGATTTGTTTTTGGTGTAAAAGAGAAGAAGAATGGGGTGCTATTTATAGGATAATGGGATGGTCTAATTTGCATAAATCTCCACCTAATAACTCTATCCTTAATTGTCCACTCAACTCTTCATTTTCTAACTCCCAAAACTCCCAACCTTTCATGCTCCCAACCCTTCACAACCTCAACCCCCAACCCTTCCTCTCCCCTCCAGCCCAAAAACAGCCTCCCCTAGCAAGACCTTCTTCTCCTAGCAAGAACTCCTCCAAAATGAGAACACTCTACTCTCTTTCTTTTTCTTTCACTTATTTTAATTTTTTTTTGGTGTAAAAGAGAAGAAGAATGGGGTGCTATTTATAGGATAATGAGAGGGTCTAATTTGCATAAATTTTCACCTAATAACTCTCTCCTTAATTGTCCACTCAACTCTTCATTTTCTAACTCCCAACCTTTCATGCTCCCAACCCTTCACAACCTCAACCTCCAACCCTTCCTCTCAGCTCTAGCCCAAAACCGGCCTCCCCTAGGATCACAATCAGGCCAACACTATGTGTGCAAATGCACACATGCACACACAAAATAAATGCATTTCTATAGTTCTAAATGTGTACTAAAAGTTGTAACTTGTCATGTGTTAGTCCAAGCTCAACTTAATTTAGGATTTTACTAATGGGCTTGATTCATGGGCTCTCTTTTAATTTATTATTCTAGTGGGCTCTTCTTTTAATCAATCTAATGGGCTATGATTTAATACTTAGGTCCATAGGTCTAAAGAAGGCTAAATAAATTATGCATGCTAAAGTTAGTAAATGAGAGTAAGAAAAGAGATGGATAAATTTGCACGTGCATCATACGTGCAAAAAATCAAAAAAATGCATTTTTAATTAAAATAAAAAATGTGGGGTGTTACAGTTGCTTTCTTGAATACTTGTTTTATGCCATTGTTTTATGTATTTTGATTTCTTTTTCATGACATACACTTATACACTTAGATTAGACTCACTTTCTGTATTTATCTCTGTCAATATTGTTTTTTTTTTGTGCATCAAGTTTGTGATTGTTAAAGTTAGCATTGCGTCAGTTGCATTCAACTGACGTGCCCGCAGTTCTCAAGTTTTGCAGGACTCAAATTAGCGAGTGACGTGGACATGAGTTTAGTGTCGAGGAATGTTGCAAGATTGAAGATTTTGATATATAAGTTGTATTTATACGTAAATTTCCGTTGGACATTGTAAAGAACTATTTTGTATTGAAAGAGTTTTAAATTCCTTATAGTTTTTTGTATGAAATTGAAGTAAAGTTCCTGGTTGTGCTACGAATTACCTGTGTTTGGAATTCGAGGTGTTACATCGCATCCTCCTCCGATGGGAACTAGACAGGATAGATGCCATCGCCGACTTTCTTGAGCACCTACCAGCCTCCTGGCCATTTCCAAGCGAAGTTAATGGCACTTTCCACATCTTTCGTCGCCAGTATGGTGCGGGGGTTGATTAGGTGGAGGAATGCACTCGCTTGCGCGGCTGGCTGTGCTGCCACGATCTCAGAGTTATGGGGAATGTCAATGGCAAGGGATTCACGATGATTGAAGAGGGGTAGTCCCACACCTTATGGCCAAATTTTTGACAGTTAAAATAATGGATGTTGATCTTCCTGCACTCCGCCTTTTAGTGGTCATCACCGCCGCATTTCATGCATCTCCTTTCCATCTTCTTCTTTGTGGTTTTAGGGTTCTGGAATATAGGGTTTCCGAGGGGGGGTGGAAATAAGGTCTGGGAGGGATGAAGATATTTTGGGGATGAGTTTGATGAAGTGATGGTGGAGTGGGGTGGAGAGGGTGCAGGGTAGGGGTGGGCATCAGTCAATATCATCCTAATATGGACCATCCACCACCGATCCAAAGAAGATTAGTTTTTTTTTTCATCCACCACCAATCCAAGCCTTAATTGGATCAGTTTCCATCCAAGCTGATTAAGCTCGGTTTGGATTGAATTGGATGTCGGTTTGGCCTGTTACTTTTCTCCTCGAACATCATTCATAATTTCTTTGAAATTTAGAAGATCAACTTCAAGCAGTCTTAAGAAACATCCTGCCAGCAACTGCTATTTTCGAAACAATATAATCTGATTCAATCTAAAAAAACGACCTGCTATTTTCAGTAACATATAATACAACACATCTAAAAAATGAGAAACAAAATGGAGGGCAAGGTGTTGAGTTGTTGGCGGGAACTGGAGGAGAGATTGATGTGTCTAATTTATATACAAATATTTGAACTCATTTACCAATAAAAATTGCTTGTTTTCGTTGATATTGTCTATAATTCATCCTATTTCTATAAAATTTCATTTAATTAATTATTTTTGAAGAAATAATATTTTTGATGCAAAAAGTATAGATTTGTGGAAAAAAATCAACAAACAAAATAAAATAATGGATTTATTAATTTTTATTGTTTTGTTGAGTTAAAAATGCAAAATAATTTTAGAAGGATTTTAACGAGCTAATATGATTTTTAGTTAGTTTAATTAATTTTAAACTAATTAATTTATTTTATTTTTAAATCCTAAATTTTGGTCTTATTTTGTGTGTGCAGATGCGCGTGGTTGAAAGAAAAGGAAATAAAAGAAGAAAGAGCAAGAAATAAAATTCTGGATTAAAAAGGAAGGAAATATATGAAAAGAATGGACTATTCTGCAAAAAGTGCAAACCCTAACTCCTATTCCGTTCTCTATAAATACAAGCAAAGGGAGAGAGAAGAATTGAAGAGGTGACGGCTACTACATTCATAATATAAAAAAATCAAAAAGGAGAAAAGTATTCTCTCTCTGTCTCTCTTTTGCGTGCGAACTGGAACGAAAAGGAGAGAGAGAGAGACGAATCCAAAGGATCGTGCAGTGGCTCAGAAGCAGGTCCTACTCCAAGAGGCAACGTGACAGGCTGCTTCTTCTTCCTCTTCTTTGACTTGCTGGTGTGCGGCTCTGAGCTCTGACCCTGCGCACGGAACCCAAGGCGTGCTGACGTGGACGACACGACAAAAAAGACGCAGCAGGCTTCGGCTGACGTGCACTGGCCTTTTCTGCTGCTGACTAGACGAAAGCGACAAGCAGGCGGTCCCACGTGACAGGTGGGGAATGCTGCCTCTTTTCCTGGCATGCGCAGCGAAGGATCAGACAGCGACTGTTTGGGGTTTGGTTTTTGAGAAAGAAGAAAGAGAAAGGACTGGTTTGAATTTATTTTTTTTTGTTACTTTTTGTATCTCTTTTTCTCCAATTTCTTTTGATGCAATCCCAAACATTTTTATTAATTGCAAATTGAACATGAACTGAATTTATTGTTCTAGAGGCTAAGATGTAGCCGAGTTTTGTAGAACACAAATTTTAATTCCTTATTATTACTCTACTTTTTCTAGTTGTGTTTTAATTTTTATTATTTATGCGTACAAAATGGTGGATAGACATTTGTATGATTTTTCAAATCATAAAGAGACCGAACAGGTTATTTGTGATTAATAAAAATTAACACCGTATATTGGAGGACGTGACCGTTAAGAAATCCAAATTTTCAATTAATAATTTGATGGATAGGCGAAGAATTAGTTGAAAATAATTTTTAGACTACGTGGATAGAGTGGTTAATATCTTTAGGATTTTGGTCTACAGTTGGGAAAGATAATAGTTTTATTTATAAGGAATTATAATTTGTGTGTGTGATAAACAAGGTGAACCAAGAGCCCTAGAACTAATTTTACCGTTAATAAATTACAAGAGCTTCATAGTTTCACAGCCCTCTCCCTCTTCACAAATTTAGTTAGTTTTAATTAGATTAAGTTAATTTAGTTGTTTTATTATTTATAAAATTCGATCTTCCAAATAGTGATTAATCTAGTGATATCGGTACTCAATAAAATATCTAGTCCCTGTGGGTTCGACACTCTATTCACTTACTATATTACTTGTTGCGATTTTGTACACTTGCAAATATTCACATCAGAGAGCAAGGGGGTGTTGGGCTGTTGGCGGGAACTGGAGGAAGATGACATAAGAAGTAGATGAAGAAGGAGAAAAACTTACAGCCGTTGGAGCTTTGGAGGAGGAAGAAAAGAAATTATTGATTGATTTACTTAGGATTTCCATTTCCTTTGAATTCTTTCCTCTTATGATCTTATTGTTGGCTGTGGGTTGCCTCATTGCGATTTGGAGTGTGTGACTTGGGGTGTGAACTAAACTTAAATAAATTAAAGGAGACTATTTGTATCTTCAAGAAATGATGGTTTGTATATTCAAGAATTTAAAGGAGAATTAAATTTTTTTAGGGACTAATGCATAGATTTACGGTCGGTTCAGTTTTATCGGTTATTTGAAAGTCTCATCCAACAACCGAACTGGTCCAGTCGGTTATTGGAGACCAAGAACCGGGCCAACTCAATCCCCAATTGGTTCGATTAAAAACCAGTCGGTTCGGGTTTGATTGGTTCGGATTGGTCGGTTCGGATAATAGTTGTCCACCCCTAGTGTGAGGTTTGAGGTGAGTGGGGGAAACGAAGAGGTTGAGGAGGGAAACAAAGAAGCTGTGGGCAATAATGATGGGAGAGAAGGCACTGCATCTTGAGAACTTGAGCAAAAGATTTTCTCTTCTCCCAAGGCAGCCATTCTCTCTCACCTTTTCTTTTTTCTCCTCTAATCGTTTTTTGTCCTATTATTGCCTTTCCCCACTTAGAGTGTGCCCCATCATAACAAAACTCAATCCACTTCTTCTAAAAAAAGAGAAAACAAAATATTTTAACACAACCCCCCAACAAATTTTTAAATTCCACATTAGTGTTTCATAATTTGCTTAATTCTATATTAGTTCTCCGCCCAACTTCAGAAGTGGCTCAAAGCATCAATTGCAACATTATGAATATTCAGATCTATTGAAACTACTTTTTAGAAGAAAAAAACCGTAAGTATAAAAACCTTATTCTTTTTTACACTTTGCATCTTATGCTCATTTAGATCAGTTTGCTAAAACAAAAACACTATAACTATTTCGATAAGTCAGAATTTACGTAATGTTGCACTTGGATCTCAAATTAATTATTTCGATCGCTTTCGGAGCTGACTGTGGAACTAATATAAAAATAACAATTTGTGGACTAGTATGCAGTTTGCACGTGTTATCCCTCCCATCTTCAACCTACATACACCCTTCCACACCCCCCCCCCCCCAAAAAAAAAAAATTCCCGTACTAAGCCACTTTTTGAAACTTTTTCCCAAATGAATACACTTTCCAAATAGTTGGGAGTTGTGGCTACAACTATTTTGAAACTACAGATCCCAACTGCCGCTTTTTCTTTGACTATTTTTTTTAATGCTGCAGTTTCTAACTGCGGCTATAATGAAAAATCGACAATTGGTAAGACACAGAGTGCCAGGTGGTGGAGACTTAGAAAAGAATTCTAAGTTTTTAATGTTAAAGAGGTCCCAACTGTGGCCTCTCTATGAATTGAATTTCTTCAATGCTCTCTAACTTGCTCTCTGATTCAGACGCTCTATGTTATGAGTACAGTTTAGGCTGCAGTTGGGAACTAGAGGCTCTCTATGTTTTGGTCGCAGCCGCATTTTCCAATTGCGGCCAAAACGTAGAGAGGCCGCAGTTCCCAACAGTGGCTTTCCTTTAACATAAAATGTTTATAATTTTTTTGTAAGTCTTCACCACTTGGCTCTCTGTGTCTCAAGTATTTTCAGTTTTCACTATAGCCACAATTGGGAACTGCGACGTTCAAAAAAATTCAAAGAAGAAGCCGTAGTTCCTTCAAAATAGTTGTATTCACAGTTCCCAACTGCAGTTATAGCTAACATGGTGAAGGGTGGCTTATTGAGAGAAATAGCTTCAAAAAGTGACTTAGAAGTGGGAATAGTTTCAAAAAATGGCTTAGCACGAGAAAAAGTTCGAAGAGGGGATAGCACGAACTTTTCCCTAAAATGACCGAATTTTAGAAACTATTTCCCAAACTAGCACACTTTTCAAACTATTTCTCTGGGTGGATCAGTTCTTATAGGCTGCAGTTAGGAGCTGCAACCTATTCGATTGTGAGGTCGCAGTTGTTGACTGTGGCATCTTCACAAATATTTTTTTTGTGGTCGTTGTTTCTAGATGTGGCCTCATACATTTCATATTTGGTCAAGAGAGAGTTCGAGACTTTGTCAAAAATTGCTATGTTAAAATGTGTTAAACTTAGGCCACAGTAGCCAATTGCGGCATCTTTTATATCGAGGTCGCAACCGCTTGGGCCTAGTTTTTAATAATCTTATACTCATATTTCTCCCATTCACTTCATCTCTCCCAACTCTCTCTCCTTTGACATCGAAACCCTGAAATCCAAATCTCAAAACCCTAGTTCCCAACTCTCTCTCAACTCTGTCAAATCTCTTCCACATCTCTCTACACTTCACTTCATCTTGCGGCCTACCCAAATTCCTAAATCCCCAAACCCTAATTCCCAAATACGTCCAAAATATCCAACTCTAGCCACCAACATTCAATCCGACAATACCCCTGACATTGTCTCGCATAACACCTCCATCATTGTCTCTAACAGCACCTCTGACAACACCTAAAGTTGAAGGTATGTCGTGGTTGGTTTGCACATGTTGTTTGTTAAGAATTGGTAAAAATCATTTATTTACCATATGCCTCATGAATTGTTTGAAAGAAACATGGTTTTGTATGACGAGTTAGGAAGGTTGGGGGTTTAGATGAATGTATGAATTATTGTTTTGAAGGTTGTGGACTCAGTGGTTGTGAGAACTTTATTGTCCACCATATGTTTGATTTATTACTTGTGAGAAAGATAGTATTTGTGATGGGTTTGTTTGGTTCAGATATTTTAAAAATTCTTAGCTGGAATTAGTAGTTGTGTGCAAATAATGTGAAGCAAAGTATCAAGTACTATTACCCCAAATCGATTGTTTTCCTATTTGTTGAGTTGTGTAACCTTGAACTGAATTCATTATATATGTCGTATAATTTATTACATAATACCACATATTTAGTCTGATGTTAGCTATTCTTTTTGTCGATTTCCATCTTATTAGTGATTAAATCTTAAAATGCAATATACCATCGTACTTGTTATTCATTAATCGGTTAATATTTGTAATACAACTTTGCAGTGTCATCATCAAACTAATGGAACAAACGAGCCGTAATCTGGGACCATCGACTAGCACTAACCAGCCACGGGTAAGGAGTATGTTTTTGGATGTGTTTAAAGAATACGTTATTTTTAATGCATTTAACATAGGAGTAATTAATTATTGCAGGAATATACTAATAAAGCCGGTACAAGTGACCGAGGTCGGGGACCATGAACTCGCGGTCGACGAGTCCCGAGTTGTAACACCCTAGATTTGATCGATGAGATTTTTATGATTTCACGTGTTTTGCACGTATGATGTCATTTGTGTAATTCTTCGTATAAAATATTTTTATGGTATTTGTTCTCCCTTATTTTTCCAACAATTATTTTCTTTTAAAGCCTAATTAAAATCTAAAGCCCAAATTGTCTTTTAAGCCCACTTTATTAATTAATTATTTTAATTATTTAAATCCATGGTTAAATTGGCCCATTAGTGAGCCCATTTAACTTATTTCTCTTTTAAAACAATTTAACTTGTATTGTAGACTCTTGTTATGAACAAATAAATTTTTATGCACATGTACACTTGTAAGGAGGGGGTACTAGTTGGCACGTGCAAGCACTAGGGTGTGCATTGCACACCTTTACCTAAGCCGGATTGTGATGAAGGGATGTGGAAGAGATGGAAGTGGTGGAGAGGTGGTTGTGTATCATGGGTAGTTTTTGTAACTCCTTAGTTCATCTAGACCATTGATCTTTAACCATTTGATCACATCCTAGCCTTACATTCACCCCAAAAAATTGTATAAATACCCCTTCCTATACTCTTCATTCTCACACTTAGAATTTTTGAAAGTAAAGAATAGAAAGAAAAGAAAGAGAAGTAATTTGAGTGAGACAAAAGATTGAGGAGTTGTGAGATTGTGTGCTATTTTGTTCTTCATCCAAGGAGGAGGCCGGACTACACTAGGGGGCAAGGCTCGGGTTGCGGCATCATTAGGAAGAGAAGCTTTTTGGTGGCTTGATTTAGGAGGATACGGCTTCGCTCGATCGTTGTTGGAGATCATTAGGAGTTTGTTTGTTTTTCTCTAACGTGGGTGATCCTCTTACACTTCTAACTAGGTTCATGCTAGAGTATGATTGATGCATTTGAAAAGAGACATAGTTATTATAGCCATATGTTTAAGACAAATTAGAATGCTTGATTGTGTGTGAAAAGAATGATAATTAGTTGCAAATTTTGATAGTTAGTTTAATTTTGACATTTCTACCATGCTTTAATTGATGATTTGTGCTATATCAAGGAGACATGATTGTATGCTTAATTGGATTGAAATGTTAATCATGCTTAGTGGTGAATTTTCTATTTCAATGGTTAAAAATGAGAAAAGAGGGATTTTTGTTACTGAAATAATTAAGTAATATTAATAGTTATAATAAGAAGGAAATACGAGAAGTTTGAATGCCAATTTACAAAAAAAACGACTTTGGTTGTACATTTTTGAAATTGTAGACAAATTTGTAGTCAAATAGAAAAAGTGATGTTTTTATGTCAAAAATCAAAATTTAATTTACTGATATGTTAGAAATGTATAGAATTTATGTTCTGGAATTTTTGAAAGAAAATGGAGAAGAAACGAAATTAAAATTAGTTATTTTTCATAAAAAGTTCAATGAACCGAAACTAAGATCAAACCCCCCCTAAAACCCAATTCATATCAGTTGGCCACTTAGCCTAATTGGTTAGTGGGTGGGTTGGGCGCACTTACTGTAGCATGGGTTCTGGCCTTGGTCTCAGGTTCGAAACTGAACAAGAGAATTTTTTCATTTTATTTTCTTTTGGAGAAATCCGAACTCGAGATGGACTCAAATGAATCCGAACCATCCTTGTGACGTGGTTGCGCTCTATCCCTTTGGTTAGTGTGTGCGCTGGCTTTGTCTTTGGTCGCTGGTTCGAAACCCGAACTCTGCAAATTGAAAACTTTTGGTCTTTTTAAGTTTTTTTTTGTGATTTGTGACTTTAAAAATTCGAGAAAAATCCTATAATTGTTATAAAAATATGTAGACTTCATGAAAAATAATTGTACACTATTTCGACTGATTTAAATAGCGTGAGAGGAAAAATTAAGTAGAACCTTATAAAAATCGATATTTTGCACAAGTACAAGTATAAAAGTGACTTTTTGAGTTATGCTAGATTTATAAAAGGGGATTTTGTGTAAAAAGAACTTGGAGTGTGTTTCATTAAGAATTTTGTTATTATTTTTGAGTAATGTGTGCTTTGAAAAGTAAATGAGAAATATGATTTTTGAAATTTGGAGGAAAAGAAATAATAGTACGGAAACGAAGACTTATTGTGGTTGAATGAGAATGTTATGAATTGAATTGGAACATTGAATTATTGGAAAGAATGGAAATCATGTTAATTGTGAAAAAAGAACTATATGAGTATAAGAACTTAAATATTGCGATTATGAATTGAAATTGAGAACTAGAGTGTAGCTAAGCCTCATACCGGCATCGAAAAGAAATATATTGAAATAAAATTTGAAATGAAACGACCAAAATTTGGGTCATGTGATATAAATGGTTGAGACTGGTATAGTGGAAGGGCTAACTCTAGAGAATTGATTTTGTTCATGATTCAAATAACTAAGGACTAGATACATAGTGAAGACGTGATGAAAATAAGAGAAAAACATGAGTATGAGGGCCTCGGAGCTACAGTGTGAGAGTATTCACAGGCTGTCTTCACGATGCGTCATGACATGACGTGGATATGTCTCCAGGAGTCCATACTGCAGGCGACGCTCGTGGGGTGTTTGGTGACTGCAGGTGGTGTCATGTCCCATGACGGAGGCTGAATTGTCCATAGGTTCTTCACGATGCGTCGTGACATGACGTGGGATTCCCCTCTAGACTGTCTAGACATGAGCTCGTACTCATTGAACATCTAGGATACGTATCATAGTTACTGAAGTAGTTTAAGTCATGACGAGAGATTGAACCCTACAAGATGAAGAACGGTTAAGGGCTTGCCCTCAGACCTATGTAGTATGGGGTGCATAGAATCTGAATAAGTGCACATTAGTGTCATATAATATACATTACTGCATTAAGGACTAAGCACACCGCACTACATGATATCTATAGGATAGCCCCATGTAGTTCTGTTTGTGATCAAGTTTGTGATTGTTTAAGTATTTGAGAATCGTTCTACTATTTTCAGCATAGAGAGGATAGCCATGTATAATAGTTCGTCAGTTGTAAGTAACTGACGCACCCATAGTTTCTATTCAGGATAAAGTGGTTAACAAGACTAAAGAATGCATGCTGATTAAGGAATGATTCAAGTGTTATACATTTCAATTTATGTAAATTATTGTAATTTGCTTCCGCTGTAAATATGTAATGTAATTGTAAACTCTGATGTAACAAAAGTTCTTTATTTCCTTGTAAAATTGTACGAAAGAAGTGTAAAGATCCTGTGGAACTTCAAATTCAGTTGTATTTTGGAATTCAGGGTGTTACACGAGTAGTAGCGCAAGACTTCTACTAACGGTGGCCGAGGTTGTGGTACTGCACCTACACATGTTAGAACAGTTGATGTATGTTAAGGTTTTGAATTTGTATATAATAATATTATCGCTAAAACAACAATTCTTTCATGTTGTTGTAGGTCCCCTCATCTATCGACATTGGCCAGTCTTTTTTCTCTTCCATTGCACGTGGAGGTCCAGGTCCTTTAGACCCAAAACTCCTGACAACGCAACATGAACACCGATCACAATCCGTGTAGAACGGTGTATCAAAGGAGTGCACGTTCCGTAGGCACCATCCACAATTGCCCATGAACGCACGTACACACAGATTGTTGGTCAGTCTTCTTACTCTTCCATTGCACGTGGAGGTCCATGTGCTTTAGACTTGACACTCCTGACAATGCAACATGAATACCGATCATAATCCGTGTGGAACAGTGTATCAAAGGAGTGCACGTTTCATAGGCACCCTCTACAATTGCCCATGCACGAATGTATACACAAATTGTTGGCCGCAACTGGGTTCTACGGAATAGGCTTTATGGGTCTATCAAGCTCGATTGTGCTCGTCTTACAGCTCTCCTCGAGAGATGGAAACCAGAAACACATACTTTCCATCTACCAGTAAGAGAGATGACGGTCACGCTCCACGATATTGCGGTCATATCAGGTCTTCATGTTGATGGGTTGACCATGACCGAGAGTATGGGTTTTGATAGAGAACAACTAGTCAGAGAATACCTGGGTGTTGAGCCAAGTGAGAAAACTTTTGCTGGCCAATCCATTAAGCTTTCATGGTTGGAGCAAATATTCACAGGCTTCCTAAACAAGGATTCATCGGAGTTCCACATTGAGTGCTACACTAAAGCCTACATAATGACAGTTTGGTGGTGTGATCTTTTTGAACTCGTCTGTGATGTGGTTCCGCTAATCTACCTGCAATTGACCGCTGACATTAGGAAAGTCAGCTAGTATAACTAGGGCAGTGCGGCATTAGCTGCAATGTATATGAGTTTGTATAATGCGTCCTTGAATGTGGTTCGCATGACAGGGCCGATGGAAATACTGCAGATGTGGAGTTGGGAGCACCTACATGTCGGTCAGCCCGACATAAGCAAGCAAACACAAAGGTGGATGGAATCCCCAGAGAAGAAGCAATGTTTGCTCCCATTGGTGTATAGTGAGATGTGGCACACACATGGAAGGATAAACCACGTGGTGTGTTGACATACTAGAGAGATGAGCTAGATCAATTGCAAGAGGATTTCGTCCATTGGGAGTCATATACTGCCGAGAGAGTTGGTAGATTTCTACCTGCCTACAGGGCGACCTCGCAGCTATGGTTGACGAGATCACCACTCGTCAACTTGAGGATTCTGGAGTTCTATTTCATGAACCGAGTGCTTCAACAGTTTGGACTCTCTCAATGCATCCCGGTCGGATGATCATATGATACAAAACTGCACGAAATCAAGGGGATGGGTTGGCTACTTGATCAAGACTGGGTAAAATATTACAAAGTCCATATTGATGCCTGGAATGAGCATCGGACGAAGAAGTGGTAGAGCCATCTCCTCCATATGACCCACAATTACACCGTCCGTATATGATTTGGTTTTTGGAGGATGACATGGTTGTATATTGCTCCTTCCCAATCTAGTCCAACAGGCGTCCAAATACCGGTTCCGAGGAGAGAAATGGATCCAGCTCCCGGGTATTCATCGTTGTAGCCCATGTATCAACCGAGGGCGTCAATGTCTCGATCCATCGTAAGACATAATACTTAGCTATTCATGTCATATATATCTCTTTAAATTTATTATATCATTTTGTAATATATGATACATTATAATATGATGCAAATTGAATATGCATGGGATATTGCAAGGTCGTGCGCCCGTGCCTTGTTGAGCAATGTAGTCGTTGTAGTGAAGGATTTCGCATGAGACATTCTTAAACCTTGCAAGTCACAGCGAGAACAAGTTGGTGACGGATCTCGACTAGATGTTCTATTAACCTCTCTGGTGCACCAAAGGGGGCAGATGCAAAAAAGTGGTAAGGGCACATGCAGAGGAGAAACGACCAGAGGAAGAGCCAGAAGAAGATGTGGGTGCCCAACCAAAAGAAGAAGACCTACAACATCAACAAGAACAAGAGTATGAACTTGACGAGCATGTCCCCATCTCCCAATTAATGCAATTATCTTTGTCAAGGCCACTACGGAAAAGGAAGAAGATGAAATTATATACAATGAGTTGATTGTATTATATACCCTACTTTTTTTATGTATCTATTGTGTTAAATTGATGTTTAATTTTTGCTTTCTGTAAACAACTTAAGAACATGGTGCATGTCAGTGTTAGTCGTGGCTGTAGTTTGAGTAGTTAGTTGAGTAGTTAGATTAACTATAATAGTTTGTAGTTGTAGTTGTGGTTTGAGTTGTGGTTGTAGTTGCTTCGATTTGAGTGTTATGTTTGAGTTTTGTTTTGGGTTGATAATGATTAATCTATATTTGAGAGCAAGCGATAAATGAGTTGGCAAATGTGTGATGTATGTGTTTGTGCTCATTGCTGCTTTTTTGGACAAATATATAAATGTATATGAATGTGTAATGTACATAAATGTGTAAACTGGGAAAGACTTTTATTTGATTTTTTAATATAATTTTTTACACTATCTTTAAGCAATTTTCTTGCCCAACTCAGTGCTCTCTGTTAGTCTTTGTCTTGTATGTTCCATTTACATTCGCAGTTGGGAAATACTGTCTTTCGTTAAGCAATTTTCTTTCCCATCTTATTGCTCATTGTTAGTTTATGTCTTAAATGTTTCAATTACGGTCACAGTTGGGAACTGCTGCATCAGTACTATTTAGGCCACAGTTCCCAACTCGGCCTCCCTTTAAGCAATTTTTTTACTCAACTCTTTGCTCTCTGTTGGGGACTGTAACCTCTATTATATTGTGGCCACAGTTGGCTACTACGGCCAACTGTGGCCTAAGTTTAACACATTTTAGAGGTGAACTATTAGATTTGTCAGCATCTGAATCTAGTTGAATATTGATGAACACTGAGTTTGGACTTATATTGTTTTGAAGTGTTATCTGGACTATTTCGGGAATAACGATTTTGTGATGAATATGTGTCACGCCCCGCTTCCCCAAATAGGGGAATACGAGCCCGTGACGAAGACCCAGCGAATGATATTAACATCATTCATAAGTTGTACCAATCTTAACTCAACAACATGAAAGAATAATCACAACCACATAGAAAAAGAAAAATAATCACATAAACAATTACCGAGATAAAACATGCAGTAGTCCAACATAATAACCAACAACTAGAAATAAACAACGGTTACGGGTCAACAATGGCCGGGATACAAAGTTCAATAAAGTAACAATGCAACATAAAAAAATAAATGTGGAAGAAATAAATTATTTCAAAGCAAGCGCCTGCTCCAACCATAGAAGAACTGCTCACCAATGCCTTCTGGCAATTCTCCTTGTGCGCCTGTGATTGGATCAAATAGAGTTGGAGAAAAAAATGTCCTTAGAGCAAGTACGGACAACACGTAGTGAAAAGCAAAGAGTAAATGAACATGGTACAGCAAGGAATATGAAGCAAGATCAAAGTCCAAAAGCAATAACAAAGTCAATAAACAATGGTCAAGTGTACAAGTGTCAACTTAGGCTTATTAGCATTTTATTACTCTATTTAGTGCACGTACTACTGTGTCCCACACCATAGGTTCGGTGCATGCAAAACAGTGTACATTTTAGACATAGTGGCGGGATCTACAGAGCGTATACTTGTTGTAACAAGATAAAATGATAACAGGATTGCAACATAACATGATAACAAGTTCACAAGCATTTCTCCACCTTCCATGTCAATAATCCATGTAAACAAGAAGGGCCCTACCAAGTACAGCTTCTGAGATTATCCACTACTAAGTCAACCCTTATTACCCCTGCTTATTTAATATTTTATTTTGTCATTCATGATCATGCAAGTGTATAAGAGTGTCAAGGAGATGATAAGGATGCAACAAAATGATGCGGTGCATGATAATATACACGTAATTGTAAATCTGAAAGGAGCAGACACAATAGTACTAAAACAACAATAATTTGCAAAATATAATTCGAAATTCGATTCCGTCAAAGGGCCTGTAAACCAGACATCTGGGGCAAAAATTTATATACAGTAAGTTTCTATTGATTCTGACTATAACTAGGTCGATTACTCTAATCTTTACAACTTAAGAGTTCTGGCAGCAGCTTATAGTCAGAACTCTATGGATGAAAACAAGGTCTAAAATCAATATAAAAATCTGCAAAAATTAGAAAATGAATCCTAAGCATGTCTACTAAGTTTCTGGAGAGTTTCATGTCATTACACTACTATTATCATGGTGTTTCAACTGAAAGTTGTATCGGTGTTTTACTAAACTGTAATTATGGAAATACATACCAGCAGTGACTAAAAGCACAATATCTAACAGCTCATAGATCGGAATCTAGATCCGTAAGATTTTCTAGAAACTAGATTCATTAGGCTACAATTTCTTTTTATATATTTTTGGTTGATTCTTATTGTAACAGGGTCGAAACCTCAGTGCAAAACAGGACAGGCAGCAAGAAATCATAAAATATCATCATGTACATTCATCAAAATGAACAATCTACTTATTCTTGGATCATGAAATGCATTAAAATTATATACAACGTGTTAAGATGAATTTTTAAAGTGTACAAAGCCAAGTTATCATGTCACGATTCAAGTCTCAATAACACAATCGATCAACATGCATTCAATCACTATATTTTTTTATATACAAGTTTCTAATTAATTTATTCATGTCGTGTGTGCATGCAAGCTTGGGTTTGAATCCATGGATATTGGCACGAAGTTGAAGATACTTCGGGTTAGCTCGTGTAAACCCTCAATATCCCCAACGGAAGGTACACAATGCAGTATTACGATAATCGAAAGAGAACTACTTGCGAAGATCAATTAACTTGAACTAGAAAATTCAAACGAGTTCAAGTGGACTTTTCGTTTGTGTAAGAGATTCGAATATGCGAAAAATAACGGGATCGGAATCCCGGGCGACGAACCACGAACACGGGAATACGTAAGCACGTGCACTCTACGTGCAAAATAGCAAACAACACACCCAACACCGGATCAACCCAACTCCAACAGTAAAACACCAAAACTCAAACTGGAGCTCCTTCACAAACACAAAACACCACTTCACGATCCCCCAATCTCCTACTCCAACCAACAGTAAACACCCAAAATAAACCATTCTCTGTTCTTCTTCGCAATAGTAGATTCCAACGGCAAGATCATATAGTAACTTGGTAGCAACGCTTGGGCTCGGTCTCGACTTCGATGATGAGCGGCAAGGCAAGGCAGCAGCAGGGCAGTGTTGAAGGGTCATCGACTGCCTGTGGTGATGGTCGACGGTGCTGTAGGGGTTCGACGGGAGACAGGGACAGCGGAGACGAGGTCTGGGTGGATCTCGATGGCCGGGAGAGACAGGGGAAGCCGGGGGTTGCGACTGGTGATGAGGAGGGCGATGACCGCTGGTGTAGTGGTCGGAGCGAAGGAGGGGTTGGCAACTGGCAATGAGGGGGCGACGAGGAGGGTGAGCGGTGAGAGTGGAGGGGTTAGCAGTAGCGGTGGCGAACAGGTCGACTGGGCGGCTAGGGCATGCACTGGCAGTGGACTGTGCTGACGGGTGTGCAGTCGAGACAGAGTGACGGGATGGAGGAGGTGAGAGGTCGGGGAAGGTGAAGAGGTGGAAGGGTTGTACATTGATGGGTTAGGGGTGTGAACAGTGAACGAGGTAGTTTGGAAGATAAAGAGTTGTTTTGGCTGTTTTGGTTTTTGGGAGAGAGAGAAGGAGAAGGTTTATTTAATAATAAAATAATGGGTGTGAAATGTGGGTAGTTAGGAGATACGAGGGATTGTAGGGGAGGGATCGGAGTTGTTTGGTGCTTCAGTTGCAGTCGTCTCTTGTTGATTAGATTAAAGAGGCACAGGCTAGTGATGCACAGTTGCAGAGATTTCGAGCTGAGGTTGAGTCTGGGTCCAGGATGGACATGGTTGTTCATTCGGATGGATCGCTTCGTTTTGGGTCCAGATTATGTATCCCGAAAGGTGATGTTCGTCAAAGGTTGCTTGAGGAAGCCCATCATTCTTTGTATTCTATCCATCCTTGCGGTACTAAGATGTATCGGGATTTGAAGATTCATTTCTGGTGGCAGGGTATGAAAAGGGTTGTGGCTCAGTTTGTTGCTCAGTGTTTGATCTGCCAGCAGGTTAAGGCAGAGCATCAGAGAACTGTTGGACTTCTTCAACCGCTTCCTATTCCAGAGTGGAAGTAGGAACATATCACTATGGATTTTGTGACCGCTTTGCCGAGGAGTCCTAAGGGTCATAATGCCATTTGGGTGATTGTCGACCGTTTGACGAAGAGTGCTCACTTCATTCCTTTTCATGCCAGTCAGTCTACTGAGAGCCTAGCTGAGAGGTACATGCAAGAGATTGTTAGACTTCATGGGGTTCTAGTCAGTATTGTATCCGACAGGGATATGAGATTCAGATCTCAGTTCTGGGAGAGTCTTCAGAATAGTTTGGGGAGTAAATTAAAGTACAGTACAGTTTTTTATTCCCAGACTGATGGATAGTCAGAGCGGACTATTCAGATTCTTGAGGACATGTTGAGGTCCTGTATGCTTCAGTTTGGTGGGTCTTGGGATGCTCATTTGCATCTCGTAGTGTTCTCGTATAATAACAGGTTTCAGGCCAGTATTAAAGCTGCTCTGTTCGAGGCACTCTATGGGCGGAAGTGCATATCACCAGTGTGCTAGGATGACATTGGTGAGAGAAAATTGTTGGGTTCGGAGTTAATCACCAAAACAGTTGATGCAGTGATTCAGATCAGGAAGCACTTGCAGGCAGCTCAGGATAGGCAGAAGTGATGGGCCGATGTCCATCGGAGAGCTTTGGAGTTTGGTGTTGGTGACCATGTTTTCCTAAAGGTATCGCCATGGCACGGTGTCATTTGGTTCGGTGGTGGGGGCAAGCTTAGCCTTAGATTTATTGGACCGTTTGAGATTTTTGAGCGAGTAGGCACAGTGGCCTATCGTCTTGCATTGCCGCCAGCTTTATCAGGAGTGCACAATGTTTTCCATATCTCACAACTCAGGAGATATATCCGAGATGAGAGCCACGTGATCGATTATTCTGAGTTGACCATTCGGCCGGATTTGACTTGTGAGATTCTGCCAGTTTCTATTGTGGATCGACGAGAGAAAGTGCTTGAGAACAAGGTCATCAAGTTGGTTCGTGTTGCTTGGAATCCTCACTCGCCTGGTGAGTCGACTTGGGAGCTGGAGGAAGAGATTCAGCAGAAATTTCCTCATTTGTTTGAGTAGTTTTATTTCGTTCTTTTGGTTGTTTTGGGGTTACCCTATGTATCTTCTTTTTGAATTTTGAGGATGAAATTCTTCTTGTTAGGTGGATAGGATTGTAACCCCTGTTTTTCATTTTTGTGTATTTTGAAGTGTATTTTTCGTTTTGGTAAAATTTTCTCTCTTGTATTTTTTTCTGAACCGTATATTAGAATTGTTTTCAATATATATATGTGTCTTATCACATTTTGAGCTCTTTGTGTTTGATTGGTTGTCTCTTTCGTTTCGTTCTTCATTATTTTGTTCGTTCTTCATTTTGGTCTCGTTCTCTTTACTTTTATTTTTCTTGGGTGCTTATGGTGGTGATTGGTGGTGATCCTATTTCCAATCCTATTATTTGATCCCTGTGGTAGGGTAAAAATGGCTTGGAGGCCCCACCAGGGCCCAATACAACTCTCACTCAAGAAAGGTAAAAATAGCAATCTAGTTCGGCCTCGAACCACCTCAGGGTCGGCGCCGAACCTCACGTTCACCCCCGCAGAACTGGCCTCCTCGTATCCGACGGGCTTCAGCGGTCCTCGACCTCCGATCCGTGACAGCCCCACTGGCCGTCCCCCCTCTCTGGCGAAGCAGGGGGATGACCTGGCTCAGCCTAGGCCCTCCGATTCTCCCAGAAGCACAGAAGACCCACGATCAGCCATGTCAGCCCCAAATACCACCCGGGGTTTTGCCACGTCAGCCCTATACCGCTCCTGGTATGGCCACGCCTGCCCTAAACCGCCTGGGCCCTCTGCCACGTCAGGCCCATGGGCTTTCGGGTCCAGACCCGGCCCCCAAGCGGATCCAAACCCGGTTGGGATTCCCTATAAATACTCGACCCTCACCCACCTTTTCAGGTAATCAATCTTTTTCCACTTAAATTCACCTAGTTATTGCTACTTTCTCACAGAGACTGACTAGATCGTCGGAGGGTCCGCCACCGGGACAAACCCCGGTGTTTCAGGACCGTCTGCAGGTACACAAGACCTCGGATCCGAATCCTCTGATCCGAGCCCAGATCTCCGAACCACCCCGAGGTCGCCACAGGTTCTGCCCGGTCAGCCAAGGGTCGTCAGACGAGCAGCATTCTCCTTCAAATACAAATTGAGTCCGAACTCACACCTGGTGCATCCACACGTCTCCCAGAAATAAACCGCATCAGGTTGGCGCCGTCTGTGGGAACACTGCTTCAGAAGCCGACCAAAGCCCGACCATCGAGCGACCTCGACAGCCGAACTTTCATGGCCTCCAAGGGCAAGGGGGCCGCCCCCTCTGCCAACCGACGGGGCACACCCCCACCAAACCCCAATGCCGGGCCACGCGCATCAAGGCACGGAGATTCCCATCATGGATCCCGGCAGAGCGCCTCCCGTACAGTCCAGCCCGACCTACGGGGAGTAATCGTCAACCGACAGATTAGCCGCAGCAGGCGAAGGGCCGCTTCCAACCCGGCCCCGAACCATCCAAGACTGCCGCCCGAGGGACGGAGATCGGCACTCAGCCGCATCGGAAGGCAGCCTCCAGACCAACCCCACCGGATCGAAGGAGCCCCCGTCACTCACAAGGAGTTCCAAGACTTCCGGAGAGAAATTCTCGGGGCCCTCCGACGGACCCCCGGGGAGGAAACCCTCCGCTCCCAGACAGGGTCGGATGTCGAGACCAGCGCATCGCGCCCTTCAACACACCAGCCAAAAGACGATGGCATACTCCTAAAACGCCTCCAAGAAATGGAGGATCGCCTCGATCATATGGGAGACGGCGACCGACGGGCGGCTCAGGGGTACAGACCTGTCCGACCTCCCTTCTCCGCCCCCATCCTCCAAGCGGAAATACCAAGGAATTTCCGACCACCTCAATTCGAGACCTACGACGGCGAGGGAGATCCTGCTGATCACATGGAGGGCTTCAAAACCCTCATGATGATTCACAGCGCCTCGGATCCCCTATTGTGCCGAGCCTTTCCTGCCACCCTTCGGGGTCTGGCTCGTGAATGGTTCTCGAAACTCCTCCCCGGCTCCATTTACTCCTTCGACCAACTAGAGGGCAATTTTCTTGCCCACTTTGTCACCAGCCGGAAGGCCGAAAGGACCAGCGCCTCATTACTGGGGCTCAGACAGATAGAAGGGGAGTCGCTCAGAGTGTTCGTCCGAAGGTTTACCGCAGAGGCAAGATCAGTCTCCTCCCTCGATCCGGGCGTCACCTCTGTGGCATTCCGGCACAACGTCCGTCATGGACAGCTGAAGGCTTCTCTGGCGAAAAAACCCCCCGTCGACTTTCCCGACCTCCTCAACAGGGTCGAGAAATACATTAGGGCGGAAGAGGCCCTTAACCCCGAAGATACCAAGGGAGCCATCGGGAAGGGAAAGCGGAAGGTCGAAGAGGTCGAACCAACAAAGAAAGCTCCAAGGGACGCGGGGGCCTTGAAGAAGGTCCCGCCGGTCCCCCACTTCGAGAGATACACTCCCTTGACACATAACGTATCCGCCATCCTCTTGGAAATCGAAGACAAAGGCATTGTCCGACTACCCCCCCGATCGAATAACAACAAGAATCGAGATCAACGCTTCTACTGCCGCTTCCACAGAGATCACGGGCACGAGACCGACCAGTGCCGAGCCCTGAAAGACGAAATTGAGGAACTCGTCTCACGAGGGTTCCTCCGACAATTCACCCGAGAAGGCCGACTGAATCGGCGAGATGATAGGAACCGGAGACTTTCGCCTCCGAACCCTACGTCGACCCACCCCCTTGATCAGGATCTCGGGTCCGAGGAGAACGCAGATACGCCATCCATCTTGCACTGAGCCCACAGGGGGCCGATGGGAGGAGGGTCAAATACACCCCGAAAAACCTTCATCTGCGAGGCGAATGCTGTCCAAAACACCCCCTCGTCCAAGCCGCAACCGGGGCCAGTCACCTTCTCAGGAGAGGACCTCGGAGGCGTTCACCTGCCCCACTACAATGCCCCCAAAAAACCTTCATCTGCGAGGCGAATGCTGTCCAAAACACCCCCTCGTCCAAGCCACAACCGGGGCCAGTCACCTTCTCAGGAGAGGACCTCGGAGGCGTTCACCTGCCCCACTACAATGCCCTCGGCATCAGCCTCCACGTGGCTAACTGAGAGGTTCGCCGAAACCTCGCTAACAACGGTAGCTTAGTTAATATTCTCTTCCTCAAAACCTTCGAAAGCCTCAAGATTACCCGGTGGGAAGCTCAAGCCCACAGGACACACGTTACATGGATTCCCCGGCGCCCCTGTCGTAACAGAAGGGATCATTATCCCCGACGTCACCGCAGGATCGGTTCCTGTCAAAAGGACCGAATCCATGGATTTCATGATTATCAACGTCAGGGCGGCTTGCAACGCCATTCTCGGCCGATCCAGACAGAACTCCCTCCAAGCAGTACCTTCAACTTACCATCCGAGACTCAAATTTCCCACCCCCCAAGGGGTCGGCATTGCCCGAGGAAACAACGAAGCAGCGCGGCCATGCTATATAACCACCGTCGGAGGAGATGCATCCCCTCTCCACGCCGCTGAACTCGAGCCCAATAGGGAAGGCCCGTACCATGTAGTCGAGGCTGTACGCCCTGGCACGTACCGACTGGCGGAGATAGACGGCCGGCTCATCAGCCGACCCTGGAACGCCGAGCATCTAATGAAGTTCCTGGAGGAGCGAACCTAGGTTCTAACTTGTCTAGTGAGTATAAAACCCTGTTGTAAACTTTCATGTGTGAAAGGCGGCTTCGGCGACCGCCCCTATCTAGTAGGAGAGAAATCTCTTTTGTGTCAAAACTTCAAATGACTCGGCAGATCGGCATCCGAGTCCTCACTCCGGCATCATTCCCAGCGTCTCGGTAGGCCCAACCCAGGTTCGGACCCGGGGGCTCTTACTAAGGCCCCACGTTGATCCCTCGCGGATCGACGGAGCCGAACCACACCACCGACGTCGTCCACCGCACTCCTTAACAGAGCAAAAGAGGAAAAGAATTCTTTATTCATACCCCTTTATTTGATTAGAAAAAACAAACAAAGACCATTACCGGACCACTCCACTCATCTCGAACGGGAGAAAGCCGCCATCTTAGGGCCCCTCGAGTCCAACAAAGGGCGGGACCACTCCGACCGAACGGCTAGGATCCCTCTCCTCAGCATGGCGTTCCCGGGGCTCAGCCACGGTCGACACACCCGCCACAGAGCTCTGGGCATCCACTGGTCGCAGGCGCACCAGCAGGAGCAGCGCAGGAGGAAGATGACGAGACGCCCAACATCGTCCTGAAGCGGTGTATCTCCATCTCCTTCTCCACTATGACATCTCGAAGTAGCCTCTCGGAAGAGGGTCTCTGTACCGAGGCGTTCGACGTGGTATGTCCTAGCCCGACACCTCCGAGATCCCCGTCCGCCATCGCCCTCCTCAGCCGGCTCGCCTCCTCACTTAAGGCCTCAGACTTATTCCGATAATAATTAAAGGCCGCATCAGTGTCGCGAGCCCCCTTTCGATAGCGAACTAACGTGGCCTCCAGGGCCTCAACTTTGCTCCGGAGCCACGCCACGTCGGAGCGATGGGGGTCCGCCTCGGGAAGAGGAGCCGCAACCTACAAGAAAACCAGCCAACTCAAAACGCATAAGCAAGGAGGACTGGAAACATCCGGAGTCAGAACACTTGGCCGGTCAAAAAATCCATTTCTATAAATCGAGTCGCTTCTTACAAAAAATGCGGTGGCCAGTCCGCGGGAGGCAAATACAATCGGAAGAGGGAAATAGAAAAGCAAAAAGTTATACAACATGTTTTCCCACCTCGGCATCAGCAGGCGGTTCCACGAGGGGGTCGACGGGCGGATCAGGGGCAGGCCCTTCTTCGACAGGGGTCTTCGGTGTCCCCCCGACCTCCATGTCATACTCGAAATTGGACAGATCAAGGGTCGGGTAGAAGTGCCTCACATGGCTGATTGCCCTCGCATAACATGAATCTTGAGCATTGATCACCAGGAGCTGACTCGTCTCTGTCAGCTCTTTCCGCTCCTTGGCGAACTCCTTCTCCTGAGCCGCCATCTTCTCAGCCCATTCCCCCTTCTCCTTGTCGAAGGCCGTCTTCATCTCTTGCTCCCTCTTCTGAGAGCCTTCGAGCTCTGTCTTCACCTCCTTCGTTTCCTGCTCGGCCTTGTCCTCCCGATCGCGCTCCCGCTTCAAAGCAGCCTCGTAAAGGTCCCTCACGTGGGCCCCCTGCACGGTCGCTTGTAGCCACCGAACACAACTAAGGGAACCTCCTCTACAATGTAATCACGGGACAAAAAAGGTTGACAGACTTACCAGCACATTGGCCTGTGCGAGGCGAGTATACGCCTCATCCAGGGTCTCGGTCTTCATCTCCGAACGATCCCGGGGGGTCGCCAACTTACTCGCCACCTCGACAGCTTGCCGCCCTCGGGTCAAACAGTCTCCCTCACGGATCGACCAACTCGGCACCCACGGTCGCCGAAGCCTCTCCTCTATCTCCGGATCCGCCAGAGATCCCTCCCCCTTATCAAGATCGGTGACCTTGCCCTGGTCCGGACCACTCTGAACCACCGTGTCCTTGACCATCTCCGAACGAGCCCTTTTGACCCGCGGCTGAACAGGGGCCTCGGAAACCCCCGGAGACGACCCCCTCGTCTTCATCTTCTTCCTGGCCTCCTCCTTCTTCATTTCGAGCCTTTTCGCCTTAATCGACTCAGGATCCATACCTGCACAAAGATCCAGTAAGGACAATGAGCACAGAGGAACAAGGAGGACAAAAAGAAAGAAACAACTACATACGTAGATCGGCCGGGCTCAGTCCGGCATTCACCAAGTGGCCCTCGGTCACCTTCGCCCAGTCGATGCTATATGACAAACGGAGGCGCTCAACAAACCCCCATTCCTCGGCGGACAGGTCCCTCGGCTTCGGCGTTTTATAGCTCGGCTTAGAGTGGTTCCACCGAGTGGGGATGTCCCAGGATTCCTCATTCCGGATCACCAGATACTTCTTCTTCCACTCCTTAATGGAGTCCGGATGACCGTGGACAACTTTTCCCTTGCCCCGGGGCAAAATGTAGTAGATACCCTCAGCCGACGAGCCGATCATCATCATCGCTCGGAAGACGTTCAGCCGTAGAGGTACCCTCTGCTCCTCGCACAGCAACACGAAGCAGATGATTTGCTTCCAAGAATTGGGTCCGTACTGCATCGGCGCCAAGGTCGCCCAGTTCAACACCTCGCGGACGAAAGGATGAACAGGCAGCCTCAGACCGGAGATAAAGGCATCCACGGGGAAGACGCAATACCGATCCGGCAGAGGGTCGGTCGGTCGAAGAGTGGAGCTCGGCAGCATGAGCTCGTAGCTGGACCCTATATGGTACGCCAACCGCAAAGCCTCTAAATTACCTGCCTCCAGAACGGTCGGAAGTGCGTCCACTATCACCCTCTTCCGGCTAGGCGACGACGGTTGGACCCCACACGCCTCCTTATCAGAAAGATCATCGGGGTACCAACGGAACGGCTTAGGCTGAACAGATGACCCTGTCCTTAAGTTAGCAGGCACCTGACTCGAGCCCCCTATCCTCGACCCCTTCTTCTTCGAAGCCCTCTTTTTCGTCTTGGCCCGTTCCGGGGAGGGGGTAGATAATCGCCCCAGACCCGTCGGCATGGAGCTCGACCCACGCCCTGACCTCCTACCTGAGCCCCTTCGACTCCCCCCTCCTCTCCAGGAACCAGCCTTAGAATCTGAACTTCGGCGGAACTGCCGTCCCCCTCCTCAGAATCACTACTCTCCACAACAAGAAACCTTCGAGACCGCAGTGGCTTCACATCATACACGGGCTGATCGTCGCCTACAGACCCCCCCTCGAGATCAGACTCCTCCCACGAAGTCGGTCTAGAGGCGGGTTTTGCGTTCCCCCCAGACGTCGACGCCGACGAGCCAGACTGAGCCCTATCCATCTGTGCCTAAACTAAAACAAACTTACCAACAAGCTGGGGGTCACTTCGGAAGAACGAGCCTGGTACAGCGAACGGTAGGGACGAAGACTGAGGTATTGGAAAATTTTTTAGAAAAAGGAAGAGGCGAATAAGAAGGGAACGATAGGGGGAGAGGAGGGAACATTTATAGAGGGGAGAAACGACTCCTCGATTTCTGCAATCACTGTTCACCGATTGACGTGTAGCGGGTGCCTAGAAAACCACGCCACGTCCTCGAAACGTGGGCCGCTGACGTCATCCGGTGCCAGGCTGGCGACCAGACACAGGGGTCGGGCCAGATAAAGTACTCGGCGGAAAATTTTCTCTTTAAAAGATTTAAGGCTACAGGGCTCGGTTAGCTCCCCTCTCACCTGCGAACAACTTGGGGCTTACAGCCTCGGCAGCCAAAAACCCCAAATTGTTCCCGGGTGGCAGGAAAGCCACCACCGCCTGCGCCCTGGGTTCCAGAGATCGGTCGACTCCTCTCTCACCCTCGAACAACTCGGGGCTTAAAGCCTGGTCAGCCGAAACCCCGAATTGTTCGCGGGTGGGAGGGAAGCCACCATCACCTAGAACCCTAACAAAATGAAGATCGACCCGCATATCCGAGGTTCTTCACCCCCAGATCCAGAACACAGTGGATACCCCTCCCGTCCTGATCTTTCTCGGGCCAGGCAACCGTATAAGGGTCGTCTGACCCGAAAAAGGATCCAGACAGCAGAGTCGCCACCAATTCGAGGCCCATGGGCGCTACAAATTTTATCAGAAGAGAGACGCCCGCCGAAGCAGACACCTCAGATGGCCATTGAACCACCCTTTGTTGAGATCAAGCCCGCTAGGGGGGGAGAGGTATTTATAGCCTCCCCCAAAGACCAGCCTTTATCACATTGGGAAGGCCAATCGACAGAAGCCCATGCGCCACCTGCGTTCAGGCTAGCGGCGTCATTTAATGCCCCTAGAAAATTGGAACATCACACGGATCCCGGAAGCGCCATCAAGACTCCGCTAAGACGACAGACCACGCGGCTCAAACCTTCTTCTCAGGAAGAAACAACGGCTCGCCATCACCCTTGCCGACCCATAATCCCTCGTCTTCTCGAGGTTCGGTCGAGCACCAGGGCCTTCTTCTCAGGAAGAATTACCGGCTCGCCATCACCCTTGCCGACACATAATCCCTCGTCTTCTCGAGGTTCGGTCGAGCACCAGGGTACTCTTCTCAGGAAGAAACAACGGCTCACCATCACCCTTGCCGACACATAATCCCTCGTCTTCTCGAGGTTCGGTCGAGCACCAGGGCCTTCTTCTCAGGAAGAATCACCGGCTCGCCATCACTCTTGCCGACACATAATCCCTCGTCTTCTCGAGGTTCGGTCGAGCACCAGGGTACTCTTCTCAGGAAGAAATAACGGCTCGCCATCACCCTTGCCGACACATAATCCCTCGTCATCTCGAGGTTCGGTCGAGCACCAGGGCCTTCTTCTCAGGAAGAATCACCGGCTCGCCATCACCCTTGCCGACCCGTAATCCCTCGCCAAGCTCGAGGTCAGGTCTGACACCAGGGTGGTCTTCTCAGGAAGGCCAACGGCTCGCCATCACCCTTACCGACCCATAATCCCTCCTCATCTCGAGGTCCGGTCCGGCACCAGGGTACTCTTCTCAGGAAGAAACAACAGTTTGCATCACCCTTGTCGACACGTAATCCTTCGTCATTTCGATGTTGGGTCGAGCACCAGGGTACTCTCCTCCGGAAGATTCAACGATTTGCCATCCCATTTTCACGACCATGAACACTCCTCCCCGGCTAGCTCCCGCACCCCCGCAGGAGTGGGGGGCTTGTGTGGTAGGGTAAAAATGGCTTGGAGGCCCTACCAGGGCCCAATACAACTCTCACTCAAGAAAGGTAAAAATAGCAATCTAGTTCGGCCTCGAACCACCTCAGGGTCGGCGCCGAACCTCACGTTCACCCCCGCAGAACTTGCCTCCTCGTATCCGACGGGCTTCAGCGGTCCTCGGCCTCCGATCCGTGACAGCCCCACTGGCCGTCCCCCCTCTCTGGCGAAGCAGGGGGATGACCTGGCTCAGCCTAGGCCCTCCGATTCTCCTAGAAGCACAGAAGACCCACGATCAGCCATGTCAGCCCCAAATACCACCCGGGGTTTTGCCACGTCAGCCCTATACCGCTCCTGGTATGGCCACGCCTGCCCTAAACTGCCTGGGCCCTCTGCCACGTCAGGCCCATCGGCTTTCGGGTCCAGACCCGGCCCCCAAGCGGATCCAAACCCGGTTGGGATTCCCTATAAATACTAGACCCTCACCCACCTTTTCAGGTAATCAATCTTTTTCCACTTAAATTCACCTAGTTATTGCTACTCTCTCACAGAGACTGACTAGATCGTCGGAGGGTCCGCCACCGGGACAAACCCCGGTGTTTCAGGACCGTCTGCAGGTACACAAGACCTCGGATCCGAATCCTCTGATCCGAGCCCAGATCTCCGAACCACCCCGAGGTCACCACAGGTTCTGCCCGGTCAGCCAAGGGTCGTCAGACGAGCAGCATTCTCCTTCAAATACAAATTGAGTCCAAACTCACACCTGGTGCATCCACACGTCTCCCAGAAATAAACCGCATCAATCCCTAATAAGATTTACTAAAGCCAAATTAAATCCCCAATCCTATTTGATATCCTATACAATTTGTATCCTAATTAAAGCCAAATTAATTCAAATCCTATTACTACTCCTTATTACCCACAACCCAAATACTCATTAAACCAACTTGTGTTATTTACCCAATAACCCCAATCCTCTATATATATTTATACCCCTCTAACCTCTCAAACCCAACCCTAACACTTAAACCCTCTCTCCCTCTCTTTCTCTCCCTTAGCGGCTGCACACCCGAGCCCCCAGGCCGGCCTCACCCCACAGCCAGCCAACCACCCCCTCCAGCCTGTGTGCTCACCCCGACAGCCGAAACCCCTCACCCTACCCCGTTCGGCCTAACCCCCACCTTGGCCGAGTACCTCCTTGGCCTTTCCGACCACTTTACACCACCATATAATCCCTCGTCTACCTTTCTTGGTGTTCTCTCGTGGCCGCAAGCCACCATCACCGTCATCTCTCGCTTTTGGAGTTTTTGTTCTTGTGGAGATTTTCGCTCTAGTTGCTTGGATTCTTTGATTCGCAAATTTTCGTTCATGGGTTTTGCTCGTTACTCTTGGTTTTCGTTGTTTTTCATCTTCGGTTAAGGCAAGTAACTTGTACTCCAATTCATTTGTTAGATACAAGTCAAAAAAATACCACCTATAGTGTAGTTGGGTCTAAAGACAACTCTTGTTTGTGTTATTCTTGATGGGTTTTGTCTCTATTGTGAAAATTTGACCATAGATGACTCACGACACAATATGGACATGAATTAACTTAGGTTTTACCCGTTCATGATTTGATCATGTATGTGAGACATTTGTGAGATTCGTGATTTGGTTGAGAATCATGTGATATATTTGGTGTTGACATGCTAGATACCCTAAATCATGATGTTTGGATACTTGGTAGACTCGAATTCATATTTGGTTGTGTTTTGAACAAGTTTTGTATGATATATGTTGAGTTGTTGTAAAAGGGAAAAATCTGTATTTTGTCGCCGATCTGTTTTGTTTGCTATTTTGGACTGTCTTGAAATCAGTATCTTAATTTCGGTATAAAATATGAGTTTTAGAGAATTTCATCTACTTTCAAACCTCTAACCTTACTTGATTTCGTTTTCGTATGACTGAGCTATGACTGTTTTACTATAGAGGTGTTGATCTTTTCCAGATTTTGTTTTCCGATGTTCTTGATGACAAATTGATTCTATTAACTGTGCTACACATATTATTTTGATCCAAAACTTTGGTCAGTATTTCTTTATCTAGTTAGGGATTACCCAGAATTTTGGTGAATTTTATTGAAGAGTTTTATGCGTTGTTTCATGCTCGTTTATGAAAACTATACTTGCTGTATTTTTCTCGCTGTTCTGTAAAGAACTTTATTTTCACTATGACTTCTTTTACTGTATGAAAAATGTTTGTGAAATATAAAAGTTAATATATTTTATCTATTTTCATATTCCTTTGGCAGAATTGGATTTCATTTCACTGGTTGCGAGATATCATAGTTTTCGTACAGTAGTGTTGGGAATTCCAGATTTGCCAAACTATCGTTTATTGATGTTTTCTTATTTTTGATGACCAATCTAATTTTACTGGAAAATTATGAAACTTTATATTTAGATACTAGACATATAGGGGAATACCCCAGATTTTTCGTAGATTTATATATTGAGTTTTCATGCTATTTTCCTTCTCTTGAATTAGTTTTCCTGATTTTTGCCTGAACCTATTTTCTGTATTCAAATCCGTTTTGAGCTATGTTTTTGTGAATTAATATATGACTTATTTATATTCTCTGAATTTGTGTGGAAGTCTATTTTCCAGATCCTTTGACAGATCCAGATTTGCTTGTTTATAATACTGGAAATCACTGTTTTACTACAGTATGGTCTTGTTGTCCTGAACGTGAGATTTGTCTATTCTATTCTTTTATGAGTTATTTTGTACCCATACATATTTATCTTGCAACTTACACTGGTCACATGATCATGCCATATTATTCTTGATATATTTTGCACATATACATGCTTGTTTGACATTAATAATAAATAACCAAGCCGGGATTTAAGGGACAGATCTAATAGTGAATAATTCAGAAATGTGTACTCGGAAGGAGATGCACTGATCTTACGTGATTACTTGAGACATGATACTTGACACGTGATTACTTGATACTTGCACACAAGACACGATACTTACCACTTGCACAACTTGAGACGTGATTACATGATACATGATACATGATACTTGGAGCTTGGAGCTCGATTACTTGACTTGTCCCCGAGTATACTACCCTCTATGGTCCACTATGAAATCTAAAGCGAAACTGTATGTTGTAGCAACCATGTAAGGTTGGCTGCATGAAGTGCTACCTAGATAGTAATCACTACAAGACTTGATACATGCTACTTGAACATAATTCTTGACTACATGATACATAAGACTTGTTTACATGAGACTTGATACATGATAATTGATACATGATTACATGATACTTGACACTTGATGCATGTTTACATGATACTTGATTACTTGACACTGGATTCATGCCATTTACACTTATTCACTTTGCCATGCTAGTTGTTTATTTTGACATCATACTTATACCATGTTGCTAGTTAGTTTCCCCATGTGCTTGTATCCTACATTATAAGTGGTCCGTAACTTGCAATTGACGGGCACTTGTTTTTCTCTTTTTCTCTTTCGTGCATTCGTTGAATTGCATATTTTAGAGAACAGGTTCCAGATGGTATCGGAGACATGAAGTATTAGTGCTGTTTTTTATTATTATTATTTCTTGTAGCTTGCTTGAACAATATTGTATTTTGAGACTTGGATTTATTATTGTATTTGGGCGATGTGACCTAAGACATTTGTTTTATTCAGATCAAGACTATTTGATATTTATATATTTGGTTTCAAGTATTCTCGTTGATATTTTGGCTCATTATGTGCATGTGGTTGATTCTTTTGCTTCCGAATCTGATGATTCTTAAAAATGTTGTAAATATTTTTTGAATAGCTTATGGATGATGAAAATCATTCGCTGGGCCTTTGTTGCGTATCTGTATTCCGTATTCTTTTTGGGAAGCGAGGCGTGACATTTGTATACACGGAATTGTGTCTTGTAAAGAACCGGTGAGCTCAACCACAGTGGATTATGTGGTGAGTTGGATTGTCGTGGAGTTGGTGATTCAAGAAAGTGGGTCGCATTGAGAGGAAAATAGACATCTAGGGACGAGTTTCTAGAAAGGGAGCTTTTTCTTTGTAGTGTCCCATTGGAATTGATGTTTTGTAGCCTTGTGATTCATGATATGTTTCGTTATATTATTATTAACGAAACATGATGGCTATACTCCATTTTTTTCCTTAAATAAATAAATAAATAATAGTTCGGATGTCATTGGAAACACCTAAATTCATTACGACCGACTCAAAATGTATTTGGAATTAACCTGTGGAGACTTGTCGAGAGTCAAAGCAAACATTTACAATTAGGGTATATGGATCAATTTGAGAATACCCGTATATATGCAGTAAATACCCCAAAAACAGTATATAAAAATTATAAATAATAGTAGTAATTAGAGCATCCACAATGGTGTTTCTCATTTTTGAGAATATGGCATCTACAATAATAGCAAATACCGAAATCGTCTGCAGTCGTTGTTTTCTATAATTTTGCTAAAATTTGAGACGGACGGGACATGTTGTTTCGTTTATGATTTTTTTTTAACGGTTAATTACTTAGTGATTAGATATTAAAAAAGTTTAATTAAATAAATTATATAATAAAATATAACTTAAACCTATATTTAACTACCTAAACTAACTTTTCTACCCTAATCTAATTGCCCTGAAAATGGGGACATGACATGTTGTCCCGTCCCAAGCATTTTTGCTTGAGACGGGACAACTTGTCTCGTCCGAGGGTATTTTTGAAATTTTTTTTCCCTCTCTTCATCCAGACCGTCCGATCAAACAAAAAAAAAGGACGATGCATGTTGTATCGTCCGACGTGATTATAAAAAAAAATTGGGACGAGACAACTTGTATCGCCTCTTATAATTTGAGAATCGCAATTTTGTTTCTCAAAAAAAGAGAAGCGACTGTAGCGACTTTGCCAAAATATGGCAAAATAGCAAACGACTGCAGCGTCTTGTTTCTCAAAAAATAAAAAATTGGTAAATATAGCAAACGACTGTGGATGCTCTTATTGCCATTACTACGGTGCAAGTCCGCAAATCCTTTGCATATATATAACTTTTTAAAGAAAGTATTTGCAAATATAGGACACCCTCCAAACTATTTATAATAATATGTCAATTGGAAGTAATTTTCTAAAAAGGACCATACCTTTGAAGATGTTTACACAACATTAAAACTAAAAATTTGCATAACTCACTACCCTATTTAAAAACTACATATAACTGATACGTAAATATTAAATTATTTATTAATAACAAGTAAAGTAACTCAAAAGTTACATAAAAGAAATACAAAATAGCATACAAGGTATTAGATTAAAGAAACGAAGAAGTAAGTTGGTATTACCAAAACCTATTAGCATATAAAATATTAAGGTAAGTATGGTTAATTGTCCAAAAGTAGAAACAGCAGTACACAAATTAAATTCAAAAATAGAATCAGAAATTATATATTAAACATTCAAAGGTCGGAAGAAAACTACAATGGCCCATAATTTGTAGGAACTATAAGAAAAAATTTTAAATCGTAAATAAGAACATAAAAGAACTAAGTATATATATAACCGAAGATATAAAAAAAGAATAATGGCATAACGGAAGAAGGTATGAAGGAGTTAGAAACCATAAAAAAACTTAATATAAATATGGCAAAATTTAAAAAAACTATACAAAACTTTTGGCCAGTTTAAAAAAAACTACACTAAAGTTTTTTTTTTTATTTTTAAAGGACACAATGTTTAAATAAGGTCCATTGGGTTGGTTAGGGTTAGGGTTAGGGTTAGGGTTAGGGTAGGATTTTAAAAAACCACTTTCATCTTTTGTTTGTGTTTAAAAAAACCAGACTCATCTTTTATTTGTGTTTAAAAAAACATCACTTAACTAATCAGATGTTTAAATAAACCCTCCGAACTAATCCTAACCCTAACCCTAACTAACCCAGTGGACCTTATTTAAACATTGTGTCCTTTTTTTATAAAAAAAAAAATTTGTGTAGTTTTTTTAAACTGGCAAAAAGTTTTGTGTAGTTTTTTAAAATTTTGCCTATAAATATTTTAGAAATAGAAGGTTTAATGATAAATCCCAATTCAGATGAAGTGGAGGAAATCTTAGAAAATCTAGATATAGCGAATGAATAAATAAAAATGGATCAAAAGAATGACAAGATCATTATAAAACCTACAGAAATCCCAACTAATATGTACGAATAATTTAGACCACCGCCTAACAGAAGATCTTATAACCTACCATTGAAATGACAAAGTTGAGAAATAAGTAAGGTAAGGAAAGAAAAAGAAAAAAATATGAACCCACAGAGTACTACGAAAAATGAATAGCAAGAAATGGAGAATGGCTAGATTTAGAATGTGTAAAAGATGCTGATAGAACAATAGAAATTATTAAAAGCATCCCTAATAGTATGATTTAGACAAAACCTCTCAGAAAATACATTTGAGAAATTTATAAAAGCAACCTTTATAGTAGTAGCGAAATAGTGGAATGGACTAACAGAAGAAGAAAGAAGTAATATAAGGAATCCAAAACCAATTGATGATAAAGGAACACAATAAACTTCAGCACAAATAACCCTAGGATTAAAAGAAACAATCACAAATTACGAGAAATCAATAAAAACAAAATTTAGTGTCTACGAAAAAATAGAATGACATAATATATATAAAAGGAACCACGCAAGATGGAGACTAAGCAATTTAGAAATTTGTGATATGTGTTATTTTGATAATTATGCATGTGAATTCAGAGAATATTTTCAAGATAGTTATTACATACAAAAAGAAAATGGTCCAATCCTTGACTCCTTTTTCCTAAAATTACCAGATCCGTGGAGTATAAACATATCTAGTGCATACGTAAATGAGAAAGTAAAATCAGAAATAGATACTTTAGGGTATAAGACACAATTTGTAAAAGATTATAGAGATAGAGTATGCCAAGAAGCTAAATCAACTATTAGATATTATAGAACATACAAACAAAGAATTTATCGTGATAAAGTAAGACCAAATTATTGGGGATGTAATAATAACTATAATTATGCAAAGAGACGCAAACACAAAGTACAAAAATGTAAACCAAAATAAGAAAAACTTTTAAGAGAAATAAAAAAAACCATATTAAGATACTTCAAAAGAATAAATAGAAACAAACAATATCCGAAAAACACAAATAAATGTAATTGTTATATATGTGGAGAAGTAGAACATATATCACCAAACTGCCGTAAGAGAATGAAAAAAGAAAATGTGAAATACGTAGAAGAAATAAAAGAAATGAATAACATAAACTATGAACCCATAGAATATGAAAAAGACTGGTCAGAAATTAATGAAGACGAGAAAGTAATGGTAATGGAAGAAGATAGTGGAAGTAGTGAAGATGAGATAGAAGAATAAGATAATAGAAATTTTAAAAAAAGGAGAACAATTAGAAAGATAATAAAATAATAAAGAAGTAAGAGAAAAAATGAGTTTTGACATAAAAAAATACAATAAAATAAGAGCAACCAAACTAGACATAAACCCGAAAGAAATATTTAAACTTCCAATATTTGAAAAAAAAAATAAAAAAATACCATAATAATAGCTAGAAATAATGAAAAACTTATAGACATAGAACAAGTACAAGGAAAACTATAATTCAATTAATAACAGAAAGAATAATAAGGAAAGAAATGAAAAAAATAAGTGAGAAAACAAGAAAAATATTATGACATATACATTTAGGAGCAATACAAATAATAATAAAGGCGTATTTTAAGGAAGGAATAAACATTCCCTTAGAAATATTTAATGGATGATAGAATAATATCAAGTACACAAGATACTCTAATAGGAATAGTACAAGAAAATTTAATGTATCCAAAAATAAAATTTTTAATAAAATATATAATTTCTCTATAAATATGACAGAAGAAAATAAAGACAAAAGTCTAGTCATGTATCATAGATTATCATGAATAGAAATGATAGGAAAAGTAAGGTTTTGAGTACACAAATAAAAAACATTTATGTTTTCACTAGTAAGCATGAAGTAAAAAATGGGAATACAGATAACTTTAAGATAGAATAACTATTCAAAAAAATTATGAAATACAAACCAGCTAGAAAAAACCCTAAAATGACTATACCAAATTATAGAATTTAACTTTAATAAAGCAAAAGATATTGCAAAATGAAAAGCACCACAAATAATGTTCGGAAAGAGATCACTATCAATAAGAAACAAACAACAAGCATTGGAATTAATATCAATAATAAATACATCAGACAATCAAAATAATAATCAATTTAAAGTAGAAATAGAATATTATGAGAGTGGTAAATGGAATAAATAAGTGGTCCTTGTAGATACAGGAGCTACTAATTCACATATTAAATAAACAAATATAAAAATAATGAAATTAATATAATTAGAAAACCCATATTACTATTTAGACTATTATAACAATACACATCCAATTGTCCATAAAATAATACTACCACTATGGATAAACGGTAGAAATGAAATGCTATACATATAGACCCACAACACAATGTTAATGAAATGTTGTTAGGAACTGACTTCCTTACATCAGTACAATCTTACTAAATACAAGAAGAAAAAATAACAATAACAATAAATAATGAGAGTATAATAATAAATATAATAATGTGCAAATAAATCCATTAAGAGAAACAAAAAATACATTATACATACTAACATAATTTGTATACGAATAATACAAATTAAGAAACTATCATAGTCTAATAGACACTGGAGCAGGCACTAGTTTATGCCGTGAAAATATACTACCAGAATGGAAACAAGATGGATATAATAAAAAAACAAAAACTGGTTTGACAGGACAAATAGTTGTATTGGACAAGTACCAAAAAAATGTCACGATACAAATAGGAAATTACATCCAAAAAATACCGATAATATATCAATTTGATGATATGAATAATGATGTATTATTAGGAAACGACTTTTTCCAATAATACTATCCTATAACTATATCACCCAAATCAGTTATATTTACAACACCTTCTAAACATCAAACAATATCAATTAGAATAACACAACCTTATTATACGACGAACTTACAACATATCAGAGTTTCTTCATCACAGCGTGGTGAATACCAATATTTACCAAGTAAAACTAGGATACAACATGTTCAAGTAACAATTACACAAGAAATTTTACAAAAATAATTAGAAGACCTATGTGCAGAAGACCCTTTGAGCAAAATGACATTTAAGTAAACCCAAGGCTCATATAGAATTAATAAATAAGAACAATTTAATAAAAATTAACATATTAGACATTCTCCAATAGAATTAGAAGAATTCAAAATACATATCAAAGAACTAATAGAAAACAATTACATAAGAAAGTCACAAAATCCTTATTCATCACCTGCATCTATAGTAAGAAAACTCACAGGAGAAAAAAAATGGTAAATCTAGAAAGGTAGTAAATTATAAAGAATTAAATAAAAATACTAAAAGATTTGGATATCTACTACCAGATATGCATATACTTCTAAACACAGTAAGAACAAGAAAAATATGTTTTAAATTTGATTGCAAATCAGGATTTGACCATGTAAAACTAACATAAGAATCAAAACATTTAATAACATTAAAATATTTAATACACCACAAGGATTTTACGAATGGAACGTGCTGCCATTTTGGTATAAAAACAATCCAGGAATATTTCAAGAATATATGGATAAAATATTTAAAAAATCCAATAACTTTATACTAGCATATGTAGATGATATTCTAATAGGATCCGAAACTGAAGAACAACATAAAGAGCATTTACAAAAATTCATAGAAATAGTAAAAAATATATGTATTATACTATAAAAAAGAAAATGGAATTATTTAAAACATAGATAGAATTTTTATGAACAAAATTATCATATGAAGGAATCGAACTACAACCACATATATTAGAAAAAATAAAGACAATCCCAAATATTTTAAAAGAAAAAAAGAGAAGTACAAGCTATAATCGGACTACTAAATCAAATAAGGGGATACATACCAAATTTGTCAGTAAAAATAAATTCGCTACTACAAAAACAGAAAAAGTTAAAAAAATGGGAATGGACCCCAAAAGTTGAAGAAAAACTTAAATTAAATATTAAAACAACAAACTTCAAAATTATGTAATTTACGATTACCTGTTAAAGCATGCACATGGATAATGTGGACTAATGCATATGAAGATAATTGGGGAGCAGTGTTAAAATTTGTTGAAATAAATGAAAAAAAGGAAAGACTATTCAAATACACTAGCAGATCATTCACACGGACCCAACTGAACTACCACATAAATGAAAAAAAAGAATTATTAGCGATCTTAAAAGCAATAAAGAAGTTTGAATTATTTATAAAACATACAAAATTTATATGAAGGACGGACATACCCAAGCAAAATCATGGATAAACAAAATAATAGACCCAACCAAAGCCAATAAAAACTGATAAGATGGCAAATGGAACTAGCACATTATGATTTTAGAAAAAGATAATATTTTAGTTGATTTTCTATCAAAGAATTAACTGTTTCACTTGTTGCATAATGGAAACTAGAGTCCAACAAATAGAATAGGATATAGTTTTCCTCAAGGGAACTATGAAGCAAATAAAATGAGCATTTAATCAATTACAGTTACAAGTATGCGGATACCAAAATCTGTTCTACCAGCATGTAAGTTAGCATGTAACTACAGAAAATATGGTGGAAAATGCTAGCTAAAAAATGTGTGAGATGGGTGAACCTACTCAGCTACTCATTCCTTAAAAGAAGATGCAATTACATCTTCAAATAAGACTACATATAAGGAGACACTTCTCACTGAGAACTCTCATATCAAAGTATCAAAGAATATATTATTTTTACAATATATTGAGAAACTATGCCAAGTAACCAAAGTGAACCAGTTCATCAAAACAATATCACAACAACATATGAACAAGAGCATCATCCTACCAGAAGCTAATCCTAGAACAACTAGGGCACTGTTCGAAAGAGAACTTATTCATTGCATCTATCCATCCAGAGAATGTGAAGAACTTATCCACTTGCCAAGAGAAAATTATGAAGCAATCAAAAGTTATTTTGGCCTCACAAAGACCTCAAAAATATTAGTCTGAATGTATGCAGCAATTCCTAAGTATCTTGTGTTGGAATTAATTTTTGCAGTTTTTCGGGCCGGATTCCGGCAGGCTCCGGCCACCGGCGGTGCCAGAAAATAAGTGGATTATGATCCTCTTGTCGAGTACTATTCCGTGGTGTACTCATTTGCCAAAAACGAATTCCGTATGAATGATAAATATTGGTCCAAAGTTGGGTACTTGAAATGTATAAACTTGAAAACTTGGAGAAACTGGATAGTCCCATATCGAAAATTGGGAAACATTTTTTCTAGTATATATACTAGAAAATTGGACTAAAAGGCGTGGCCCGGGAGTTACCACTAATGTGTAGTGGAGAGAGGACTTAGCCAAAATGACAAACACACATGCACGCACGCGCGCCCAGCTTGGCCCGGCCCGGCCCGGCCCCAGCCTCGGCTTCGGCTTCGGCTTCGGCTTCAGTTTCGGCTTTGGCTTTGGCTTCGGCTCGGCTCGGCTTGATTTGGTTTGGTCTGGTCTGGTCTGGCTTGGCTTGGCTTAAACATGTGGAGGGAAGCGTTGCTGACTGCCAACTACATTCTCAATAAAATACCTCACAAGAAAATCGGCAAGATACCATACGAACTGTGGAAAGGTAACATACCTTCGTTTAAATACCTCAAAGTGTGGGGGTGTCTAGCAAAAATGGTAGTACCTAACCCGAAATAGGTCACCATCAGACCTAAGATGATTGATTGCATATTCATAGGCTATGCACACAATAGTAGTGCATATCGATTCTTGGTATACGAATTAGATATACCGGATATCCATGTGAATGCAATAATGGAATCAAGGAATGCTTTCTTCTTTGAACACGTATTTCCATGCAAGGATACTACGTACCCCAAACGTACACGTGAACAAGGGAATGCAAGTACTTCGGTTGATGAACCAGAACATGATACTGATGAGCCTAGACGAAGTAAACGGAATGGGCTAGAACATCAAAATCATTTGGTCATAACTTTGTAACGGCCTTTCTGTTAGAGAATGAGTCCAGAACTTTCAAGGAAGCCATGTCTATGCCTGACGCTCCTATGTGGAAAGAAGCAATCAAAAATAAAATAGACTATATTATGCAGAATCATACATGGGAGTTAGTCGATTTGCATTCTGGATGTAAAGCTCCAGGATGCAAATAGATTTTTAAACAAAAATTGAAACCAGATGGTTCAATAGAGAAGCATAAGGCAAGACTTGTGGTACAAGGATTTAGGCAAAAGGAAGGTCTAGATTTCTTTGATACATATTCTCCAGTTACAAGAATAACTTCCATAAGAATGCTGATAGTTATTACAGCTCTACATAACCTGGAAATACATCAAATGGATGTTAAAACTACATTTCTAAATGGGAACTTAGAAGAAGAAATATACATGAAACAATCTGAGGGTTACGTAGTTCCTGGAGAGGAAAATAAGGTGTGCAGGCTTGTAAAATCCTTGTATGGACTGAAACAAGCTCCAAAACAGTGGCATGCAAAATTTGACAATGTTATGATGTCAAATGGTTTCAAAATAAATGAATGTGATAAGTGTATCTACATTAAAGATACTCTAAATAGATACATTCTGGTCTGTCTGTATGTAGACGACATGCTCATTATTGAAAGCAATAACGACATTATCAAACAAACTAAGAGCATGCATAGTGGCAAGTTTGACATGAAAGATTTGGAAGTTGCAGATGTCATATTAGGAATTAAAGTTTACAGGACGTCTGAGGGAATTACTTTGTCTCAAACTCATTATGCTGAGAAAGTACTTGAAAGATTCAAGAATTACTCCAATGGGACAGCCAAAAGTCCCGTCGATCCCAGTCTTCACTTGTTCAAAAATACAAGCAAAAGCATATCACAACTGGAATATGCATGTGTAATAGGTAGTCCGATGTACTTAACAAATTGTACAAAACCGGACCTAGAATATTCGGTAAATGTACTGAGCCGCTACACGAGTAATCCAGGACGAAGTCACTAGAAAGGAATAACTAGAGTATTGAACTACTTGCGACATACTCAGAGTTATGCGCTGCATTACACCAGATATCCAGCAGTACTAGAAGGCTACAGTGATGCCAACTGGATATCGGACTCCAAGAACTCAAAATCCACAAGTGGATATGTTTTCACACTTGGTGGTGTAGTCGTGTCATGGAAATCCTCTAAACAAATGCTATTGGCCAGATCCACCATGGAATCTGAGTTTATTGCTTTAGACAAAGCGGCAGAAGAAGCAGAATGACTTCAAAACTTTTTAGAGGATATTCCTATATGGGAAAAACTAGTGCCTGCTTTATGTATACACTGTGACAGCCAATCGGCTATAGCACGGGCACTGAGTTGTATGTATAATGGTAAGTCTCGTTATATCAGAAGGCGACACAAAACTATTAGACAACTGCTCTCAAATGGAGTAATCTCTATAGAATATATAAAATCTGCCGACAACCTAGAGGATCCATTTACTAAAGGTCTTTCGCGAGAGCAGGTTGTGAGATCATTAAGAGGAATGAGTTTAAAGCCTATGACGAAAGAGGATACTTGATGGAAATCCCTACCTAGGAATTAGAGATCCCAAGATCTAGGTTCAAAGGGACAACTAAATCTTGTTGAATCGACGGGAGCACTGAGAGATTAAAATCTCATATCCACTCTTAGGATGATAAAACAGTGCTGCCTGCAAAGAGTTAGGATAAGCTTGGCTTTTAATGATTCTCATAGCTTTTAAATAAAAGCAGGGTATAGCAGGATACTCTTTATGAGCAATCACCTTGTGAGTGTGAAATGGGGCCGTTTCCAGGAGAATGAAGAGAGGCTGCATTCTTCAAGTTCACTCACGGTTAACCAGGGCTGTTCAAGGCCAAAATGAATACAACAAGACAACTTAGTTCTGTGAGGAGTTAAAAATGTGTGATAGTTATTATCTAGGTTGACATCAAAGCCCGGGTAGTTCAAGACATCATGATCACTACCTGGTCAAGTGAATCTGATAGCTACTTACTAAGGGTGGTTCAAAGTTGAAAAATTACTACCATTCCTGATGCAGTGATTTTCCGATTGTACTTTCAGAGTTTTTCTGTCATGTCTTTTTATGTCGTATCTGGATTACATAGTCTGGTAATTTCCATTCATGTGGGGGATTGTTGGAATTAATTTTTACAGTTTTTCAGGCCGGATTCTGGTAGGCTTCGGCCACCGGCGGTGCCAGAAAATAAGTGGATTACGATCCTCTCGTCGAGTACTATTCTGTTGTGTACTCATTTGCCAAAAACGAATTTCGTATGCATGAGAAATGTTGGTCCAAAGTTGGGTACTTGAAATGTACTAACTTGGAAACTTGGAAAAAATGGATAGTCTCATATCGGAAATTGGGAAAGATTTTTTCTAGTATATATACTAGAAAATTGGACTAAAGGGCGTGGCCCGGGGGTTACCACTAACGTGTAGTGGGGAGAGGACTTAGCCAAAATGACAAACACACACGCACGCGTGCCCGGCCCCTACTTCGGCTCGGCTCGACTTGGTCTGGTCTGGCTTGGCTTGGCTTGGCTTAAATTTTTTTTGCCCCAGTCAAAAATTTCTCCCCAGTGCACTGGTGAGGCTTTTCACATTCGGTAACTGATACCATTACTCTGTAACAGCAGAGTAATGGCTCACCAGTTGTGAATCTGAACCACCACTCTGCTGTTGCAGAGTAGTGGATCATTACTCTGCTGTTACAGAGTAATGGGCCTCTGAAGAGTCTCCATTGTCTCCTATACGACAACTGAATGCTGTCTGCCGGACATAGAGTTTTTGGTAATCAGATTTTTTTATACTTCTTCCTCTTCTCATCTGTGTCAAAAAACTGAGAGTACAACACAGTATTGTTCGCTGAGATCTCTGGAGTTTGGGTGCTGCTCCTCAGAGAAGGTATATAGTTGTATCCTAGGAGGCAATTCGCCAGCCACCGTCACACTATGGGGTGAATTTTGCTTTAAGGAGAGAGATCTTAAATCTCGACTCTGTATAAAGCTTTGGTTTGTTACATTTTATTCCTGTAATTTTTGTTCTTCACAATTATTGTTAGTGATTTTCAGATTTATAAAATTTGAGTTCTAACATCTTCAAGAAAATTACGAACCTTATAGCAGAACACGTTCTAAAAATAGGAATGACTACCCAAGTGATTTACGGAGCATCCAACATTATACCATTCAAAGCTGAGGAATTTGAGAAACTAATCCCAAAAAGACGAGAAATGAGATTCAGAAATATATATTGTGAATTAAAAGACATACAGTCAAGATACATTAACATATAGATCTATGATAGTCCAGACTCGGAGAAAATAATAATGTATAGTATAAAAAAAATAAAACAGCCACAAGATAAATGTGCACTTTTTGATAGCTAGTACCAGATACTATCTACATGAGCAATGACGATGACAGAACAGACAGCCAGATACCATTGTAGCCTGATGAAGCATAGCATCAACATAAATGTGGAGCATGTGAAGATGTCAGCCAGGAGGAATCTCTTTTTCTAGAGTAGTCCGCAATGTAATCAGAATAATTATTGAAGGCTAATGTAAGCAGTGACGTATTTGTAGCAATTATTGGACATATGATGTAAGTAATGAAGCATGTAAACTTGTTGTAAGTTGATATATCGTTCTATAAAAGAACAGACAACGTAGAGAAGAGGGTAGACAATCTAAGAGATAAAAAATTTCATATAAGCTTGTAAGGAGAGTTTGGTTTGTAAAAAATTTGGAGAAAATTTTAGGAGAAAATATCTGAGAGAGAAATTACATATAATTCTTCTTGTTCTTTCTTCTATGTAAACTTTCTTGTCATTTCTTGTTCAATATGAGAAATGATTAACTAATCTCTTCCATCAGGGAGAGCTTTGTAAGGCTCTACCTGAAAAAACTTGCAAAAAAATCTAATTTGCAACATTCTATAGTTGAACTGTACACTTAGTAGCAGGAAACGAGCTAGGTTGTAGTTGCCTGTACTGAAGTGCTACTCAGGTATTCCATATGCATCCCTTAGGTGAAGCTCTATTAAAGAGCATAGTAGTAATGTGATCAGAGGAACGTAAAAGGATCACTAAAAGCCGGGTGCATACCAAAGGTATTTTATTCACTAATAGTAATTGGTACAAAGCAGCTCAAAGAGGCTCAGCTAGGTTGAAAGCATGATGGACCATTCTGTTTGATTTTTATGGTATTCTTAAAAAACCTCTCATACTCATGATTTCATTTTGAAGTTTTTTGTTACTCATTTGTTCTCTTTTGAATTCAATTACAACTCTATCAATATAGTCACGCACCGCAGCAGAATTATTAGAAACAACATCAGAAGGTATGAAAAATTTCCAAGCAATCACAACTATTTCACGCTTCGCATCTAGTTGATATCAAAGCATACTAAATACATATGATGAAGAAGAAGACAAGGAGGAGAATAATAAATAAGAAGACAAGTAAGGACTTGGATGTAAGTTGTGAAATAAATGGAGGTACGAGAGATATGAAAATAGAATCTAATAAAGATAAAGGAGACAAAGAAAATGACATCTAATAAAAGAGAAAGTGACATGAAGACTTAGTAAATTGAATCTAATTATGATGACAAAGACTTGAAAGACTTATGTGACTGCTAGCCTATTAAGACATCATACTAGCTTCGCTACTTTCTTTATGTCGTGTCAGTAACTAGTTGTATTATATGTCGTGTGTGTTTGCTTTATATATTTTTATTTATTTTTGAGTCAAAGTCGGTTATGTAATTAGTCCCATATCACTTCACCCCAAGTGGTATCATAGCATTGTTACTAAGTAAGTAACTCGTACATAGTTTTCTCAAAATATTTAGTACAATTTAAGTTGTTAAAAATTTGATTAGAAAAGATAAATAGGAAATATTGCATTTTTTTTAGATTTGCAAAAAAGTCACATATCCTATAGAAAATATTATAAAATAGGAAGCATAGAATATTATTTATAAACTATCTCTTAGTTACAAATAGTTTGGTCATTGTCCCTTTCATGCAAATAGTTTTTAAAATAGTTTTATAAAAATATTTAACTCCATGTCCGCCACTTCGAATTTCCACCGGACCTGCAAATCGCAGGATCAGACTCTGTCACGCATCCTAAAGCACATTCTCGATTTCTCCATTCTGCACCCACCTCATCCAACATCTATACCTGTGTCCTTTTTTGAGTTTTTTGCCGTAATAGGCCATTTTTTGAAAATATTTGTGATTATGGGCCAGCTTCGAAACTATTAGCGCTCGTGGGCTACTTTTTGCCACCCAGCAGCGACCGCTATTCTCATTAGCGACATCTTCATTTTGAAAGTCGCTAATGGGAATAACGGTTACTGTTTTAAAATATTTAAAATTTTTTGTTTGCTGTCGCTATTCCCACTAGCGACTTTAATATATATGAGGTCGTTAATGGGATTAGCGACCTGTAATGAATTGTATTTCAACACTTAGCAAAATTTAGAGAGTTTTTGCTCTCTGAGAAAATAACAATCAATTTATTTTTGAGACTGAGGTCACTATTCCAAATAGTAATCATATTTGTACAAAGGTCACTATTCAGAATAGAGGTCTTTATTGTATTAAAATCGTTATTCTGAATAGAGGCCATAGTTGTGTGGCTATTTTGCAAATTTTACAAAGAACAATGAGATTGTGTTTCCTACTAAGATCGCTATTGCGAATAACGATTGAAGTATACTAAGGTCGCTATTCTCAATAGGGACCTCAGTTTTAATTTTTTTTCCAAAGAAAGCAATAAGGGTTTGTTTGGATAGTTGTTTTGAACCCTTTTTTCGTTTTCTAAAACCAAAAAAACATTTGGTTACCCGCTTTTCGAAGCGATATTTGCTTCTCTTTTCAGAAAAATCCAAAGGGGTTATTTCTTAACCCTTCCTCTCTCTTTTTTGATATACTATTATTATAATATATATACTATTATTATAATATATATTATTATTTCATATATACTATTTCATATATACTATTATAATATTATATTATTATTATAATATATATATTATTATTATTATTATTATATATTACTATTAAATATTATTACATAATTTATTATACAATTTATTATTATTATATTAAATTATTTAATAAATTATTATAATATATTCTTATTACATATATATTATTATAATTATTATATGTTATTATATATATGTATATAATTAAATATGTTTATTATAATAAATTATTTCATATTATTATACAATATACAATTATTATAATATATTATTATTTTATATATACTATTTTATATATACTATTATTATTATATTATTATTATTATTATATATATTATTATTATATATATTATTAATTTATTTATCCTATTTTATATACACTATTATTATATTATATTATTATTATATATATTATTATTTTATATATACTATTTTCTATATAGTATTATTATATTATATTATTATTATATATATTATTATTATAGATATTATTATTATTATATATTACTATTATATATTATTATATATATTAATATATAATATATTACTATTATATACTATTATATATATTATTATATAATATACTATTATTATAATGTATTGTTATATATATATTTATAATATATTATTGTTACATAGATATTATTATTATTATTATTATTATTATTATTATTATTATTATATTATTATTATATTATTATTATATTATATATTATTATTATTTATATTATTATTTTATTTATACTATTTTATATATACTCTTATTATATTCCATTATTATATACATTATTATTTTATATATACTATTTTATATATGTTATTATTATATTATATTATTAGTATATATATATTATATTATATTATTATTTTATATATACTATTTTATATATACTATTATTTCATATATACTATTTTATATATACTATTATCATAATCTATTATTATTATTATATATATTATTATTATTATATATTACTATTATATATTATTATATAATTTATTATTATTATAATAAATTGTTTAATATACAATTTGAATATATTATTATGACATATATATTATTATAATTATTATATATCATTATATATATGAATATTATTAAATATGTTTATTATAATAAATTATTTCATATTATTATATAATATACAATTATTAGAATATATTATTATTTTATATATACTATTTGATATATACTATTATTATTATATTATTATTATATTTATTATTATTTTATATATTATTATTTTATTTATAATATTTTATATATACTATTATCATATTATATATTCATTATATATATTATTATTTCATATATAGTATTATTATATTATATTATTATTATTATATATATTATTATTATTATATATTATTGTTACATATATTATTATTATTATTATTATTATTATTATTATTATTATTATTATTATTATTATTATTATTATTGTTATTATTATTATTATTATATTATTATTATTATATTATTATTATTTTTTATTTTTTAATATATATATATACTATTATTATAATATATATTATTATTTCATATGTACTATTTTATATATACTATTATAATATTCTATTATTATTTTAATATATATTATTATTATTATATATTACTATTATATATTGCTATATAATTTATTATTATTGTAATAAATTGTTTAATATATAATTATAATAGATTATTATTACATATATATTATTGTAATTATTATATGTTATTATATATATGTATATAGTTAAATATGTTTATTATAATAAATTATTTCATATTATTATATAATATACAATTATTATAATATATTATTATTTATATATATACTATTTTATATATACTATTATTATATTATATTATAATTATATATACTATTATTATATTATATTATTATATTATATATACTATTTTATATATACTATTTTGTACATACTATTATAATAATCTATTATTATTGTAATATATATTATTATTATTATATATTACTATTATATATTATTATATAATTTATTATTATTATAATAAATTGTTTAATATATAATTTGAATATATTATTGATATGGCTAAAAATGGGGTTTAAACGGAACCGTCCAAATCAGGCACGAATCTCGATGCCCAGGGGTAAAACGGTAATTTCACCTACCAATGGGTCTGAAGCGGGTACTGGTTCTCCTCCTTGAAAACCCGCTAACCCGCAAACAGATCCACCTCAATCGGGTGCGGGTTTCAACCAGTAGAAAGCCCGATCCAGAGGGATAGAATTAGGATTTCTGATTAAATCCTAATCAACGGCCCTGATTCATGCCTATCCCTCCACTGGGAATTAGGGATTACATTCCTAATCTGTTTACAAGGAGAATATTCCTTACTAGATCACGGGGATTACATTCCTAATCCAATCCCTAAGACGCCTATAATTACCCCTCATCCATCTCCATTAAGAGGTAATCAATCTTTTGCCAGTTTTCACGTTCTTTCTTAATCATCCCTGATTACTGACTTGAGCGTCGGAGGGGGCGTCGCCGGGAACAACCCCGGTGTCTCGCACTTTTTGCAGGTGTACGGCGGGAGTCAGCGTCAAACTCCGACGGAACAGGTAACAGGTTTGCTGTTCAGTTTACCTAAGAATCCACAAATATTATCTGTTTGCCCCCACACCAAAATTAGCGGCAACAGATTGGTGTTGGATCCTGTAGGCGAGACAACAAACACTAGAGGGGGGGTGAATAGTGTTAATAAAAAACTGCGGAAATTTTCTCAGTGCAGTCGACTTGGTTGTGAACCAGTCGACTGATATAACCAAAATAAAGCAAAAACAGTAACTCTGTGCAGTCGACTTATGGATAAGATAGGCGACTGAAGACACAATGAAACTACAACTTATACGACACTGACCAGTCGACTGATAGTGCAAGGAGTCGACTATCCAGACACTTTTTGCAGAACTTAAGTAAACAAGAGTAAATGCAAAATCAAGACAACCAATCGCAGAGTACACAAGATATATCCTGGTTCGGTCCTCCCGACCTACATCCAGTCCCCAAGCAACCCACTTGAGATTTCCACTATTCTTGAAAAAGATTACAAGAATACCCTACGGCGTTAAGACAACAACCTTGTCTAACCCGTAGTCCTTTCTCTCAACCAGAGAAAGCAGACCCACTCTACTACCAAGAGTGAAACAAAACCGACTCTACAACCTAGAGTCAAAAACACTCTCCAACCGAGAGCAAAAGGAACAAGAAAAACTTTACAGTCAACCTATAGCCTTGTTGGTGTTTTGTGTTGTTGCACGTGGCTAAAAACAAGGTCGACTTCTATATTCAGTCGAGAGCGAATTCGTTGCTATACTGGACTGAATGTAGAGAACCAAAGAGTATGAACTTGAAAGCTTTTTTCTCAAAAATATCACTTAGAATTTTTCTCAAGGAATGCTCGGATTTCAAAGAATATTCTGTAGATCTTTTCAGTAAGATCTGAACTCTACTTATAGAGTTTGATCTCCTGGACGTTGGGAGACAGTTACTCCAACTGTCAACCAACGGATCTAAGCTTTTGATTTTGAAAAAATTCGATTTTGAAAACAGAAAACGGTCAAAAACACTCGAACAGTCGACTGGGTTGCCATATGAGTCGACTGGTCAGAGTTTGAATAAATTTAAACAGTTTTGTACTTGTCAGTCGACTGGCAGAGGCTTAAGTCGACTGGTACTCAAAAGTTAAATTACTTCAAACTGTTTTGACTCTTTTTGGGGGTTTTTAAGAGACACACATATTATGAAATTTTGAGTGTGTGTGTGTGTGACAAGGCTTTACCTCAGACTAAGACTCAACAAAAATAAAATACAATGTTTTTACAAGACATAATAACTTGACACATTTGAGCTTGAGGTCTTGAGCTTGAGATCTTGAGTCTTGTCTTGTTTTGAGTCTTGTCTTGAATCTTGTCTTGAGTGAAGTCTTTGTCTGTAGCCTTTGAGCTTGTTCATATGTTCAGCTGAAATAGTCTTTTGTATGTGCAACCTGCAATGTTAGATGTATAACATAGACACATGTTGCACTGTGTTGTGATCATCAAAATCAAGAATCAACATTCTCCCCCTTTTTGATGATGACAACACAATAGCTGATAATGACAGATAATATACAAGCATAGTAAAGACATGCTCCCCCTATAAAAAACACATCATGCATGTAGATAAAATATGTATCAGTCGACTTATCAATATAACAGGTGACTGATCAGAAAAACATATACAGAGAAAATCACAATCACAGAAAATAAACACAGATGCAGCAGTCGACTTATATGCCTGTTGGCAGTCGACTGACCAGAGAATTTTCCAATACCCAGAAATAGAACAAAGTTAACAAGAGAAATAGAACACAGTTAACAAGAGGATATCAAACATATCAAAACACAGATAATAAAGCAACCATAACACAGATATCTCTCCTCCTTTGTCATCAGCAAAAACACAAAAGAAACAATCTTTTGCATAGAAAAAGAAACTAAGATAAGGTCGCATACATAAATAAGTGCATTAAGAAGGAAAATTACATAATAGAGAAATAAAATAAAAAGTCTTCAATCGTCCTCATCGGAGTTGTCATCGTCACCATGAGAAGGAGGATGAAATTGAGAATTGAAGAGATCAGTGAGGTGGTCAAGTTTGGTATCAATGTTGTGAAGCTGGGTATCCACGGTGGCTGAATGTTTCATAAGATAGGAGACACAGTCATATAGAGTACGAGGATCATCATAGTTAGCTTGAAGAATAGGTGGATCAGAAGAGGTAGAAGGTCTAGATGGTCTAGAAGTAGAACCTAAAGGAGCTTGAGAAGGTGGAGGAGAACTAGGAGGTGATCTAGGAGAAGGATCAAGAAGTTTCATACGTGCCAAACTAGCACGATCGAAACAATCATAGTGAGTAACAATATTGGTCTCGGAATCGAGATCAATATCATAAGCAATAAAGACTCTAGTGAGAAGACCACCAAAAGGTAGAAAGTGAGTGTGGTTTTGTTCAAGTTTAGAAAAGATGACACGACCCCAATTTACAGCAATTTTACCAAATATTGCATAGACAGCTTTTTGTAATTCTAGAGAGTACTGGTCATAACTTTCCTTTTTGGGAAGGATGTTATAGGCTAGTATTCTAGCTACAAGCTTAGCAATAGGTTTAATATTTTTGCTAGTCATTGGAGGGCCATGATTGGGTAAAAAGATTTTAGATAAAACAGAGGCATCATCTAAAATAACATCATCAAGATATATTCCTCCGTCATCAATACCCAGTATTTGATTGATTCTCGTGGGTGTGAGTGTCATTTTGACATTTTTCACAGATGAATGGATAACTACATCCCCATCGTGTTTTTGGACAACCCTCATATTTGTGTAAAACAAATAAATGAGTTGGGGATAATAGTTAGGTTGATTAGAAAGAGATAGAAAATCATAAAGACTACTATTCTGAAATAAGGGGACAAGATTAAAACGATCAAGATCATTGAAATTAACAAATCTTCCAGGGAAGATGGTAATGGTACAAATAAGGTACCATCGTTCAATGAGATCGGGACTTAAAAGAAATTGAGTGTAATCTTGAGATGAAGAACTACCCTCATGAGATCTCTTGGATCTTTTAGGAGCCATAAAAAGAGAGAGTGGGAATGATTTTACCAAAGAAAAAAGACGAAAGATCAGAACAGAGGCGAGCACCAGCAGTAGTTGTGAGTCGACTTCCTTCTTCTTTACAGATTAGGGTTTGGGATTTTGCGTGAAAAATTGGAGATCGGTAAAAGTGAGAAAGAGGGGCTGGTAAAGGGTTTTTAACTGAGAATAGAGGGCTGAGATTGAAGAGGGAAGAAATCGACGGATGAGATAAGAGATCACGGGTGAAAAATGAAGAGACTTTTATCTCAAAAGTCGCGATGAATAGTCGCTGAAGACGTTTGAACTCTCGACAGTCGACTGGTAGGGTATATCAGTCGACTTAGTCGAGAAGAGACTATATTTTGTATATCTGCTGATCAGTCGACTGTCATTAGGACCAGGCGACTGTTCAGAGAACTAAAAGTAAATAAGTTTTAAGTAAAATACAGTCGACTTATCAAAAATACAGTCGACTTAACAGAAACAAATTTCAACAAATATCAATAAAATCACATATTCCTAGTTCTCTCCTTAAGTTAATGAAAGTATCTTCTTTAAGAGGTTTGGTAAATATGTCTGCTACTTGTTTATCAGTAGAGATAAAGTCTAAAGATATATCTCCTTTTAAAACATGATCACGTAGAAAATGATGTCGAATATCAATATGTTTTGTACGTGAATATTGAATCGAATTTTTAGATAAATTAATTGCACTGGTATTATCACACATAATTGAGGGTTTCTCAAATGAAATACCATAATCTAATAAAGTTTGTTTCATCCATAAGATTTGTGCACATGCCAAACTTGCAACGATATACTCAGCTTCTGTGGTTGATAGGGATACGGAATTTTGCTTTTTACTGCACCAAGAGACTAGGGAATGTCCCAAAAAGTGACATGTACCACTAGTACTCTTGCGATCAGTTTTGCTTCCAGCAAAATCAGCATCGCTATATGACAAAAGTTGAAAATTATCGGTGCGTGGATAAAATAAACCATATTCAGATGTGACTTTAATATATCTTAAAATTCGTTTCACTGCTTTTAAATGAGACTCTTTAGGACTAGATTGATATCTAGCACATAAACATACGCTGAACATAATATCTGGTCTACTTGCAGTAATATATAAGAGTGAACCAATCATACCTCGATAGAGTTTTTGGTCAACACTCTTACCTAATATATCTTTGTCAAGGGTAGTAGTAGTAGCCATATGTGTGGATTTACTACTAGTACTATCCATGTTAAAACGTTTGAGTAATTCCTTTGCATATTTGCCTTGATTGATAAATATGCCACTTGTGGACTGCTTAATTTGAAGTCCAAGGAAATAATTGAGTTCACCCATGTGACTCATCTCAAATTCGTTTTTCATGGTATTAGCAAACTCTTGACATAGATTATTATTAGTAGAACCAAAAATTATATCATCAACATATATTTGTATGATTAAGATATCATTCTTTTGATAAACAATGTAGTGTCTACTTTACCTATTTCAAATCCTGTTTCTAAAAGAAAAGTTTTCAGACGATCATACCAAGCACGAGGTGCTTGTTTAAGACCGTATAAAGCCTTTTTCAATTTTTAAACATGATCTGGAAATTGTTCATGTTCAAAACCTGGTGGTTGTTTAACATAAACATTTTTCTTAATAAACCCATTAAGAAAAGCACTTTTAACATCCATTTGATAAAGTATAAAATTCATAAAACAAGCAAAAGATAATAAAATACGAATAGATTCTAGTCTAGCAACAGGAGTATATGTTTCATCAAAATCTATACCTTCTTCTTGATTATATCCTTGAGCAACTAATCTAGCCTTGTTCCTTACAACTTGTCCTGATTCATCTAACTTATTTTTAAATACCCATTTGGTACCAATAATAGTCTGATCAGGAGGTCTAGGAACTAAATCCCATACATCATTCCTTATAAACTGGTTTAGTTCATCTTGCATGGCATTCATCCAATATTCATTCTCACAAGCTTCTTGTATATTTTTCGGTTCAAAATCCGACAAGAATGCTGTATGAGAAATCATATTAACATGTGAACGTGTCTGAATACCATGGGAAATGTCACCAATTATTAAGTCATGAGGATGATCTTTAACTTCAACAAATGACTTTGGTAAAGTTGAAGATATCACAATAGGATCAGTCGACTTAACAGGTTCTTCAGTCGACTGCTTCACTTCAGTCGACTGGAAGTCCTTATCAGTCGACTTATCAGTCAGATTAGTTTGTTCTAAGGATTTAATCACATTATCTAAAGGTGATGAATCAGTTTCATCATCTTTATTTAAGGTTGATGAAGGCAGAGATTCATCGAATGTAACATGCATTGATTCTTCAATAGTCATTGTAGACTTATTGAAAATTCTATATGCTTTACTCCTATTTGATTATCCTAAAAAAGATACCCTCATTAGATCTAGGATCAAATTTGTCTAAATTATCTTTTGTGTTTAGAATAAAACACTTACAACCAAATGTCTTAAAGTAAGAGACTTTAGGAATTTTATTAAAAAATAACTCATAACAAGTCTTATTTAGCTTAGGTCTTAGAAGAATTCTATTTAAAACATAACAAGCTGTAGCAACAGCTTCAGCCCAAAAATGCTTTGGTAGATTGCTTTCAACAAGCATAGTACGTGCGCATTCTTGCAAAGTCCTATTCTTCCTTTCAACCACTCCATTTTGTGGTGAAGCTCTAGGAAATGCAAATGAATGTGTTATACCATTCTTGTTGCAATATTCTGTAAATGTTTCATTTTCAAATTCTCCACCATGATCACTTCTAATAGTTACTATGGTTAGAGACCTTTGATTTTGAACACGTTTACAAAAATGTGCAAATTCATCAAAAGCATCATTTTTATGTTTTAAAAAGAATGTCCAAGTGAATCTTGAAAAATCATCTACTAAAACAAACACATATCTACTTTTATTTAAAGAAGCAACTCTAGTAGGGCCAAATAAATCCATATGAATTAATTCAAGCGGTCTACTAGTAGAAATTACTTCTTTTGTTTTAAAAGTGGATTTGATTTGTTTTCCTAGTTGACACGCATCACATAACTTATCCTTTTTAAAGGATAGTTTTGGCAATCCTTTAACTAGGTTATACTTGGATAATTTTGAGAGATTTTTCATGTTCACATGTCCAAATCTTCTATGCCGTAGCCAAGATTCATTGTTAGAGGCTATTAAACAAAAGTCATTTGAAAAATCAATTGCATTCAAACACAATTCATAAATATTATTTTTACGAAAACCTTGAAAAATAACATTTTGCATAGTAGAGTCATAAATCAAGCATGCATCTTTTTCAAAAACTATTTTATACCCTTTATCACATAATTGACTAATGCTTAAAAGATTATGCCTTAAACCACTAACTAATAATACATTTTCTATGGTTGGGTTAGAAGTTTTACCGACCATGCCAATACCTATAACTTTGCCTTTATTGTTATCTCCAAAGGTGACGGTTCCTCCATCTATGCTTTGAATGGTGGATAGTAGGTTGGCATGTCCTGTCATGTGTTTTGAACATCCGCTATCTGATATCCAGCGTTCTTTCTTGGGTACCTATAAAAAGTTTAAGGTAAATATGGTACCCTTTTTATTGGGTCCAAAACACATTAGTTTGGGGGAAACCAAACCCATGAAGAGTTTGATCTTCCTCCATAAGCAGGAATATAATAAATAGAATTACACACATTTAACACATATGAGTTAATATAAGCAATTCTATCATTCTGATTTAGACTGACTGGAACCCATACTAACTTGTTCTGTCCAGTCGACTTAACAGTGTCCTTCAGTCGACTGTTAGTGTAAGTCAGTCGACTGGATGATACACTGGGTCGACTTATAAAAGGTTTTGATCTCGTTGAATAAGATCCAATTCCTCTGGACAGACGACTGGTTGTATGGTTCAGTCGACTTAACCGAACGGTAGTCTTGCTTTTATCACTAAAATTAACAACCTTAGGCTTTTCAAAGAAATCATATAACTTGTGTGTAACACTAGAAATAGATGCTGATTTATTTTTACTAGTGTTTACAGCAGGAGATTCTTTTACAGAAGATTTTTTAAAACCAAGTCCATATTTTTAACTAGATTTTACTTGATGATGAAGCATATCATTTAAATTCTCTTTGCCTTTGTTAAACTTAGATACGTTCTTTGAAATCTCTTCATAATTCTTTTTGAGAGTTTCAAGATCAGTATCCAAACTTGCAATGCGAGAATTTAAGGATTTTACTTCCTTATCAAGGTTAAGATTTTCTTGATTAAGTGTTTGATTCACTTTCTCAAGATTCTTAATTCTAACCTTTTCTTTCTTTAACTCTTGGAATATTTCATTAAAAGCATCAAGAAGATCTTCTGAATCATAGTCATTACTTACATGTTCTTGTGAAGCCATGAAACACATATTTGCCACTTCGTTGTTTTCATCCGTTTCTTCTTCGGAAGACGAATCACTATCATCCCATGTAGCTTGATAGGCCTTCTTGTTCTTGGCAAATTTGTTCTTTGAATATTTGTCCTTCTTGAAGTTGGATGGTTTTCCCTTGTTCTTTGCATTTTCTAAGGGACAATCCTTCTTCATGTGACCTATTTTATTGCACCTGAAACATGTAGGAGGGTCATTAGTATCTCTATTTTTAGAATTAAACTTACCCTTCTTTAAGAATTTCTTGAATCTTCGAGTGAACATTGCTATCTCATCTTCATCTTCTTCCTCATCTTCTGAGTCTGTCATGACTTTAAAAGCCAAGGATTTCTTCTTTGTTTGCTGTGATTCTGTATCCTTCTTTCGATCTTCAAGTTGGACCTCGTATGCCATGAGATTGCCCAAAAGATTTTCAAGAGAAAGTTGTGACAAGTCATTTGCTTCCTCTATTGCTGTGGTCTTCTTCTCCCATTCTGGAGTGAGTGCACGTAAGACTTTTCTAACCATCTCTGCTTGAGTGTAAGTCTTTCCAAGCGCCACAAGGGAGTTTGTGATGTCTGTGAATCTGGTGATCATCTCGGACACAGTCTCATTGTCCTTCATTCTGAACATCTCAAACCTGTGGACAAGAACAGAAATTTTAGACTCTTTTACTTTATTCGTTCCTTCATGCGTTACCTCGAGTGTATGCCAAATTTGATGTGCGGTTGTAGCATTGGATACACGGTTGAATTCTTCCTTTGTGAGTGCACAAAATAAGGCATTCATTGCTTTGGCATTGTTCATAGTCTGATTCTTTTGATCATCATTCCATTGTGCATATAGAATGGTAGGGGCAGTGTATTCCGTCTCTGTCATTTGCCATATCTCGTAGTTGATTGATTGGAGGTAGATTCTCATTCGGCACTTCCAATAATTGTAGTTCGTTCCATCAAATAGCGGTGGCCGTTGTGTAGATTGGCCTTCATGGTATTGATTTGTATTTGAAGTAGTTGCCATAGCCTGTAACCTTGCTCTGATACCAAGTGTTGGATCTTGTAGGCGAGACAACAAACACTAGAGGGGGGGGGGGTGAATAGTGTTAATAAAAAACTGCGGAAATTTTCTCGGTGCAGTCGACTTGGTTGTGAACCAGTCGACTGATATAACCAAAATAAAGCAAAAACAGTAACTCTGTGCAGTTGACTTATGGATAAGATAGGCGACTGAAGACACAATGAAACTACAACTTATACGACACTGACCAGTCGACTGATAGTGCAAGGAGTCGACTGTCCAGACACTTTTTGCAGAACTTAAGTAAACAAGAGTAAATGCAAAATCAAGACAACCAATCACAGAGTACACAAGATATATCCTGGTTCGGTCCTCCCGACCTACATCCAGTCCCCAAGCAACCCACTTGAGATTTCCACTATTCTTGAAAAAGATTACAAGAATACCCTACGGCGTTAAGACAACAACCTTGTCTAACCCGTAGTCCTTTCTCTCAACCAGAGAAAGCAGACCCACTCTACTACCAAGAGTGAAACAAAACCGACTCTACAACCTAGAGTCAAAAACACTCTCCAACCGAGAGCAAAAGGAACAAGAAAAACTTTACAGTCAACCTATAGCCTTGTTGGTGTTTTGTGTTGTTGCACGTGGCTAAAAACAAGGTCGACTTCTATATTCAGTCGAGAGCGAATTCGTTGCTATACTGGACTGAATGTAGAGAACCAAAGAGTATGAACTTGAAAGCTTTTTTTCTCAAAAATATCACTTAGAATTTTTCTCAAGGAATGCTCGGATTTCAAAGAATATTCTGTAGATCTTTTCAGTGAGATCTGAACTCTACTTATAGAGTTTGATCTCTTGGACGTTGGGAGACAGTTACTCCAACTGTCAACCAACGGATCTAAGCTTTTGATTTTGAAAAAATTCGATTTTGAAAACAGAAAACGGTCAAAAACACTCGAACAGTCGACTGGGTTGCCATATGAGTCGACTGGTCAGAGTTTGAATAAATTTAAACAGTTTTGTACTTGTCAGTCGACTGGCAGAGGCTTAAGTCGACTGGTACTCAAAAGTTAAATTACTTCAAACTGTTTTGACTCTTTTTGGGGGTTTTTAAGAGACACACATATTATGAAATTTTGAGTGTGTGTGTGTGTGACAAGGCTTTACCTCAGACTAAGACTCAACAAAAATAAAATACAATGTTTTTACAAGACATAATAACTTGACACATTTGAGCTTGAGGTCTTGAGCTTGAGATCTTGAGTCTTGTCTTGTTTTGAGTCTTGTCTTGAATCTTGTCTTGAGTGAAGTCTTTGTCTGTAGCCTTTGAGCTTGTTCATATGTTCAGCTGAAATAGTCTTTTGTATGTGCAACCTGCAATGTTAGATGTATAACATAGACACATGTTGCACTGTGTTGTGATCATCAAAATCAAGAATTAACAATTGGCGCCGTCTGTGGGAAAGTAACGAATAGCAACCTCCCCTCTTCCCGTTGGTCAGATCTTCTCCGGCCATGCCTCCTAGGAAAGTCAGATCCAGTGGGTCCAATCGAGGACCCAACCCCGATCAGCAGCAAGAAATTCCCATCCAACCTACCCAACAGCAGGGGCAACTTCCTCCTCCAGCGGAAGACCCACTCCAACAGGACCTTCCTCCTCCTCTGAATCAGCCACCCCCTTAAGGGTCTTAACCCTCAGAAACAACTTCTCCACCAGGACCATGTCTCAATCCACAATGCCTCTTCGGATTCTATGACTTCCCATAATCCCCGAGCTTCTGACTTCTAACAAAAAGCCCCCAATCGGCCGAAAGATGTGGATCTTCGCCACCGTCTGGATGGGAAGCGGGCCCGAGAGGGAGCCTCCCGCCAACACCGTCCGGATGAGCGATCTCCTCACTGCAGAGAATACAGGAGGTCCCCTACCCGAAGGGGGCGGAGAGAGTCCTCCGAGCATTACAGAAGAAGGTCACACTCCCCTGCAGGTCGGCAACAGCCCAGGAACGATGAGGCACCCATCACCCGTGCCGAGTTCCAGCAGTTCCAAGCGACCGTCCTACAAGCTCTCAATCTTCCGCCCTAACACCAATGCTCCAAGGATTCCCACTCCCCCTCGAGTCCGTAGTCCTCGCCAGCGATCCCTAACTCCTCCACGAGCTCCTAGCAACCCCCGACACATACCAAGCCCTCACCACCCCAGGAGCTACCGTCGTCGTAGCCCCCGCTCTGCCTCGTACGAAGATGAGTCTAGAGGCTCGGCTGACTACCGTCGAAGGGATGACGCTGTATACCGCCGTCTCCACGAGATGGAGAGGCGCTTGGGTCAGTTAGACCGAGAAGAACAGCTCAGAGGGAGGACTCTTCGTCCTAGTCGACCTCCTTTTTCCCGAACCATAATGGATGCACCCGTGCCAATCGGCTTTAAACCTCCTCAATTCGAGACCTACTCCGGGGTGACTGACCCCGTTGATCACATTGAGAGCTTCAAGACCCTTATGCTCATCCATCAGGCTTCCGATGCCCTGCTCTGCAAAACCTTCCCCGCGACTCTCAAGGGCCCCGCTCGAGAATGGTACTCTCGCCTTGCCCCATCCTCAATATTCTCCTTCGAGCAATTCGAGACCCTCTTCGTCACCCATTTGTAAGTAGCCGTAGAACTGAGAAGACCAGCATCTCGCTACTGTACCTCCACCAGAAGAAGGGTGAGAAGTTGAGAGACTATGTGAAGAGGTTCACGGCCGAAGCCAGGTCCATAGCATCCCTCGACCAGTCGGTCGCTGCAGCAGCATTTCAATCCAATGTTCTCAATTCCAACCTCCGCTCCTCCCTTACCAAGAAGCCCCCACAGAACTTTTCTGACCTCCTCCCCCGAAGTGAAAAGTATATTCGGGCCGAAGAAGCCGAACACCGTCCCAACTTGGAGGGGTCTTCCTCCGGGTTTAAGAGAAAGGGAATAGAAGAGGAAGGAGCCAAGAAGCTCCAGAAGGATAATGCCGGCCAGCGCCGACCTCCCCCAGATTCGAGAAATTTACTCCTCTCACCACCAATGTCACTACCATTCTGATGGAAGTTGGGAAGGAAGGGATCATACCTCCCGCTCCGAGGATGAACACCCCTGCCAAGAAAAGAGATAAAGAGAAGTGGTGTCGTTATCACCGGGACCACGGCCACGACACCAACGATTGTCGGGCCTTGAAGAACGAAATAGAGGCCCTTATCCAGAGGGGGTAGCTGACCAGATTCGTGAGAAAGGACCGAGCGGACCTTCCTCCCCCGCCTCGGGGGGCTAATAAGCGTCCGGAACGCGAAGAAACGCCCGACTTCGAAGAGGAGCGTGTCCTACATCTCATCCATGGGGGCCCAATGGGGGGCTCCTCGAACTCCTCTCGAAAGGCATTTATAAGAGAAGTCAATTCGGTCCGTGCCACCCCTCCTCCAAAAGGCCTCGGAGTGCCCGTCACATTCTCAGACGAAGATCTTGAAGGTGTCCGCACCCCCCACTATGACGCACTCGTCATCAGCCTCCACATGGCTAACTTCAAGGTGGAGAGGATCCTAGTGGACAATGGCAGCTCCGTTAACATCCTCTTCCTCGCCGCCTTCAAGGGCCTCAAACTCTCCCGAGATAGACTCAAGCCCGCCGGCTACACGCTCCATGGGTTCACGGGAGTGCCGGTGACTATTGAAGGGGTGATCACCCTCGATGTAACCGCCAGTAAAACTCCTACCACCCGAACGGAGTTGATGGACTTCATGGTCATAGATGTTCCTGCAGCCTACAATGTCATTCTGAGTCGGCCCGGCCTAGTTGCCCTTGAAGCCGTCCCTTCCGCCTATCACCTCAAAATGAAGTTTCCCACTCGGGCCGGAGTAGGGGAAGTAAAAGGCAATCAGGAAACGGCCCGCAAGTGCTATGTGACCTCTACCCTCGGTCCCGTCCTCTCCTTAGAAACTCTGGAAATCCCCCAAGATGTTGCCCGACCGACGTCCGAGCCGGTGGACGAATTGGAGGAAGTGCTCTTCTCCGAGCAGGATCCAACTCGCAAGTTCTTTGTTAGCAAGACCTTCCTGTCCGCCCTATGCTCGGACATTGTACAGTGCATCCGAAGGAACCGAGACCTCTTCGCTTGGTCAGCTGCAGACATGCCCAAAATTTCTGAAGAGCTCTTAGTCCAACACCTCAGCGTTGTTCCGGGATCCAAACCGGTTCAGCAGAAAAGGCGCAAGTTCGCCCCTGAGCGCCAGCTAGCTATAAAAGAGGAGGTGGACAAGCTCTTGAAGGCTCGGTTCATACAAGAGGTGAACTATCCCGAGTGGTTGTCGAATGTAGTAATGGTGAAGAAGTCCAATGGGACTTGGAGGATTTGTATTGGTTTTACCGATCTCAACAAGGCTTGCCCCAAGGATCCCTTCCCTCTTCCGAGTATTGACACTCTGATTGATGCCACCTCGGGACATGAGCTCCTCAGCTTCATGGACGCCTTCTCAGGCTACAATCAGATCCGGATGTTCCCTCCGGATATCCCGAAGACCTCGTTTGTGACCGACTAAGGCCTCTATTGCTACAGAGTTATGCCGTTCGGTTTCAAAAATGCAGGTGCCACATACCAACGCCTCGTCAACAAGGTTTTCCAAGCTCAGATCGGCCGTAATATGGAAGTATATGTTGACGACATGCTTGTAAAAAGCATCCGAGGCCCCGATCATGTAACCGACCTCCAGGAGGCGTTCGATGTTTTGAGAAAGCACAATATGAGACTCAATCCGAACAAGTGTGCGTTCGGCGTCTCGTCAGGAAAGTTCCTCGGCTTCATGGTCAGCCAGCGAGGAATTGAAGCAAACCCTGAGAAAATCAAGACCATATTAGACATGGCCCCTCCCAAGAATGTTAAGGAAGTTCAGAGGCTAACAGGCCGCCTAGCCTCCATAGGGCGTTTTCTCTCGAAGTCCGGGGAGAAATGCCTCCTCTTCTTCAAGGCCCTCAGGGGGGCTAAAGGTTTTGAATGGGGTCAACAGCAACAGGAGTCCTTTGACCAGCTCAAGGCTTACCTCGTCAATCCTCCTCTCCTCAGCAAACCAATTCCTGGAGAACCTCTCTACCTCTACCTGGCGGCCTCCAAGCAAACCCTCAGTGCCGTTCCGGTAAGGGAAGAAGACCAGGCTCAAAAGCCCATCTACTATGTGAGCAAGGTACTTCGGGATGCCGAGCTCCGCTATCCGAGAATAGAAAAGATGGCTTATGCCCTGGTGATGGCCGCGAGAAAGCTTCGCTCGTATTTTCAATCCCATTCGGTGGTCGTTCTGACCGACCAACCGCTGAAGCAAGTGCTCCACAAGCCGGAGACCTCCGGTCGTCTTATGAAGTGGTCTATCGAGCTGAGCCAGCACGATATAACTTATCAGCCTCGGACCGCGATCAAGGCTCAGGCCTTAGCAGAATTCATAGTTGAAAGTACCATCCCCGAGTCCAGTCAAGCGACGAATGGGGTCGCCTATCTGGTCGGTTTATGTGGACGGATCCTCCTGCAACGAGGGAAGCGGAGCAGGGGTCATTCTGGCAGGCCCAGATGACTTCATCCTCCAATACTCCCTCCGTATAAACTTCAAGGCCTCGAACAACGAAGCAGAATACGAGGCACTTATAGCTGGCCTTGGAATGGCTCGAAATGCAGGGGCGCAGCGCCTCCGGATCTTCAGCGACTCTCAGCTAGTCGTAAATCAAATTCTCGGCGAGTATGAAGCACGTAATGACAGGATGGTCAAATACTTAGCCAAGGTCAGAAGCCTCATGGCACTGTTTGAAGAAGCCCTCATCCAAAGAATACCCAGAGAAGAAAATGTTCAGGCCGACGCCCTCTCCAAACTAGCCTCCTCCTCCCTTCAAGGTCTGGAGCAGACCGTCTTGATAGAGGTTCTTCTGAGGCCAAGTATTGAGGATGAAACTCTCGACTCTCTAGAGTCGCTGCCCGTCCTGCTTGAGGATAACTGGATGAAGCCCCTCGTCGAAATCTTAAGGGACGGACTCCTCCCTGAGGATCCCAAGGAAGCTCGAAGAGTCAGAACCCGAGCTGAGCGTTACACACTAATCGGAGGCATCTTATATAAACGCTCTTTCACACAGGTAGACGGCAAGCCGTACCTGAGATGCCTCTCCGCCGAGCAAGCCGACTACGCCCTGCAAGAACTTCACAAGGGCATCGGTGGGGCACATTCAGGATCCAGATCCTTGGCCCGCAAAGTGTTGAATTACGGATATTTCTGGCCCACTCTCTTACGAGACGCCGAACGACACGTTCGGCAATGCAGCTCCTGTCAGAAGTACTCCGACATCCGACGCCTCCCACAAGCTCCACTAACTTCCCTATCATGTCTAGTCCCCTTTGCAATGTGGGGGATGGATTTACTAGGGCCATTTCCACCAGCTCCCGGACAGTTCAAATTCTTAGTCGTGGCGATCGACTACTTCTCAAAATGGATAGAGGCCGAACCCTTGGCCACGATCACCGAGAACAAGGTTGTTCAGTTCTTTTGGAAGAGCGTGATCTGCCGATTCGGCGTCCCTCGGGTCCTGGTAACAGACAACGGAACCCAGTTCACCGGGGCTGCCTTCCGAGCTCTATGCGAAGACCTTGCCATCCAACACAGGTTCTCCTCCGTTTCTCATCCCCATTCTAATGGCCAAGCCGAAAATGCTAACCGACAGATCCTCTCCGGCATTAAGAGGAGATTGGATAAATGTTCCAAAGGTTTATAGGTCGATCAGCTTCCCAACGTGCTGTGGAACTACCGCACCACAAAACGGACCCCCACAGGAGAGAGCCCATTCAATCTCACCTATGGGTCCGAGGCCACCATCCCCTTAGAAGTCGGAATACCCTCTCCTCATCTAATAGCTTATGAAGAAGAGCAAAATGCCAGAGAACTCAGAGCAAATCTAGACCTAATAGATGAGATCAGAGAACGAGCTGCCATTCATCAACAAAGCTACCGAAGAAGGATCGAGTTGGCATACAACAAAAGAGTCCGCCCTACGGACCTCAAAGAAGGGGACCTGGTCCTCAGAAAGTTAGCCATCTCATTCCCAGGACAGAAGAGCAAATTGGCCCCGAATTGGGAGGGACCTTACAAGATCGCAAAAGTGGTTCGGCCCGGCACATACAGACTAGAAGATCTCGACGGCAGGGAGATCCCCAGGACTTGGAATGCCGACCATCTCTTAAAATACCAAGAGAAGACACCAACGCCTCTCTAAGTATTTTTGGGATGTCGAACCGTTCCACTCCTATTACTTGTCTTGCTTTTCTTTTGTTTTCTCTCTTGTAATAACGGCTAGCAATTTTAGAAGCAGCCAACTATTAATCATTAATAAACAAAAGCTTTCTCATAATTTACTATTGTTTACATCTCTCTGCTTTCACTCTTCACTCTAACAATGGTTCGGAGTCCAACACTTGGCTCGATTCTACTTCGCAAGTTCGCTCCTAAGCGAACTAGAAGTAGTTCGCCATTCGGAATTGCTCCCACAACCGTTGAACTACTCTAACGATGGTTCGGAGTCCAACACTTGGCTCGATTCTACTTCGCAAGTTCGTTTCTAAGCGAACTAGGAGTAGTTCGCCATTCAGAATTGCTCCTACTGCTCTAACGACGGTTCGGAGTCCAAAACTTGGCTCGATTCTACTTCGCAAGTTCGCTCCTAAGCGAACTAGAAGTAGTTCGCCATTCGAAATTGCTCCCACAACCGTTGAACTACTCTAACGATGGTTCGGAGTCCAACACTTGGCTCGATTCTACTTCGCAAGTTCGCTCCTAAGCGAACTAGAAGTAGTTCGCCATTTGGAATTGCTTCCACAACCGTTGAACAAATCTACCGATGGTTCGGAGTCCAACACTTGGCTCGATTCTACTTCGCAAGTTCGCTCCGAAGCGAACTAGAGGTAGTTCGCCATTCGGAATTGCTCCCACAATCGTTGAACTAATCTAACGATGGTTCGGAGTCCAACACTTGGCTCGATTCTACTTCGCAAGTTCGCTCCTAAGCGAACTAGAGGTAGTTCGCCATTCGGAATTGCTCCCACAACCGTTGAACTTAAGTTATCGATTCTACTTTGCGAGTTCGCTTCTAAGCGAGCTAGAAGTAGCTCGCCAGTTCGCGAGATTGAGTGACCGAAGCGCAGTTCGGCACCACCGGCCGGACGCTCGTGTCGCCGACCCCCACATGAGCAAAAGACTAACTCGGGGACCTCGGCACGACGAACACAGTCACAAACGAAACAACTACACAAAGCTACAAGAAGCACGCGAGTTTGAGAAAGAAATATTATTAATAATTGGGACACCGTACAAAGCGACTCTTCCATACAACAAAGATTACAAGGCGTTGAAAAGCGAAAGTTACAATGCCGACCCACTACACTTGGACTAAATACAAAGGTTTCGAAAACGATCATCAATGCCTCCGTGGCTCAGGGATGTTCCTCTTCAAAGACACTCGAGGTCGACGACGTTTGCCTCCGGAGCCCGACCCCAAACCAGCGAATTGGGACGTGTCCTCGGCACTGCTCCTAGCTGTCGCACCGACGGATGCCCCGCTCGACGAAATGGCCACCGAGCTTTGCGCATCCCCCGGGCTAGGATGGCCGAGGGGCGGACGGGTCGCCATCTCGTAAAACGTGATGCCCCGATCACTCTCCGCGCGAGTACATGAAGTGCTCCTCACATTGATCGGCCCCGAACGCGGCTTGAGGCGAGCCACCTCCGCCTCCAGCTCTGAGATCCGGTCTCGCAACGAGTCATCTTTAACATTGACCTCGAAGCGGGGAGGTATCGCGGAGCTCGGGACTCCGGACCGACTCGCGATAAGATGGCGAAGGTGGGTGACTTCAATACTCTTGTCCACCGTGGCTCTCTTCAGGGCATCAACCTCGGCAGTCAGTTCGTCCCGTTCGGTCGTCAGTTTGGCCACCTCGGCTGTCAGCCCCTCTCCCTCCGTCCGAAGCTCCGCCTCTACAGTTTGCAGGTGGTGGATCTCAGAAAGCATATCGTCCCTCTCCGCTATTATTTTGGACAAGGTGTGGCGAATGCACTTGATCCGAAGGCCGTAGCTATATGCAGGTCGACGAACCGTCGTCCTCTCCCAAGGGGGTCATCTCGGCGATCCTGCTCTCCAGACGTCGGATCTCGATGTCTCGCCGACCTAGGATGAGTTGAAGATGGTTCCGCTCGCTTTTGGCTTGGCGCAATCCCAGCTCGACTTCATAGAGCCGCTCTCGGCACCTCGCCAAGCACAGCCTCGTCGCCCCTAAGCCAGCCTCGGCCCGAGCGTTGTCATCCGAGGGTGTGAGCTCGACGTCGTGAGTTACCATCACGAGCTGAAAAGAAGTTGAGACAAACAACAAAATTTCAAACATTGCCGAAGTCCAACACTTCAATAACTTTCAACAATTCGTGAAAAGACAAAGACACAGAGTCGAACCCAAAAAGATTAGTTTTCATTCATTTCAAAACAGCGGTGGGCAGTCCGCTATTAGGCATTACACTTCAAAAAGAAAAAAAGAAAAAAGAAAGAAGAAGAAGAAAAAACAAGCGGAGTCAGGGCGCGACCTCTTTCCCAGGGCGGCGAGCGTGGGTGGGGGTCGGCGTCTCCGAAGGGGGCACCACCGCCAGTGGGGTAACTGCGGAGCTCGGGACCTCGCCGGTGACTTCGACTTCCGTCTCGACTTCGTCCTCCCCTTCTTCTTCTTCCCCCTCTGATTCGGGGTCGAAGCCCTCAACGTGTCCCGGGAATAGTCTCCATCCCGAGCAATCCACGTCGGGGTACGTCTCCGTCACCCGGGCGATGGCTTGGGCATAAGCTTTGGCCATGTTTTGGGCGAGGTAACCCTGCGCCTTCGCCAGGGTCGCGTCCTCTGCCGCCTTCACTTCCGCAGCCTTAGCCTCCTCAGCCTCGGCCAGTTGCTTGGTCGCCTCCTCCTTCTGACGAAAAAGGTCGCTCTCCAGCTTCGCGACCTGCGCCTCGAGGTACTCGACCCTCGCCGACTTCGCCTCGAACCCGACCATAAGTTTGTCGAGCTCGTTCCCCATCCGAGCTGCCTCCTTCCGAGCCTGGTCAGACTCCTGCTTCAGCTCCTTCTCCAGAGCTGCTAACCTCTCGGTGAGGTGTCCAAAGTGGACGACGATCTGCGACATGGAGAGAAGAGCTTAAAGAGTTGGGAAATTTTCAACTGAAGAAATTCAACGACGGCAAAAATCTAATGCTTACCGAGACGGCCGAACGAGCGATCTTGATGACGTCGTCACCTTCCTGCCCGGCCTCCATGGCAGAGCGATCCTTCGGCGTCGCCAGATGCTTGACGGCCTGCATGCTCACCTAGGAGTTGCCGAGGAATCCATCATGTTTCTGAACTTGCCAGTCCGGAATATGGATCCTCCTGTGCTCCTCGGTCAGGAGCTCCTCGGCCGCCACCGACAACGGGGGGGTCGTCATCCCCAGGGCTGCGGCGATGGGGAACTCGCCCCCAGCATTTGATGCCGAGGTGCCTGCACCAGCAACGACCGGGCTACTGAGGGTCTCCATCACCTCGATCGTCTCCACGACCCTCGGAGTCTTTGGGGTCGGCAACTTGGTGGCCACCCTCTTGCGCTTCTTCGGCGCCTTACTGGCGAGGCCTGCCCTCAAAGCTAGCACCGCATCGTAGTCCATCGCCACTCCATTAAAAACAAAGTTCGTCAGAACAACAGAACTCATGCAAAATAAAATATGAAAAACAAAGAAAAAAAGAAGCCGCGTACTGGGATCTATGCGGCAGAGCCCCCCTTGAACAGGATGTCCTCGGTCAGCTCCTTCCAATCGTACTTCGGCCGATCGAGAAGTGTCCGAACTGCCTCTTCTTCCTCAGGACGAAGCTTGGGCAGCGCCCTCGCCCTCTTCGGCACCCCTTCCACCCAGCCGGAGGGGATCGGCCAGGCCTCCGGATTCGCACTATCAAGAACTTTTCACGCCAGTGCTTGATGGAGTCGGAGCATATGATGAGCCTGCCGCCGTGCCTCGGAGCCAAATAGTATCGGTACTCTGACTTGTTCCCTTGGTGTAGCCGATAAAGTGTCCGAAGCACGTTCAGCTCCGGCTCGATCCCCGCAGCTTGGCAGTGTAGTACGAAGCCATTTATCACTCTCCATGTGTTCGGCATGAGTTGGATGGGGCTGACCCCGAACCAACTCACATCGAACGTATGGAGAGGTAGCCGAGCCCCGACGATGAAGGCGTCAACCGGCCAGCAACACATGGTCACTGGCAGCGGCGAGTTGGACCTAACCCCGGGACCCGGCAACATGAGCTCGTACTCATCCGGGATCTGGAAACAGTCCCAGATCACTCCCAAGTCCTCTTTGCGAAGGATCGACACCGTCTCGTCCGCCTCCGTCGTCTCCCTTGCTGCATTCTCCTCGAAGGACCTCCCCCTCCCGTGAACAATTTGCTCGGCTTGATCCTCCGAAAGCTCCCGAACTCTGTGAAGCCCAGTCAGCTGCCCCGGCAATCTTCCGAACTCCCCCATACGCTTTGGATCCTCCACAATCGAATCTTTGCCGAACACCTTCTTGCCCTTGGTCGGAGTACGATCTTCGACAACTTCAAGGGAGGGCTCGGACCAAGAGGTCGACTCGGAGACAGAAGCAAGAGATATAGTTTATGAAGTAAACTAAGGATAAGTTACCTTAAAAGATTAGCTGCCGAAAACTTCACCAGAAAACGAACGTCGACCATCGGAAACACTCGCTTAGCACAAAAGATCGCCTGAGCAAAAGAGAAGAGAAGTAAAAAATGAGAGAGGGGGGTGGGGTTTTATAGAGAAAGGCGCGCCAAACGAGGTTAATGGGCTTGTACTACCGGCCCATTCACACAAAACGACAAAAGCGACATCAATCGTCGCCTTATTTACCACGCTAAGCCGTACACCGCATTAATTACTGTCCCATCTGACAGAAGCTCGGAGTTCACAGCATTAAATGAGCATTTCATCCGTCAGAGCTGTCAGAAGTTCAGAAGCCATCACATTTAATGACTGCCACGTCTGCCAGCTGCGCAGAAGCCACCAACTCCGCAGTGCATCCTACGCCAAAAACGCCAAGTCTTGGTGTTCGGCACCAGCTGCCGAGCGCTCTTGACACCGACCCCGTTATAAGGGAAAAAATTGGGGTTCGGCACCAGCTGCTGAGCGCTCTTGATACCGACCCTGTTACGGGGAAAAACTGGGGTTCGGCACCAGCTGCCGAGCGTTCTTGACACCGACCCTGTTACGGGGAAAAAATTGGGGTTCGGCACCAGCTGCCGAGCGCTCTTGACACCGACCCCGTTATGGGGGAAAAATTGGGGTTCGGCACCAGCTGCCGAGCGCTCTTGACACCGACCCCGTTATGGGGGAAAAATTGGGGTTCGGCACCAGCTGCCGAGCGCTCTTGACACCGACCCTGTTATGGGAGAAAAGTTGGGGTTTGGCACCAGCTGCCGAGCGCTCTTGACACCGACCCCATTATGGGGGAAAAATTGGGGTTCGGCACCAGCTGCCGAGCGCTCTTGGCGCCGACCCTGTTATGGGGAGAAATTGGGGTTCTGCACCAGCTGCCGAGCGCTCTTGGTACCGACCCTATTACGTGGAAAGATTGGACCTCGGACTTCGCCGAACTCCCTCTCAACACTCACAACCTTGCCGAGGTCCCTCTCCCCTTCGGAAAGAGGTGCCGAACCACCTACAGACCTCGGCCTCCTGGGCAGCGAGCGCTGGAAGGGGTCGGAAGTGTGAAACAAGCATGTAGGCCACACAACGAAGGTAAAAGGGTCGAACTGTCCACCAAGAGATCGCGAAAAAACAATTAAAAATTCGGGAAATTAAGGAAGAACTCCTGGAAAGCAATTGTAGAGGTGGGGAAGCATTTTCTAGTCCCCAAACAAGCGATTGTTGCCAAGAACAATCTTCTAAGACCCCCGAACGACGAATTGACACCTCGCAAAGTTAAAGGGATATTCCTACGAGAACACCATACAACCATGAGAGCTCAGGAGCGACTCAGAGTTCAATCCACTTGAAAAATCACCACACTACCTACTTCAAAATTCAAAGCCTTCCGTTTGGGCTCCGATACAACTCCACTAGCCATTAAAGTAGTAAAACTACTCCTCAAAGGCTGATCAAGCTCAGTCTTCGGGAGTGGGGGGCTCGTGATATGGCTACAAATGGGGTTTAATCGGAATCGTCCAAATCAAGCACGAATCTCGATGCCCAGGGGTAAAACGATAATTTCACCTACCAATGGGGCTGAAGCGGGTACTGGTTCTCTTCCTCGAAAACCCGCTAACCAGCAAACGGATCCACTTCAATCGGGTGTGGGTTTCAACCAGCAGAAAGCCCGATCCAGAGGGATAGAATTAGGGTTTCTGATTAAATCCTAATCAACGGCCTTGATTCATGCCTATCCCTCCACTGGGAATTAGGGATTACATTCCTAATCTGTTTACAAGGAGAATATTCCTTACCAGATCACGGAGATTACATTCCTAATCCAATCCCTAAGACGCCTATAAATACCCCCATCCATCTCCATTAAGAGGTAATCAATCTTTTGCCAGTTTTCATGCTCTTTCTTAATCATCCCTGATTACTGACTTGAGCGTCGGAGGGTGCGTCGCCAGGAATAACCCCGGTGTCTCGCACTTTTTGCAGGTGTACGGCAGGAGTCAGCGTCAAACTCCGACGGAACAGGTAACAGGTTTGCTGTTCAGTTTTCCTAAGAATCCACAAATACTATCTGTTTGCCCCCACACCAAAATTAGCGACAACAATTATTATTACATATATATTATTATAATTATTATATATTATTTTATATATGTATATTATTAAATATGTTTATTATAATAAAATATTTTATATTATTATATATCAGTATATATATATATATATATATATATATATATATACACACACACACACACACACACACACACACACACACACACACACACACACACAACATGTATGTATCAGAGTATATATATACTATATACAGTATATACATACAACCAAACCTATACATACATAATACTCTAATTTTCAAAAAACTGTTTTTTAAAAAAAGTTACTTACCAAACAGTTTTTACACTTTCATTTTCAGAAAACAGTTTTCAAAACAACTAACCAAACACAACCTATAAGTGTCTCAATACATTCATTTGAGGTCGCTAAACGTCATATATACTAAGGTCGTTAGTGGAAATAGCGATTAAAAAAAAACAAAAAAATTAAAACATAGACCACTATTTTTATTAACGACTTTCAAAATGAATATATCGTTAATGATGAAAATAGCGACCACCGCTGACGCGATACAAAGTAGTCCAAAAGCGCTAATAGTTTCGAAACTAACCCATAATCTCAAATATTTCAAAAAGTGGCCTATGACAGCAAAAATTTCGTCCTTTTTTCGCATCCCTGATCCTCACAAGTCATATCTACCAAAAAAACAGAAGAAGAAGAAAAAAATCTCCATTCTTCACAGTCATCAATCCGAAACCCTAAAATTCGAATCTTTGAAACTCCAATTCCTATCAACACCTCTCCAATTCCAGCATGGGAGCTAGCCGCAAGCTCCAAGGCGAGATCGACCGAGTTCTGAAGAAGGTCCAGGAAGGCGTTGACGTCTTCGATAGCATCTGGAACAAGGTCCAATCTCAAATCCTAATTTTGTTTTTGTTTTCTTTTGTTCGTGATTTTAGTGAATTAATTACGGAAGGGAAGTTGAACATCATATGGTTTGTGATTAGGTGTATGATACGGACAATGCGAATCAGAAGGAGAAGTTCGAAGCGGATCTCAAAAAGGAGATCAAGAAGCTGCAGAGGTATCGAGATCAGATCAAGACTTGGATCCAGTCCAGCGAGATTAAGGATAAAAAGGTGAAATCTTGATTTTGAAAGCTCGACATCAGGTGGATGTAGTTGTAACTTTAGTTGCATGTGCGGTGTATGCATTTGCTTTTAGCTTTTCGAGTAACCAATTTCGACAGTTTTGATATTGAAGTTGGAAATGTGATTTTTGTAGTTTGGTTGCAAGTAAAATAGGTGGGAATATACCTTATTCAAGTACTTTTTTACTTTGCATATGTTGTCTATCATTAAGAGGTGGTTTGATTGGATGAAAAACCACTATCTATATAATAAAACACAAAGAACGCTATCAAGTGGCTCTTCTTCAATCCCCTCAAAATCAAAAGTCCAAATCTAATGTTATGATCCAAATTTAGTCTCACATCGGTTATATGGGGAATTAATGTTGAGTAGTTATAAACTTGGGCTCTTTCTCTTTAACAGCTAGCTTTTAAGGGTGAGTTCTCTTAGGTTCCTAACAATTGGTATCAGAGCCAACCCCATGCTTCTTAATTCGCTCTAGAGGCTAGATTAAAATTACTGGTAGACCCGGGTCGGGCCAGTGTCGCTAGAGTGAAAGCCGCCGAGAGTCGGAAAGGGCTACCTATAGGTTAGATTAAAATTACTGGTAGGGCATTACTGGTAGACCCGGGTCGGGCCAGTGTCGCGAGAGTGAAAGCCGCCGAGAGTCGGAAAGGGCTACCTAGAGGCTAGATTAAAATTACTGGTAGGGCCGGGCCGGGCCGGGCCAGTGTCGCTAGAGTGAATACCGCCGAGGGCGGCGAGTTACGGAAGCGTGGTGGAATGTTATGATCTAAATTTAGTCCCACATCGGTTATATGGGGAATCAATGTTGGGTAGTTATAAACTTGGGCTCCCTCCCTTTAACAGCTAGCTTTTAAGGGTGAGTTCTCCTAGGTTCCTAACATCTAACCTCACAAAACACATTCCCCCCCAAAAAAAAATTTCAAACCCCAAAACTCAAATTCAAATCCCCCTTCCCCCCCCCTCCCCCAAAAAAAAAAACAACTCATTTATTGATTTAATTATTTCTCTCTCTCTCTATCTCTCTCTCATTCTCTCTCTATTTACTCAAAAATTTAGATTTTCAGATTTCAGGTTTGTAAATTTTCAGATGTTTTATGTTTTTTTGTTCATGTTACATTTAAAATAGCAAATATCTCTTCAATAGTTAAATTTCATCATTTTCTACCCTCAAAGTGCTAAGAAATTGGATTTTATACCCTCATTTTTAATTATTTTTCAACATATACTAATGGAAACATGAATTTTTATTTACAACAAATTATTGTCATACTATTCAAACTCGAGCTACATAATTGTTGTTTTACTGTTTACAATGCTTTTCATATGCTGTATCGTTCCGAAGACGTGCTGTAGGCACGTACCCACGGGCAAATCTAGTTTGGTAATAAATTCTTTGGGGGAGTACTGTTCATAGCTTTGTTTAGGAGTAAAAGGGCTTTGATTTGGTTTCAGTGAAGGAATAGCGAAGGAATACCGGAACACTTTTTAGGGTTTTTGTTTTCAAGCCAAAATGAGAGGAAATTGATGGGAGTGCACTATTCATGGGTTTTAAATTCATTTTTCTCTCCTATTTTTTACATTATCCAATAAAACAACCCCACCTATTCATCTACAATTATTTTTTACTATTTTTAAAAATTTCTTTCTCTCTCATCTTTATCCTGCATTAGAGTAAAACTACATACAAACAAACCACACTTTTAGAACTTATTTTCAAATATTTCTTTTCCAGATATTAATTTTCTAGATTGGATACATTTTACAACCAACCAAACCACCCCTATGAGTGATTGGGAAATGATGCTTTAGAATGTGTGGCTTTTTAGTGTGGGTTTCACCACAAATAAAAAAATAGTTTCAAAAGCGAGGAATCCAATCGAGTTCGGGTCTTGGGGAGAGGAATTTGATATTCCGTTTTCTCGACTCTCTAAAAAAATACAACCAAACACGCGAGAGCCTCGTTTTCAAAAGAAATTTGATGATGTAGACACCAAATTTACCTCTTACCTTACATTTCATTCACAACTGGACGACCCCAAAGTGGAATACTTCATTACTACTAATGTGGGAGTAAGGTATATAGGGACATTTGATGGTATTTGCTACTTTTCAGTTAGTTTTGGCGTCACACACTGACACAACCAATTTGGGTTGTAGTAGTAAAGATGGTTAAGCTTGCGCTATATTATGATATAGATATGGGTGAGAAGGGAATTGGGTAGAGAGAATGGTTTATGGGTGAAGAGGGAGTTAGGGATAAGAATGGGTTAGGGGAGAGAAAGGATTGGAGATGCGAATATTTTTCTCCTTAAGGGCAAAATTGTATTGCATTTCATTTTGTTTCGTATATGGGATGGTAACATTCCATTTCAGTTTGTAATTGTAACAAAATGGAAGCTATTCAGTCATAAAGCTAAAGGCATGATAAGGCATTTATGTGTAAGTTTGATGCACAAGAATTTGAGTTCAATACCATGTTTGGGTTTGTTTCTCTTGTAAAGGAACAAAGAAATGAAAGGAAGAAGTAGCTATACCGCCTTCTAAATTGGGTGAAATTGCCACCCAAAATCCCAACAGCTAACTTGGCACGGATTCCAAAGACCACTCCCATAGATGAACTGGCACAAATTCTAGAAGAATAATACAACAGTTTTGTAGCATAAAAGAAGACCAAATTTAATAAAACTAGTACAACCATCAGTAAAGAAGGAGAAAATGTAATGGTATTACCAATAACCTATAGAACCTTCTAAAAAAATGGATGATTATAATGGTAATAGACTAATAGTAATCTTTAGAGCCGTATGAAAAGATGACCACCGAGCAATATTTTGGATGGTACAAGAGTGCAATACAAAATTGTGGCTAGGTTTGAGAACTCAGGTTTGAAGCTAGACATTTGCAAAGCTAAAAGAAAGAACTGTACGGAAAGATGAGAATAATCTATACAACCCGGAGATTCAAATACTCGAGATTACCAAATTGATTTAATGAGAAGGAAGGGGGAATTCACCAATAAAAAAAAATAAAGTTATGTTGATGAACTGGGGCTTAATTCTCTAAATGGGTGGAACTTGGTGGGAAGCCCCAAATGAAAATTATGGGCAAAGGAGTGCGTTTATTGCTTGCAAAATCCCAAATTGAAGTTGTTATCACGAAGATTTGAAACTTCAATGTGTAACGCCCCAAGTTCGAAATCCGGATAACAGATCCGAACCCGGACACTTTAGTAACTTCCATCATAAAAATATAGGGAGCTGCCAAATCAAATTTTAATCATCTTTGAAATGGACGCAATTAACTAAATTTTCTTACATTTTTTACATGAGCAAAATACATATTTCCTTAGCGTCTTATTCAACTCTTTGCTTCTAAAAGTTCCCTCGATTTTCTTCATTAAATCTGCAAAAATGGAGACTAAAAGGGGGATGAGCAACGACAATCCAGTGAGTGAGTTCGATTCTGCTCTAGTAATGGATGACAAGTTTCTAAAAAAAACAACAATACTTCTCTTGTTAAACCCCTAAAATGAGTGAAAATTAGATTAGCAACGCAACAATAGCCTCCAAAAATAGAAACCACCCTGTATAGTTGCACAAATTGAGAGATTTGAACCCCTCTATAGAGTGCTTCATGAGTAAAAATGCAAAGAAAAAGCAAACGGGTTGGAGGAGGATTTGGGAAAGATGGAGGGAAGGAGATGATAATATCCAATAAAGAATTCTATTGTTTTCCCAGGTAAGGATAACGAAAGAAATATTAAAGGGACCATCAATAGTGCACTTCACTTGACTTCAGAGTTTAAAATGAGGAAGTGAATTTAAAGAAATCTGCAATAGTTGTTACTTTCTATAGGATACAAAAAGTACTCCACACGACTTTTCGTCCAGCCAAACCATATAACAGTAGTTTTCCTAAGTATTTCAGTTCCAACAGTGAAATTACGGCCAAACAAACAGCTGTGTGGAGTAAAGCAATTCAGAGAATTTACAAGTGAAGTGTGTGAATTCATTTGATAATTTTCTGTAATTAAGCCATTAACCTCTTAATTAGATATATAGCGACCATCTAATGAATTGGAGTTAGAATAGTAAAGATTAAATCAACTCAAAATTTCGAGAGAAGTGATTTTAAAATGTAGCTTGTTGCACTTTTTTTTTCGCTGAATTTAATCTGAGAATTGATTTTGTTGTTCTAGTCAATTAAGTGTCTATCAGGTGGATCTCTCTCACACAACTGGAAAAGTCTTAAACTTCAGTCTGTGGGAGCTATACATTATCCTTGACAACATAACTGTCTATTCGTTCAAATTGGCGAGATTAAATGTTAGTTTTGAAGCTGCTTGTCACTTGTCAGTCCATTTTCCAAAATTGAGTGCTTTTCTGTTACTGGAGTTGAAAATCCATTTTGTGATATATGCTTGACGTAGGTTAGTGCCTCTTATGAGCAGGCTCTCATGGATGCTCGGAAGCTTATTGAGCGTGAAATGGAGAGATTTAAAGTCTGCGAGAAAGAGACAAAAACAAAAGCCTTTTCTAAAGAAGGACTTGGACAACAACCCAAAACTGTAAGTATCATTTGTCTTCCCACCTGTATATTTCACCATGTCTTATATTTTTAATTATTTGTAACCTTTTTAATGTATATTTATAAATGCAGATTGTAGATACTACCCCCCCCCCCCCCCCCCCCCCCCCCCCCCCCCCCCCCCCCCCACACACACACACACCACACACACACACATACACACCCACCCACCCACCATCACCACCACCAAATTTAAGTGTACATAAAACCAGTCATATCAAATTGGGAATATAAATCAAATTCTGATTTCGATGGAACAAATGGATTTGAAGCCGAAAACACTAGCCTAGTAATTTTTTACTTCAAACATCTTCTTAATTTTCTGTTCCTCTAACTTGCTTGTCTATGTCATCCTGTAGTTAATCTTATACCTGACTGGGAAGTGGGAATTTCTGGGGAATTTTTCTTCTTTTTACTTGTTGGGGTTTATACTTCTACCTTGTTGTATGTTGCACATATTGATATTTAACTTAATTGTTTCCTATAATTATTTAAGCTTTACTGAATTTACTTACTTGTGACTTTATGCGTGTATTGTTATGGTTAAAGGACCCAAAGGAGAAGGCAAAATCTGAGACAAGGGATTGGCTCAACAACATAGTAAGTGCTCAGTTCCCTGTTCTATATTTCCTAATTTTTAATTGTTGACTTTCTTTTGCCCTTTTATTTTGTTTTCAGAACATTTGTATATGACAACACAAAATGTTGATCCCTTTCTTTTCTAGAACAGTTTTCATTAGTTTAGCTTGTGCTGGACAATTTTCTTTTTATCAGACTTGTTTTTTGTATATAATAAATCTCTAAATCATGCTATAATTTTATTACACCAGGAAAGTAGGAAGGTACTTAACCATTTAGCTGTTGAGATGTGTTCCCCTGTTCTACTTATCATTTTTAGCAAGTTTTAGTGTCATGTATGGTCCTTGTCATCATTCGTAGTTGTGTAGTTTATGTATTGAAATGCTTATGGACACTCAGAACAAAAAAAGTAACTCCCATTAACCATTTAGCTGTTGAGATGTGTTCCCCTGTTCTACTTATCATTTTTGGCAAGTTTTTAGTGTCATGTATGGTCCTTGTCATCATTCGTAGTTGTGTAGTTTATGTATTGAAATGCTTATGGACACTCAGAACAAAAAAAGTAACTCCCATTTATATTGTATTCTACTCACAAATGCATACATTGCCAATTTTAGGACTCATTTTGTAAGTTTATATATATGTCAAATATTTCCTGTTGTATTGTTTTTGTTTTGTTTTGTTTTATTTTTTTATAAATATAACTGGCTGTGACATCCCCGTCATGATCTCCGAATGGATCCAATAAACGCAATATGTTAAAGTAGTCTTAAGAATAAACTTAGATTAGTTCTACATTTGAAATAAACTTAGATTGGTCTTTGTACTCTCCTATATATAGGGGAACGTGTATTCAGTTATAATCATATAAAGTATTCTTTTCTATCTCTATACTATTCTTTCAATGGTATATGAGCAAGTCAAGTTCGAATCCCACTGACTACGCAAGTTAAATGCGGGTTTAAAAAAAAACCGCTGCGTATAGTCCCAATCTCGGCTCACAATTTGTTGAGCATTTATCTCGTTTCTTTGGTCCATAAAAAAATGGGCTCTCGACCTGAGGGGGCGTGTTAGAATACAAGTGTAATTTTTTTCAACCCTTCTACAACCTCGAAGTTTTAGCTTAGTGGTAGGGACTTTAACATTTCATATTTACAAAATTGTGCTCTTTTTTCTTATAGCTAGGTTATTACTTATATTGTTGCATCACGACATGACACTAATATGCACTCTTGCATATTTAATTGTCATGTTAGTACGATATTTTGCAGCATTACCATATTTATGGTCTGAACAAAAAAGTAATGTAACACATTCAGTTGATACGTTACTTTTCAAGGTTATTGTATATCAAGACTCGAGAATTTTATTTTTTCTTTTTCTTTTTCTTCCAAATAGTCAGTTATAGTTGTAATTGATTTGCTATATTCTTTGATGCTTAAGATAAATTTGCTATATATTTTACAGCATAGCCAATAATTAGAATTAAGAGAAAAATATTTTCAGACCCACCCTAAGTATGAAAATTTAATTCTAAATCCAGTAAATTTTAGGGACCCTAAGGCCCTAAAAAACCTACCCAGAACTTTTTTTAATCATCCAATTCTTCGTAAACATATAATATTCATTTTTTGCTTAATTGTGCCAGTTCTACATTGCTCTCATTTCTACCAAACAACAGTGTTTTGTTGCGGCATCAAATTGAAAGGCCTTTCCACATCTTCACATCTTTAAATAGAGAGAATTCCTAGTGAGCGGCTGATGGAGGACCTACCTTGCAAGATTGACAGCATTTGATATTCCCAAGAAATGAAATGTGGGCTGTAGTTGAGGGATTTCAAGATAAAAATATTTGCATTTGAGGATCATGTGGGTGAAAAGGAATCTAAAGGATTGATGCTCCATGGAAATTATTCTAATAAGTGCAGAGATGATACAATAATGACAACAAGCTGCAATCAATGTTTCAAATATCGGATAGAATTTTTTCATGTTGAGTATTGGATACGAGGGATATAACGATGATTTTAGAAAACATTGGTTTGCCATATATTAGATGAAAATATATAATCTTTATCTTACTTAGATAACATGCACATATAAATGTTTTATATGATAGATAGTAATAACCGAAGTTTGAAGCTAAGCATTCACCCTAAATCCTTAGAGGAAACTATGGTAGAAACAAAGAAGGGGGACCTTTATGATATCCCTTTTCCACAAAATTCAAGAGCGAAACAATACATTTAGACTCAATTAAACAATTAAATCGCACTAAAAATTTCTTTTCCAGTTAAGTGAACATGCTTTGTTGTGGAGAGGAAGCATACATAAATTTGGAGAAGATTATCATGAAGAAGATAAAGGTTATTTTTTCAAGTTCTCATTTGATATGATTGGTTAGGGTGTCAATTGAGTTTGTCTTTGAACTCTAACCTAAACTAGCTTCAAAGAAATAGCCACATTTTTTTTCCTTTAAAAAGAGACTAGAATTGAAAATCTGATGATATATTGGATAACAGATATTGGGTGATATATTGAATCTTGATCATTATAACATGCCAAAATTTGGTAAAATGGTATACATTTCAGAACTGCAGTATTGGGATCTTAAGCTATTATAAACACTATAATGGGGCCGATCTATCAGTTATCATGCTGATATTTAAAAGAAGCAATAAATTGGGTTATTGCTCTTCTTGGAGAATTAAGGGTTGTGGGATAGTGTCATTGTTGTTGTTCAAGGCCAGAAGCAGTGTTGATAAAATCGGACCGGATCGGCCGGTCCGACTGGTTCAATTGGAACCGGCCCTCGGGTCGGTCTGGTTTAAACGAAAATCGGAAACAAGTGAAAAATTGGAGGAACCGGGATCAATCAGTGAGTTTATCAGTGAACCGGTTTGAACCGGTTCATAATTTAACCAGCTAGTTCTGAAACTTCACTAACATTTTTTTGTATATTTTTGTGTGGAGCTTAGGTTTTTGAACCTAGGTTCGACAAGAAAGCTACAGAACCCGCTAACCTGTATGTCCATATTGTAATAATGTTATAAAAATATACATTTTTTGTATATTTTTCTGTGGAGCTTAGGCTTTTGAATCTAGGTTCGACAAGAAAGCTACAGAACCCGCTAACCCGTATGTCTATATTGTAATAATGTTATAAAAATATATGTAATTTATATGAACACAGACTTAATAAATGTAAACCCGCTATATATTTTTCCTGGTCCAACCGAGGTTGAATTCGGTCAAACCCTAAGAAAACCGGACCAGCCATCTCTCCTGTTCGATGGCCGGTTCGGTTTTTACATCATTGACTAGAAGAACTCTGATTCTTAAATGGGTGTTCTATATGTGGTAATGGGCAAGAGAATATGCAATTTTCTTGTACCTTGTTTTGGCTAAGCAATAGGTATACTCTTGGATGGAATCGGGGACTCCCATGGAAATCACATTCCCCTCATAGGAGGGTTTGTCATTCCTCCCCAAATGTGTGGGAATAGTGGATGCACTTCAACAAATAAAGCTAAATTTAAATACATACAAAAAATGCAAAGTAACTGAGGATTTCCAGGAAGGCAACGTGTTATACTGAACACACTAATGCAACTTTCTCAAGAATCTTGATCTCCACCCTTACATTCTGGGAGGCGTCCTGCCAAACGCCCCCAAAATTCATTTTCTGACAGAACACTGAAATCCTCTCCAAAAATAGCTGCTTTCTAGGATCTGCATAGTAGGCTCTGTGTAAAAAGATTAGAACTCCAGATCTCAGTTTCATATTAACAGACAAAAAGGAAGTAAAATAGCTGCTTTCTAGGATCTTCTTTGTAGGCTTGTTTTGCAAAAAGATTAGAGCTCTAGATCGCAATTTCTTATTTTTTGAGATTTTGGGGGGGGGGGGGGGGGGAGCAAATAGTCAATATATGCAAAATGGCATATCAAACACTCAAATGCATAAAGTTTTGGGTTTAAAAAAATTCACTTATTGAGTATTGGTTTTATTTTTTGGCATTTTAAAAAAAATTGGATTAAAAAAGAAGAGTTCCAATATTTATTTTAATGGTAATCTTCACTAGAATTAAATTATGCATTTTGTATACTGTATGTCTTTACTATTCGAAGTTTTATATTTGGTGAACAATGCACTTACAGATCATCTTTCCCATTTCTGGGAGACCGATATTTTTACCTGGAATAGAATATATAAAACATTTTAATTACATACCTGTCACGTATCAACGATTGTTGTTGCATTCGTTTATTGCTAAAATTTCTTTGATTAAATGCTATTTTTAGGCTTCAGAGTTTTTAGGCCAGTGCTCCATTGCTGTTTACATAAAATGGGATTCTCTTTATATTTAATGTTACTGAGTTGCTGGATATTGGCTCATTTTTCTGAATCTGAATTTATTCCTGGCTGTAGATATTTTTGTTCGGATAGGCTGGATGCTCGTCCTGGCTTTTGGAACACTTAATTTGGGCTTGAATTTTTTCATTTATTTTTGTTACTAGAATGGTGGGCGTAGAAATGTTATTTGATATGCTCACTTTACCTTCATATAGGTTGGAGATTTGGAAAATCAGATCGATAATTTTGAAGCTGAAATTGAAGGTTTTTCTGGGAAAAAAGGGAAAACAAAGAATTCTCAGTTGGTATGGTTAATTTTTCTCTCAAACTAATAATATATTAATAAAAGATTTATTATCTAATAGTGTTTAAACATTTATCACAGTATGTCTTAAATTTCATATAGGCACATCTGGAGACATCCATTGGTAGGCACAAGGCTCATATAATGAAGCTAGAACTGATTTTGAGGTTATTGGATAATGATGAGTTGAGTGCTGATCAGGTTAATTACCTCAAAGATTTTCTAGAAGATTATGTTGAATGCAATCAGGTGGGTTCTTTAGTAATTAATCTTAGATACTCTAGATGTTTTCTTATGTCTTTTTTGTGGATTCTAATTTCTTTACCTCATATCTGAAGGATGAATTTGAACGATTTGATGATGTTGACGAGTTTTATAGCTCTTTACCACTAGACAAGGTGGAAGCACTTGAAGATATGATCACACTTTGCCCCTCTGGTCTTGCGAAGGTCACATTCCATTTACATTATGATGTCTTTGTTTTATTTTTCTTTATAATTTTGGGAGTTCCTTCTAGGAACTTATTGGGTCAGAAAATCTGGTCCTTTATGTTTTGCCTCATCTGTCTTTACTGAAACTAACTGATTTTCTGGAGTTCCTATGGTTTACAATTTTAAGGATTGGTTTTTTCATCAAAGTTTATAGCTATCTTGTTATTTGATTTGTCCATGTAGGTGTTTCTCATTGCGTCCCTTTATATACTTTGTGATGCTCATTTATCCTCAGCCACAAATTTCATGATCGACATATTCCTCAGATTTCATTGACTTTTGGGTTGGTTTATTTCTATATGATCATCTCTAAACTATTCTGATTGCAGTTGTTTGTCTATATACTTTGTGATGCTTATTTATCCTCAATCACAAATTTTAGATTGACATCTTCAGGAGCTGGACTGGGCCGTACCCCCACCCTGTTTTAAGAATATTTATATAATACTTGTAAGTTATAACCTATAAGGTTTATTAGAAGTGTCACTTAGAATGATGGCTAGGTTATTTCTTAATTTGCAAGGGTTAATTTCAAATATAGCTCACATGGGCTGCTGGCCTGCAGCACCTTTTTTAGTGTTGGAAAAGAATCATATACCCATGGATGTAAATAATATCATATATAGGTCATGTGGTATATCTATGATCCTCCAGCTGTTCTATGTCTTTATTTAGACTTTAAAATTATCAAATTAGGCTTTAAAATTTTCAAATATTTGGAAGAAAGCAATAATGATTGGACTAAAAAATATTTTACTTTTTGCTTAGTAGAGATGTCATAATTTTTATAGAATTATTTCACTAGTAAAAGAAAAAAAGGGAAAAGAGAAAAAAATAGCTATATAGGGTTTTAAATGGGGAAGAAAATATGAACTAAAATGAAAGAGAAAAAATGGTGTTTTATTTATCCTATATGGTATTGGTAATTAAGTTGTGGCAAAAAATTTAAGTTTCAACTATTAAGTATTTTGGCCTTGCACGAAAAATATTCCTAGCTTCGGCCCTGGAGATCTGCCTCAGGTTTCACTGGCTTTTGGGTTGGTCTACTTCTTTAAGATTATCTCTTACTATGCTCAAGCAGTTGTCTCTCTTATCAGGAAATGCTATTGATTTTATTTGATTTTGTTTTGTTTTATTTCATTATATTTTTTTATTGTAGTTGTTGTTGTTGTTGTTGACATAAATGCATCACTCTTTTGGTTTTGATCCTGTTGAACTGTTTAAAATATACTTGTAGCTGTTATGCTCCAAATTTAGACATGAACTGTTAACCTTTAATTCTAATAAATACTTTTCCATTATGATTTGGCTAATAGTCTCTGATTCTACACCAGGCTTCTGTGTCATTAACCAGTCAGCAGACTACCGATCAGGATCAAAGTGAAGAGGCAGCTGTTCAAGACATCAATTTAGATGCCGTTCCTAACAGCCCTCCCTCAAAGACTGGAGATGTGGTGGGGTCCACAGTATCCGCAGCTTCACCTAGCCTCATTCCTGCCCCACCAGAAGGACCTAAGTCATTGGTTGGTGGGCCCAGTGTGGCTTCAATTCTTTCCAGTCCTCTAGCTGTTCGAATCAACACAGAGAACTCAGCTGCTTCCAACCTGTCATCACTTGTAAACTCACCATCCAATTCAGTTAAGGAGGATGATAACAGTGCTTTGCCAAACCGTAGACCATCCCCAGCCATTCCTGAATTCGGAACAGGAAGAAGCATTAACAGAGTGATACCTAATCAGGCATCCATCACTTCCATGGGTTTGAGTTCAGTCAGTGGGATCTCATTCAGTGGATCTCTTGGTTCAGTTCCTGCAGTATCTGACATGGCTAAGAAAAATATGTTGAGTTTTGATGAGAGAACAGGAAGTGGTGCTTCTACACCACCTTTGGTTTCTCCGCTAGCTAATAGAATGCTACTGCAACAGATCTCAAAAAGTAGTGATGGGAGTACAAATGATAGTAACACTAATAATCTTGGAAAGAATCCACTTATTGGTGGAAGAGATTTTTCACCTTCAGCTGGAACTGGAGCCCAATGGAGACCACAAAGCCCCAGTGCATTTCAGAACCAAAATGAGACGGTATGCTTCTCTCTTGGACTACCTATGAACCTAATGCCATCTACTTGATGAGTTTATGTGACATAACCTGTACTATAATTTATTCTTAAATTGCTTCAACATTCTCGATATTTTACATAAATGCAAAATTGTAAGGTATGCATCCTTGGCCTGTCTATTACTGTCGACTAATTTTTTAGTATCTAGATTCAGAGTTCTACAAATTATTAGAAACTTTACTATGTTAGATGGATATGTATATCAATCAATTTGTTCTTGGGCTCTAATAAATCTACAAGGGTGGTTTGCACAACATTCTTTCTTCAGGTTCAGTTTCGAGGAAGGCCTGAGATTGCACCTGATCAGAGAGAAAAGTTTCTGCAAAGACTGCAACAAGTCCAACAACAACAGGGTCATAATACTCTTCTCAGTGTTCCCCATCTCTCGGGGACAAATCAAAAGCAGTTCCCGATGCAGCAACAAAATTCACTTCTACAACAGGTCCTATTATCTTGATGAAATATTGCTTGTTTCCTGTGATCTTGAAATTGTTCTCAGTGAATTTTCATTTTATTTGCTGACCTTGAAGGTTCTTGATAAGTCTTTGCTGCTGCTGCTGTTATATGTTCTTTGTATTGGAAATACACTGCCTCCTGACACATGTTATTTTAGGCATCACACTTTTTCTTTCTTTTTATAATGGGAAGTACTTGTTTGATCTTTCAGACTTCTTTCTACTTACCCCAGAAACATTTTTCTGTGGTCTTTGAAATTTTCTTACTAGGAAAAGTGTGAAATTGACCAACCTATCAACCTGTGTATCTTCAACACTACCCTCTTTAACCTGCCTTTTCTTAGGTGAAGCGGAAGAATCAATGTTCTATGTGTGCTAGTGAATTTCGTTAATAGCCATTGAGGAATGAAGTTTTGGGTCCTGGCAGATAGATTTAGACTGTCGCAACTCTGAGCAGATAACTAGCTAGATTTTATTATTTATTATTTTACTTTTTTAATGTTGTCCTACATAGTTTTTGCTGTAACTTTGGCATCCTATGATCTTAATGTTTATTATGCAACATAGACTGATTTTTAGAGTTTTTCCTTTCAATCTGGTTTATTAGCTGTGTGGAACTTACATCTACCATCCCATTTTTTTCACTCGTTGATGTTATGGTTGCAGTTCAATTCTCAAAGCTCATCTTTGTCGCCTCAACTGGGACTGGGACTTAATATCCAATCGCCAGGATTCAGTTCTGTTTCATCCGCACAGCTTCTAACCCCAGTCCAGTCCTCTCCACATTCACTGATCTCAGCTGGATCAAAAGATGCAGGCAAGTTCTATACATTCTTCTATGGCTATTTTTTAGCTTCCATCTGATTTGCAAATTATTTTGCATACATTTTAGAAAGTGCAGATGCAAACCACTTCAAAGGAGATGAGCAACAGCAGAATTTGTCAGACGATTTGAATGTAGACTCGACAACAAGTTCCAGTCTTAATAAAATCATAAGCGATGAAGATGTGCAGTCTTTGTATACGGTAACACATTACTCTTCACCTTCCATCTTTAGTTTAGTTTTTTGCTAGCTGGGATGTAGAAATAGTGATAAATTATACCAAGTATCAATAGTACATTTAATTAACCGTTGGTTTATTGATTATGCACCTTGGTACATGGTTGATGTAGTAACACGTAGACATAAAATTTCGGCCCTTCTCAGTCCTCCATCCTTCTTCCTCCTTTTGATTCCCTTTTCTTTCGAACTTTCTGCCCACGCCCCCCACCCCCCCCCCCCCCCCTCCGCGCGTGCCAAAAAAAAAACTTTTCTTTTCTTTTTGCCTTCATTTTGCCTTAAAATCCATAGTTATATATATATATATATAGTAATGTTCTGTTGTGCACTAGGCCCTAGGCCTCCGTGTGCACTCGGCCTTCTCGCCTTCGTATCGACAATTCGAACCATTCATATTGATCTACACATTTAAATTAGTCTAAATATGTTTGCCCATCCATTGAAGTGTTACAAAATTGTATAGCTGAAAATCGTTGTTTTTTATAGTCACATGATGGACGGGCAAATAAATTTCAAATAATTTTATTTTACTTATTTAGACTAATTTATATGTGTAGATCAATGTGAACGGTTCGGATAGTCGATACGAAGGCGGGAAGACCGAGTGCACACGGAGGCCTAGTGCACAACGGAACATTTCTCTGTCTCTCTGTCTCTCTCTCTCTCTCTCTCTCTCTATATATATATATATATATATATATATATATATATATATATATATATAGGGAAAGCTTCGGTTGTGCACTACCTCTAGTCCACACGGCGTGTGCACTAGGCCTTCGGGCGTTCATATCGACGATCCGAACCGTTCACATTGATCTACACATCTAAATTAGTCTAAATATGTAAAATCAAATCATTTGAAATTCATTTGCCCATCCATCGTGTGACTATAAAAAACAATAATTTTCAGCCATACAATTTTGTAATACTTCAATGGATGGGTAAATGAATTTCAAATGATTTGATTTTACATATTTAGATTAATTTAGATGTGTAGATCACCTAGTGCACACGCCGTGTGCACTAGAGGAGTGCACAACCGAAGCTTTCCCTATATATATATATATATATATATATATATATATATATATATCGTTGTGCACTAGCCTCCGTGTGCACTCACTCTTCTGGCCTTCGTATCAACGACCCGAACCCGTTCACATTGATTTACACGTCTAAATTAGTCTAAATATGTAAAATCAAGCCATTTGAAATAATTTGCTCATCTATTGAAGTGTTACAAAATTGTATGGCTGAACATCCTTTTTTTTATTATGACATGATGGATGATCAAATGATTTTCAAATGACTTGATTTTACATATTTAGACTAATTTAGACGGTCGATCAAGTGAACGGTTCGAATTGTCGATACGAAGGTCCGAATGGCAAGTGCACACAGAGGCTAGTGGACAACGAAAGGAGATTCTCTCTCTCTCTCTCTCTCTCTCTATATATATATATAGAGAGAGAGAGAGAGAGAGAGAGAGAGAGAGAGAGAGAGAGAGAGCTCAAATTGGTGGAACCTTGTGACCAGATATGGTCACCAAAGCCTTTGATCTGGTCAGATCCGGTGGGACATCATCGAATTTGGCCATACATCGGTTGTGAGTCGGTGATACTCGGTTTTGGTTTTTGATGACCGATGATCATTCTCTCACAAATTTTGTCGGGTATGATTTTGAAACTTAAATTTCAAAATTCAAAATTAGGATCTACTGAGTTCAGATCTGGGTGGTGCTTCCATTCCTTGGGATGGAAAACTTTGGAACCATATCATTGGGATGAGGTTGTTTAGTTTAAACTCGAGATGATGGGCGACTCAAAGCTGATGATTATGAAAATTTGCATCGTTTACTTGTGGGAGTGGCAAGGAAATAACGAGCAATGCTAGCAAGTGGTCCTGGTTTCTCGGTTGGTCTTGGTGGAGTTGGAAGAATTCCTTCCACCTCCTTCAAGTCTTTGTTCAGGTAGGACATTGGTTCATTTGAATGTAGGTGTGTATCGTTGTACTTTGTTGTCGACAAAACCAAAAGGTTGGGTGTTGAATCAGTGTATGTCGAATATACATCAGAAATGGTTGGTGTAATATCTCTGAATCTACATTGGGGGAGGTTAGTGTTGATCGTTATTTGAGTGGAGGCTATGTTTTTTTAAGGGGGTTGTTTTTGGTGATGTGGTGAGTTTTCCTTGTGAGCTTCAATTTCGTATACCAATGAGTATCGTAGGCATTTCAAGCTACAAATCGGACATTCACCTGGGATGTCTAAAAGTTGGTCGATGCTGGTGCAACTAAGTGGGATGGGGAACTATATTTGGTCAATTGATCGATGATGGTGGAATCAAGGACATAGGCACTAAGTTGGGGTTATTTGAAAGATGTTGGTGCAACCAAGTGGGACACTTGAAAGATGTCGGGTAAATGTTGGTGTAACCAAAGACTCTAGGGCATTAATAGGTCAAAAATGTCGATGTTGGTGAGGCCAAGGAGGGATTAGAACTAATAGAGGCATGATCAAAGTTAGTTCAACATTGGAGTGTGGGGGCATTATGTTGGGTCCAATTGATAGATTGTGGTGAAGTATTTGTCAAGCTATGGGTGATTCTGTGTATGGAATTATGGCCAAGGAAGATTTATTATCATGCTTTTGAGGGGCTAGGCTTGTGAGATTGTATGAAACTAGTTTGTTTCCCTTTTCTTGGGGTTATTTCATTAAGTACTTGTTAATGGAATGCGGGGGTGGGGTTGGGGGGAAGGGGGGGGGGAGAGGGTGGTTGCCTCACATTTTATCTCAAAAAACTAAACAAACACGTCAATATGAATCCCTGCTTCACTGGAGATCTTTTACTTGTGGACCTTTTCAAGACCGAATCACTTCCAACTTGCGAAGGGCGTAATATAGAATTGATTCTTAGTCCACCCTACAATAATTTTTTTTAGAAGGGACATATTGGAATTATTATTATAATTTGTTTTATTTTAGATTGGTTTTCTTAATATTATTCTCTACTGCTGTGTACATATATTAGCTGTTTTTTGGGGTGCTGGTGTTTGCTAAGCTCTCTTTGATGAAGAATGGGATAAAGGTGTGGGATGTGGTATGAGATTATAATTCAGTTATGTATTAGTTCTTTTAGCTGGTGTTAAAATTACGTCATTTATAAGTTATTATGAGCCATTTGCCTTTGTACTGTTACTAGTCCTTCATCTTTCGGAGGATCTGATGGTTTAACTGTTTGGCTCTAATGGAAATGTTTATGCAGTTCGTACATATAAAGCAGTTTTGGTATTTGTACGCTAATAGTACTATTGCCCATTTTCGCAGGTCGGTTCTGCCTCCATGACAGACAGTAGCCAAATACCAAGAGATACTGATCTCTCTGCTATGCAGCCATTGCAAGCAAGCCACTCTTCTTCAGGTAGCCTTGGTGTCATAGGTAGAAGAAGTGTTTCAGACCTTGGTGCTGTTGGTGATAACCTTAGTGGAGCAGCTGGAAATTCTGGCATAATGCATGATCAGGCGTACAACATGCAGATGTTGGAAGCTGCATTTTACAAACTTCCTCAGCCTAAGGACTCTGAACGTGCCAAGTGCTATGTTCCAGTACGGACCTTTCAATTCTTCAGATCATACTATCATGTTTTTTTCTCCTCATTTTTGTTTGTGTGGTGGGTGGTGTGCAGTTGATAAATTTTGCACGGGCCCACATCCCAAAGCTCCCCCAAAATCATCTCACAAATCAAGGAGATCCTGTTGGGTGGGTGGGGTATTGCTCCCTTTCATCCGAGGGCTTTGGATGTGGGTTTATAGTACAGAGGATTCCCCTCTCATTTTCTGATTCTCTTACAAGAATTTGACTTCGGCATAAAAATTCAATTTTTTTCCCCCAATTGTCAGAGGCATCCAGCAGTAACTCCTGCGAGCTTCCCTCAAACTCAGGCTGACATTGTTGAAAATCCTGCCTTCTGGGAAAGAATGGGTCATGATCCATTGGGCACTGACTCATTGTTCTTTGCATTTTACTATCAACAGGTGTTCTAGCAATTCTTAGATTGAAGGTATCATCTGAATGCCTTGTAGTTATAATTTGGAATCTTACATTGAACAATGCTGCAGAATACTTTCCAACAATACTTGGCGGCAAGGGAACTGAAAAGGCAGTCGTGGAGATATCACAGGAAATATAATACGTGGTTTCAGCGGCATGAGGAACCAAAAGTTGCCAATGATGAATATGAGAAAGGAACATATGTTTACTTTGATTTTCATATTGCAGATGATGGTCCACAGCTTGGATGGTATGCGATGTTTCTTTAAATATTTATTAATTCTTATTAAGATTAGAGAATCCACTATCGTTTGCTATGTAAATTTGCATATATAGCATTTAGAAATAGCAAAAGAAGGAGCTCGCTGAGTCGTAAAAGTCAAAAAATAGAAGAGACCTCTCACAATTTTTTTTTAAATTTTTTAAATTTTTTAAAATTTTTAAATTTTTTAAATTTTTTAAATTTTTTAAAAATGGCACATATGTAAATAGTCAATGGCATTTTGGTAAATATCATAAGAAAAAATGAGAAGGAATGAATGGGATGGAAGATCTTCCTTCCGTCTCTCCATTTTTTTTTATTACAATAATGGCATTTTCGTAATAAGAGTGGCATTTTCGTAATTATATATATATTTAATTTATTATCTCCGTGTACTTTTAACATTAAAAAAATATTATAAAATAGAAGAGTTCTTCCGTCTCTCAACTTTATTTTTTTAAAAAATATTAAAAGACCAGAGACGGAATATCTTCTTCTGTCTCGCTTCTTTGATTAATTAATTACATAATTAAAGTAAAGGACGGAAGATCTTTTTCCGTCCCTCTGCATTTAAAAAAAAGTATTCGGACGGAAGATCTTCCGTTCGACCTATTTTAATATTCGAAAAAAATTGATAGACGGAACTCGATCTTCCGTCTCCTATATATGGAGATCGCTATTTTTGACTTGCTATATTTAGACGCGTACTGTTCACTCCTATTCTAAAAAGTAGGTTTTTAGCGAACGATAGTGGCTGAAAAAAAAGTCAAAATTTCCATTTAATAGGTATATAGCGAACGATAGTGGATGCTCTTATGAATGATTCAATACTACACTTCGAAACTATTGATTTCATTGTTGGGGCTGTTTGCTTTTGAACATTTTGATTATTACCTAAACCAATGTTTGGTCATTTCTTGAGGCTTGTTTTGCTATCTTAGTCCCCTAACCACTTAGTGTATTAGAATTTTCTATCAACCAACTATTTTACCTTTTAGTCTTGTGAGCGGCTTAGACTCTAGAAACTAGAATTGTTCAAAAACCTGCAGATACGTGTCATGGTTTTAAAATTACCAACCAGATAGGATTGTGTACGGAGAAAATTATAAGCCAAATAAAATAAAGCATGACTGAAGCTGAAGATTCTAGATTTGGTAACTGGTTGGTGACTTGGCGTATGAACTAAGGCTTTGTTTGGCATTGCTATGGGTCAAAAGTGCAGTGAACATATTTTTCTTCTTCCAAAATTCAGAAGTGCTTGGCAACAACAGTTGTAAAACCGCTGTCCGAATGGCAAAAGTGATGTTTTATAAATAACTGTTTGGTATTTTTTTTTACAGAAAATTGATGTGAGGTTATAAAATTTATCTAATAATGAAAATTTAAAAACTCTTGTGAATGAATTGAAATGTTAAAGAATTAAAAATATCTCGAGTACTTTTTCAATTTTAATATTTCTAATTAATTGCATAGATTTAATAATTAAATTTTCTATTAATTCAAGGGTAGAATCCATGGATGCGTTGAAAACGATGCAACAGAAAATTCTGATTTTAGGGTTGAGATGAGGGAGAACGAGCCTGAAAGAGTGAGGAGAGGGAAGAGACGAGAGGTGAAAGAGGGAGAGAGAACTTTCTCGTTGTCCACCTTTTTGTATTGAAGCCCATAATGGCGGCGGGAGGAATGTGGGAGGAAGAAAAGAACGAACATGAATTATTTATAAGATGTGAAAATATTTTTTCTTATCTGTTTTCTAACCAAATTATTTATTTTGATATTTTGTTTTTTGTTTGTTTTGTTTGATTTTTTTTTGAGTAAATATTATGACATAGCCTGACCTCGAACCTAAGACCTCCATTTAAAAAAGAGCTTTTTTAGAAGATCAAAGCTTCAAATTGGTGTGGTGGAATTTTGGAGAGAAATTGAAGGTTTTGAAAATATCTTTGACAGAAACGTGTTTTTAAATTAAATTGCCGAACACCTAATTTTTAACCCAGACATCTTTTAGGCCTTTAAAGGAGCTTTTGGGCCCTCCAAAAGCACATGCCAAACAGAGCGTTACTTTTGTGACCACTTCCCTGTAGGAATTTGAAATTGTGTGAGAAGTCCATTCTTGTGATTTAAATCTAATAATGCTGTCGTTAATGCAAAGCTCTTTTTTTTTTTTGTGAGTTTTGCTCGATATTTTTTCCCCTCTAACAAATGAAGTACTTGGCATTGTAGTAAGTTAATATTGGACCAGCTGCCTTACCAAGTATATACTTGTGTGCATGTGAGACTAGCAGATGCCTATAACTCTCTCCCATGCTTAGAAATTATTATATAAAATTATCTTGTCCTGATTTTCACAATTTTCCAGTTTTTTAGAATTGTCATATAGAATATTCAATAACCACATGTTATTTGATTTTGCTGACATTTTGGTACTGGTTTCAGGTGCCAAAGGATCAAGACTGATTTCACCTTTGAATACAACTATCTTGAGGATGAGCTTGTGGCGTAGATAGGAAGCAGACGACATTAGTGAAATAATGGAGTTGGTATGTTGCTTTCTATGTATTTTTATTTAATAATTAGTTCACCTTTGTGTTAAAGGTTTCTTTTGGGGAGATATTAATGCTTTAGTTTGCAATAGTTCTTAGGTTTCCCTTGTGCTTTTTGTATTTTAATTTTTTTTTACTTAGGGAACTCTAGGAGAATGCTGATTTTTTTTAACCCATTAATCTATAAACTTTGTGACATATAGCTAGAATCTGTTGTATAAGGGAGTGTTTTTTAACTCTCGGAGTAGGATCCATCTCCTTAGGTGCCCATAGAGATAGTTTTTGCATTTTCTCAATTTTTATGATGCCACTTTATATTCTCATTATCATTCCTTTACTCTTTACTCATTATATATATACATACAATGTTTAAGAATATGTATACTTAAACAAGTTTGAAATAGATACACTGTAAAAAATTCTCCCTGGATACCCAAGGTTATGGATTCTACTTTTCAACTAAAAAAATTTTGAACCTGAATTTTCTTCTTTATTTGCTAGAAAAGAAACTTCCTTACCTAAGTGGGTCATAATGGTTTAATGATTGTTACTTACAATTTGAGCCTTTTATATTACAACTTACTGTTGCATTTGCCTGTAAACAAAAGAGAAGGTTGACATTATATCTACTGAATGCCTCAAAATTTATCATTGCTATCACAGTTTGGGAGTTTGGAACCTAACACATCCTACTAGGCAAAGTTGGTCCCGTTTATATAATACCCTTGCATTTTCATTTCCCATAATTTTTTGTTTTCTCATTGACCATTAATTTTTCTTTCTACTTAGCTTGCCATGTTAATGTACTAATGAGAACTGAACTATATTTGCAAATGTAAATGCGAAGATTTTCTTTTAATGCATGAAATGCTATCAGTGAAGTTACTATCTATCTTGAGTCAAAGTAATGGCAAAAATTTTCCCCTGAAATGCAGGTTTTCCATAAACATCACTGGATGCTGGGGTATTTTTCATGAAGTATATAATATTTAAGCAACTCCTGAAGAAAGCAAAGACATTAGTTGAACATTTCCTTTAATTGTTGTATATTTGTACACTAGTTTTAGATATTTGATTATGAATGTGTATATCATGTAATCTGCATAATTTAATTTGTAGTATTTTCTCCGAATATTATATAACAGCTTTACTATCTGAAGTGAATTCAATAAAATTTCCATTTATTTGGCAAGAATTAAAACAGAATTCGATGAGTTCCATACATTGATGACTTTACAATCAGCCATTCCAACTAGAATGAATTAGGTAAAACTTTTAAAGGTTTTCACGATAAAGATTATGTTTGATTGTCGATTTTACTAAACTCAGTTACCACCAAAATATTGGTCATGAGGCTGGACATATCTCTCAATGAGACACTTTGAATCTAGCAAAATGCTAGACATACATGAGTTTTTACCCCCAAATATACATTATAAATGCATTGGGGTCCACTTCTCATTATAAGACAATGTTAAAATCTTGTCTTTTAGTGAGAAGTGGATCCCAATGCATTTATAAAGTATGTTTGGAATAAAAACTCATGTATACTAAGGCAAATTGTGCATCAACAATCATTCAAGCCCATCATTAATTTAACAAATAGACCAATTGCATGCGCCAGTAGTTTAGTTTCCCACTGTTGATGCTTAACATGTCTTTCCAATGCAAATTGAAAGCTGCAGAAGATAAATGCAAGTATCTTTCAATCAAATAAGTGATCTAAGAGTTGATATTTCTATTTGTAGTGAAGAGTACCAGAACATCAACATGAGCGCTTCTCAGATCATCTATTTGTATAGTTTTTTTTTTATAGGGTTACATGCAGTTTGTTTGTTCCCCTAACGTTTGGGGTTTAAAGTAATTTGCTACAGAACGTTTCAAATGGTGCACTTATTTCCCATATTATATATTTTTATTTCATTTATCCAATTACCAAACTACTCTCTCTCTTCCAATCTAAAAAAGATTTGAACCCTCCTCCATCTCCTCCTCTTCCCTTTTCCTGATTAAAAAAAAAGGGATAAAGAAAAGATGGAGTACAACTAGTCTATTTCATTAATAGGAAATAGCGAAAAAAGTTCATATACCTCGAAACAAAAAGTAGGCTGGGCTTGTTCCTCCTACAATCTTTCTAATCTTCATATCTTCCTCGAATTCATCTAAAAAGAAGTATAAAAGGGTTTAAACTATCATATTTACTATCTTTAACCCATGAATTCTTGAAGAAAACAATAGTTGATAAGGATTGTCTTTTCCTAATACAAAGTTACACAAACATGAACTAACTTCCATAAGCTTGATAAGGATTATCTTTTAACAAACAGAACATACAACATGAACATGAACTAACTTCGATGCTTCCCATATGCATCACTGCTCAACTGGTCGGATTTGCATGATCTCTATTTTTCTATTTTTAGGGGTTATACAAAGCCCCCCACGTGCATAACCTCCATAAAGAAACGCCCACTACCAAAACCCAACAAACCCAACGTTCATTTTCTCAGTCACTGCTCCACCGACCCCAACCCGGCCGGGCCCCATTTCTTTGTTACAACCCTCACTTTTCACCTCATCTATATATTTACCACGCCCGAAGTGCAAAAAACAAATGTATTTACCATGCCCAAATAGGGTGGCAATTTTATCACTTGAACTGATCACCCGACCCGACTTCGACGACCTAAAATTTAGGGCATGAGTCATTGAAATTGAATGTGTTGTGTAAGAGCATCTATAGTCGTTGGCTATAAATCCAAAATTTGCAAAGGTTTGAGAGAAACAGTAGTTTGACATATTTGAAAAGGTAGTTTGACATATTTGAAAAGAGAAATATGAATTTTGGAAAATGTAGCTCATCGAAAGATGAAATTTGGTCCGTTCAAACTTTTAATGGAAAATTGTATCGGACGAGAGATGAAATTCCGTCCAATGCCAATTTTTTTTAAAGGACAGAAGATCATCACACATTTGTTCAATGGTTGAGTTTAGTTTGATTTAATTAGGATTTAATTGAGATTTAATTATATTTTTTAATAAAAAAAAGAGCTCTCATACACAAAATCATTTTTCTTACCTTTTTTTTAAAAAATAAATAAAAAAATTTAAAAGCTCTCGAGCAAGAAGGCTCACAATTGTCGGACGTATCACTCGACCGTGACTTCTTTTATTTTTTAACAAATTAAACGTTACGGACAATCATTTACCGGAGGTCACTATTTTTGAAGCCATATTTTGGGTTCAAACAACTACAGCCAGACTCCCAAATGCTTATTTCTAAATGTCAAATACCCAAAATTTCAGTTCAAACGACTACAGATGCTTTCGATCCGAAATTTTGGGTATTTGGCATACAGGAAAGAAAATTTTGTATTTGAGCTGTAGTTATTCTAACCAAAATTTTGAGTTTTCATAATTTAAAATCGACAGATGAAAGATAATGACTCGTCCCAAAAAAAAATTTTTTTTAGATTAGAAATTGAACGGACGATGGATGATTTCCTGTATCTCGATTTTTTAAAATAAAAAAATCCAACGGATGGGAAATGATTTCCTATCCGAGGTTTATTTTAAAAAAAATAAAATATCATGGACGGGGAATCATCCCTCGTCCGATATGTTGGAGCCAAATTTGTTTCACACGGCGAATAATCATTCTCCGTCTCTTAGGATACATTCAAAAAAAGAGAAAAAAAGAAAATCAAACGGGGAATTCCCGTCCCTCTCTTTTCATCTTTTTTGTTGTTTTTTCATTCCTAAATTGCCCTTCAGATATCTTTTTCTCATCTTATAAATTTTCATATAACTTCATTCATTCAATAAAAAACCAGAACACATTCCTCCTCTGTCCCAACTCATTTTTTGCTTAAATCTTAATCCATTCTCCAAAATAACATCTCTAAAACATAATGTCGATCCGAAGATTTATTGGTAGGATGAAATCAAAGAGTCATGCCAGTTCGGATCATAGCAATAGAAGCAAACAATTGAATCAGATACTCCAGATATGAATTTAAGCGATCCGACAATGTGAAAATGAGTAGTCGACGTCCGGCCTCATATTTGTAAGCATATTACTGAAATATATCATGGTGGATTTTGTACGTTTATGGTAAGTTGGAATGGTCCAATCAAAGCATACAAGATATGCTCTCGTGTCTCATGAGTCAAGGAAATAATTGATAATGTAGGCTGGCAGAGTCTTTTCATAATTGATTTCGAGAAGTCATATCATAAGCTAGTCAAGGCCATGGTTGAGAGATGGTGGGACACTACCACACATTTCATCTGTCGTGCAGTGAGTTAAGATTCACTATGTTGGATTGGGCGATGCTAATGGGAATATCGATCGGAATCAGTGAGAAACCACCGTGTAACGACGAGGAGTATCCCTTCGAATTAGTTCAGATCCGCTTTTTTCCTGAAATAACTGCGGATGATTAGAATTCTCCGGGAATACATTGTTCGTTCCTAAAGAAATATTTTCACTGCAGTGTGATTGAGGAAGCAAAAACTGATAACGTTAAAGCCATAACGGTTGCACATGTATTCTGTTTTTACTTCTTTGGTGAATTTCTTTTCTCCAATGGTGCTTCAGTTGTAAGGTGTGATTGACTTGCAGCCATTGAAGATCTTACTAAAGTGGGAACATTTGATTGTGGTAGTTAAGCCTTGGCACTGTTATACATGTCTTTGGAATCTTGTTCCAGAAATAAAGTGACGGGTTTTAATGGCCCATGGTAAATACTCGAGGTACCCAATATTATAATCTTTTTTTTATTAATTGTTAAATACAATGTTATTTATTTCATATTCAAAACTAATACATCTTTGTAATCTCAGTACAGGGCTTATGAATACACACATGTATGTGTTTCAATAAGTGCAGCAACGAAAAATGTTGCTGACACATTATCGGCTGATGACAAACAGTCCTAAATTGTACGTTCGAATCACAGTGAATTGAAGCTTCGAAGAATAGATCATGTTAGATACAATATCAGATATCAATTAGAGATGTAGACTTTGACACCTATTATATGGAAACCGTATTTGGGATCTTCATACGAGGGTGAGCATGATATTATACTTGCAAATATCATGTCTCATCATCGAGTTATTTTCCAGTTTTGCGAACATGTTAAAGTCCATATTTGTATCTTCGATCCAACTTAAATTTTAGTGTAATTATATCGCAAATGAATTGTTCTTAACTACTAATTATGTTATAGGGTGTTTGGTATCTTGGTGATCGTTGTTATCGTCAATTAACTGAGATTATTGTTATACAGAAAGATCCACCGGTTGTTATGTTTCGAATACTATCACAAGATATATGTCCACCTATAGACACTTCTCATTTGGTCCAGCCTGTACACCAACGTATATGATCAGTATTAGGCTAAAGTATCAGTAGGTGATATTATGAAGAAAATTTCGCATGCTGAAAATATTGATTTCATTGGACCAACTAGTATTAGTGATCCGATTGCGCAGTTACCCTTTCCTGCTCTCCCATTTGGGCTCCATCAAAGTACATAACACAATGGCCTCAGAAACCGCCTGTCAACTACGGGAAGTGCGTAGTGGAATTGCCATTATATTCTGGTGGTACAGTTATGAGAAGTTTCCCACAGGAATCTTTTGAGTTTGAACCACGCAGAGTTCAATCTTATGTGAGTTTATTTACAACATTCATAGCTTGAAAATGTTTTGATTCTAACTCCACTAAAAATTGACTGTAACAGGAGGAATTATACCGATGTTGCATTGAATCCATTAATAGGGAGACACAATTATGACGAACCATTCTTTCAGAAACAGTATTGAGGTCCTCTATTCCTACTTATATTCGATGTGAAAGACAAGATGGTGATAGACTTCTTCGAAGGGAATATTTTTCTGATAATCCAATTTATGAAGACACTCTATTTCGACGATGTTTTCGTATGCCCCAGAATTAATTTAATCGGATACTCGAAGCTACTGTAAGTTATGATCAGTATTTTCTATAGCGGAAAGATGCAACAAAAGCTTTTGGGTCCCTGCATAAAAAAATCACAATGGTTATACAGTGTTTCACGTATGGAACTTCTGCAGATGCAGTTGATTAGTACGTACGTATTGGAGAATGTACAGTTCTAAAAACATTGTGTCAAATTTTGTGTGGCAATTGTTAACATATTTGGCCTGCAATATATGAGGCATCCAACGGCCGATGATGTGCAGAGGTTATCGGAAGAAAATTCATCTAGGGATTTTCCTGCAATGTTAGGTAGTATTGATTGCATGCATTTGACATAGAAAAAATATCCCATAGCTTGGCATGGTTAATACACCGGTCATCCTCGTAAACCTACAATCATTCTCGAAGTAGTTGCTTCTTATGATCTTTGGTTTTGACATTCATTGTTTGGAATGTCTGGATGCAATAATGATCTAAACGTACTTAACCGGTCTCCACTATTCAACAACATTCTCGATGGTTGTGGACCACCGGCTGAATTTGTGATTAACAATCATGTCTACAACATGGGGTATTATTTAACTGATGGTATATACCCCCCCCCCCCCTTCGTTGGCTACTATAGTGAAGACTTACTCGGCCCCAGATATGTAACACCCTAGATTTTAAAATAATGTTTATGAGATTAATAAATGGATTGAAATGACTTTTGATGATTTAATAAATATTTTTTCTGGAATTTATCTTTTTACACGTGCAAAAAACGTGCAAATATTTTTTTGGAAAGTTCAAAGTCAGAAATTATTTTGAAAAAACCTATTAATAATTAATAGGTATTATTGTGAATTTTCTGTATTTTTCTGATATTTATTTGACCTATTTGCAAATATTACAAAAAGAGGGGCTTTTGGGCAAAATTACCACTTTGAGTGAAAACTCCAGATTTTTGGATTTTTGGTTGAGCATGATGCCTAGTCAACTGAGAGGTAAAAAGTTTACTTTTTATTCTAAAAGATTTGGTTTATTTTGCAAATTTCTTAAAGAATGGTCTTTTTTGCAAAATTGTCACTTAGAGACAAAATTTGTAAAATTGTTTTCTGGGTTTACAAACAGTGCCGGCCAATTCTGGAGTGGTTACTTTTGTTTTTAAATTTAAATTGAATTGTCTTATCTAATTTCCAAGTATAAGAATTTATATATGTAAAGATATATTCAAAATGGATATTTTACAAATTTTTTCAATAACCGTAATTACTTGAAATCCGGCCTATTTAAAAGAGAGTGCAGCCATCTCTTTGCTGCACTACACAAAGAGTTTTCTTTATTATTATTTTCTTGGAGTTTCGAAGCGATGATCTTGGTTTTCTTGCAAAAGGAAGGATTTTCTTATTCTCTTTATTACTTAGGTTGATTCTTCAAAAAGGTGAGTGACATATGTTTAATTTCTTATTGTTCTATGCATGTTGTATGTGATGATTTGTCTATTAGAGAGCATGTTAGGGATTCTATGATGATATAATGAATTATGGATTGATGGATGAACAAAAATTGAATATTTTTCATGAAAACTATGCTATAGTTGATTAAAACCTTAAATAGATGACTTGAGATCATTGAGGACCTAATAGAAATCATGATGTATGATGTTCCCTTTCATGATCTTGCTATTTTGAAGTTGTTATTATGCTTTGTATGATGAGTATTGCAAAAAGTGAACAAAACCCTAACATTTACTGTTGAATATGCATACGTACACCCTGTTTGATGTTTTGATGTGCAAAACTTGATTATACACTTGTTGTAGTTGCATATATTCTTGGGTAAACTGAAGTGAGTAGTTGCATATGTGTTTAATGGATTGCAAGAGGAGATATTGAATCAAAAGATTGAATCTTGAAGTAAAAAGAGGGTGTTAACTTTCGAGTCTGTGTATGATCAGCCGAAAGTAGGGCTTTTATGATTTTGTGGAGTTTTTGATTAAGACTTGAGTTGTTTCAATGCTGAGATGGAATTGAGCTTCATACTACATATATACGAGGTTTTCTAGATGCTTAACTTACCCATATACATCTATATATACTTAAGTTGCTGTGTTGAAGAATTTTTGTGAAAAACTACTCTTTTATGACCTTGATGTGGTTCTGATTTGTTTTATAAACTCCTATATATTATACAAGTTGTATTTGATCATCACAGGATTTTTTTTTTTGCAAATTTATGATTTTACAAAGATAAATTTAAGTATTAGTAAAAATGTGCACGAATTTCAAAGCTATCAAATTTCGTATATGACAGTCGACCGCTTCACAAATACACTGAAGTCGATAGTCGACTGTCAATTCTCTGTTTTTTTTCAGAATTTTCATTTGACAGTTGACCGTCACTTTTGGTATTAGTTTGACGGTCGACCGTCAGTGTTTTGTTGGCTATATTGTTGAGTTTTCTTCGTTTCTCTTGAACGATTATTTCTTCGAACTTATGGATTATTGATCTACTGTTTTAGATAATATTTTGTTACAGATTTTAGTATTTTATAGAGAGTTATATTTTAATTATAATAGAATTTAAATTGCATTCCTATATCTTTATAAAGTGAAATATATATAGCTTTTGAAGAGATTGATGTTTTGTGATATTCTACGACATCAAAATATGATTCTTAGTTATTTAATGGATTTAATAATTTATTTCCGTTCTGGAAATTTATGAGAATATTAAATGAGATTGGATTTTTGTTGATTTTAAGAAGTTTTAATTAATGTAAACATTTTTATAATGGAGTTAAGAGTTTTATTGAAAGTTTTTTGTGTTGATATTCGATTTGTAAGTCTCTAGGAGTTGAGTGGGAGTCCTGTGAACCAGCAAATGAGATTTTGTAGATTTTGACCAGTTGGGGTGGTTGGGATTGTTGTTGTGGAATTAAGTCCAGCAGGATACACTAACTCTAGGGAGGAGGAATTTGTGTTTTAATAATAATCAACCTAAGGACATGCACTAATGGAGATGTAATGGAACTTGGGAAACGTGAGAATATGCTCTTGGGGTCTAGTCTAATGGATGCATTCCAGGACTTGTGTGTTCTGTCTCGAGAGGACTATTTTGGTATGTTCGTGTGTCGAGGGTCTGCAGTGCCTATTCATGGAACATATAGGTACATTCGCATGTCGAGGGCCGACGGGTCTATTCACGGGATGTGCTTGTGTACTTGCACGTCGATGGGCGGCGGTGGGGTACACGACAGGGAGGTGATTCTCCGATTTTTGAGCTATTGTTACATGATGCTTGCGCGTTGAGGGTTGTGTGATACCGATTTGCGGAGTATTCTGGATCTCGTTTCCATCATCGTAGTAGGATTAGTTGCATAACGAGAGATTTAACCCTATAAAGTGGAGAACGATAAGGGCTTGCACCGGACCATGTAGTATGAAATGCATAGAATCCGACAAGTGTGCATTAGAGAATCATCATATTGTATTTGTGTTTTCTTGACGCGGTTTTATGCATGCTGTTTTCTTGTTTTTTCTAGACTTGACACTTAGTCTAGTTTCACTTGATGTTTTCTTGTTTAATTTACACTTATTTCATATTCCAATTGTTACTACTGTTGGTAAGTGTTGTTTATGTATTTATTCTTATGTTTTATTCATGTTGTATTTCTTTTGATGTCACTCACACCATTATGGTTGACCCCTGTAGTTTTGGGGGTTAGGGTTATCTCTAGCCTCATGTTTTAGAGGTAGGTACTGTTAGCATTGGGATTTGGATGCATGCGGTAGAATGATAATGTGGCTTATGTAAATTGCAAAAGATTGTATTGTAAAAAAAAGAATTATAATTCAAGGTGTTTAATTTTCTGCTGTGCTTTGTAAAGAATTATTGTAATAAAAGTTGAAAATTTTATCTATGTTTTGGCTTTGTTTACTATTACATTGAGGTTGATGCTAGGAATTATGCCACGTATTTCTAAGATATTATATTGGAAATTCGGGGCGCTACAAGATACATCGAAAAAGAAAAAAATTGCCAAGAAACACGAAATGATGTTGAAAGCGCTTTCGGGGTATTACATGCACGATTTGCTATTGTTAGAGGTCTAGCCAGACTTTGGGATGGTGGTAGTCTTTCATGTATTATGAAAATGTGTATCATATTACATAATATGAGTGTTGAGGATGAAAGGGAAGAAGGAATTTGTGAGTATGAATACGACCAACATGCTGACTTGACCTTCATCGTACCTAATAGGGCTAGACTAACTGAGCATGCAGCTCGAACGACACGTAATGTACAACTACATGACAGACAGAGGCATCATGTACTTCGTCTAGATTTGGTTGAACATATCTGGAACGAATATGGAGATGATGAAGATTAGCCAAAATATGTTAGTGTTCAAAATATGCGTATCTCATTATATTATTGAATGTAAATTTTGTTTCAATCAATCAGCTATAGATTTCAATAAAAATGTCAATCGTTCCAATGTTTTTCTTCTTTACATTACAACATAATAAAATACTGCACCAATTTTGGCTACTGCTTTCTGGTCTGACCAAGAAGAATGTGAACTTCAAGTGGACTGAGCAATGTGAGGCAAGCTTTCAGGAGTTGAAGGATAGGCTGACTACTGCACCTATTTTGGCTTTGCCTAGAGCAGGTGTTGAGTATGATGTTTAAAGCGATGCTTCACATCGTGGGCTTGGTTGTGTCTTAATGCAAGAAGGAAGAGTAATCGCTTATGGATCTAGGCAACTAAAACCGCATGAGAAGAACTACCCGACTCATGATCTGGAGTTGGTCGCGATTATTTTTGCCATAAAGCAATGGAGACATTATGTGTATGGCGAGAAGCTGAACATGTACACGGACCACAAGAGCTTGAAGTACATGTATCAGCAGAAGGATCTGAATTTGAGGCAGCAGAGATGGTTGGAGGTACTTGAGGACGTTCGTCCTGAGATCAAGTATCATCCTGGGAAGGCTAATGTTGTTGCCGATGCACTTAGCCGCAAGAGCAGTCAGGCGAGTTTGATTACAACTTAGTGGCAGTTGGCAGAGGAGTTGGATCGGGCTGGCATTGAAGTTGTTCTGCATGACTTGGGAGCATCCTTAGCTCAGTTGAGGCTTCAACCGACACTGAACGAAAGGATTATTGCAAGTTAGAAGGTTAATGCAGAGATTCAGAAGATGTTGGAGCAGGTTGGTGCTGGCAGGTTGCTCAGATTTCAAATCAGGAGTGGAGTGTTGTGGTTTGGAGAGAGGCTGTGTGTTCCGGATCAGGCAGACCTGAAAGAAAGTATTCTTCAGGAGGCGCACGCTACTCTTTTGTCTGTACATCCTGGGAGTACTAAGATGTACAAAGACATTAAGCAGCATTTCTGGTGGTCAGGTTTGAAATGGGATGTGGCTGAATTTGTGTCGAGGTGTGAGGTTTGTCAACAAGTCAAAGCCGAGAATCAGAAACCTGGAGGTCTATTGCAACCGTTACCTATTCCAGAATGGACGTGGGATAACATCAGTATGGATTTTATTACGGGTTTACCCAAGAGTTCTAAGGGCAATGATGCGATTAGGGTTATAGTCGATCGACTAACCAAGTCTGCTCACTTTTTGGCAATGAAACTTACTGCTTCGATGGACAAGTTGGCTGAGATGTATGATGGTGAGATTGTCAGACTTCATGGCGTTCCGTTGACTATTGTGTCTGATCGAGATGCACGGTTTACTTCACATTTCTGGAGGAGTCTTCAAACAGCTTTGAGGATCAAGACAAATTTCAGCACTGCTTTTCATCCCCAGACCGATGGGCAGACCGAGAGAGTCAACCGTATTCTTGAGGATAAGCTTCGGTGTTGTATACTAGACATTGGAGGCAGTTGGGAAAGTCATTTACCTTTGGTAGAGTTTTTCTACAATAACAGTTTTCAGACTAGCATCGGGATGGCGCCGTACGAAGCTTTGTCTGGCAGGAAGTGTAGGATGCCTGTTTGTTGGTTCAAAGTTGGGGAGTGTCAGATGTTTGGACCTGAGATTGTTCATCAAACCTCTGAAAAGATTGATCTGATCAGGAAGAGGTTGGTGGAAGCTCAGAGCAGACAGAAGAGCTATGCAGACAACCGGAGAAGGGACCTTGAGTTTGAGGTTGGTGACTTTGTCTTTATGAAAGTATCGCCCAGTAAAGACGTGATCCGTTTCGGCAAGAGTGGGAAGTTAGCCCCGAGGTTTATAGGCCCGTACAAGATATTGAAAAGGATCGGGAAAACTGCTTACCGGATTGAGTTACCGGAAGAGTTGTCTCAGGTGCATAATGTCTTTCATGTGTCTATGCTGAGAGGTTATATACCAGACCCGAGTCATCATTTGCCTGAAGTGCCGGAAGGTTTGCAGTTGGATCTGAATTACATCGAGTCTCCTGTCGAGATTGTTGATCGTCGAGAGAAAGTCTTGAGGAATAAGACGATACCGATGGTCAAGGTAGTCTGGAGAAACCATTTGGTTGAAGAGGCTACTTGGGAGTCTGAGGAGAGGATGTTGAGAGATCATCCTGAGCTTTTTGTTTGATTTACATTTTTGTATTTTGTTATGCTTGTTTTTTTTTTTTTGTTTCTCGCTCTTGACTGTAGTTCCGGGGACGGAACTATTCTAAGGAGGGAGTGTTGTAATACCCCGATTTTCATTTATGAAAATTATTTATTTATTTTGTACGTAGTGTGCACGTGCAATTTTCGTAATATGAAATCTTATAATTATTTTTCTTTATGGATGATGAGTATATGCATATGTATGTATATATGTATATGTGTTCTTTAAATTTTTTTTATAAAAGCCCTTTTCTTAAAATAAACATAAGCCCAATTCTAATTTATTTATGTTGTAAAAACTATTATTTTGAGCCCATTAATTAAAGCCCATGAGTTAATTCTATTTTTATTTACAACTTGTAATGTGGAACACCTTTTAAAGATTCTTATTTTTTTTGTATAATGTACAACTTTAAATGGAGACTAGTGCATGCACGTGCATTGCATGTACACGTGCATGAACACACCTTTCTTGGCCGGTTTTTGTAAAGAAGTGGGATATAAGGCATGGGTGGTTATCTAGAGTATGGGTAGTTATTACAACTCCCTAGTTCATCCTAGCCCTTGATCCTACAACTATCTACTAAATCCTAGTCCTCCAACTCACCCAAAAATTGTGTATAAATACCCCTCTATCTTAAACATCTTCTACACTAAAATCCTTTGAAAGAAGAAAAATGTTTTGTAAGAGTTGTGAGTGAGTGTCCCTTTTGGAAGTCCGGTCATCACTACAGAGGGAGCCTTCGGTGTGTGGCAAGGAGCAAGGAGCAAGGAGACGTACATCGCACTAAGAAGCCTTACGGGATTTCGTTTATTTCTTCAACAAGGTGGGTGCTTCTCATGACTTCTAAAACAGGAATCATGTTAGAATTGAGATTGTTTGTTATCGTGTGTGTGGAAAATTTGATTGATAAAATAATGGTCATATTGAAATCCCCTATGTTATACATAAGGTGGAAAATGTGAATGAATGATAAAGAACTAAAGGTATTTAAAAAGACCGGAGATTACCTGTACAGTCGACCGGTCATATGAACAGTCGACTGGTACGAGGAATATAAAATATGTGCAGTTCGAAATTTCCTGAAATAATATATCTAATGTGTGTCGTATCTTGACTTTCCCAGCATGTTAATTCGGATTTGATATTCATCTTCGTAGACAAATAATGAACAAAAGACAAATGTACAATTAGAATTGTATTTGGGTGAAAGGAAATATTAGTTATGTGAAATTTACATTTAATCATAAAATATGTTATGATGACGATAAGTGAATAAAAATCACATGTTGTGTTGACAATGAACATATTGTAGTGTGACAAAAATGCTGTGTGCTAATTGAGGAACAGAAGAAAGAGATGATCCCTTAATTCGAAATTTAACCCTGTTCAGTCGACCGAGTGTATGTAACAGTCGACTGTACTGAACATGAAAAGTTGTATAGTTGAACTATCCAGAACAGCCGACTGGTACGAATGACAGTCGACTTCCCCGTAAAGTATATTTAGATTTTGAACGCTGCGGAACAGCCGACTGAACATATGTAGCAGTCGACTCTTCCGAGCAGTTTATTGAAGAACTTTATTTGGCTGAACAAGTCGACTGGATAAGCTCTAAGTCGACTGTCCAGAACACTTTTGACATATCAGAAATTCTATGATTTTGTTTTATGATAAAGATTATGAATTTAATGTTGAATAATTATTGGTTCTGACGGTTTAGAAGAAGTAAATTCAATTTGTCTTGCATGAATTTCTACATGAAATGAAGTGAATCATTTATTTGAATTTATGAAAGTTTGTATGATCGTGGAAGCTATGAACATGAAAAGGAAAATCTATCGTGTCTATGAAAAATGAACTATTGGGTTCGAAAGGCTCAATTCTGGTGACTGTGAATTGAAATTGAAACTAAAGAGTAGCTAAGTCTTCCACCGACAATTGGAAAGAAATGTAACGCCCCTGCCCCGAGCTCGGACAATTTATACAATTTATAAGACAAATTAGATACTATGTAGTACAACTGCCCACCACAGGCTGCCTCTCAAAAGTTGGTTAACCGATTAGGTGACTCTTGATCCTTGGCAAATTATATTTATTTATTATTTTATTCCGACTTATTACCGATATGGGATATTAAGTCTCTACTTACCTTGTTCTTTCACTTCCAAAATGAAACACACCACTTCCGAAATGAAGCACATGTGTGCGTTACACACACAGCACGCACATGGGCCTCCACCCATCATTCTTTATTCCAATTCCAATGTATTACCAAATGCATGGAGCATCCATGCATGCATTAATCTTTTTCAAAGCCAACATCCACTGTATATATTCAAAGTATATATACATTATCATATATAATATATATATATATACTTATATATATCTCTTTGAAAATTTACGGGGTGTTACATACACCCCTCCTTCGAAAATCAGCGTCCTCGCTGAGCACGGGGCATTCACAACCGGTGCAGGATCAACTTTCTAGCCGATGTGGAGTGGAGTACCCTTGATTCTGCGTGTTGTCCAGACCCCTAGCCCACCCCCGTGGATTTAGCGGGCATTCTGGCCACAACCCCGCTCCCTCTCAGGCATACATCTTGCACACACTCGGTGTCGAAAGTCGGCTCTGATACCATTTGTAACGCCCCTGCCCCGAGCTCGGACAATTTATACAATTTATAAGACAAATTAGATACTATGTAGTACAACTGCCCACCACAGGCTGCCTCTCAAAAGTTGGTTAACCGATTAGGTGACTCTTGATCCTTGGCAAATTATATTTATTTATTATTTTATTCCGACTTATTACCGATATGGGATATTAAGTCTCTACTTACCTTGTTCTTTCACTTCCGAAATGAAACACACCACTTCCGAAATGAAGCACATGTGTGCGTTACACACACAGCACGCACATGGGCCTCCACCCATCATTCTTTATTCCAATTCCAATGTATTACCAAATGCATGGAGCATCCATGCATGCATTAATCTTTTTCAAAGCCAACATCCACTGTATATATTCAAAGTATATATACATTATCATATATAATATATATATATATATATACTTATATATATCTCTTTGAAAATTTACGGGGTGTTACAAGAAATGAATTGAAATGGAATTTGAAATGAAAGACCAAGGTTGAGTTATGTTGAATGAATGATTAAGTCCGGTGTAGTGGAGAGGCTAACTCTAGAGCTTTGATTTTGTTCATGATTCTAATAAACTAAGGACTAGACACATAGTGGAGATGTGAAGAAAATAAGAGAAAAACATGAGTATGAGGGCCATCGGATTGGCGGCGTGAGAGTATTTCACAGGTTGTCTTCACGATGCGTCGTGACATGACGTGGATATTACTCCAGGGTACCGTCCCGGTGGCGACGCTTGTGGGGTGTTTGGTGACTGCGGGTGGTGTCATGTCCCATGACGAAGGCTGAATTGACCACAGGCTATCTTCACGATGCGTCGTGACATAACGTGGGATTCCCCTCCAGGCTGTCTGGACATGAGCTCGTAACTCATAGAACATCTAGGATACTTACCGTAGTTACAGTAGTAGATTAAGTCATGGCGAGGGATTGAATCCTATACGATGAAGAACGATTAAGAGACTTGCCCTCGGACCTATGTTGTATGGGATGCATAGAATCCAAACAAGTGTGCATTAGTGTCATATAATATAATAATTGCATTAAGGACTAAGTGCACAATCACAACACGACATCAACAGGATATACCCTTTTAGTTTTGTTTGTGAAAAAGTTTGTGTTTTGTTAAGAAATGATAATCGTTATACTGTTTCTGGCATAGAGAGGATAGCCATGCATAATTTTCGTCGGTTGAATAAGCTGACGTACCCACAGTTTTGTATGCAGGATAAATGGCTTGATAAAAGATTAAAGAAGAACTGATGCTTAAAGATTATTTATTGTTGTAAATTGCTTCTGCTGTTATTACATGTAAATTATTTGTGATATATGCTTCCGCTGTAAAATGTAAAGTGTGAAATCTCATGTAACTCTGATGTGAAGTGAAAAGTTTTGTTTCCTTGTGAAATTGTACCGAATGAAGTGTAAAGATCATGTGGAAATCTCGAATTCAGTGTATTTTGGAATTCGGGGCATTACAGAGTGGTATCAGAGCCACGCTTCATACTGATACAAATTTATAAGGAACGACACCCTAGAAGTGGACATTAGAGTGTGTGTTTGAGTCTAGAGATTTAAATGTATGTTACTTACATTTGTGTTGCTCTATGATTTATGTTTCTTCCTCTCTATTTCTAAGATGGCTGATCACTTCGACCCTGCTGGAGACGACAATTGGCATATCATTGGGGAAGAGTACTATCTTGGACAAGCAGATCCCGAGGAAGAGTACCATCCAGGGCAAGCAGATTCTGACGAAGAGGAATGGCCTGAGTCCCGAGGGATCACCCCACCTCCAGACTCGTTTGATGACTCTTCTTCTGATGAAGAAGAGGGACCAGTTTCGAATAGTCTTGTTTTGTCTCTTCAAAGGCAGGTTGGGACACTGCGGGAGAGAGTCGGATTATTGGAGGCTCAATTGGCAAAGCGCAAGGACGACTTTTCAGTTCTCAGTCATCGTGTATGGGAACTCGAAAAGAGGAAGAATCTGACCGATGTGTTGAAGGAAGAAGTTGATGAACTACTGGAAGAACTTCGTGAAGCGAAGAGAAACCGTATGAGTTAGACTGTTATAGCTTCTACTGTTTTTATTCTGATGTCAAGAAATATTTTTCAATTCGAATGTATAAAGTTTGGAATTCAATGAAATGTAAGTTGATTTAAAATTCATGTTTTATACTTCGAATTTAATGGATCTTTTGCATCAGAATATGGCTAGAAGAGGAGCTAGAAATGGTGAAGGTCTGGACTTGGAAACGGAACTTGCGAGGATCTATCAGATGCTCAACGCCGTGGCCATGAACCAGAACCAAGGAAGGGTACCAGTGAATCCAGTGCCCAAGGTCATTAAACTAGTGGAATCGTTCAAGCGAATGAAACCACCTGTATTCGAAGGGAAGTCAGACCCTGATGTGGCTGACAACTGGATTCGTCAGGTAGAGACCATCTTCGAAGTGCTGGAGACCCCGGAAGGCAGCAAGGTGAAGTTGGCGACTCTGCAGCTTGAGAAGGATGCGGCTGTTTGGTGGCAGTCGATGAAGCGGACAATGGGAGGCATAGTTCTTGGCTGGGAGGAATTTTTGGAAGAATTCTGCAGTCACTATTTCCCCTCCGATGTCCAGGAGAAGAAGGCTATGGAGTTTCTGTCACTACAGCAAGGTGGCATGTCAGTCAGAGAGTATGAGACTAAATTTACTCAACTCTCAAGGTATGCTCCTGAGTTAGTGATGGATGAGGCGAAGAAGGCTCGTAAGTTCGAGCATGGGTTGAGGCCAAGTTTGAGGTCCCGGATGATACCTCTTGGTATCAGAAGGTTTGACAAATTGGTCAAGCGAGCAGCAGCCACGGAGGCAGACATGGAGCAGTTCCACGCTGTTTAGAGCAGGAAGAACAACTGGAACACTAGGAAGAGGCCCGCAGCTACTGGGAATGCCAGGATACAGCCGTCAGCCCAGAGGTTCAAACCAACCGGAGGAAATGCTGTCAACATAGATGGAAGACCCGGAAACAATTGGGTGAGACTTCCTGTGGTGACTTGTTTCAACTGTGGTGAGACGGGATATTACATGTCTCAATGCTCCAAGCCGCAGAATGTCAACCGTAGGGGACCAACTCAGCAGGCTGGGAAGAGACCGTACCAACCAGGGCGAGTATTTGCCTTGACCAAAGCTGATGCCGATGAGGTAGATCATGTCATCACTGGTACGAGGGCGGATGTTTAGGGTTCATGTTGTTTTCTTTTCCCGTTTTATTTAGTGAACTGTTGCGTAATGAATATATATTATGTAACAGGAGAACTTTATTTGAATGGAATGAAAGCTGTTGTTCTGTTCGATACTAGATCCTCTCATACTTTTGTGTCTCCTAAATTTGCTAAAGTGTTGGGAGTTAAACCGAAGATCTTTCCAGGCAAGATTTTAGCGGTAGCTATTCTATCAGGGGAAACTCTAACCACTGATCGGTATTATGCTGACTGTGAGATCGTGATTGGTGATCGAATCTTTGGGATCGATCTGATCGAACTGAATGTTTTGGGAGTCGATGTTATCATTGGCATTAATTGGATGTCGGTGTACAGTGCAAGCATCGAGTGCAAGACCAAGACGGTAACAGTGAAGGCTCCAGGTGGATCTGCAGTCACTTTTCAAGGGAAGAGAAGATGTTCAGAGTTGGTTGCTGCGATCAGCCAGAAGAAAGGGATTCCGGCAGAGGTGCAGTTGATTCCTGTGGTTCGAGACTATCCGACTGTGTTCTTGGATAATTTTCCTGGGTTACCCCCGCATCGTGAGGTAGAGTTCAGTATCACTGTTCAACCAGGGAGTGCACCCATTTCTAAGGCACCGTACAGGATGGCACCGGTGGAGCAAGATGAGATCAAACGGCAGATTGAGAAACTGTTGGAGAAAGGCTTTATTCAACCTAGTGCGTCACCTTGGGGAGCACCAGTGCTTTTGGTAAAGAAGAAGGATGGTTCGATGAGGATGTGCATCGATTAACGAGAGCTGAATAAGGTCACTGTTCAGAATAAGTATCCTATTCTCCGAATTGATGACTTGTTTGATCGTCTACAAGGAGCTGCTGTTTTCTCCAAAGTAGATCTTCGATCAGGATATCACCAAGTTCGAGTGAAAGCTGAAGATGTGCATAAGACTGCATTTAGAACTCGACCTGGGCATTACGAATTCTTAGTTATGCAGTTTGGGGTGACGAATGCACCCGCAATCTTCATGGACATGATGAACAGAGTTCTGAGGCCGTTCATTGATTCTTTCGTCGTGGTGTTTATCGACGATATCCTCGTGTACTCCAAGTCGGAGGAGGAGCACACCGAGCATCTGACAGTAGTTTTGGAGAAGCTTCGAGAGCAGGAGTTGTATGCCAAGCTATCCAAGTGTGATTTCTGGAAATCTGAAGTGGCATTCCTAGGTCACATCCTTTCTAAGGAGGAGTGGCAACTGATCCTCAGAAGATAGAGGCAGTGAGAGATTGGGCTAGGCCTACTACAGTGAAGGATGTCAGAAGTTTTCTTGGATTGAATGGATATTATAGGAGGTTTATCCAGGGCTACGCTCAGATAGCCGTGCCGCTTTCTGGTCTGACCAAGAACAATGTGAACTTCAAGTGGACTGAGCAATGTGAGGCAAGCTTTCAGGAGTTGAAGGATAGGCTGACTACTGCACCTATTTTGGCTTTGCCTAGAGCAGGTGTTGAGTATGTTGTTTATAGCGATGCTTCACATCGTGGGCTTGGTTGTGTCTTAATGCAAGAAGAAAGAGTAATCGCTTATGGGTCTAGACAACTAAGACCGCATGAGAAGAACTACCCGACTCATGATCTGGAGTTGGCCGCGATTATTTTTGCCTTAAAGCAATGGAGACATTATGTGTATGGCGAGAAGCTGAACATGTACACGGACCACAAGAGCTTGAAGTACATATATCAGCAGAAGGATCTGAATTTGAGGCAGCGGAGATGGTTGGAGGTACTTGAGGACGTTCGTCCTGAGATCAAGTATCATCCTGGGAAGGCTAATGTTGTTGCCGATGCACTTAGCCGCAAGAGCAGTCTGGCGAGTTTGATTACAACTCAGTGGCAGTTGGCAGAGGAGTTGGATCGGGCTGGCATTGAAGTTGTTCTGCATGACTTAGGAGCATCCTTAGCTCAGTTGAGGCTTCAACCGACACTGAACGAAAGGATTATTGCAAGTCAGAAGGTTAATGCAGAGATTCAGAAGATGTTGCAGTAGGTTGGTGCTGGCAGGTTGCCCGGATTTCAAATCAGGAGTGGAGTGTTGTGGTTTGGAGAGAGGCTGTGTATTCCGGATCAGGCAGACCTGAAAGAAAGTATTCTTCAGGAGGCGCACGCTACTCTTTTGTCTGTACATCCTAGGAGTACTAAGATGTACAAAGACATTAAGCAGCATTTCTGGTGGTCAGGTTTGAAACGGGATGTGGCTGAATTTGTGTCGAGATGTGAGGTTTGTCAACAAGTCAAAGCCGAGAATCAGAAACCTGGAGGTCTATTACAACCGTTACTTATTCCAGAATGGAAATGGGATAACATCAGTATGGATTTCAATACGGGTTTACCCAAGAGTTCTAAGGGCAATGATGCGATTTGGGTTATAGTCGATCGACTAACCAAGTCTGCTCACTTTTTGGCAATGAAACTTACTGCTTCGATGGACAAGTTGGCTGAGATGTATGTTGGTGAGATTGTCAGACTTCATGGCGTTCCGTTGACTATTGTGTCTGATCGAGATGTGCGGTTTACTTCACATTTCTGGAGGAGTCTTCAAACAGCTTTGGGGACCAAGACAGATTTCAGCACTGCTTTTCATCCCCAGACCGATGGGCAGACCGAGAGAGTCAACCGTATTCTTGAGGATATGCTTCGGTGTTGTATACTAGACTTTGGAGGCAGTTGGAAAAGTCATTTACCTTTGGTAGAGTTTGCCTCCAACAACAGTTTTCAGACTAGCATCGGGATGGCACCGTATAAAGCATTGTCTGGCAGGAAGTGTAGGACGCCTGTTTGTTGGTTCAAAGTTGGGCAGCGTCAGATGTTTGGACCTGAGATTGTTCAGCAAACCTCTGAAAAGATTGATCTGATCAGGAAGAGGTTGGTGGAAGCTCAGAGCAGACAGAAGAGCTATGCAGACAACCGGAGAAGGGAACTTGAGTTTGAGGTTGGTGACTTTGTCTTTCTGAAAGTATCGTCCAGTAAAGGCGTGATCCGTTTCGGCAAGAGTGGGAAGTTAGCCCCGAGGTTTATAGGCCCGTACAAGATATTGAAAAGGATCGGGAAAACTAATTACCGGATTGAGTTACCGGAAGAGTTGTCTCAGGGGCATAATGTCTTTCATGTGTCTATGCTGAGAGGTTATATACCAGACCCGAGTCATCATTTGCCTGAAGTACCGGAAGGTTTGCAGTTGGATCTGAATTACATCGAGTCTCCTGTCGAGATTGTTGATCATCGAGAGAAAATCTTGAAGAATAAGACGATACTGATGGTCAAGGTAGTCTGGAGAAACCATTTGGTTGAAGAGGCTACTTGGGAGTCTGAGGAGAGGATGTTGAGAGATCATCCTGAGTTTTTTGTTTGATTTGCATTTATGTATTTTGTTATGCTTGTTTTTTTTTTGTTTCTCGCTCTTAACTGTAGTTCCGGGGACGGAACTATTCTAAGGAGGGAGTGTTGTAATACCCCGATTTTCATTTATGAAAATTATTTATTTATTTTGCACGTAGTGTGCACGTGTAATTTTCGTAATATGAAATCTTATAATTATTTTTCTTTATGGATGATGAGTATATGCATATGTATGTATATATGTATATGTGTTCTTTAAATTATTTTTATAAAAGCCCTTTTCTTAAAATAAACATAAGCCCAATTCTAATTTATTTATTTTGTAAAAACTCTTATTTTGAGCCCATTAATTAAAGCCCATGAGTTAATTCTATTTTTATTTACAACTTGTAATGTGGAACACCTTTTAAAGATTCTTATTTTTTTTTTATAATGTACAACTTTAAATGGAGACTAGTGCATGCACGTGTATTGCACGTACACGTGCATGAACACACCATTCTTGGCCGGTTTTTGTAAAGAAGTGGGATATAAGGCATGGGTGGTTATCTAGAGTATGGGTAGTTATTACAACTCCCTAGTTCATCCTAGCCCTTGATCCTACAACTATCTACTAAATCCTAGTCTTCCATCTCACCCAAAAATTGTGTATAAATACCCCTCTCTCTTAAACATCTTCTACACTAAAATCCTTTGAAAGAAGAAAAATATTTTGTAAGAGTTGTGAGTGAGTGTCCCTTTTGGAAGGTCGGTCATCACTACAGAGGGAGCCATCAGTGTGTGGCAAGGAGCAAGGAGCAAGGAGCAAGGAGCAAGGAGACGTACATCGCACTAAGAAGCCTTACGAGATTTCGTTTGTTTCTTCAACAAGGTGGGTGTTTCTCATGACTTCTAAAATAGGAATCATGTTAGAATTGAGATTGTTTGTTATCATGTGTGGAAAATTTGATTGATAAAATAATGGTCATATTGAAATCCCCTATGTTATACATAAGGTGGAAAATGTGAATGAATGATAAAGAACTAAAGGTATTTAAAAAGACTGGAGATTACCTGTACAGTCGACCGGTCATGTGAACAGTCGACTGGTACGTGGAATATAAAATATGTGCAGTTCGAAATTTCCTGAAATAATATATCTAATGTGTGTCGTATCTTGACTTTCCCAGCATGTTAATTCGGATTTGATATTCATCTTCGTAGACAAATAATGAACAAAAGACAAATGTACAATTAGAATTGTATTTGGGTGAAAGGAAATATTAGTTATGTGAAATTTACATTTAATCGTAAAATATGTTATGAGGACGATAAGTGAATAAAAATCACATGTTGTGTTGACAATGAGCATATTGTAGTGTGACAAAAATGCTGGGTGCTAATTGAGGAACAGAAGAAAGAGATGATCCCTTAATTAGAAATTTAACCATGTTCAGTCGACCGAGTGTATGTAACAGTCGACTGTACTGAACATGAAAAGTTGTATAGTTGAACTATCCTGAACAGCCGACTGGTACGAATGACAAAAAAAGGGAGATAGGATTGGAATCGACACATTGATTCTTTTTTCGCAATTTTCTCCTTTTGCTTTCTTTCTTTTTGAAGACGCAGCAGAATTGTCAAACGGGTCGACTTTCCCGTAAAGTATATTTAGATTTTGAACGCTGCGGAACAGCCGACTGACCATATGCAGCAGTCGACTCTTCCGAACAGTTTATTGAAGAACTTTATTTGGCTGAACAAGTCGACTGGATAAGCTCTAAGTCGACTGTCCAGAACACTTTTGACATATCAGAAATTCTATGATTTTGTTTTATGATAAAGATTATGAATTTAATGTTGAATGATTATTGGTTGTGACGGTTTAGAAGAAGTAAATTCCATTTGTCTTGCATGAATTTCTACATGAAATGAAGTGAATTATTTATTTGAATTTATGAAAGTTTGTATGATCGTGGAAGCTATGAACATGAAAAGGAAAATCTATTGTGACTATGAAAAATGAACTATTGGGTTCGAAAGGCTCAATTCTGGTGACTGTGAATTGAAATTGAAACTAAAGAGTAGCTAAGTCTTCCACCGGCAATTGGAAAGAAATGAATTGAAATGGAATTTGAAATGAAAGACCAAGGTTGGGTCATGTTGAATGAATGATTAAGTCCGGTGTAGTGGAGATGCTAACTCTAGAGCTTTGATTTTGTTCATGATTCTAATAAACGAAGGACTAGACACATAGTGGAGATGTGATGAAAGTAAGAGAAAAACATGAGTATGAGGGCCATCGGATTGGCGGCGTGAGAGTATTTCACATGTTGTCTTTACGATGCATCGTGACATGACATGGATATTACTCCAGGGTACCGTCCCGGTGGCGAGGCTTGTGGGGTATTTGGTGACTGCGGGTGGTGTCATGTCCACAGGCTGTCTTCACGATGCGTCGTGACATGATGTGGGATTCTCCTCCAGGCTGTCTGGACATGAGCTCGTAACTCATAGAACATCTAGGATACTTACCGTAGTTACTGTAGAAGATTAAGTCATGACGAGAGATTGAACCCTATAAGATGAAGAACGATTAAGAGACTTGCCCTCGGACCTATGTAGTATGGGATGCATAGAATCCGAACAAGTGCGTATTAGTGTCATATAATATAATAATTGCATTAAGGACTAAGTGCACAATCACAACACGACATCAACAGGGTAGACCCTTTTAGTTTTGTTTGTGAAAAAGTTTGTGTTTTGTTAAGAATTGAGAATCGTTATACTGTTTCTGGCATAGAGAGGATGGCAAAGTATAATTTTTGTCGGTTGAATAAACTGACGTACCCACAGTTTTGTATGCAGGATAAATGGCTTGATAAAAGATTAAAGAAGAACTGATGCTTAAAGATTATTTATTGTTGTAAATTGCTTCCGCTGTTATTACATGTAAATTATTTGTGATATATGCTTCCGCTGTAAAATGTAAAGTGTGAAATCTCATGTAACTCTGATGTAAAGTGAAAAGTTTTATTTCCTTGTGAAATTGTACCGAATGAAGTGTAAAGATCCTGTGGAAATCTCGAATTCAGTGTATTTTGGAATTCGGGGCGTTACAGAGTGGTATCAGAGCCACGCTTCACACTGGTACAAATTTATAAGGAACGACACCCTAGAAGTGGACATTAGAGTGTGTGTTTGAGTCTAGAGATTTAAATGTAAGTTACTTACATTTGTGTTGCTCTATGATTTATGTTTCTTCCTCTCTATTTCTAAGATGGCTGATCACTTCGACCCTGCTGGAGACGACAATTGGCATATCATTGAGGAAGAGTACTATCCTGGACAAGCAGATCCCGAGGAAGTGTACCATCCAGGGCAAGCAGATTCTGACGAAGAGGAATGGCCTGAGTCCCGAGAGATCACCCCACCTCCAGACTCGTCTGATGACTCATCTTCTGATGAAGAAGAGGGACCAGTTTCGAATAGTCTTGTTTTGTCTCTTTAAAGGCTGGTTGAGACACTACGGGAGAGAGTCGGATTATTGGAGGCTTAATTGGCAAAGCGCAAGGACGACTTTTCAGTTCTCAGTCATCGTGTATGGGAACTCGAGAAGTGGAAGAATCTGACCGATGTGTTGAAGGAAGAAGTTGATGAACTACGGGGAGAACTTCGTGAAGCGAAGAGGAACCGTAGGAGTTAGACTGTTATAGCTTCTACTATTTTTATTCTGATGTCAAGAAATATTTTTCAATTCGAATGTATAAAGTTTGGAATTCAATGAAATGTAAGTTGATTTAAAATTCATGTTTTATACTTCGAATTTAATGGATCTTTTGCATCAGAATATGGCTAGAAGAGGAGCTAGAAACGGTGAAGGTCTGGACTTGGAAACGGAACTTGCGAGGGTCTATCAGACGCTCAACGCCGTGGCCATGAACCAGAACCAAGGAAGGGTACCAGTGAATCCAGTGCCCGAGGTCATTAAACTAGTGGAATCGTTCAAGCGAATGAAACCACCTATATTCGAACGAAAGTCAGATCCTGATGTGGCTGACAACTGGATTCGTCAGGTAGAGACCATCTTCGAAGTGCTGGAGACCCCAGAAGGCAGCAAGGTGAAGTTGGCGACTCTGCAGCTTGAGAAGGATGCGGCTGTTTGGTGGCAGTCGATGAAGCGGACAATGGGAGGCATAGTTCTTGGCTGGGAGGAATTTTTAGAAGAATTCTGCAGTCACTATTTCCCCTCCGATGTCCAGGAGAAGAAGGCTATGGAGTTTCTGTCACTACAGCAAGGTGGCATGTCAGTCAGAGAGTATGAGACTAAATTTACTCAACTCTCAAGGTATGCTCCTGAGTTAGTGATGGATGAGGCGAAGAAGGCTCGTAAGTTCGAGCATGGGTTGAGGCCAAGTTTGAGGTCCCGGATGATACCTCTTGGTATCTGAAGGTTTGACAAATTGGTTAAGCGAGCAGCAGCCACGGAGGCAGACATGGAGCAGTTCCATGCTGTTCAGAGTAGGAAGAACAACTGGAACACTGGGAAGAGGCCCACAGCTACTGGGAATGCCAGGGTACCGCTGTCAGCCCAGAGGTTCAAACCAACGGGAGCAAATGCTGTCAACATAGATGGGAGATCCGGAAACAATCGGGTGAGACCTCCTGTGGTGACTTGTTTCAACTGTGGTGAGACGGGATATTACATGTCTCAATGCTCCAGGCCGTAGAATGTCAACCGTAGGGGACCAACGCAGCAGGCTGGGAAGAGACTGTACCAACCAGGGCGAGTATTTGCCTTGACCGAAGCTGATGCCAATAAGGCAGATCATGTCATCACTGGTACGAAGGCGGATGTTTAGAGGTTCATGTTGTTTTCTTTTCCCGTTTTATTTAGTGAACTGTTGCGTAATGAGTATATGTAACAGGAGAACTTTATTTGAATGGAATGAAAGCTGTTGTTCTGTTCGATACTAGATCCTTTGTGTCTCCTAAATTTGCTAATGTTTTGGAAGTTAAACCGAAGATCTTTCCAGGTAAGATTTTAGCGGTAGCTACTCCATCAGGGGAAACTCTAACCACTGATCGGTATTATGCTGACTGTGAGATCGTGATTGGTGATCGAATCTTTGGGATCGATCTGATCGAACTGAATGTTTTGGGCGTCGATGTCATCATTGGCATTGATTGGATGTCGGTGTACAGTGCAAGCATCGAGTGCAAGACCAAGACGGTAACAGTGATGGCTCCAGGTGGATCTGAAGTCACTTTTCAAGGAAAGAGAAGATGTTCAGAGTTGGTTGCTGCGATCAGCCAGAAGAAAGGGATTCCGGCAGAGGTGCAGTTGATTCCTGTGGTTCGGGACTATCCGACTGTGTTCTTGGATGATTTTCCTGGGTTACCCCCGCATCGTGATGTAGATTTCAGCATCACTGTTTAACCAGGGAGTGCACCCATTTCTAAGGCATCGTACAGGATGGCACCGGTGGAGCAAGATGAGATCAAACGGCAGATTGAGGAACTGTTGGAGAAAGACTTTATTCAACCTAGTGCGTCACCTTGGGGAGCACCAGTGCTTTTGGTAAAGAAGAAGGATGGTTCGATGAGGATGTGCATCGATTACCGAGAGCTGAATAAGGTCACTGTTCAGAATAAGTATCCTATTCTCCGAATTGATGACTTGTTCGATCGTTTACAAGGAGCTGCTGTTTTCTCCAAAATAGATCTTCGATCAGGATATCACCAAGTTCGAGTGAAAGCTGAAGATGTGCATAAGACTGCATTTAGAACTCGACCTGGGCATTACGAATTCTTAGTTATGCCGTTTGGGGTGACGAATGCACCCGCAATCTTCATGGACATGATGAACAGAGTTCTGAAGCCGTTCATTGATTCTTTCGTCGTGGTGTTTATCGACGATATCCTCGTGTACTCCAAGTCAGAGGAGGAGCACACCGAGCATCTGGCAGTAGTTTTGGAGAAGCTTCAAGAGCAGGAGTTGTATGCCAAGCTATCCAAGTGTGATTTCTGGAAATCTGAAGTGGCATTCCTAGGTCACATCCTTTCTAAGGAGGGAGTGGCAACTGATCCTCAGAAGATAAAGGCAGTGAGAGATTGGGCTAGGCCTACTACAGTGAAGGATGTCAGAAGTTTTCTTGGATTGAATGGATATTATAGGAGGTTTATCCAGGGCTATACTCAGATAGCCGTGCCGCTTTCTGGTCTGACCAAGAAGAATGTGAACTTTAAGTGGACTGAGCAATGTGAGGCAAGCTTTTAGGAGTTGAAGGATAGGCTGACTACTGCACCTATTTTGGCTTTGTCTAGAGCAGGTGTTGAGTATGATGTTTATAGCGATGCTTCACATCGTGGGCTTGGTTGTGTCTTAATGCAAGAAGGAAGAGTAATCGCTTATGGGTCTAGGCAACTAAGACCGCATGAGAAGAACTACCCGACTCATGATCTGGAGTTGGCCACAATTATTTTTGCCTTAAAGCAATGGAGACATTATGTGTATGGCGAGAAGCTGAACATGTACATGGATCACAAGAGCTTGAAGTACATATATCAGCAGAAGGATCTGAATTTGAGGCAGCGGAAATGGTTGGAGGTACTTGAGGACGTTCGTCCTGAGATCAAGTATCATCCTGGGAAGGCTAATATTGTTGCCGATGCACTTAGCCGCAAGAGCAGTCTAGCGAGTTTGATTACAACTCAGTGGCAGTTGGCAGAGGAGTTGGATCGGGCTGGCATTGAAGTTGTTCTGCATGACTTGGGAGCATCCTTAGCTCAGTTGAGGCTTCAACCGACACTGAACGAAAGGATTATTGCAAGTCAGAAGGTTAATGCAGAGATTCAGAAGATGTTGGAGCAGGTTGGTGCTGGTAGGTTGCCCGGATTTCAAATCAGGAGTTTAGTGCTGTGGTTTGGAGAGAGGCTGTGTGTTCCGGATCAGGCGGACCTGAAAGAAAGTATTCTTCAGGAGGTGCACGCTACTTTTTTGTCTGTACATCCTGGGTGTACTAAGATGTACAAAGACATTAAGCAGCATTTCTGGTGGTCATGTTTGAAACGGGATGTGGCTGAATTTGTGTCGAGGTGTGAGGTTTGTCAACAAGTCAAAGCCGAGAATCAGAAACCTAGAGGTCTATTGCAACCGTTACCTATTCCAGAATGGAAGTGGGATAACATCAGTATGGATTTTATTACGGCTTTACCCAAGTGTTCTAAGGGCAATGATGCGATTTGGGTTATAGTCGATTGACTAACCAAGTCTGCTCTCTTTTTGGCAATGAAACTTACTGCTTCGATGGACAGGTTGGCTGAGATGTATGTTGGTGAGATTGTCAGACTTCATGGCATTCCGTTGACTATTGTGTCTGATCGAGATGCGCGGTTTACTTCACATTTCTGGAGGAGTCTTCAAACAGCTTTGGGGATCAAGACAGATTTCAGCACTGCTTTTCATCCCCAGACCGATGGGCAGACCGAGAGAGTCAACCGTATTCTTGAGGATATGCTTCGGTGTTGTATACTAGACTTTGGAGGCAGTTGGGAAAGTCATTTACCTTTGGTAGAGTTTGCCTACAACAACAGTTTTCAGACTAGCATCGGGATGGCGCCGTACGAAGCTTTGTCTGGCAGGACGTGTAGGACGCCTGTTTGTTGGTTCAAAGTTGGGGAGCGTCAGATGTTTGGACCTGGGATTGTTTAGTAAACCTCTGAAAAGATTGATCTGATCAGGAAGAGGTTGGTGGAAGCTCAGAGCAGACAGAAGAGCTATGCAGACAACCGGAGAAGGGACCTTGAGTTTGAGGTTGGTGACTTTGTCTTTATGAAAGTATCGCCCAGTAAAGACGTGATCCGTTTCGGCAAGAGTGGGAAGTTAGCCCCGAGGTTTATAGGCCCGTACAAGATGTTGTAAAGGATCGGGAAAACTGCTTACTGGATTGAGTTACCGGAAGAGTTGTCTCAGGTGCATAATGTCTTTCATGTGTCTATGCTGAGAGGTTATATACCATACCCGAGTCATCATTTGCCTGAAGTGTCGAAAGGTTTGCAGTTGGATCTGAATTACATCGAGTCTCCTGTCGAGATTGTTGATTGTCGAGAGAAAGTCTTGAGGAATAAGACGATACCGATGGTCAAGGTAGTCTGGAGAAACCATTTGGTTGAAGAGGCTACTTGGGAGTCTGAGGAGAGGATGTTGAGAGATCATCCTGGGCTTTTTGTTTGATTTGTATTTTTGTATTTTCTTATGCTTGTTTTTTTTTTTGTTTCTCGCTCTTGACTGTAGTTCCGGGGACGGAACTATTCTAAGGAGGGAGTGTTGTAATACCCCGATTTTCATTTATGAAAATTATTTATTTATTTTGCACGTAGTGTGCACGTGCAATTTTCGTAATATGAAATCTTATAATTATTTTTCATTATGGATGATGAGTATATGCATATGTATGTATATATGTATATGTGTTCTTTAAATTATTTTTATAAAAGCCATTTTCTTAAAATAAACATAAGCCCAATTCTAATTTATTTATTTTGTAAAAACTATTATTTTGAGCCCATTAATTAAAGCCCATGAGTTAATTCTATTTTTATTTACAACTTGTAATGTGGAACACCTTTTAAAGATTCTTATTTTTTTTATATAATGTACAACTTTAAATGGAGACTAGTGCATGCACGTGCATTGCACGTACATGTGCATGAACACACCTTTCTTGGCCGGTTTTTGTAAAGAAGTGGGATATAAGGCATGGGTGGTTATCTAGAGTATGGGTAGTTATTACAACTCCCTAGTTCATCCTAGCCCTTGATCCTACAACTATCTACTAAATCCTAGTCTTCCATCTCACCCAAAAATTGTGTATAAATACCCCTCTCTCTTAAACATTTTCTACACTAAAATCCTTTGAATGAAGAAAAATATATTGTAAGAGTTGTGAGTGAGTGTCCCTTTTGGAAGGCCGGTCATCACTATAGAGGGAGCCTTCGGTGTGTGGCAAGGAGCAAGGAGCAAGGAGACGTACATCGCACTAAGAAGCCTTACGGGATTTCGTTTATTTCTTCAACAAGGTGGGTGTTTCTCTTGACTTCTAAATTAGGAATCATGTTAGAATTGAGATTGTTTGTTATCATGTGTGTGGAAAATTTGATTGATAAAATAATGGTCATATTGAAATCCCTTATGTTATACATACGGTGGAAAATGTGAATGAATGATAAAGAACTAAAGGTATTTAAATAGACTGGAGATTACCTGTACAGTCGACCGGTCATGTGAACAGTCGACTGGTACGAGGAATATAAAATATGTGCAGTTCGAAATTTCCTGAAATAATATATCTAATGTGTGTCGTATCTTGACTTTCCCAGCATGTTAATTCGGATTTGATATTCATCTTCGTAGACAAATAATGAACAAAAGACAAATGTACAATTAGAATTGTATTTGGGTGAAAGGAAATATTAGTTATGTGAAATTTTCATTTAATCATAAAATATGTTATGATGACGATAAGTGAATAAAAATCACATGTTGTGTTTACAATGAACATATTGTAGTGTGACAAAAATGCTGTGTGCTAATTGAGGAACAGAAGAAAGAGATGATCCCTTAATTCGAAATTTAACCCTGTTCAGTCGACTGAGTGTATGTAACAGTCGACTGTACTGAACATGAAAAGTTGTATAGTTGAACTATCCAGAATAGCCGACTGGTACGAATGACAATCGACTTCCCCGTAAAGTATATTTAGATTTTGAATGATGCGGAACAGCCGACTGACCATATGCAGCAGTCGACTCTTCCGAGCAGTTTATTGAAGAACTTTATTTGGCTGAACAAGTTGACTGGATAAGCTCTAAGTCGACTGTCCAGAACACTTTTGACATATCAGAAATTTTATGATTTTGTTTTATGATAAAGATTATGAATTTAATGTTGAATGATTATTGGTTGTGACGGTTTAGAAGAAGTAAATTCCATTTGTCTTGCATGAATTTCTACATGAAATGAAGTGAATCATTTATTTGAATTTATGAAAGTTTGTATGATCGTGGAAGCTATGAACATGAAAAGAAAAATCTATTGTGATTATGAAAAATGAACTATTGGGTTCGAAAGGCTCAATTCTGGTGACTGTGAATTGAAATTGAAACTAAAGAGTAGCTAAGTCTTCCACCGGCAATTGGAAAGAAATGAATTGAAATGGAATTTGAAATGAAAGACCAAGGTTGGGTCATGTTGAATGAATGATTAAGTCCAGTGTAGTGGAGAGGCTAACTCTAGAGCTTTGATTTTGTTCATGATTCTAATAAACTAAGGACTAGACACATAGTGGAGATGTGATGAATGTAAGAGAAAAACATGAGTATGAGGACCATCGGATTGGCGGCGTGAGAGTATTTCACAGGTTGTCTTCACGATGCGTCGTGACATGACGTGGATATTACTCCAGGGTACCGTCCCGGTGGCGACACTTATGGGGTGTTTGGTGACAGCGGGTGGTGTCATGTCCCATGACGGAGGCTAAATTGACCACAGGCTGTCTTCACGATGCATCGTGACATGACGTGGGGTTCCCCTCCAGGCTGTCTGGATATGAGCTTGTAACTCATAGAACATCTAGGATACTTACCGTAGTTACAGTAGTAGATTAAGTCATGGCGAGGGATTGAACCCTATAAGATGAAGAACGATTAAGAGACTTGCCCTCGGACCTATGTAGTATGGGATGCGTAGAATCCGAACAAGTGCGCATTAGTATCATATAATATAATAATTGCATTAAGGACTAAGTGCACAATCACAATACGACATCAACAGGATAGACCCTTTTAGTTTTGTTTGTGAAAAAGTTTGTGTTTTGATAAGAAATGAGAATCGTTATACTGTTTCTGGCATAGAGAGGATGGCCATGTACAATTTTTGTCGGTTGAATAAACTGAAGTACCCACAGTTTTGTATGCAGGATAAATGGTTTGATAAAAGATTAAAGAAGAACTGATGCTTAAAGATTATTTATTGTTGTAAATTGCTTCCGCTGTTATTACATGTAAATTATTTGTGATATATGTTTCCGCTGTAAAATGTAAAGTGTGAAATCTCATGTAACTCTGATGTAAAGTGAAAAATTTTATTTCCTTGTAAAATTGTACCGAATGAAGTGTAAAGATCCTGTGAAAATCTCGAATTCAGTGTATTTTGGAATTCGGGGCGTTACATCTTCAAAACTTTGTTCATGCTTTTTAAATGGCTGGTGGTTCTTCTTCTCAGTCTGGAGTCTCTGCTCCTGCCAATGTTGCTGCTGATCAGGCTCCTACTTCTACCAGCCAAGATGATGCTCATACTAACAATCCTCCTACTGAAGAGGTGTTTGTTGATATTTTTGAAGTGGTTGACTCTCATGTTGCTGATCCTGTCTTACCTCCAGTTTTTACTGCCATGGTTGGACCTGAGTCTGGTGATCTTCCTACTGCTGATACTAATGCTTCTTTTGCTGCTTCTGACCAAGTTGAAGTCAATATGGAGGTTGATCCTATTTCATCTACTTTGGATATTATTTCTTCGATGTCTCCCCATGATCAGGAGTACATTACTGGAATTCTGTTGGTGTCTTCTTTTCAAGCTGCCTATGAATGTGGAGTGACTTATGATGGGAACCCTGTTGTGGTGCTGGATCCCTAAATTTCTGTCTGTAATAGTCTTTATTTTAGTTCCTGCTACTCTTAAATACTCTGTCTTCTGGTTGCTTTTTTGTTGGGAAGCTTTAGGCTTCTTTTGCACCATAATGTGCGTGCTTTTTAACGGATGTTATAACCTCTTCTACTTTTTGTATAATTTTTTTGGCTGGATCCCTTAGGATTCCATCCTTTCTTTCAAAAAAAAATATACACTATCTTATGTTGTCAATTTCATTTTCTCTGCTCACGTTCAATATTTTATTGTCTCTCCACATTAACTGTACTCTTATTCCACATCATACGAATAATACTAAATGGACAATCCAAAACCAAATCCAATAATTTTATTGGGTTTGGATCTCCAAGACCACAAGGCACAAGTGGATCTGGTAGGATCCCTTAGAACAGCCAATCCAGTGGCAATCCCGTAGATCTAATCAAATATAGCAGTCTTTATATCAAAGCATACAAGTGGGAAGAGCAGGCTGCTCAGCAAATTCACGTTACTCGGGTTCCGCGCCCCGTGCATCACACGTGTACGTGGCAGATCCTTACCCCTCTTTATAGTCCACGTACTCTCCGTCTTCATTCCCACAGCATTTCAAATCAGACCATTTAACGGTCGAATTCCTCACTCCCATCTTCTCCTCAAAATTCGTGCACCAAAACACCTTCTCCTTCCTCTGAAATCAACCACTGCTTTAAAATTCGCGCACCGAAAAAAAAGTAAATTCAGAAAATTAATGGCGACGCGAAAGCTCGTCGTCGAGGTCTGCGGCGCCAAGAACCTAATGCCGAAGGACGGGCAGGGCACCGCCAGCGCCTACGTCGTCGTCGACTTCGAAGGCCAACGGCGGCGAACCACGACGAAGTCCCGCGATCTAAACCCGCAGTGGGACGAGAAGCTCGAGTTCCTCGTCCACGATCCCGACTCCATCGCCTCCGAAACCCTAGAAATCAACGTCTACAACGACAAAAAGGCGGGAAAGCGCAGCACCTTCCTCGGAAAAGTCAAGATCGCCGGATCCAGCTTCGTCCCCGTCGGCTCCGAAACCCTAATTTACTACCCCTTGGAAAAAAGGAGCGTCTTTTCTCAGATCAAAGGCGAGATCGGCCTCAAAGTCCACTTCGCTGACGATCCTCCGCCGCCTCCACCACCTGCTGAGGCAGCGCCAGCGGAGGCGGAGAAGAAAGCCGAGGAGACGCCGGCGGCGGAGGAGAAGAAGGTCGAGGAAGCGGCGGCGGCGGCGAAAACAGAAGAGAAGCCGAAAGAGGAAGAGAAGAAAACCGAAGAAGCTTCGAAACCGGAAGAGAAAAAGGACGAAAAGGAGACGGAGAAGGAGAAGGATCTTCCAATAATTGCGGCGGTTGCATCTACGCCGTCTAAATCGTCATCGTCATCATCATCATCATCATCATTGGAGAGTGCGTCAAGATTTGGGGACGTGGTGATGTGCGGGGAGAGGACGGGTGGGGCCTACGACCTAGTGGAGAGGGTGCCGTACCTGTTTGTGAGGGTGGCGAAGGCTAAGGTGGGGGAGAGAGAGAGCGTTTACGCGAAGGTGGTGATTGGGAGTCATGGTGTTATGACGAGGAAGGTGAAGAAGGTAGGGGATTGGGATCAGGTGTTTGCGTTCCATAAGGCTGGGTTGGACTCGACGTCATTGGAGGTTTCGGTTTGGGAGGAGAAGAGCAGCGAGACGAACAAGGAAGGGGAGGAGAAGCCAGTGGTTACGGTTACAGAATCCACACTGGGGACTGTGTCATTTGATCTAGCAGAACTGCCCAAGCGCGCCCCGCCGGACAGCCCTCTTGCTCCTCAATGGTACACTTTCTGTCATTTTCTTATAAAAAGTGGTAGTATATAATCTCATAGTAATATGCACCGTATGTATGTATGTACAATTCAAAATTTCAAATTATGTGACACAAACTAGCAATATGTTTGTCAACAAAGTTAAGTTACCAGAGTTATCTCTCGTAACTTCAAAAAAAAAACTCTGGTTATCCTAATTTTATAATTTTAGTATCTTTGAGACTTTTTTGGAGTAAAAAAACAAACATTACATTTACTTTTTTTTAATATAAATTTTAATTATGAAGATAACTTTTAAAATGGAGGTGAGGGTATACAAAAGCTAGCATACCTTGTACCCCAACTCCGAAGTTAAGATAACTTATTGTTTATCTAAATTTGTCTCCAAACATGGCCTAAAAACTAATTGAAATTCAGGCAATTTTGTTGCGTCACAAAATAGAATTTTGACCACTACGTACAGTGTTTAAGAGTGGTCTAATTTGCACCACAACTAGCACTAGTTTGCACCATAACTAAATTCAAATAATGAATCATATTTAAGATTGTGAAGGTCTAATTTTTTCCATGCTGCTATGCACCTAACAGGTACACTCTTGCAGGTGGGGGAGAAGGAAACAGCAGTAACGACATTATGCTTGCGGTGTGGATTGGCAACCAGGCCGACGAGTCGTTTCAAGATGCGTGGCAGTCGGATTCCGGTGGATTGATTGTTCATACACGATCCAAAGCTTACCTATCTCCGAAGTTGTGGTACTTGAGATTAACTGTGATTCAGACTCAAGACCTGAGATTAGCTACTGTGCCTGAACCCAAAGCAGGGAAAAGTTCCGGACCTGAACTCTTTGTTAAGGCTCAACTTGGTGGGCAGGTGTTTAAGACCGGGAAGGTTCCTCTCCATTCTTCTGCGAGCTCGGCGAATCCTAGCTGGAATGAGGATCTAGTATTTGTTGCGGCTGAGCCGTTTGATCCCTTTTTAACGATTGATGTTGAGGATGCAACGGCTGGACAGTTGGTCGGACAGGCAAAAGTGTTATTATCGTCCATCCATCGACGGGCTGATGACAGAGCAGAACCTCCGTCGCGGTGGCTCAACCTTGCTGGCGATGAGGCTCGGCCATATGCTGGCAGGGTGCACGTGCGGGTTTGTTTGGAAGGCGGGTATCATGTGCTAGATGAGGCAGCTCATGTGACCAGTGATGTTCAGGCAGCGTCAAAGCAGCTGTCTAAGCCGCCTATTGGGCTGTTGGAGGTTGGTGTTCGAGGAGCCACAAATTTAGTTCCGATGAAGCTGGCTAAGGATGGATCTAGTGGGTCGACCGATGCTTATGTTGTTTTGAAGTACGGACCCAAATGGGCTCGAACGCGAACCATTTTGGATCAGTTTAATCCGAGATGGAACGAGCAGTATGCGTGGGACGTGTTCGATCCTTGTACAGCCCTCACTATTGCAGTGCTAGACAATGTGCGGTACAAATCGAATGGTGATGGAGATAAACCCAACAAAGATGCTCGTATTGGAAAAGTTCGGATCCGTCTCTCGACACTCGACACAAACCGGGTCTATTTCAACTCGTATTCGCTAACCGCAGTCACACCGTTCGGGGCCAAGAAAATGGGCGAGATTGAGCTCACCATTCGATTCACTTGCTCGTCCTATTTCAATTTGATCCAAGCTTACGGCAGCCCAATGTTGCCACGTATGCACTATGTTCGACCGCTCAGCCCGGCACAGCAAGACCTTCTCCGCCACACCGCAATGCGAATAGTATCGGCCCGTTTGGCACGGTCCGAACCGCCACTAGGCCAAGAAATTGTGCAGTATATGTTAGATACCGACTCTCATATGTGGAGCATGAGAAGGAGCAAGGCCAATTGGTACCGGGTGGCCGGCTGCCTCTCACGTGCTGCCCAGTTCGTCAAATGGGTGCACGGGATTCGCACGTGGGTGCACCCATCAACAACCATTCTAGTCCATGTTCTACTAATTGCCGTTGTGTTCTGCCCACAAATGATCCTACCAACCGGGTTCCTGTACTTATTCTTGATTTTGATATGGCGTTACCGGTTCAGAGCTCGAGAACCAACCGGAATGGACCCGAGATTGTCCCATGTGGACGCAGTCGGGCTGGACGAATTGGATGAAGAATTCGACAGTTTCCCTTCAAGCCGGTCACATGACCAGGTCCGGGGTCGCTATGATCGTCTGAGGATTTTAGCTGGCAGAGCCCAAACGTTGTTAGGCGATGTAGCAGCACAAGGGGAGCGCATCGAGGCCTTGATGAGCTGGCGAGACCCACGAGCAACCGGGATCTTCGTCGTGTTCTGCCTACTCTCGTCGTTGATATTTTACGTAGTGCCATTCAAGACGATGGTGTTGTTCTTCGGGTTTTACTACCTGCGTCACCCCAGGTTCCGTCATGACATGCCATCGGTGTCATTTAATTTCTTCCGGCGGTTGCCGTCACTCTCTGATCGGATTCTGTGATGTTTGTTTCTGGTTCTTTATTTGTTGTTGTTGTTGTTGTGTGTTTGAGGCGCTGGTTGTGGGATTTAATTAAATTTTTTTGGAGGGAATAATTAATGGTGTTGTTAATTAATGATGTTGTCAATTAATTAATGGAATTGAATTTTAGTGTTGATTTTTTTTTTTTGAAGAGGTTATGAGTGACCGTTATGGCTTTTTTGAGCTGCGGGTTCTAAAAATGGAAACTTGAAATGAGGATTTGAATTTGGGTGACCGTTGATGATATTAATGCAAGTGGCTAACTGGCTATACTCATACCAACAATATGCACAAGTTATTTGAGAATTTCGTGAATAATTCGCCATTGAACAGTTTCCGAATGTGTTCGTGATTAATTCGTTTGTTCGCGAATTAATCTGTAAATACACGAGGTCTATGCGAGTTTGGTGAATAAAATAGAAAATTGCCAATTATTTGCCTTCAGAATGGTGAAAAATTAATCTAAAACAGAGGAGAGGAGGAAATACCGAAATGGGGTAGATGACGGTGCTTTCATGGAGGAGGGTTTTTTTTTTTTTGAATGAAAAGGTGGAGTATGGCCACTCTGTTTCTAGGACCGGTCCTGACAATTTGGAGGTCCAGAAAGAACAAAGATTATGAGACACTTCTTTTAGTAATTGAAATACATTAATATATAAAATAATTTACATTAATATAGAAATTTGACGATTTTGCACAAATTTGTGTTATTTTTCATTTATCGGTTGCGAACGGGTTCGTCCTTTGTAGATGGCAAAAACGCTAGTTGCAATTGTTTTGATTCTTTAAAAACGGCTATTGCATTGCAAACATAGTTTCGAAATCATTAGCAACAGATATATAATTATCTTATGCTTGTATACTATGTTTGTTTCTTCATTCTCCATTCTTATGCCCCTTGATTCTTCATTCTTATGTCTGATTGCCTCATTTGCCTGATGCTTGTTTGTTTGGTTAGCTTAATAATAGTCATCAATTAAGATCCTATATCAAAGTCTCAAGAAAACTAAATAAAGATCTTAACTAATTCTCATATTCAAAGGAATTACAAATCATCTAAATATAAGGAAAGAATATATTAGTTACTAAGATTAAGCTAATAAAATCTTAACAAAAGGAATCACACGAATCAATTTTCAAACAATTATATAATAAAAAAATAAATACTAACTCTCAATTTGAGGATGTGCCAGGATATAAATACCAAACTCTCAATTTTTTTCACAACTTTAGACTTTCCTCTACTGGAGAATGAGAATCTTTCACATTCTTAAAGTTATCAGTACAGTTTTATTGAATATATGAGCTGGAGTCAAAATACTTCAACCGACAACTAAAACTTGACTAGATGAGCTAAACAACAAACACTAGGCTCTAACAAAAAAATTCAACAGTTGTTAATAACTAGCAGCAAACTTCACAATTGAAAAACTCAACAAGAGAATATCAACCAAATATTTGTCAAAAGCTTGGAAGAAAAAGAACTGGAAAAAAAAAAGAATCTTCCTAGATTTGACTGTGGAATTTAAAGGCAAGTAAAAAATGCTAGTAAGCACATTCGAGATTACACTTTCAACTTCAAGCCAAGATCATATATATGTTTTATGCATTTTCTATGTGAGTAAATTCTCTCACTGTATACTATGTTTGGACAGTTGAGACTCTTGGACTCTCTCTCTCTCTCTCTCTCTCTCTCTCTATATATATATATATATATATATATATATATATATTAATAACTTAAAATGTTTTTTTTTTTGAAAAGTTACAAAAAAATGAGCCCCAAATTTTGGAATTTGGAGCTTGGACAGTTGAGACTCTTGGAATCTTTATGCATTTTTTTTAATAACTTAAACTGATTTTTTTTTTTTGAAAAATTATAAAAAAAATGGGCCCTAATTTTTGGGGGCCCAGGGCGGTCGCCCTCTGGGCCCTGCCCCAGGGCCGAGCCTGCCTGTTTCATTAATAAGGAGTTAATAAAACAAACTCAGAGCACTGAGCCAAGTATAAAGTCCTACAATACAAAACAAAAGGAACATGGAGCCTTCCTAAACATTTGGGGGGGGGGGGGGGGGGGGGGGCGGCAACAGACATCATCGTACAAACATGCATCCAACAAAAGTGCTACAAGACATCTAATTCCCCCCAACAAACCCTGGAGTGGTGGGGATAAAAAACTAGTAAAAGGCCTAAAGAATAGCACAACCTCTGCCCTCAGTTGAGTGTCGGCCCGATCTCAACCTCATTATCGTTAAACTCCTCCACCTGGAAAATGCTGGCAATCCTCCCTCGAGGACCTGATGCAGCGGCAGTAGTCCAAAAGAAAATAAGATGTATAATGTGAGTTAAATTACCAGAAATACTATTACTAGTCCCACGAAAGTAACAGTTATTCCTATCAAGCCAAAGGACTCAGGTCGTTGTAGCGATAGCGATAAACCAAGCTTCTCTCATACCTCGTCGCACAGTAGCAAACTTTGAGCCTAGCCACAGATTCTCATACATACTCGGGTACTCGTTAGTACCCAGGGCACTGAGTACCTCAACGAGGATCGCTTTGCTCTTGGGACAACCTAGAAATAAATGATCTCTAGTTTCAGAGGATGCATTGCAGAACCTACAGGTAATGTCACAATTCGGTTGGCGTTTAGCTAGGTTCTCTCTAGTCAGAATTGCATCATTCAGAACCAACCACAAGAAGATTTTTATTTTCAGCGGGGTTTTCGCCTTCCAAATAATACCTGACCATATCGGGCGACATCCTCTAAAATGAATGCGATTATAAAGGGATATCACGGTGAAGGTGCCATTCTTTTCGAGTCCCTAAGTTTTTCTATCTGGGCCCTGTGAGCATTTAATACCGGAGCCGGTTATATGGGCCTGAAGCTCCCTGAGCCTAAGAAGAGAGTCTGAGTCCAGCGACTGTTTAAAGGCCGATTTTCAGGAGTTTCTCCTCCAGGCAGCGGCCACCGTGTAGTGCGGCTATGATGCCCGATCATACAGATCATGAAACAAAACTCTAAGTGTGTGATCCCACCAGAATCTAGTAAGTCTGTCATTTTCAATAGACGACGACACACAACTATTAAAAGGTTCATAGGCTTTAGCAATTCCTCTCCAGAACCAGAAGATGTATGGGCCCACCCTGAATCCCAGATTTCTCGTACCATTCCCATGCAGGTACACCTGGATGAAATCCTGCCAACCTTCCCAGTTAGGATGAAAGATTTTCCACCTCCACTTATCTAGGAACGCGAGATTCATATCCCGAAGGTCAATAATACCTAGAACTCCATGTATTTTCTTCATACACGCTTTTCCCCATCTGATGAGGTGATAGCCTCCTCTATCCGGACTTGCACCCTTCCATAAAAACCACTTTCGGATACGGTCAATTCTCTGGATGACCCATCTTGGCATTTCGAAGAAGGACATGTAATAGGTAGGCAGATTTGAGAGGAATGCATTGATAAGCGTGACTCTTTCCCCCAAGGACAAAGCTTTACCTATCCACCAAGCTAGCCAGTTCTCCACCCGATCAATGATAAGTAACCAATCTGCTTTCTTGAGCTTGCCAGGTCTCAGTGGGAGCCCCAGGTACTTAGTGGGAAAATTCTCGATGGCACAGTTAAGAATCGTGGCATGTTCCTGTGCTTCCTCTAGGGTTAAGGCAATGGGAATAAGTGCACTTTTGTGGAAGTTGATCTTGAGGCCAGACCAAGCTTCAAAACTATATAAATTCGTTTAAAAGCGGTTGTTTTTCCGATGTTGCCATTTCCAAACAGGATAGTATCAACTGCATATTGGAGGATAGAGCAACCTAGATAGTTTACACCACTGGCCACCAGCGCGATCCAGTCGGCCTGTCTGCAGTTAGCCATCATGGATCATAAAACGTCAGCCACAATGGTGAAAAGAAGAAGGGAGAGGGGGTCCCCTTGTCTAAGGCCCTATTGCATGAGAAAGGCTAGCCCAAGACCCCATCCACCAAGATAACAGTCCTGTTGGTGGTGAGACAAGTGTGGATCCATCTGATCCACCTGTCTCCAAACCCCTTTCCAGCCAGTGCTTCTAAGAGACATTCCCATTCAACAGAGTCGTAAGCCTTCTCGAACTCCAGCTTCAGGAGGTAGCTCTTAGCATTCGACAAGTGGCAATGGTGGATAAATTCTTCAGCAGTGGCAATGCAATCCCAAATACATTGTTCTTTAATGAACCCAGTTTGTTCATAGCTAATGGGTCTATCCATCACCTTCCCCAGTCTATTAGCGAGCGACTTGGTAATTATCTTGACTGAGTAGTCAAGAAGGCTAATCGGGCGGAAGTCTCCTACCCTCAGGGAATCTTCTTTCTTAGGGATCAACATGGCCTTAGCATAGTTAATTTTTCCTAGCTTAAGTTTATGGTAAAAAAAAATCAACGAACAGCTTTACAAGGTCGTCTTTTATTTCCTCCAAAAAAAACCTGGTAGAATAAGATATGGAATCCATCTGGCCCAGGACTTTCTCCTTTCCAAGTTGTGTCACGCCTCCCAAACTTCCTTTTCCGTAAAGAGGACCTCTAGGGATCAAAGTTCCAGGTCAGAGTTGTCCGGGGTGACACGCCAGAAGTCATGGTGGAGGGGGACTCTCAACTCCGCCTTCTACCCAAAAAGGTGCTTGAAGTGGGACTGGAAAGCCACTCTGATATTGTCGTCTTCTTGTAACACTTCAGAATCAGAATGAATCGAAAGAATGAAGTTAGATCTACGCCGGGCACTGGAAACACGATGGAAGAAAGCAGTATTTGCATCTCCCTCTTTGACCCACAAAATTCTGGATCACTGCTGCCATTTGAGTTCCTCAAGTTTATAGAGTTGAGCAATCCTTTCTAAGTTGACGTAGCTTATTCCGCTCCTCTTGTAAAAAACCTTTTCAAGCTCCTCAATACCTTCCAGAAGAGAATATTTTGCTCTCTAAATCAGCACAAATTTGGTCCGGTTCCATTTTCTGAGCTTGGCCCTAGCCTTCTAATTTTTTCACACCAAATTGCCACTGTTTCAGTCCCTCTAGTAGGGCGGACCCAGCTCTCATTAACCATGTGATGGAAGCCTTGAATTTCTAGCCACGCTTTCTCAAACCTAAACTTGGGTGTTTTCTTGGGTTGCACTTCCCCAGTAGAAAGGATAATAGGAACATGGTCTGAAGTGGGTTTAGGGAGGGACTTAGCCCATGAGAGTGGGAATTTAGCCTCCCAATCAGTGGAGACCAGAACCTTGTCTAGTTTAGCCAAAATAGAAGACGATTGCATGTTTGACCAAGTGAATAGCCTATCATTGATGGGGATATCAACTAGTTACAGGTCCACAATAACCACGTTAAACGCTTCCCTTTCGGAATCACTAGAGCCTCTGCCTCTGTGCTCAGAGGCGAACCTGGTGATGTTAAAGTCTCCCCCCACAACCCAGGAGTGCGGCCAGTGTGCGTGAATTGCTCGTAGTTCGGACCAAAAGGCCACCCTGGAGGCGGCAGTGTGTGGACCATACACCACCGTAATTTTATGGGTTCACATGTCAGCTTTACAGTGGAGTAGGACTGATAACGAGAACTGCCCATGGAACTCATCTAAGCAATTAAAGAATTCTGCATTAAATCCTAGGGCAATACCCCCAGCGGCACCAACAGAGGGGCGAATTTTATATATAGAAATTCGGTTCCCTCCCAATCTATTGAGTCTATTAATATGAGCGAGTTTGGTTTCCTGCAGACCAACAAGGGTTCATTTAAGTTGTGGAAGAAGAAGTGTGTGATTAAGGGTTTTTTTGGGGTCTAATTTACATTTTTACCCATCTCCCAATTCACCTGTCACTACGTTTACATGTGAGGGAGTTATTTGAGTGTGTGATCGTGTAGAATAGGGAAACAAACATATTTATCCATATTTTGAAGCAGACTTCCTATTTTCATCACTTAGTTTTTTTAGGAAATTGAAAATATACCTCCTATCTACCTATAAAATATATTTTGTTAAATTACTTTTGGTCCAAGGATTTTTCTAAAAAAAAAGTTAAAACAAAAAAGTCTCTAATCTCTAACTCTAATATTATAATAGGAGAGTTATCATTTGTAGGCAACCTTGTAATTTGTATGCATTCAACCTCAATTAAATCTACACCACACAATTACAAACTTGTGATTTGTATGCATTCAACCTCAATTAAATCTACACCACACAATTAGATTAGATCTAACCCTAATCTAATCAAATCTCTCTATTAAATCTATACCACACAATTAGATCTAACCCTAACATAACTAATTATAAACCACACATCCTAATCTCACCCCAACCTAATTAAACTCCAATTAATAATTTAAATAAATAAAAAACCCACCCTCCTCTCCATCTCTCTCGAAACTTCCTCTATGTCCCAAAAAAAAAAACTCAGATTGATCGTGCCTTCTATCTATCTATATTTTTTGTAGGCTGTGCTTCGCACGTACATTATACTAGTCTCTAATATTATAATGGGAGAGTTGGCGTTGTCATTTGTAGACATTCAACCATATAATCTCAATCAATCATTTTTAAGTGGATGTTATATTAACCATTCATTTACTCAACTGTTGTTAGTTAGCATAATACCCTCACAGTTTGAATTTATTTATGACATAATTATTTACAAAAGTGTCACTCATATAAAATAAAAGTTTGTGCCGCTATGGGTAATTTGTAAAGAGTATGTGATGAGTAAAGGAATGTCTCAGGTTTGAGGCCAGATTACATCTTATTATTTACTATATATATATATACTAGATTTACCCGTGGCCACGTGCCTACGGCACGTCTTCAGAACGATACAGGATATGAAAAGTCTTATAAACAGTAAATCAACAATTATGTAGCTGAAGTTTGAATAGTATGACAATAATTAGTTGTAAATAAAAGTCCATGTTTCCATTAGTTTAAGGTGAAAAATAATTATAAATTGGGGTATAAAAGTCCATGTTTATATATATATATATATATATATATATATATATATATAGAGAGAGAGAGAGAGAGAGAGAGAGAGAGAGAGAGAGAGAGAGAGAGAGAGAGATAATTAAATAAATAAATGAGTTTTTTTTTTTTTTTTTGGGGGGGGGGGGGGGGTGGGTGGGGGATTTTGAATTTGAGTTTTGGAGGAAAAATGTGTTTTGTGAAGTTAGATCCGGGCCTTTAATTTTGGGGGGATTGAAGGAGAGCCACTTGATAGCTTTCTTTGTGTTTTATTATATATAAATAAAATTAATTAATTAGAACGTGCATCGTACGTGTAGATTACTAGTAATTATATCTATATTTTATACTAATAGGAAAGATAGTCTACCCCCTCGCTGCTTTCTCTATTCTGAAATAGAGAAATGAGTCTCTTCCCCTCCCACTTTCTTAAAATCTCACAAAATCTCACGTCTCTTCCCAAACCCACCTCCATTCCCTAACTTAAAATTATTAGATTTTTAAGCAAACACAATTCATAAAATTATTTTTATAAGATTTTCTTAGCCTATCATCTTTACCCTAACATGTGCTATAATGCATGGTTTATAATGTATAACTTATTTACTGAATGTTAATGATGTTATAATATACGTGTTAACATAAATTAGTTGAATTTGTGATATTTTTTATTGCATGCATTTTTTAGCTTTAGTAATATTTAATTAGATAACATTATGGTTTGACAGTAACTCTCTAAACCATCTTCTTACATGAGGATGATAATGAAGATTTCAGTAATTACGGCAGAGCTAATATTCATAAATTTCTCTCAATTCTCTCACACTTTTTTGGAGTTACATAATTTTATGAGTTCCTCAGAACTATTTTAGGTTGTGCAATTTGCACGAGGTGACACTAGTATTATAATGAGAGAGTTGGGATTGTCATTTCTAGACAATCTGTAATTTGTATATATTCAACAATCTAATCTCAACCATTTATTTACGACATAATTATTTACAAAAGTGCCACTCATATAAAATAAAAGTTTAAAGAGTATGTGATGAGTAAAGTGAGGTCTCTAGTTCGAGGTTAGATTACGTCTTATTATTTACTATATTAAATTTTTTTAATTAGAACGGGGATCGCACGTGCAGATTACTAGTGATTGTAAATGCAGGAGGCAACCCCCCATACTTTCTACATCCAAATTTTAAAGTACAATCATATTTCTTAATCAAACCTTAAAAAGCGTGCAATATTGTATAGATGTTAGTAGAGAATTTTTTTTCGAAAATAGTTTTTTTATTTTCTCATTTAAAAAAAGATTATGTACAATATATTGCACAAGATTAAACTAGTTCTATTTATATACACATGTACATGTATAAATTTATAGTTAAAGAAAATCACATTTTTGAATAATAAAGATAAGTTCACCTACATATATAAACAATTATTTAGATGTAGGAATTTATAAAGGGAAATGCTCCATTGAAAACGGGTCTAGTTTTCACGGGTTGGAAAACACCAATCTGAGCCGTTGGATCGCTCATGATCGTGATCAGCGGCTCAGATCGAGCTCCCCATAACCCGTTTCAATTGATCAGCGGAGAGTTATTTTGGGAATTTCGTCCCAAATAACTCTTCGCTGAACAGATTCTAAAAAAATTGATATAACCTAGGCCGTTGTTGGGAACAACAACATAGGTTATAAAAAATTGAATTATAGGCCGTTATTTGGAACAACAGCATTGTTCTAAATTTTTACAACCTACACCGTTGTTGGGAACAACGACCTAGGTTATAAAAATTTAGAACAATGCCGTTGTTCCAAACAACGGCCTATAATTCAATTTTTTATAACCAAGGCCATTGTTTCCCAACAATGGCCTAGGATATATTCATTTTTTCAGAGCGAATCAGGCGAAGAGTTATTTGGGACGAAATTTCCAAAATAACCCTCCGCCACTTAAGTGAGGCGGAGGCGATCTGAGCGCTGATCACGATCAAAAGTGATCCAACGGCTCAGATTGGTGTTTTCCAATCCGTGAAAACAAATCCGTTTTCAATGGAGCATTTCCCATTTATAAATAGGTAAATTTCTTTTAACCCTACTGTTGTTTATTCCTTCGATAGTTTACGTACTGAAGTTTTTTTTAAAACGATTAATCATACTGAAGTTATTTTTGTGGCGTTTTGGCCCACTTTGTATTTTTTGAACAGTTTTTTGCTGTGAAATATCTAAAATACTCCTATTGATTCAGAGTAATTGCGATCTTTGTTGACATGTCAATAAAGATATTTTGGACATTTTATCGCAAAAAACTGCTCAAAACATGTGGAGTAAGCCAAAACACACATAAAAAACTTCAATATGGTTAATTGTCCAAAAAAATTTCAGTATGATAAACTGCTAATGGTGTAAACTAGAGTAGGGTTAATTGAAACTAGTAATTTACACGTGCGATCCACGTTTTAATAATTTCAAAAAATTAAAATAAAAACTCTGATGCATCCTTTATATAAGTTATGTACGTGCGTTGCACATGTTGGTAGAATGACAAAATGACAAATGACACTAAGATCTTCTTCCATTATAACTAGTATAATGCACGTGCGATGCACGTCTATAAAAAAGTTTAGTCATTAAATTAAATGAATTTGTATATTTTGATTTGATGTGCATGACACGGGGATGTTTAGTAAATGTAGTTTGTACGTATATTACACGGGTTTGCTCAGTTACAAAATTAGGATTTGTTTGTTTACAACCCAACTCTTTCATTAAAATAGTAGAGATTTACCCTTTATCAATTTATATAATATATTTTTTAGTTTTTGGATGGAGAGAGGGGTGAGGAGAGTGACTGCCTTCTTCCCTAGGGATCTGAGCAAATCTTACGCTCAGGTGCTGCGCCAACCCCCTCCCAATCGCCATCATGGCAACCTGCAGATGCCCCTTCGATATCCACACCCCAAAGCCATCACCTCAAACCGTCTCTTCACCTCCCCTGCCATTACTCCCTCTCTTCATCCAAGACCGGCTTTTCAACCTACCCCAAAACCCCACTCTTTCTTCCCAAAAAAATCCACCACAAACACCCACCACTCAAAGAAGATGGAGAGGCGATGCTTTAAGTGCGGCGCCGGCGACCACACCACCAGGGAGTGCCGTATCTACGGCTTCCACTGCTTTAATTGCAAAAAGTTTGGTCACAAGGTCAGAGACTGCCCCATCAACAACAGAGTCGAGACCATGGAGATTGATCTGCCCCACAACAATGCCATTGCCCAGGCTCTGCCAGCCCTACACGCCAGCGCATTTCTTCATCTCATCAACCCTCGCCGTATCCCTCTCACCAAGGAACTTGAAAGTGCTTTCAATTTTGCATGGGGGAGGACTAGCTGATGTGGTCGCTGCAAAGGGTCAGTGATGGGATTTACCATGTCCAGTTCCCCACTGCCACAGAGGCGGAAAGTGCAATAGCGGAGGGGATCTTCAGTTTCTCAGGCTTCACCGCTACTTTTTCTCCCTGGTCTATGGAGTTCGGGGCTAAACTCCGGCCTAAGCCGTCATTTGTTTGGATCAACCTCCCCCTTCTGACATTCCATTACTGGAACCAAGAAACCCTGGAGAAGCTTATCTCGCCTTTTGCGAAGCTTGTGACCTTGAGCAGAGAAATGCTTGATGCTAAGTCCAGAGACCAGGCCCTTGTCCTCATTGAGGTGGCTGACATCACGCTCATTCCAAAGACCCTCCGCATCCGATTTACTGTACCTTGGAGCCTTGAACGTATTACCCATGAAGTGCCAGTGCTGTTGCTAGGAGACCCAATAGCAGTAGAAGATGTTCAGAGTGGCAAAGTTCAACTTTTTACTACAGCAAACTCTTCGGGAGCATCCGTCATCTCCAGCTTCTGGCGTCCCAAGGCACCGGAAGGAGCAATGGCGGTGGAGGTTGGGGGCCCTTCAAACGCGGCGCAAAATCCGGATTCAGTTCAGCATACCCTCGCTGAATTGGGTGAGCATAATTCAGGGACGGTTAAGCCAGTTGGCGGCACTTTTGAATTATTTCCAAAGATATCCCCACAATTATCTCCCCAAAAGGCGAGCTACATGCATGCACAAATCCCCAAGAATCAGACCCCACAATCCCCGCAGGTCCTCCCAATGATTCCACAATCCCCGCAGGTCCCCCCAATGATTCCACACCCCACCAATTCCGCCCCTTTGTTTATCCCCATCAACGAATCTTCAGATAGCAACAACAAGGAGGATCCCCAGCTTCCAACTAACACTACTGCCAACAAATCTACCTCCTTGGATGAAGAGTCCTGTGAAGAAGTACGTGAGTTACTTTGGAATGGCAGAAAGGTCACACTCCCCCTCTCCTTATTCACTATGATTCAGCCTGCTGTCGAAGGTACTCTTCCTGCTGTCGAAGGTACTCTTCCTGATCCAACGCAAGCAGAGCCTGGCAAATTGCAGGCAGATGTTCATGGGCCTTTTCGTGCCGGCACAACCACCTTGGGCCACACAAGCTTTCGCACTCGCTCTCAATTGAGTAAACCCCACAGGCAAACATCCAACTCTTCTTCTGCAGTCCCTCCGGGCTTTTCGGCAGGGCCATCCAAGTGCCAGAAGCATGCCAGGTCTGCCTCCAAGATACATTGCACTAGGCCATTCATGAAGCACCTCTCCTCAACCATCAAGAAGAAGGCCTCAGGTATAGCTTCTTCAGCTGCCGCTGTTACAAACTTGCATCAGAACCCTTTTGCTTTACTTTCAAGTGAAGACATTTTAGAGGTAGCTGCATCTATTGGAGTGGAGGCTAAGGGGACACACTCGATACACACCATCACGAATGCTCAGAAGGTCCTTGCTGATCACACTGATCAGCCAGGCCTCTCTGACTAGATATGTGTGGAAGCCTAGTGTGCTTCGAGATTATCCCTTGTTTTTTGTGCTGTTTTATCCTTATTCACTCATGAAGATCATAAGCTGGAACGTAAGAGGTTTGGCAACTCTACTAAATGCTCCTTTATAAAAGAAGGCATCCGCAGCTGTTCCCCCCATGTAGTATGCTTACAGGAAACGAAGCTGTGTAACCCAACATCCAACAAACTATCATCTGTGGGCGGCACTATTATTACTAATTGGATCCAATTAGACTCCATACAACGCTGCGGAGGTATCCTGCTAGGCTGGAATGACAATGTACTTGAATGCTCCTACGCAGCCTGCGATGTTTTCTCCATCTCAGCATCCTTCAAGAGCCGGTGCTCTGATGCGCAATGGTCTATTACCACTGTCTATGCACCCTTTGAGCTCAACGATAGGGAACTATGCTTCCACGAAATCAAGTACAGACGACAATTCCTCCATGATGCATGGATCCTTTGTGGAGATTTTAATGTTACCATCTCTGACTCTGAGAGATCTTGTGGTCGGGGCTCCTCCAGAGACATGAAATATTTCCGCGATGTTATCCAAGACCTTTCTTTGATTGATCTTCCCCTGTCAGGAAGGAAGTACACCTGGACAAATCTGCGTGCAACACCCTCTATGGCCAGACTTGACAGATTCCTCGTCTCCGCCGCTTGGGACCTTTACTACCCTGCTAGCATACAATCCTCCCTCCCAAGATATTCATCAGACCACTGCCCCATCGTCCTCGACAAAATGGCACTCCAACATCGTACCTTCCAATTCATGTTTGAAAAGGCATGGCTGTTGCAGCCCTCTTTTATCCCTGCAGTCAATAATTGGTGGCAACATTTCCACTGCACGGGCAATCCAGTCGATATTTTTCCCCGCAAGTTAGGCCTCCTCAGAAGGCGCATACGGAAGTGGCAATCAGAAACCCTGGGCACTATACCAACACGGAAAAAGCAGCTCCAAGAACTTCTCCTCAAGCTTGAGATTGAAGCTGAGTCTCTGCCTTCCCCCCCTGCCTCCCTAAAAGCCACTCAGCTTGAGCTTCAGAATTTGATCAAAGAAGAGACAATCTACTGGAGGCAGAGATCCCGTGTGCAATGGATCAAAGAAGGCGATGCTAACTCAAAATTCTTTCACTCCATTGCAAACGGGCGACGAAGGAGGAACTATATCCACAGCCTCAGCATTGACAACACTACCACAACCAACCCTGCAGCAATCCGAGGAGCATTCGAGTCTCACTTTCAAGCTATATGTGGTTCCGCCTCCATCTCTGACTTCAACATCGACTGGTCATCCCTCTACCCCACCAATTCTGTCAGCCTACACCACCTTGAAGAACCTGTCACTATTGAAGAGCTACACAAGGCAGTATTTGACATGAGCAGTGATAAAGCACCGGGCTCTGATGGTTTCTCAATGAGTTTCTATCATACATTTTGGGACACTGTCAAAGATGACCTACTTAGTATGATACATTTTGTCTATAGAGGTGATACAGATATAGGGCGCTTAAACTACCCCGACATCATCCTCATTCCTAAATGCGACGGGGCCAACTTAGTCACTGACTATAGACCAATCAGTCTTCTGAACTGCTCCCTAAAAATATTCACAAAGATACTTGCCAACAGGCTCAGTCCTGTCCTTCACTCCCTTGTGTCATCGTCCCAAAGCGCTTTTCTGAAAGGCAAGTCGACTGTCGACTGCTTCCTTGTAGCGCATGAGGCTATTAATCTGTGCAGCAGGAGAAACTCTGACACCCTTCTCTTTAAAATTGATTTTACAAAAGCTTTTGATACAGTAAGCTGGGATTTCCTACTCCAACTGCTTAAAGCCAGAGGCTTTGGAACATTATGGTGTAAATGGACTGAAATGATTCTCACCACAGCGAAATCCTTTATCATCATTAATGGAGAGAAGGGCAGACAAATCGACTCTAAACGTGGTCTAAAACAAGGCGACCCCCTCTCTCCGATGCTCTTCATCTTGGTGGTTGATGTCTTAGCTAAAATGTTGCAGCTCGGGAGAAGTAATGGCACTTTCTTACAGCTGCCGATCAGAGGACAGTTATCTCAACTCTCAGTTTCTCCAATTCGCAGATGATACCCTGTTATTCTGCAAAGGTGAGGAACAAGAGATTCTGAACCTCAAGATTGCCCTTCAGCTTTTCGCAAACATCTCTGGTTTAGCTATTAACTTTACTAAATCCTCTGTTGTTTATTTTGGTCGCTCTCAGGCCAAGCTTCATGCTTTCTCCACCATCCTAGGGTGCAAGGAAGACAGACTCCCTTTAACATATCTTGGCATGCCCCTATCCAAGGGCAAGCTGTGCAAGCGGCACTGGCAACCCCTCATTCTCAAAATTGAAAGGCGTTTATCGGTTTGGAAAGGTAAACTACTTTCTAAAGGGGGTCGGCTGGTCCTCATCAATGCGGTGCTAAGCGCCCTGCCTGTATACTTCGCATCCTTCTTCCGTCTTCCAAAATGGGTCATCAAACGTATTGATCAAGTCAGAAGCAGATTCTTCTGGTGCGGGGCTGACAAAGATTCGAGGGGTATTGCTTGCACAAATTGGCGTAACATCTGCCAACCCAAGGATCAAGGCGGCCTTGGAGTCCTGGAGTTGCAAACTTTCAATGAAGCTTTGCTTATGAAGTGGTGGTGGAACATTCATGCAACAGACTCCCTTGTCAGTCAAACCCTTCATGATTTATATTACAAAAGATCTTCTAAAGTTTTTGTTTGCCCACTGACGGCTTCCCACTTTTGGAAGGGTATCTTCCCTCTTCAAAACCAATTTCTTATCAATGTTCACTGGCAACTTGGCAATGGTGAGAAGATCTCTTTCTGGCAATCTAGATGGATTAATGGGCACAGTATAGCCACCCTCTACCCCTCGCTTGCTGCAGCAGCTTGGAACCCCCATGCTAAGGTTTCGTCTCAGGGTACATGGATACAGGGGGCCTGGCATTGGCAACCCAGACTAAACTGTATCACTTCGCAACCTCTCCATGCAGAGAAACAAAACCTTCTTCTAGCACTTGCAGAACTTCGTCCCTCTTATGAGCATGATACACCAGTGTGGAGACTAACACCTATGGGATCATACTCCGTATAGTCAGCCTACAAATTCTTCATTCTATCTGGATTGCGATCTCCCTTCTTCAAGACTATTTGGGCTTCATCAGCGCCATTGAAGTGCAAAATTTTCATATGGCAACTGAGTCATGGCCATATCAACTCCAAGGAGTTTTTGAGCCATAAGGGTTGGCCGGGGGACACGGCATGTGCAGCTTGCGCATATCCTATCGAGTCGGCATACCACATCTTCTTCTTATGCCCTGTGGCATTAGAGACCTGGCATTTCTTCACTGCACTTTTCCACATACATACATTCCCCATGACTGTGCATGATTGTTTTGCTTCATGGTGCCTTGGCACTTAGACACACAGCCACACTTGGCACCTCCTATCTATTGCTATATGCTGGAGTATCTGGATAGCTAGGAATGACTGTACTTTCTCTGCAAAGTCTTCTTCCTCTTGTGAGATTATTTCTAATGCAATTTTTTGGTTTCAATCTTGGTTAGATGGGATCGGCAGTGCGAAGAAAAAGCAGAAGATAGAATAAGAATTGACAGATGCGAATGTGCAAGAGCTTCTACTCCATGAGACACTGGTGCGCAGTGGCCAGTCTGCGAGTGATGAGGGAAGCTGTTCCTGGTGATTATATGGCTGTTCAGCGAGGATTTTTGGCCCCTGCGTGGGTACTTTATCTGGTTTTTTTGTGTTATGTCTGGACTTTTTTGGCCGGGTTAACGGCATGCATGTAGGCCTGTAGTCTCCTGTCTCTCTAGCTGACTGATCTTCAGACCATGATTTCAGTTTGCATACTGAAGTTGCTTGGTCTGCTTTTGTACTCTTAACTATTTTTCAGTTTTATATAAATCTTTTGTGAGGTAGGGACTTACCCTACCTTTTCCCTTCAAAAAAAAATAATATATTTTTTAAAATCCTGAATTCATGCTGAACTTTTACCGATTTTATCGGGTTATTTTCGAATTTCATACATTTGAATCTAACAGAAATTATTTCCGAATTCGTGACTGGCCGTACCTGCATTAATTAGTCTAAGATTCTGTATCTGGTGCTATACTGTTGAAGATGCTCAGGGGGGTATTGGAAGGTGAATGCTGTAGGGGTTTTTTTTGGGAGAAAAACAGTCACACTGCGTACCGCGCTTTTCATTTATTCACTACTCAAAATTTACGTAGAGAAAAACACGGACAGGTGCAGCGCATACATTAATTTATACTAGTATAATGCACGTGCGATGCATGTCTATAAAAAAATTTAGTCATTAAATTAAATGAATTTGTATTACACGTGCAATGCACCTAGTATTACGACTAAAGATCTACATGTGTAAACGGGCGCCTAAGAAATTACACTTGCCATAAAATTTTCAAAAACAGTTATAAGCTAGACTTTTCGTACAGTTTACACGCAATACATTTCCATTACACAACCCTTACCCATACATTTCAATCACAGTTTTATGATTAACCATCACAGATAATGATCTCTTTTTGAGTGATATAAAAAGGTTTATTTACAACAAACATTGATCAGATAATGAAAACTGAGCTATCATGGGGTATACGACAACTGATCAATGTATTCCCATAAACCGAGATTACAAATGAATATCAAGTCTCATCTAGCAAAAGAGTATCAATATAGTAAATAATCTATATGATAATATGATATATGCTTTGAAGTATAAATAGATTTCCTATTAAATTTGGTCTTCATGGAACAAACCAATACTTGATTAAAAGCCTTAACAAACATAAAAAGAACCATGGCTATTAAAATGCATTTCCTATTTTGTTTCTCCATGAGAAACAATTTTTTTTTGTCTTACTATATTTTTATTCTCATAATCAGTTAATATATATATAGTATTTACACAACAATGTAATATGATCTTCAAAACATTTAATTGCATGTGTATAATTCACTCTTATAAGATGAACTATACATAGAACAATTCTTTGTTGACTGGTCAATCAAGCTTGAGTTCTTGCTTTGAAGTATAAATATTATGATCAGTTAATATAGCTGTTGCCGCTAAATTTGGCGTGGGGGCAAACAGATGGAATTTGTGGATTCTTAGGAAAACTGAATAGCAAACCTGTATACCTGTTCCATCGGAGTTTGACGCTGACTCCTGCCGTACACCTGCAAAAAGTGCGAGACACTGGGGTTGTTCCCGGCGACGCACCCTCCGATGCTCAAGTCAGCAATCAGGAATGATTAAGAAAGAGCGTAAAAACTGGAGAAAGGTTGATTACCTCTTAATGGAGATGGATGGGGGGTATTTATAGGCGCCACTGGGATCAGATTAGGAATGTAATCCCTGTGGTTAGATAAGGAATGTAATCCCTAATCCCCAGTGAAAGGGTAGATACGAATCAGGGCCGTTGATTTGGATTAATTAGAAACCCTAATTCTATCCTTTCTGGACCGGGTTTGTTGCGGGTTGAAACCCGCACCTAGTTGAGGTGAATTCGTTCGCGGGTTAGTGGGTTTCCAAGAAGGAGAACCAGTACCCGCTTCAGACCCATTGGTAGGTGAAATTACCGTTTTACCCCTGAGCTTCAAGATTCGTGCCCCATCTGGACGGTTCCGATTTAACCCCATTTGTAGCCATATCACGAGCCCCCCACTCCTAAAGACTGAGTTTGATCAGCCTTTGAGGAGTAGTTTAACTGTTTTAGTGGCTAGTGGAGTTGTATCGGAGTCCGAATGGAGGGTTTTGAATCTCGAAGGGGGTAGTGAGGTAATTTTTGAAGCTGTAAGCTGCTCTTAAGCTTCTCTGAATATCCGATGGTTTTTATCTATTTTTTCGGATTATTTATTTAATTTTGCGATGTGTTAACCAGTCGTTCGGGGGCCTTCACAATACATTCTAGATAATAATTGTTCGTTCAAGGGTTCAAAAATATTCCCCCGAATTTATAATTATTTTCTAGAATTTCTAGTGAATTTTCCCGAATTTTTAGTAATTTTTTCGTAATTTTTAAATAAATAAAACGATTAAAATAAATAAAAATTAATTTTTAATACCTATTTATGGCATGGCCTGATCTGGGCCCTTTATCTGCGTCGAGCGCGATTTTCTGGGCGATCGGACAGTCGTAGTCGCTCGGCGGCATTTTTTCCCGTTTTGGAGCTCAGATGGACACTTGCTCGCCCGCCGACCGGAGGTCTAGGGGCTCGGCAGTCCGAGCGACGTGGCGCGATCTGTGCCGTCGGATCCCGGCATGAATCTCGAGGAGGCGCGTTTTCCAAAAAAATGTTATCTTGTCATTTAGCGCACGTGGCACGATCTGGACCGTTCATCACCAGAAGCGCGAATTTATGGAAGATCCAACGGTCGTAGTCGTTCGGCGGCTTTTTTCCCCGTTTTGGAGCTCGGATGGGCACTTGCTCGGCAGCCGACCGGAGGCCTAGGGGCTCGGCAGTCCGAGCAACGTGGCGCGATCTGAGCCGTTGGATGGTGGCACGAATCTTGAGACGGGCCCAGTTCCCAAGAAAATACTATCTTGTCGTTTAGCGACGCTGGCAAGATCTGGGCCGTCTGATCGAGATCTTACACGAATGTTGAGGGAAAAGTAATTTTTCTTCGTTTTGGGGCTCAGATGGGCACTTGCTCGGCAGCCGACCGGAGGTCTAGGGGCTCGGCAGTTCGAGCGACGTGGCGCGATCTGAGCCGTTGCATGGTGGCACGAATCTCAAGACGGGCCCAGTTCCCAAGAAAACACTATCTTGTCGTTTAGCGATGCTGGCAAGATCTGGGCCATCTAATCGAGATCTTACACGAATGTTGAGGGAAAAGTGATTTTTCTCCGTTTTGGGGCTCGGATGGGCACTTGCTCGGCAGCCGAGCCGGACTCTTTGATGTTGGTGTCTGATCGCGCGTCGCTCGGATCTCTATCCCGTGTGTGCCGAGCTATTCGACTTGTATCGAAACGTTTTGCCTTTTCGCCAACCGTTGCTGCTCGGGTACAAAGTCGTTTGGGCTTTCGTAATGCTTCAAAAGCTGATCAAGAGTCGCGCCCTTACGTTACGAAGTCCAAGAGACTTTTTCTTTTACTATAAGTCTTCACTCCCCCACCCCCAGTCTCATTATTCACTTTTACTTTCTTACTCAAGTTTTTACTCTTCACCATCGAAGTTTTTAGCTCCCGGGTGGCGCTGCTAGCTGTCGCGGCAAGACGTTTCTTTGCTCCGGCAAACTTTTCCGGCCGTAATAGTCACTTCAAGGTCAGTCTCTCTCCTCTCTCTTTAGAAAAAATGGTTAAGATTACTTCTTCGGATGAGACCCCCGCCTCGGACCGAGTCGTTAGCCGAGCGGGTAAAGAGAAGGAGGTGGTAGATCCGACCGAGCAGACCGTGGTTCGGCCGAGCGAGAGTGGTGAGGTCGCCAAGCCGCTCCAGGAGGTTTCGGCGAGGTCCCGGAAGGGTAAGGGAGTGGTTACGGTCATAGAGCAGCCGAAGACGACAGGGGAGTTCGGTCGGCAGCCGATCTCTCTGTCGAGCGTGGGGGGAGTACGGAGCTACTCCGAAGATATGCTGGAGAAGGTGACCCAGGGCACCGCCAAGTCGGTAGAGGAGAACGAGCCGAGAGAGATGTCCGAGGTGGACCAGATCTCTTCGGTTCTTACTGAGGCTGATCTGCAACGGATCCGGACTGGATTCCAGATCCCTGCCGAGTATGGGCTACTTCTCCCCGGGCCCGGTTTCTGAGCCTGTACGTCGTCTTCGGCTGACGCGTGCATTTTTCCGGTCGACTCCTTGGCCGCCGGGCTTCGCTTTCCGTTGCATCCGTTCATTGCCGAGGTCCTCAATTGGTACGGCCTGAGTCCTGCCCAGCTGATGCCGAACACTTGGAGGCACGTCTTGGCGTTTGTTCTTCAGTGTCAAGAGATCGGCGCCGAGCCAAGTCTGTTCCTCCTTCGGAGCCTCTACCGTCCTTGCAAGCCGAACAGGAACGAGCAGAGGTTCTACCTTTCGCCGCGGACAGGCGTGAAGTTGATCGAGAACCCGGACTCGATCAAGCATTGGAAGGAGAAGTACTTCATTGTCCGAGCTCCCGAACCTTGGGCAATTCCGATAGCTTGGTCGAGGGAAGGCCTGCCCAAGCGAGCGAAGAAGGAGCCAGTGCTTAGTGACGAGGAGACGGAAGTTCTCAAGAAACTCCTCGGCCTGCCTACGCTAAGTTGGAAGGACATCACCGAGGAGGCTTTGTTCCGAGGGGGTCTCAGTCCGATCGACCCCAGTACGCCTCTGATATTTTTACTTTTTCCTTGAAGTTCTTGAAAATTTTTCTAAGTTTTTTCATTCGGTTTGTGCAGAGTCTTCCGGCATGGACTATAGGGCATTGATGGCGAAGGCCAAGGCAGCTAGGGAGCAGGAGGCGAGGAAGAAAAAGTGACCTTCGATGGGGCCTCAGGGCGGCCGAGTGCCGAAGATACCTTCGGTCCCAAAGACTGCTGACCTGCTGGTGGTCAAGGTCCCAGAAGCCGATCCCGAGCAAGACCTGGTCGCGGCCTCCGATCTCCCATCCTCGGATGCACCGACTCCAACGGCGAAGACAGATGCTCCTGGCTCGTCGAGCGGCACGTTCAACGTGAGCGCGGCGTTAGCCCTTCAAGTTCCGCCCCTCACTACCGAAGCGGAGAAGATTCTGACCGAGGAGCATAAGCAGATCTTCATCCCCTACTGGCAAGTAATGAAGGTCGACGGCTTCTTGGGGGACGGCAACATTTGTATGCAGGCGGTGAAGCACCTGCCGACCCCCAAGGACCGAGCGGCGCTTAAGTCCAGAGAGGTCGGGGACGCTACAATGCAGATCGCTCGGAACACGATGTCGGTAAGTAGACCGAACACCTTCGCCTTGAAGCATTTTTTGCATAATTTTCCAAGTTTTTTGGTCCGAATTCTAACTGTTTGCTCTCTTTTCAGACCCTCTGCCACTTTAACTTTTTGCTCGAAGAGTTCGCGAGCAAAGAACAGGAGCTGACGGCGCTGTACGACCGGAAGAGGTCGGAGCGTGCGAAAGCTGTGAAGCTGTTCGAAGCTGAGCAACTCCTCTCGGCAAAATGCGGTGCCGAGGAGGTGGGGTTGGAGGCGAAGCTGGCCTAGTCTATGCAGCGGTCGACGGACGAGGCAGCCGAGCTCGAGGCCTCGGAGAAGGAGAATGCCGTGCTTAAGGAGGAGCTGGCCAAAGCACGGTCGGAGGCGGAGGAAGCTCGGAAGGAGTCCGAAAGGATCATGGCAAAGCACCAATCGAAGGTGGCGAAGGAGAAGAGGGCTGTCCAGCAAGAGGCCGAGGACCACATGTTCAAGAACATGGAGGATGCATACGGCCGAGCCCTACTTCATATCGCAGCTCGAAACCCGGGGTTCGACACCTCCTCCTACCACTTCTACGACCCTGTGGAGGGGGAGGAGGAGCTTCCTTTGGCAATGCTCGGCCCCGAGGGACAGACCGACGGTGTCGAAGGCACGGGCGAGACCGAGGCCGAGGGTGAAGAGGAGGACAGCTCCGAGGACGGCGACGAGGACGAGGACAAAGGGATCGTCGAGGGGTCGGAAGTCCCGAGCGACAAAAAGGTCGACCCCTGATTTGGTTGCGTCTTTAGTCTTCTTTTTTTTTTTTTTTGTTGTTGTTGTGTAAGCCTAACTGCGGACTGACCACCACTCTTGTAAAGCTTTTTGAGTTTTGAATGAAAACACTTTTTGCTTGGCCAAAAATTCTCCAAATGTTAGACCTCGGATTTTGTGTTTGACTAGTCACAAAATTTCTCCAAGTGTTGGGCATCGAATTTATCTTTGCTTTTCAGGTGAAGTTTGGTCCGATCACGGAGGTTTCGTATCTTCGTAAGGAGCTGAAAGAAACGAAGCGAGAGCTTTCCCATAGCCGAGAGAGGTGGTTTTATATGCTCTTGAAGTTGGAGGAGATAAAAGCAGCTGCGAGGGGGTATTGTCGTGAGTTGAAGCAACTACGGAAGCAACCCCAAGCTTCTCATCTCGAAGGTGAGACAGAGCGGCTTCGTAGGGAGCTTTTTGTTGTCGAGCAAAAGAATAACGAGCTATTGGCCGCGATCCGTCACTTGGAGGTAACTGAGAAAGAAAATTCGGCGAAAGAAGAGAAGTTAGCTTCCGAGTTGGAGAGGTTGTCATCTGAACGCCAAGAGTTGTTGGCCAAGATCGACAAGCATAGGAGGATTACGATAGACAGGGGGATCGAGGTCACCCATTATCGACGTCTTGTGACCGATAGTGCCAATGTTGCAGGCTCTTCAAGACCTCCTCGTTTGATGATGTCGACACAGGATGATGTCCTGAGAGATAGAATTATCGAGCTGGAGGAAGAGATTGCGTCGCTCAAGCCTCTGCCTAAGAGGGCCAACGTTCGTAGTACGTCGTGTACTCGCGAAGAGAGCGAGAAAGGAATTACTTTCTACGAACTTGCGACTCGTTTGCCTGCGGTGAGGCGGAGTCCTGCTGACGCTCAGAGTGGTGTAGCCGTCTCGTCTAGCGGCGCCTCAGTTGGTGCCACAGTTAGAGTTAGCGGCGGAGGGGGATCTCGCTTCACTGGTTTGGAATCGAGCTCGGAGGTTAGGCGTTGCCGCCCCCGCGTTTCCTTGAACCGGAGCGCTCCCCTTCCGAAGAGGCACTAAACAAGTTGTATTATGTTCCTTTAAGTTATTGTAAAACTTTGCTGTAGCGTCGGTCTAGTTGTATGTAGAGCTACTTTATTTGAATAAAAACCTTTGCTTTGCTTCTGATGCTGCATTGGGAATATTGGCTTCATGTGTTGGACTTCGGCAATGTTTGAAATTTTGTTGTTTGTTTCTTCTTCTTCTCAGCTCGTGGCGGTAGTTCAAGACGTTGAGCCCACTCGCTCGGATGACCACGCTCGAGCCGAGGTTGGCTCGGGGGTGACGAGGCTGTGCTTGGCGAGGTGCCGAGAGCGGCTCTATGAAGTCGAGCTGGGATTGCGCCGAGCCGAAAGCGAGCAGAACCATCTTCAGCTCATCCTAGGTCGGCGAGACATCGAGATCCGGCGTCTGGAGAGCAGGATCACCGAGATGACCCTCATAGGAGAGGACGAAGGTTTGTCGACCGCCTTTAGCAATGCCCTTCGGATCCAGTGCGTTCGGCACAATTTGTCGAAAATAGCAGTGGAGAGGGACGATCTGCTTTCTGAGATCCGTCACTTGCAGACTGTAGAGGCGGAGCTTCGGACGGAGGGAGAGGGACTGACAGCCGAGGTTGCCAAACTGACGTCCGAACGGGACACTGATGATCCTTTTCAAAGCCAAGTGTAGTGGGTCGGCCTTGTAATTTTTGTACTTTTAGGCCTTGTAACCTTGTTGTATGGAAGAGTCGCTTTGCACTGTATCCTAATTATTAATAACATTTCTTTCTCGAACTTGCATATCCTTTGTAGCTTTGTGTAGTCGTTTTGTTTGAGACTGTGTTCATCGTGTCGAGGTCCCTGAGCCGGCCTCTTGCTTGTTCGCGGTTCGGCGACATAAGCGTTCGGCCAGTGGTGCCGAGCAGCGCTTCGGTCTCCTAATCTTGCGAACTTGCGAGGTGAGTTGAGCCTTACCTAATAGTGGGCTCGCTGACCATCGTAAGAGTAGTTCGACGGTTGTGGGAGCAACTCTGACTTGCGAACTACCTCTAGCTCGCTTAGGGGCGAACTTGCGAGGTAGAATCGAGCCAAGTGTTGGACCCCGAAACCATCATTAGAGTTCAACGGTCGTGGGAGCAATTTCGAATGGCGACCCACTTCTAGCCCGCTTAGAAGCGAGCTTGCGGAGTAGAATCGAGCCAAGTGTTGGACTCCGGAACCATCGTTAGAGTTCAACGATCGTGGGAGCAATTCCGAATGGCGACCCACTCCTAGCCCGCTTAGAAGCGAGCTTGCGGAGTAGAATCGAGCCAAGTGTTGGACTCCGGAACCATCGTTAGAGTTCAACGGTCGTGGAAGCAATTCCGAATGGCGACCCACTCCTAGCCCGCTTAGAAGCGAGCTTGCAGAGTAGAATCGAGCCAAGTGTTGGACTCCGGAACCGTCGTTAGAGTTCAACGGTCATGGGAGCAATTCCGAATGGCTACCCACTCCTAGCCCGCTTAGAAGCGAGCTTGCGGAGTAGAATCGAGCCAAGTGTTGGACTCCGGAACCATCGTTAGAGTGAAGAGTAAAGGCAGAGAGATGTACGCAATCTTTACAAGTAAAATATGAAAAAACTTTCTTTATTGATGACTAAGCCGGCTGCTTCTAAAGTTGCGAGCCGTTATTACAAGAGAAAAATAAAAGAAAATTATTACAAGTAATAGGAGGGGAACGGTTCAACATCTCAAAGTGCTTAGAGAGGCGCTGGTACTCTCTCTTGGTACTTCAAAAGATGGTCGGCATTCCATGTCCTACGGATCTCCCTGCCTTCGAGGTCTTCTAGTCTGTATGTACCGGGGCGGACTACTTTAGCGATCTTGTAGGGTCCCTCCCAATTTGGGGCCAATTTGCTCTTCTGTCCTGGAAATGAGATGGCCAATTTCCTGAGGACCAGGTCCCCTTCTTTGAGGTCTGTGGGGCGGACTCTCTTGTTGTATGCCGACTCGATCTTTCTTTGGTAGCTTTGTTAACGAATGGCAGCTCTTTCTCGGATCTCATCTATCAGGTCTAGACTTGCTCGGAGATCTCTGGCATTTTGCTCTTCTTCATAAGCTATCAGATGTGGAGAGGGTATTCCGACTTCTAGAGGGATGGTGGCCTCGGACCCATAGATGAGATTAAATGGGCTCTCTCCTGTGGGGGTCCGTTTAGTGGTGCGGTAGTTCCACAGCATGTTGGGAAGCTGATCGACCCATAAGCCTTTGGAACACTTATCTAACCTCTTCTTAATGCCGAAGAGGATCTGTCGGTTAGCATTTTCGGCTTGGCCATTCGACTGGGGATGAGAAACGGAGGAGAACCGATGTTGGATGGCAAGGTCCTCGCATAGGGCTCGGAAGGCGACCCTGGTGAATTGTGTTCCGCTGTCTGTTATCAGGACCCTAGGGACGCCGAATCGGCAGATCACGTTCATCCAAAAGAATTGAACAACCTTGCTCTCGGTGATCGTGGCTAGGGGCTCGGGCTCTATTTATTTCGAGAAGTAGTCGATCGCCACGACTAAGAATTTGAACTGACCAGGAGCTAGGGGAAATGGCCCTAGTAAATCCATCCCCCACATTGCGAAGGGGATCAGACTTGATAGGGAAGTGAGTGGAGCTTGAGGGAGGCATCGGATGTCAGAGTACTTCTGACAGGAGCTGCATTGCCGAACGTACTGTTCGGCGTCTCGTAGGAGAGTGGGCCAGAAATATCCGTAATTCAATACTTTGCGGGCTAAGGATCTGGAGCCGGAATGTGCCCCGCCAATGCCCTCGTGAAGCTCTTGTAGGGCGTAGTCTGCCTGTTCGGGGGAGAGGCATCTCAGGTAGGGTTGGCCGTCTACCTGTGTGAAGGAGCATTTGTATAAGATACCTCCGATCAGTGTGTAACGCTCAGCTCGGGTTCTCACTCTTCGAGCTTCCTTCGGATCCTCGGGGAGGAGTCCATCCCTTAAGAACTCGACGAGGGGTTTCATCCAGTTGTCTTCGAGCAGGACAGGTAGTGCCTCCATGGAGTCGGGGGTTTCGTCCTCTATACTCGGCTTCAGAAGGACCTCTATCAGGACGGTCTGCTCGAGACCTTGCAGGGAGGAAGAGGCTAGTTTGGAGAGGGCATCGGCCTGAGCATTTTCTTCTCGGGGTATTCTTTGGATGAGGGCTTCTTTAAACAGTGCCATGAGGCCCCTGACCTTGGCTAAGTATTTGACCATCCTGTCATCATGTGCTTCGTACTCGCCGAGAACTTGATTCACGACTAGCTGAGAGTCGCTAAAGATCCGGAGGCGCTGTGCCCCTGCATTTCGGGCCATTCCAAGGCCGGCTATGAGTGCCTCGTATTCTGCTTCGTTGTTCGAGGCCTTGAAGTTTATACGGAGGGAGTATTGGAGGATGAAGTCATCCGGGCCTGCCAGAATGACCCCTGCTCTGCTTCCCTCGTTGCAGGAGGATCCGTCCACATAAACCGACCAGATAGGCAGCCCCTTCGTCGCTTGATCGGACTCGGGGATGGTACTTTCAACTATGAATTCTGCTAAGGCCTGAGCCTTGATCGCGGTCCGAGGCTGATAAGTTATATCGTGCTGGCTCAGCTCGATAGACCACTTCATAAGACGACCGGAGGTCTCCGGCTTGTGAAGCACTTGCTTCAGTGGTTGGTCGGTCAGAACGACCACCGAATGAGACTAAAAGTACGGGCGGAGTTTTCTCGCGGCCATCACCAGGGCGTAAGCCATCTTTTCTATTCTCGGGTAGCGGAGCTCGGCATCCCGAAGTACCTTGCTCATGTAGTAAATAGGCTTTTGAGCCCGGTCTTCTTCTCCTACCAAAACTGCACTGAGGGTCTGCTCGGAGGCTGCCAGGTAGAGGTAGAGGGATTCACCAGGGATTGGTTTGCTGAGGAGGGGAGGATTGACGAGGTAAGCCTTGAGCTGGTCGAAGGACTCCTGTTGCTGTTGTCCCCATTCAAAACCTTTAGCCCCCCTGAGGGCCTTGAAGAAAGGGAGGCATTTCTCCCCGGACTTCGAGAGAAAGCACCCTATGGCGGCGAGGCAGCCTGTCAGCCTCTGAACTTCCTTAACATTCTTGGGAGGGGCCTTGTCTAGTATGGCCTTGATCTTCTCAGGGTTTGCTTCAATTCCTCATTGGCTGACCATGAAGCCGAGGAACTTTCCCGACGAGACACTGAACGCACACTTGTTCGGATTGAGTCTCATATTGTGCTTTCTCAAAATGTCAAACGCTTCTTGGAGGTCGGTCACATGATCGGTGCCTCGGATACTTTTTACAAGCATGTCGTCAACATACACCTCCATGTTTCGGCCGATTTGAGTTTGGAAAACCTTGTTGACGAGGCGTTGGTATGTGGCTCCTGCGTTCTTCAGACCGAAGGGCATAACCCTGTAGCAATAAAAGCCTTGATCGATCACGAATGATGTCTTCAGGATATCCGGGGGGAACATCCGGATCTGGTTGTAACCTGAGAAGGCGTCCATGAAGCTGAGGAGTTCATGTCCCGAGGTGGCGTCAATCAAAGTGTCAATACTCGGAAGAGGGAAGGGATCCTTGGGGCAAGCCTTGTTGAGGTCGGTAAAATCAATACAAATCCTCCAAGTCCCATTGGACTTCTTCACCATCACTACATTTGACAACCACTCAGGATAGTTCACTTCTTGTATGAACCGAGCTTTTAAGAGCTTGTCCACCTCCTCTTTTATAGCTAACTGGCGCTCGGGGGCAAACTTGCGTCTTTTCTGCTGAACTGGTATCGACCCCGGGTAACACTGAGGTGATGAACTAAGAGCTCTTCTGAAATTCCGGGCATATCTGCAGCTGACTAAGCGAAGAGGTCTCGGTGCCTTCGGATGCACTGTACAATGTCCGAGCATAGGGCGGACGGGAGGGTCTTGCTAATAAAGAACTTGCGAGTTGGATCCTGCTCAGAGAAGAGCACTTCCTCCAATTCGTCCAACGGCTCGGACGTCGGCCTGGCAGCTTCTTGGGGGATTTCCAGAGTTTCTAAGGAAAGGACGGGACCGAGGGTAGAGGTCATATAGCACTTATGGGCCGTTTCCTGATTGCCCCTTACTTCCCCTACTCCGGCTCGAGTGGGAAACTTCATTTTGAGGTGGTAGGTAGAAGGGACGACTTCAAGGGCGGCTAGGCCGGGCCGACCCAGAATGACATTGTAGGCTGTGGGGACATCTACGACCATGAAGTCCATCGACTCCGTTCGGGTGGTAGGAGTTTTGTCAGCGGTTACGTCGAGGGTAATCACCCCTTCAATAGTCACTGGCACTCCCGTGAATACATGGAGCGTGTAGCCGGCAGGCTTGAGTCTGTCTCGGGAGAGCTTTAGGCCTTTAAAAGCGGCGAGGAAGAGGATGTTAACGGAGCTGCCGTTGTCTACTAGGATCCTCTCGACTTTGAAATTCGCCATGTGGAGGCTGATGACGAGTGCGTCACAATGAGGGGTGCGGACACCTTCAAGATCTTCGTCTGAGAACGTGACGGGCACTCCGAGGCCTTTGGGAGGAGGGGTGGTGCGAACCGAATTGACTTCTCTTATAAATGCCTTTCGAGAGGAGTTTGAGGAGCCCCCCATTGGGCCCCCGTGAATGAGGTGCAGAACACGCTCCTCTTCGAAGTCGGGCGTGTCATCGCGCTCCGGACGCTTATTAGCCCCCCGAGGCGGGGGAGGAAGGTCGGCTCGGTCATTTTTCACGAATCTGGTCAGCTGCCCCCTCTAGATAAGGGCTTTTATCTCATTCTTCAGGGCCCGACAATCATTGGTGTCGTGCCCATGGTCTCGGTGATAACGGCACCACTTCTCTTTATCCCGTTTCTTGGTAGGGGTGTTCATTCTCGGAGCAGGAGGTATGATCCCTTCCTTCTCAACTTCCATTAGAATGGTAGAGACATTAGTGATGAGGGGAGTAAACTTCTCGAATCTGGGGAGAGGTCGGCGCTGGCCGGCATTATCCTTCTGGAGCTTCTTGGCTCCTTCCTCTTCTGTTCCCTTTCTCTTAAACCCGGAGGAAGACCCCTCCAAATTGGGGCGGTGCTCGGCTTCTTCGGCCCTAATATACTTTTCGCTTCGGAGGAGGAGGTCGGAAAAGTTCTGTGGGGGTTTCTTGGCAAGGGAGGAGCGGAGGTTAGAATTGAGGACATTAGATTAAAATGCTGCTGCAGCGACCGACTGGTCGAGGGATGCTATGGACCGGGCTTCAGCTGTGAACCTCTTCACATAGTCTCTCAGCTTCTCACCCTTCTTCTGGTGGGGGTACAGTAGCGAGATGCTGGTCTTCTCAGTTCTACGGCTACTTACAAAATGGGTGACGAAGAGGGTCTCGAATTGTTCGAAGGAGAATATTGAGGACGGGGCAAGGCGAGAGTACCATTCTCGAGTTGGACCCTTGAGAGTTGCAGGGAAGGTTTTACAGAGTAGAGCATCGGAAGCTTGATGGATGAGCATTAGGGTCTTGAAGCTCTCGATGTGATCAACGGGGTCGGTTTCCCCAGAATAGGTCTCAAATTGAGGGGGTTTGAAGCCGATCGGCACAGGTGCATCCATTATGGTTCAGGAGAAAGGAGGTCTGCTAGGACGAAGGGTCCTTCCTCTAAGTTCCTCTTCTCGGTCTAATTAACCCAAGCGCCTCTTCATTTCATGGAGACGGCGGTACACAGCGTCGTCCCTTCGACGGTAATCAGCTGAGCCTCTAGACTCGTCTTCGTATGAGGGAGAGCGGGGGCTACGACGACGGTAGCTCCTGGAGCGGCGAGGACTTTGCTCATGCCGGGAGTTGCTGGGAGCTGGAGGAGGAGATGGGGACCATCGGCGAGGACTTCGGACCGGAGGAGGAGAGGGGATCTTGGGTGTATTGGTGTTGGGACGGAGATTGAGAGCTTGTAGGACGGTCGCTTGGAACTGCTGGAACTCGGCACGGGTAATGGGTGCCTCATTGTTCCTAGGCTGTTACCGACCTGCAGGAGAGTGTGGCCTTCTTCGGTAATGCTCGGGGGACTCTCTCTGCCCCCTTTGGATAGGGGACCTTCTGTATTCTCGGCGGAGAGGAGACCGCTCATCCGGACGGTGTTGGCGGGAGGTTCCCTCTCGGGCCCGCTTTTCATCCGGATGGCGGCGAAAATCCTCATCCTTCTGCCGATTGAGGGCGGTGTTGCGGAGACCGGAAGCTCGGGGATGATGGGAGGCCATAGAGTCCGAAGAGGCATTGTGGATGGAGACGTGGTCCTGGTGAAGAGGTTGTTTCTGGGGGTTAGGACCCTTAGGAGGTGGCTGATTCGAAGGAGGAGGAGGAAGTTCCTGTTGGAGCGGATCTTCCGCTAGAGGAGGAAGTTGCCCCTGCTGTTAGGTAGGCTGGATGGGAATTTCTTGCTGCTGATCGGGATTGGGTCCTCGGTTGGACCCTCTGGATCTGACTTTTCTAGGAGGCATGGCCGGAGCGGATCTGACCAACGGAAAGAGGGGAGGTTGCTATCGTTTGTTTCCCACAGACGGCGCCAATCTGTTGCCGCTAAATTTGGTGTGGGAGCAAACGGAAGGAATTTGTGGATTCTTAGGAAAACTGAATAGCAAACCTGTATACCTGTTCCGTCGGAGTTTGGCGCTGACTCCTGCCGTACACCTGCAAAAAGTGCGAGACACCGGGGTTGTTCCCAGCGACGCACCCTCCGACGCTCAAGTCAGTAATCAGGAATGATTAAGAAATAGCGTAAAAACTGGAGAAAGGTTGATTACCTCTTAATGGAGATGGATGGAGAGTATTTATAGGCGCCGCTGGGATCAGATTAGGAATGTAATCCCTGTGGTTAGATAAGGAATGTAATCCTTAATCCCCAGTGAAAGGATAGATACGAATCAGGGCCGTTGATTTGGATTAATTAGAAATCCTAATTCTATCCTTTCTGGACCGGGTTTGTTGCAGGTTGAAACCCGCACCCAGTTGAGGTGAATCCGTTCGCGGGTTAGTGGGTTTCCAAGAAGGAGAACCAGTACCCGCTTCAGACCCATTGGTAGGTGAAATTACCGTTTTACCCCTGAGCTTCAAGATTCGTGCCCCATCTGGATGGTTCCGATTTAACCCCATTTTTAGCCATATCAATAGCCTTAACTGATAAATATTATGATGAGGTCAGTACCCATAGATAGCCTTAATATAGCCTAGGTACATTTTGTGAATGGAACACAGAATATACGGGTCTCTAATATCCATCAAAATAATGTCACCGGTTCTAAAAAGCAGTATATAGCCTGGGAGATAAGGAACACCAGAAATATGATTTACAAATGGTGCAGCTTCTGAATAACGATAGATAACATGAATACTTCGAGTCCGTAGATTGCAGCCAAATAATACTATTTCGTTCTCACTTGTGTTTTTTCTGCAGTTACAGTAGAATTTATCCTGGGGGGCACATAATATATGTCATGGAAATTAGTAAACACTAAATATTAAACTACTGTAATAAAAGATAACTGGACAAACTAAAGAACACAAAAAACAGGATAACAGGGCACTGCACCTGTTCATTAGAATTGCCAGCCTAGGGTTACTTTCATCCTTAATTTCACCTGGGATAAAGCACATGCTCCAAATTGTACCACGAACAGGGATCTTTGAAGTGTCCTTAACAGTTTTTGCCTCTCCTTCACTTTCTGATGGATAGGTAATTTTCTGAAATTATGACATGGGAAGATCTTCAAAATCTGAAATAAGTACTTTAACAAATTAGGGATCATATTTATATGCAGAGAGCGCTGTCTAAATCTATACTATGAATGGATTTTAATTACTTTCTAGTAATCACCCATGCATTGATAGGCCATTCATTTTAGTCAAATTTATACGCACAGAAGGTATGAATGGATTTTATATATGCAGAGAAATGCACGTGTATAATTCACTCTTAAATATGATCGCAGAGAATGGATCATATTTATATATGCAGAGAAGGTATGAATGAATTTTAATAACCGTATAGTAATCACCCATGCATTGATGGGCCATTCATTTTAAAACGTGTGCACGGACCACTATGGGAAAACAAAAGGACTGCATGATCTACTAATTATTTCATGCATGAGATACTGATTATTTAATTGGTTTCTTAATTACCGTATAGTAATTATTTATATAGTAATTATTTATATATGCAGAGAAGGTATGAATGGATTTTAATTACCGTATAGTAATCACCCATGCATTGATGGACCATGCATGAGATACTAATTTTTTACATATGCAGAGAAGGTATGAATGGATTTACATTTCTCTTCACTACCTTAGGTGGCACATTCCAATAGGTAGGAGAAGATAGAGTAGGTGGGGGAACTCTCCAATAGGATTATGCCACCTAAGGTAGTGAAGAGAATGATAGTGAAATTGGTAATGGCTAAAGCATTACTCTTTTTTTATATATGCAGAGAAGGTATGAATGGATTTTAATTACCGTATAGTAATCACCCATGCATTGATGGGCCATTCATTTTAAAACGTGTGCACGAACCACTATAGTAAAACGAAAGGAATGCATGATCTACTAATTATTCCATGCATGAGATACTAATTATTTAATTGGTTTATTATTTCAACAAAGTTTAGATAGGAATTGGGTGGCATGCAAATGTTAATTTATTAGTCATGCAAATTATATTTTTTAACCCTAGATATTTTTTTAGCCTTTTATGTTGATGGGGGCATGATAGTAAAAATCCGCTAAAATAGGGCTTTTCTTAATAATAGTATAGATAGATAGATGAGGGCATGATAGTAAAAAGCCGCCAAAATAGGGCTTTGCTTAATAATAGTAGAGATAGATTAAATGAAACTCATTCCATATATAAATTGAGCTTCGTAATTTTTCAATCTCCGTACTTGCAAGAAGAAAAAAAATCAAAGTAGATGGTTATATACAAAATCAAAATAAGAATCATCTCATTCTCTTCATCTATTAAAAATCAAAATAAGTGAAAATCTTCAATCTCTGCACTCATATACATGGTTAAACCTAGACGCAGATGACCAATATAGTTTCTTATTTGGTGGGCATGGGGAGGACAAATGCGACTAAAATATTTAATCAAACTCAGAAAAAAGAAAGAAGCAACAACAACAATAATTCACGACTACAAATATCAATCAAAAGTGAGTAACCCCCTAATTCCTCAATGGGGCCAAAACTTGAATCAATTTGGTGGCAAATACAACATTTGGAAGTTGAGTTTACCTGCATATAGACGAATGGTTTCAATTCGAGCAACCTCTTTCGCGAGCAAATGCAATTCTGCTACATCCAAATTCCCCCCTTTCTCACAGCCCATACACCCAAACCCATCTGAAAACCCACCAAACAAAAATCCATCAAACAAACATAAAGTGATGAATCATAATTTTTTTATATAAAAAGATTAGATTTTTATGGGACGAAACGAACCAGGACGCAATAGGATTCGGGGCATGGGCAGAGTGGGAGGTCCATTTTGATGCGGCAATGGAGAGCTTGGAGAAGAGGTTGGCGATGTGCCGCTCTAAATGGGAGCATTCGGAGTTGAGTTGAGAAGAGAGGGAGTGGGTTTTTGAGAGATCTTGATGGTTCTTGAAATGCTGGTTCAGGAACCCAAACATTTTTATTAGGAAGGATATTCAGCGGTGAGGGTTGAGATTGAGGATGGGGTTTGGAGGAGGGGGAAGGAGCAGTCGTTGTCGTCGTCGAGTTCATCGCCGTCGAAGCCTTCGAAGTGGGCGGCCGCGGCGAGGAGGAGGAAGAAGATGGAGGTTGGTTTCGCCATGGCTAGAGAGAGAAAGAGGAGAGAGAGAAGGGATTAGATTGTTCTGGATTTTGAGGGCGGTGGGGATTTTGAGAGAGAAAGGGAGAGGAATCGACGGGAGGGGGGATTTTTTTTTTGAGGGAGAGAGAGTTTGATTTGAGTGAAAATTACGGTTGTGACCTTTGGGATCAGGGGTAAATTTTGACAGATTTAACCCTACATTATTTTTTAGGTGTGTTATGTTTATAAGGGCATGATAGTAAAAAGCCGCAAAAATGAGGCTTTGCTTAATAATAGTATAGATAATATATTATGCTAAATTATTTTTGTCTATAATTTTTTCTTTTTAAAATAAAGATAAAAAATGAGAGTAAATGTAAGAGACAACTCTCACACTCTTGCTCCATCCAAATTTTGAATTGGAATCATATCTCTTAATCAAACTTTAAAGATCGTGCAATAATGTATAGATGCTATTAGATGAATCTTTCAAAACTAGTTTTATTATTTTCTCATTTTTAAAAGTTATGTACAATATTGTACAGAGTTATTCTATCAATACAATATATTATGTTGAAACCACTTTTGATCCAAAGGTTTTTTTCTCACTTTTTTTTAAATAAAAAAAAACGCAAATGCAAGAGGTAAGTAGTACTGTCACAAAAGTCCAAAATCCGAAACCGACTAGGACACGACAGTGGACCGGAATCAACCTGATCTATTGTTGGTAGGTTTGGGTCCTAAAATAGGACCCGTTCATATTTTTGGTTCAGGTCCGAGTCAGCTAAAAATGGACCCGACCTGTACCCGGACTTGGTCTATTGTGCGTAGGGTCCGGGTCTTAAATTAGGACCCCTTCATATTTTTGGGCCCGGTTGGGTTTAGCTCAAAATGCACCTGATCTTGATCCGGATAAAGATAAAAAATTATAACCTCCCAGTTAATAGGGCTTTGCTTAATAATAGTAGAGATAGATTAAATGAAACTCATTCCATATATAAATTGAGCTTCGTAATTTTTCAATCTCCGTACTTGCAAGAAGAAAAAAAATCAAAGTAGATGGTTATATACAAAATCAAAATAAGAATCATCTCATTCTCTTCATCTATTAAAAATCAAAATAAGTGAAAATCTTCAATCTCTGCACTCATATACATGGTTAAACCTAGACGCAGATGACCAATATAGTTTCTTATTTGGTGGGCATGGGGAGGACAAATGCGACTAAAATATTTAATCAAACTCAGAAAAAAGAAAGAAGCAACAACAACAATAATTCACGACTACAAATATCAATCAAAAGTGAGTAACCCCCTAATTCCTCAATGGGGCCAAAACTTGAATCAATTTGGTGGCAAATACAACATTTGGAAGTTGAGTTTACCTGCATATAGACGAATGGTTTCAATTCGAGCAACCTCTTTCGCGAGCAAATGCAATTCTGCTACATCCAAATTCCCTCCTTTCTCACAGCCCATACACCCAAACCCATCTGAAAACCCACCAAACAAAAATCCATCAAACAAACATAAAGTGATGAATCATAATTTTTTTATATAAAAAGATTAGATTTTTATGGGACGAAACGAACCAGGACGCAATAGGATTCGGAGCATGGGCAGAGTGGGAGGTCCATTTTGATGCGGCAATGGAGAGCTTGGAGAAGAGGTTGGCGATGTGCCGCTCTAAATGGGAGCATTCGGAGTTGAGTTGAGAAGAGAGGGAGTGGGTTTTTGAGAGATCTTGATGGTTCCTGAAATGCTGGTTCAGGAACCCAAACATTTTTATTAGGAAGGATATTCAGCGGTGAGGGTTGAGATTGAGGATGGGGTTTGGAGGAGGGGGAAGGAGCAGTCGTTGTCGTCGTCGAGTTCATCGCCGTCGAAGCCTTCGAAGTGGGCGGCCGCGGCGAGGAGGAGGAAGAAGATGGAGGTTGGTTTCGCCATGGCTAGAGAGAGAAAGAGGAGAGAGAGAAGGGATTAGATTGTTCTGGATTTTGAGGGCGGTGGGGATTTTGAGAGAGAAAGGGAGAGGAATCGACGGGAGGGGGGATTTTTTTTTTTTTGAGGGAGAGAGAGTTTGATTTGAGTGAAAATTACGGTTGTGACCTTTGGGATCAGGGGTAAATTTTGACAGATTTAACCCTACATTATTTTTTAGGTGTGTTATGTTTATAAGGGCATGATAGTAAAAAGCCGCAAAAATGAGGCTTTGCTTAATAATAGTATAGATAATATATTATGCTAAATTATTTTTGTCTATAATTTTTTCTTTTTAAAATAAAGATAAAAAATGAGAGTAAATGTAAGAGACAACTCTCACACTCTTGCTCCATCCAAATTTTGAATTGGAATCATATCTCTTAATCAAACTTTAAAGATCGTGCAATAATGTATAGATGCTATTAGATGAATCTTTCAAAACTAGTTTTATTATTTTCTCATTTTTAAAAGTTATGTACAATATTGTACAGAGTTATTCTATCAATACAATATATTATGTTGAAACCACTTTTGATCCAAAGGTTTTTTTCTCACTTTTTTTTAAATAAAAAAAACGCAAATGCAAGAGGTAAGTAGTACTGTCACAAAAGTCCAAAATCCGAAACCGACTAGGACACGACAGTGGACCGGAATCAACCTGATCTATTGTTGGTAGGTTTGGGTCCTAAAATAGGACCCGTTCATATTTTTGGTTCAGGTCCGAGTCAGCTAAAAATGGACCCGACCTGTACCCGGACTTGGTCTATTGTGCGTAGGGTCCGGGTCTTAAATTAGGACCCCTTCATATTTTTGGGCCCGGTTGGGTTTAGCTCAAAATGCACCTGATCTTGATCCGGATAAAGATAAAAAATTATAACCTCCCAGTTAATAGGGCTTTGCTTAATAATAGTAGAGATAGATTAAATGAAACTCATTCCATATATAAATTGAGCTTCGTAATTTTTCAATCTCCGTACTTGCAAGAAGAAAAAAAATCAAAGTAGATGGTTATATACAAAATCAAAATAAGAATCATCTCATTCTCTTCATCTATTAAAAATCAAAATAAGTGAAAATCTTCAATCTCTGCACTCATATACATGGTTAAACCTAGACGCAGATGACCAATATAGTTTCTTATTTGGTGGGCATGGGGAGGACAAATGCGACTAAAATATTTAATCAAACTCAGAAAAAAGAAAGAAACAACAACAACAATAATTCACGACTACAAATATCAATCAAAAGTGAGTAACTCCCTAATTCCTCAGTGGGGCCAAAACTTGAAGCAATTTGGTGGCAAATACAACATTTGGAAGTTGAGTTTACCTGCATATAGACGAATGGTTTCAATTCGAGCAACCTCTTTCGCGAGCAAATGCAATTCTGCTACATCCAAATTCCCTCCTTTCTCACAGCCCATACACCCAAACCCATCTGAAAACCCACCAAACAAAAATCCATCAAACAAACATAAAGTGATGAATCATAATTTTTTTATATAAAAAGATTAGATTTTTATGGGACGAAACGAACCAGGACGCAATAGGATTCGGGGCATGGGCAGAGTGGGAGGTCCATTTTGATGCGGCAATGGAGAGCTTGGAGAAGAGGTTGGCGATGTGCCGTTCTAAATGGGAGCATTCGGAGTTGAGTTGAGAAGAGAGGGAGTGGGTTTTTGAGAGATCTTGATGGTTCTTGAAATGCTGGTTCAGGAACCCAAACATTTTTATTAGGAAGGATATTCAGCGGTGAGGGTTGAGATTGAGGATGGGGTTTGGAGGAGGGGGAAGGAGCAGTCGTTGTCGTCGTCGAGTTCATCGCCGTCGAAGCCTTCGAAGTGGGCGGCCGCGGCGAGGAGGAGGAAGAAGATGGAGGTTGGTTTCGCCATGGCTAGAGAGAGAAAGAGGAGAGAGAGAAGGGATTAGATTGTTCTGGATTTTGAGGGCGGTGGGGATTTTGAGAGAGAAAGGGAGAGGAATCGACGGGAGGGGGGATTTTTTTTTTGAGGGAGAGAGAGTTTGATTTGAGTGAAAATTACGGTTGTGACCTTTGGGATCAGGGGTAAATTTTGACAGATTTAACCCTACATTATTTTTTAGGTGTGTTATGTTTATAAGGGCATGATAGTAAAAAGCCGCAAAAATGAGGCTTTGCTTAATAATAGTATAGATAATATATTATGCTAAATTATTTTTGTCTATAATTTTTTTCTTTTTAAAATAAAAATAAAAAATGAGAGTAAATGTAAGAGACAACTCTCACACTCTTGCTCCATCCAAATTTTGAATTGGAATCATATCTCTTAATCAAACTTTAAAGATCGTGCAATAATGTATAGATGCTATTAGATGAATCTTTCAAAACTAGTTTTATTATTTTCTCATTTTTAAAAGTTATGTACAATATTGTACATAGTTATTCTATCAATACAATATATTATGTTGAAACCACTTTTGATCCAAAGGTTTTTTTCTCACTTTTTTTTAAATAAAAAAAAACGCAAATGCAAGAGGTAAGTAGTACTGTCACAAAAGTCCAAAATCCGAAACCGACTAGGACACGACAGTGGACCGGAATCAACCTGATCTATTGTTGGTAGGTTTGGGTCCTAAAATAGGACCCGTTCATATTTTTGGTTCAGGTCCGAGTCAGCTAAAAATGGACCCGACCTGTACCCGGACTTGGTCTATTGTGCGTAGGGTCCGGGTCTTAAATTAGGACCCCTTCATATTTTTGGGCCCGGTTGGGTTTAGCTCAAAATGCACCTGATCTTGATCCGGATAAAGATAAAAAATTATAACCTCCCAGTTAACCCCCCCCCCCCCCCCCCCCCCCCCCCCCCCCCCCCACACACACACACAGACACCCCCAAAAGAGAAAAGCATGGCAAAGTGAAGAAACAGCATGCCCAACCTCCCTTTCCTGCCCGACACCACCAGCTCACCGCTACCAGAACACGATGGGTAGCATTTGTTTAACCGGGTCCGGAGCCAATTCTCATGGGTCGGATGTAGGTCCAATATTTGGACCAGTAGAGAAGAAGGTCCAGATTCGGTACTGCAGAACCTGAGGTAAACCTCTCACTTGCTTTTTATCCTTACAAATTTTAAACTAGAATCATATCCGTTAATCAAACCTAAAAATATTACAATATTGTATAGTTATTATATAAAAGGGCAAAAACCAAAGTACCCTCCCCAACATTTGGCCTAAGTACAATATGCCCATATAATGTTTGAAAAAGTACACTAAACCCATTTCTCCGTTAACTTAACCCCATCCGTTAAGTTATAATTATTAAATTACCTTTTTACCCTTTTCCTTTCATAATCAAATATCTTCTTCTTTTTCCTTTTTCTTCATTCCTTTTTTTTCTTTCATTTTTCTCTATTCTTCCCATTCTTCATTTTTTTTCTTCTTTTATTTTTCTCTGTTAACAGCGATTTCTTCGGCAACGATGTCTTCGGTCGGCAGCGAAATGGTAGTGGTCGGCAAGGTGGGGTCGGCAAGGTTGTCAACGGTAAGAAGCTCAACTCTCTTTTCATTTTTCTTCTTCTTCCCCAAAATCTAGGGTTTCAGAAAATTTTCATTGTTCAATTGTGTAGAAACCGAAATTTCAGTTTCATTGTGTTTTCTTTAGATTTGTACCTAAAAAAATCCAGGTTGATAATTTTTCCATGTTGGGGGTTGATAATTTTTCTATGTTGATAATTTTTTCCATGTTGGAAATGAGGCAGAAGCTTCTGGCCGAACTGAAGTTATTTATACATGCCATTGGAAAGCTTTTTCGCTGTTGAACTTTGCATGAATATGTCCATCTTTGGAAGGTGAGATTAGATAGCTATAATGACCACTATATAATTATTAATCCATGATATTTGTAATAAGCCTATACATACATATGAGACGGGAGATCAAAATTCAACTCAATATGTACTGTTTGTCTTGGTGAGAGTATGAGCAAGCATTAATTCAACTCTTATGTGTTGGTCTATATGAGAATATGAGCGAGCATTAGTTTCTTTTGTTTTGAGAGTAGCAAACTTACATCTCTCTCTCTCTCTCTCTCTCTCTCTCTCTCTCTCTCTCTGTTTGTCTAAATGCAAGCGATGAGTGACTGAGGACTGAATGGATGAAAGAACAAATGATGTGTGTGATGGGGAGAGATTTTGCACGAGCATTGCTGTTTCGGAATCGGACACAACAACGCTTTGATGCTGTATCCTGACATGGAAACTTGCTTTGATGCTTGTTTGACATTCCAAATCTGTGTACAAGTCAAAACCAAACCTGATCCATGTGTCCAAACTATTATGGTGACATGTCGTTTTTGCAAAATTTTTCACACAGTCTTTGTCTTTACAAAAGCCAGACTTTCTCACTGGGAACATTAATCAGTTCTTAGTTTCTGTTTTTCTGCTGCTTTAATTCTCCTCTTAGTGCTTGTACCTTTTGATCTTTATATGCCATTAGTCTACTGACTTTAATCAATTCCAAGTTTAGAATTTGACATTCAGCATTCATCAATTCTTTATATAATCTCTTGTATTCAATACTCATTTTAGATTAGCTGTGTAGGAAACACGTCATATTGAATTTCCAGTGTTTATGATAATCCTGAACTTTGGCAATAAAGCTTGAAATTAGAAGACAATTAACATACTGCTCATTTTCCTGATTCAATCATTCTTGTTCTTGATTCAGTTCCAGCTTAATGGAACCATAGTACTCACTAACCCTTTTACCATTCACTGTCTTTTGATCTCATCTCTTTGCTCAAAGGGTTCTTGACTAATCACAATGCAATATAGACAAAGGTCAACAAATATGCATTTTCTTGGAAGCTAAAAGAACTAGGATCGATTAACAAGTCATCAGTTTAATACACGGGAATAAAGAAAAAGGATAAGAGTAAAAAAGATAAGGGTGTATGATAAGAGAGCGATTAGAGTTGAGTTGCCTCAGATTGATGGTACCAATGTACGAGCACCTCTCTATAAATGTAGGGATTAGTTATATTTACACATGTTCAATTACTAACTCCCTAATAGAAATAAAACATAAATTACATGCATATATACTTGTAATGTGAATTTTAATTATTTGGTCATTTACCTAGTGATCAATATGAATGATAGGAGACCAAATTATGGAACCACCAAGTACAGGAAATTAAAAGGAAATGCGTGTTTGAAACCATATCACTTTAACTGATCAACATCTATAAAAATTAAGATGGTTTATGAATGCTTTAGGATTTGAACCCAATACTTTGAATGCTAATAATATGCACTTAATAATTATGGGATGGGTTGTGCTTGTTCTTTGTTTAACTTAGATTTACTATCTAATGTAGATGGCAACCGAAGCTTATATTTTGGAGATTCATCATGGTGGTAATTGGAGCAAAAGGAAAAGGATGAGTGAATATATAGATGGTAAGCTCAACCATTATTATGGAATAGTTGCCGGCAAAACATCTTTACGTGAACTCTTTGGCATAGTCAGAGGTATTATGAACATTGGTTCTAAGGATTTCAAAGTATTCTGTGGTTGTCCTCAAGATATTGATTGTAATTTGGGTGTTTTTGTATTGCGAAATGAGTTGGATTTGATTCAAATGTTTTATGCATATGAGGGACTGCATACAATACAGCTATTTACAGAATTAGTTGATGAGCAAGTTGAAGAAATAAAACAAGAGGAATATCAACTTGAGTCAGATGTAGAGAGTATACAATCACAGTGTTAATGACAGTGATAATTTGCTTCCTATTTGTAGTGACAGCGAGGGAGAGAAAATCAATTACAAGGTTGTACACTTAAACCATAACCCGAAGGAGGAACCTGAGCATGCTGTTGGAACTGGGTTCGGTAGTGCAACTGATTTCAGGCATGCTGTCAGACAGAATGCAAGATATGATGGATATGATGTCATCACTCCTAGAAATGATGAGGATAAAGTATAATTCAAGTGTCGCAAATGTGATTGGAGTATATATGCAGCATGGGATGCAAGAGAACAAATGATCATGGTCGGGACTTACAACAATGTACATGAATGTGAAAGAGTTGAAAAAAATTCACTGTGGGTTTGACTTGGATAGCACACAGATTCATGGAGATTATTAGGGCTGATTCAAGTGTAAAGAAGGAGACGATGAAGTCTATCTTATCTGAAGAGTTGGATGTCACTGTAAGTGATCACAAAATTAACAGGGCAAGAAGAAAGGCAATTGAATTGATTGAAGTCATAAGAGAGCAGTATCATAGACTAAGATATTAGGTCAGTGAAGTAGGGTAAAGGAATCCAGGTACATATATTGACATCCTTACCGAAGAAAGGAATTCGGAGAATGACCCTTTGTATTTCAAAAAGACTTTTCATATGCCCAGGTGCTTGTGTGAAAGGGTTCCATGATGGGTGTAGACCTTTCTTATGGTTGTCATATAACAAATGGACTGTAGACCTTTCTTATGGTTGTCATATAACAAATGGACTGCCAGGTGTGATCCTAAGTGCAGTGGGTGTCGATGTAAATGGTGGTATGTTCCCAGTTGCATTCATAATATGAGGAGCTACAAGGACCCCAAGATTAACAAGCCTCGATAACAAGTTGTAAGGCCTCCAAAGCCACCTTCTACTTGACAACTCGAAACAAGAGTAAGAGGCAGGGGACTGGGTGGAAGGAGCAGAGGAGTTATTGGTAGAGTTGGCTGAGCTAGTGGAATACTAAGATAAGGTAAAAGCATTGTACAGCTCATTTTTTTTAGTACAGCCAATATCATTATTTAAACTTTGCTAACATGCATTCTTATGTTTTCTCAATGGTGTAGGTGTGTTGGAGGACAAGTCATGTGATGGCTAATCACTTCAAAAACGTTGGTCTTTTTTAATGGTCTGTTTAGTGTTCCTATTATTAAGGTTTTAGGCCTTGAGAGATTGTTGTTACTAGAAAATGGGAGTGGAGGGGCTGAGAAAATTATTACTAGAAAAATGGGATTTTTTTGCTAAATTATTTTATATCATCATTCTTTATGATGTATGATTTTTCAACTTTTAGTTTCTTTTTGAATTAATATTATTGGAGGGGGGTAGTTGCAAATGTTGGTTATAACTTCACATTTGGAAGTCGACGTTCATTATGTGTATGATATTTGTTTTGTTACATAAAGTTGTTTGATGAATGGATCTGAGTTTTGAATGAGTTGGTTCATTTTATTCAATGCAATAATTGATTCAAGAGGATATCCTACAAAGAACAGGTAGGAACAAAGAATGATTTTGGTTCGGAATTAAATTATATTTATACTTAATTAACATTTTTTATAAAATTATACGACTATTTTGTTTCATTTGTATGTGCATCGACGTGTTAAAGCTTCTTAGACTATCTATATCTCATTTCCAGTAATGGTATAGTCACTCCCACGCAACACTACTATGAAATGCAACCTAATGTGGTAAATCGTGATAACCATGCCACATTTGTAAAACTGATGAAATTAAACTCACTGTAGACAATAAATCTGAGGAAATTAATCCCAAGTAATTAAGCCTGAAGTAGAATTAACCCCAACTATATCTGTCTTAATCATTCTGATTCTATGTGCATCACAAGTGTTAAGAGGTCGTTCAAATGACAAAAAACTTTCCATAGTAAACTTTTGATAGAAATTTACATTTATTATAGATATACGGATCTACAATCAATACAATTAGCAATATGTAACATGTGATAAGTAATATATAATTAGAGCATTTGTTAGTGGCTAATGTGGACGAAATCCTTCAATCTATAGGTAGGAAAAGAAGATGAGTGGAAAGAAAAGTTGGAAGAAATATGAAGGGAATCTAGAAAGAATCTGTTGCGGTTGATAAGGTTTTGGTTTTCTCTCTTCACCACAATTGAATAATGAATCTGATATTTCGGAAAGAAGAAAAAAGGAATGAAGAAAGGGAAGAATAGAGAAAAATGAAAGGAAAAAAAAAGAATGAAGAAAAAGGAAAAAGAATAAGAGATTTGATTATGAAAGGGTAAGGTTAAAAAGGTAATTTAATAATTATAACTTAACGGATGAAGTTAAGTTAATGGAGAAATGAGTTTAGTGTACTTTTTCAAACATTATATGACCATATTGTACTTAGGCCAAATGTTGGGGGGGTACTTTGGTTTTTGCTCTATATAAAATTTTCAACAAAAAAAAAAAAACATTATTTTCTCATTTTTTAAAATTCTGTGCAATATTGCACATGGTTATACTAGTTACATATTATTTAGCGAGTGTTTCCCACAGGTAGGCTACTTATAGAAATTAATTGCATATATAGGCCACTAATCAAAATATTTACAGAAATAGGTCAGTTGGAATTTTTTTTTTGAAAAAAAGAACCCTACCTTTCAAACTATTTATACAATATCAAAACTAAAAATTTACATAAGTAACTAACCTATTTAAAAACTGAATATTTCGCAGAAAATAAAAATCTAAGATTAAAAATTATAACAAAATTTAAAATAAGATATGTTGATAATAGACTCATAGAAAGAAAACAAAGTATATAGTAATAACAAGTAACTCTAAACTTTCCCAAAGAAATACAAAAAATAACATAAAAAGTATTAAATTATAGGAACAAAGAAGCAAGTTGGTACTACCATCAACTACTAGCACACAATATAATTAAACTAAACCAATATGGATAATAGTCCAAAAGTAGAAACATCAATACATAAATTAAATCAAAAAATAGAATTAAAAATTTATATGATAAACATTGGAGAATTGGAAGGAGACTACAATGACCTAGAATTTGTAGGAACTATAAGAAAATATTTAAAATTCATAAATAATAACATAAAAGAACAAAGTAGATACATAATAGAGGCCACACAAAAGAAGGTATGAAGGAGTTAGAAGCCATAACAAAACTTAATATAAATATTAGAAATAGAAGATTTAATGGCAAATCCCAATTATGAGGAAGTAGAAGTAGCCTTAAAAAATATAGATATAACAAATGAAGAAATTAAAATGGATCAAGAAAAAGACAAGACTGTAACAAAACCTACAGAAATTCCAACTAATATGTATGAATACTTACGACCACCACCTAATAAAAGAACTTATAACCTACCGTGGAAATGACACAGTAGAGAAAGAAGTAAGTTAGGAAAAGAAAAAGAAAATGAAACCCCAAAATATGAACCCACAAAACACTGCGAAAAAAGAATAACAGGAAATGAAGAATGACTATATCTAGACTGTGTATAAGATGTGGATAGATCAACAGAAGAATGGGTATAAGCATTCTTAATAGTATGATTTAGGCAAAACCTCTCTGAAAATACATTCGAGAAATTTATAGAAGCAACTTTTATAGGAGTAGTAGCAAAGTAGTGGAATGGACTAAAAGAAGAACAAAGAAATAATACAAGAAAGTCAGACCAATTAATGACAAAGGATCAGCAGAAAATTCAGCACAAAAAACATTTGGATTAAAAAAAAAATTACAAATTATGATATAGCAATAAGAACAAAATTTAGTGTCTACAAGAAAATAGAAAAACACAATATATATAAAAAGAACCGAGCAAAATGGAGGTTAAGAAATTTACAAATATGCGACATGTGTTATTTTGACAATTACGCTTGCGAATTCCGAGAAGATTTCCAAGATAGTAATTATACAAAAGAAGAAAAGAGTCCAATCTTAGACTCATTTTCTTAAAACCTACCCGATCCATGGAGTATAAATATATACCATGCATACATAAATGAGAAAGTAAAACCAGAAACATATACTTTAGGATACAAAACACAATTTGCGAAGAATTATAGAGATAAAGTGTGTCAAGAAAATAGAGCAACTAAAATACTATAGAACAATTAAACAGAGAATTTGTTGTGAAGATGTCACGCCCTGCTTTCCAAAAATACGGAATACGAGCACGTAACATTGGTCCAGCGAATGATTTTCATCATCCATAAGCTGTTCAAGAATCTTTACAACATATCACAATATTATCAGAGTCCGAAGTCAGAAAAGTCAACCACATTCACATATGAACCAAATACCAACAAGAATACTTGAAATAAAATATATTAATCTCAAATAGCCATGATCTGAAATACACAAATAATCCTGGGTCACATGTCCCAAATACAAGAATAATTCAAGTACATAAATACAGTTATTATTCAAGCAAACTATAAGAAATAATAATAACAAGACCTAGCACTAATACTTCATGTCACCCATACCATCTGGAACCTGTTCTCCAAAATCTACAATTAAACGAATGTAGGAACGAGAAAAAGAGAAAACACAAGTACCCATCAATTGCAAGTTACGGGCCACTTATAATGCAGGATACAAGCACATGAGAAAACTAACTAGCAACATGGTATAAGTACGATGTCAAAATAAACAACTAGCATGACAAAGTGAACAAGTGTAAATGGTATGAATCAAGTGTCAAGTAATCAAGTAAACAGGTAAACATGTAACAGGTAACAGGTAACAGGTATACAGGGAAACAAGTAATCATGTAACATGTCTCAAGTATCAAATCTCATGTATCATGTGATCAAGTAGCATGTTCAGGTCTCACGTGTCAAATCTTGTAGTTATTACTATCTAGGCAGCACTTCATGCATCCATCCTTTTACTACATGGTTGCTACAGTTAAAGCAATTTCGTTTTAGATTTCATAGTGGACCATAGCAGGCAGTGTACTCTGGGATCAGAACAGAAACAGAAAACAGGTTTATGAATCAAAATAGGTAGACAAATCATCCGATTCATGCATCAACAGGTTCATGAATTAACAGGTACACGACCAACAAGTCCGTGCATCAACAAGTAACAGGTACACGACCAACAGGTCCGTGCAATCAACAGGTTCATGTATCAATATGAATCAAAATGGAAAATACGGGGTCCCCTTCCGAGTACACGTTTCTGAATTATCCACTATTAGATCTTTTCCTTAAAACTCCGGCTTGGTCATTTATTATTATAATCAGGCATGCATGTATGTGTTGCAAAACAAAGCAAGGATAGCAAGGTATAAACATGTATCAGGTTCAGGGTGCAAGATAAACAAGTACAGGTACAAGATAATACATAATAGGGTAAAATAACTAGCTTTCTAATTCAGGACAACACGACAGTGTTGTACTAAAACAGTGATTCCTGCTACTACAAACATCCAAATCTGGATCAGTCAAAAGATCTGAAAAATAGACTTCCACACGAATCCAGAGAGTATAAATAAGTTATATAGTAATTCACAACATCTTAATTCAAAACAGGTTTGAATCCAGAAAACATGTTCAGTCAGAAATCAGTAAAACAAATTCTCAGTCAGGAAAACCGCATCAAAACCTCTCAAATAATTTCAAGAAAAATCTGGGGTATTCTCCTATATGTAAAAAATTAGAATATAAAGTATCATAATATTCCAGTAAAATTAGTTTAGTCATCAAAAATAAGAAAACATCAAGAAACGATACTTTGGCTATCTGGAATTCTCAACACTGCTGTACAAAAACTGAAGTATCTCGCAAGCCGTGAAACGAAATCCAAATCCACTAAAGGGAGATGAAAATAGACAAAAAAGTTTAATTTTCATATTTCACAAATAGTTTCATACAGTAAAAGGAAACATGGTGAAAATAAGATTCTTTACAGAACAACAAACAAAATACGACAAGTATAGTTCTTCTAAACAAGCATGAAACGACATCTAAAACTGTTCAATAAAATCTACCAAAATTCTGGGTAATCCCTAGATAAGTATAGAAAGACTGACCAAAGTTTCAGTTCAAAATAATATATGTAGCATAGTTATTAAAATAATTTAGTCATCAAAAACACCAAGAAACGAAATATGGAAAAGATCGACACCTCTGTAGTAAATCAATCATATCTCACACATACGAAAACAAAATTGAGCAAGATCAGAGGGGCCGGAAAATAGAAGAAATTCTCTAAAACTCATGTTTTATACCGAAATCAAGATACTGACATCAAGACAGTCCAAAACAGCAAACAAAACAGATCAGCGATAAAATTCAGATTTTCCCCTTTTTTCCACAACTCAACATATATCATACAAAACTTGTTCAAAACACAACCAAATATGAATTCGAGTCTACCAAGTGTCTAAGCATCATAATTTAGGGTATTTAGCATGTTCACACCAAATATATCACATGGGTCTCAACCAAAATACGAATTCACACAAAAGTCTCACCTATATGATCAAAATCAAAAACGGACAAATCCTAGATTAATTCATGTCCAAATTGTATCGCGAGTGATCTATGGTCAAATTTTCACAATAGAGACAAAACTCATCAAGGAAAACACAAACAAGAGTCGTCTCTAGACCCAATTACACTATATGTGAACTTTTTGACTTGTTTCAAACAAATGAATTGGAGTACAAGTTGCCTTAACCGAAGATGAAGAACGACGAAATTCAAGAATAACGGGAATGGAGACAACGAGAAAAATCCATGAACAAAAATCCACGAACGAATGAATCCAAGCAAACTTGAGCGAAAATCTCCACACGAACAATTCCACCAAAAGAGAGATGATCCAAGAGGGATGATGACAATAGTTACTTGCGGCCACAAGAGAACACCAAGAGAGAGAGACTAGGGATGAGAGAGATATATATAAGGGGTTTAGGGTTAATGGGTAATTGGGTTGTTGGTAATTAGTAGTAGTAGTAGGATTGTTTAATGCGTATTGATATGGATTAATGGCATATGATTTAAAATAGGATTGAGTTTAATTTAGCTTTGGTAAATCTATTAGGGATCAACAATAGGATTGGGAATAGGATTAGAGTATTAAAATAGGATTTAAATAAAAGATCAAATCGAATAGATAAAGTAATAAATAAAAGTAGGATTATATATCAAAATATATATTGATCTACAAAATAGAAATTATTTGAAATACTACAAATACAAATAACAATAGAAATAGATTTTTAAATCAACAATCAAGAGTAAAAGATAAAATAACACGAATAACAAAAATAACAATAATCATAATAATAATGATAACAAAAAAAAATCATAAACATAACATAATAATCCAAAGCATAATAAAAATATTTGTATTATAAAAAAAATATCATTGGGAACTAGTTATAACTAAACTATTGATTAAAAATAGGTTTTAACAGATGATCTAACAACACATTTTAACAAAGAATTTGAAAGCATAAAAATTAATGTATAAAAATTTTAAATATAGAAAAATACACATAAAATACGGGTTTGGGGAAACAAGAGTTACAGAAGAAGTAAGACCAAATCATTGAGGATGTAATAATAATTACAATTATATAAAAAGACGTAAAAACAAAATGCAAAGATGTAAACTAAAATACAAATTTTTTTTTAAGAGATATAAAAAACCTTATAAAAAATACTTCAGAAAAATAAATAAAACAAACAATATCGTAAAAACCCAAAAAAGTGCAATTACTATATATGCAGAGAAGTATGGCATATATCACCAAACTGTCCCAAAAGTATGAAAAAAGAAAATGTAAAATATGTTGAAGAAATTATAGAAATGTATAACTTAAACTATGAACCCATAAAATATGAAGAAGATTGGTCAGAAATAAGTGAAGATAAAAAAATAATGGTAATGGAAGAAGATAGTGGAAGTAGTGAAGATGAAATAGAATAATGCGAAATAAATATGATAACAGAAATAATAGAAATAGGAGAACACCTAGAAAGGGAAGAAAATAATGAAGAAGCAAGGAAAAGAATGAGTTTAGACATAAAAAAGAATGATAAAATAAGAGCAACCAAACTAGACATAAACCCTAAAGAAATATTTAAACCCCCAATATTTTAAAGAAAAAGAATTATCATAATAATAGCTAAAAATAATGAACAACCCATAGACATAGAACAAGCTCAAGGGAAAACTATAATACCATTGATAACAAAAAGAATAATAAGATAAGAAATGAAAAAAATAAGCGAAAAAACTAGAAACACATACATCTAGGAGTAGTGCAGATAAAAATAAAGCGTATTTTAAGGAAGAAATAAATACACCTTTAGAAATATACCTAATGGACGACAGAATAATATCCAGTACACAAGACGCCTTAATGGAAATAGTTCAGGGGAGCCTAATGTACCAAAAAAAATAATATTTAAAATAAAACCTAATTTTTCTCTAACTATGATAGAGGAAAATAAGGACAAAAGTTTAGTCATATATCATCGTCTATCGGGAATAGAAATGATAGAAAAGAGTAAAGTAATGAGTATACAAATAAGCAATATTTATGCTTTTACAAGTAAGCATGAAGTAAAAAAATAGAAACACTGATAACTTTAAAATATAACCACTATTCTGAGAAATAATAAGATACAAACCAGCTAGAGAGAACCCTGAAATGACTATACCAAATTATATAGAATTTGACTTTAACAAAGCAAAAAATATTGCGAAAGGAAAAACACTGAAAATAATATTTAGAAAAAGATCATTATCATTAAGGAATAAACAACAAGCATTAGAATTAATACCAATAATAAATACATTAGATAACCAAAATAATAATCAATTTAAGATAGAAATGGAATATTACGACAGTGGTAAATGGAACAAATAAATAGCCATTGTCGATACAGGAGCTACTAGTTCACATATTAAACAAACAAATATAAAGACAACAAAATTAATACCATTAGAGAACCCATAATCGACAACCAACTGTACATAAAATAATATTACCACTAAGGATAAATGGTTGAAATGAAATGCTATTACATTTACATGTAGACCCACATCACAATGTTAATGAAATGTTATTAGGAATTGACTTTCTTACATCACTACAACCTTATTCTATACAGGAAGAAAAAATAACAATAACAGTAAATAATTAAAGTATAGTAATAAATAGAATATTGTGCAAATAAATCCATTAAGAGCAACAAAAAATACATTATACATACTAACATAATTTATATATGAAGGATACAAATCTTGAAATTATAATCGTCTAATAGACAATGACGCAGACATTAGCTTATGCTGTGAAAATATACTACCAAAATGGAAACACAATGAGTATAGTAAAAAATAAATAACCGGTTTGACAGGACAAACGGTTATACTAGACAAGTACCAACAAAATGTCACTATACAAATAGAAAATTACATCCTAAAAATACCGATAATATACCAATTTGATGATATGAAAAATGTTATACTATTAGGAAATGACTTTTTCCAACAATACTATCCTATAACTATATCACACAAAACCGTTATATTTACAATACTTTGTAAACTTCAATCAATAGCAATTAGAATAACACAACCCTATTCTACGACGGACTTACCACATATCAGTGTTTCTTCAGCCCAGCGTGGTGAATACCAATATCTTCCGAATAAACTAGAATATAACATGTTCAAGTAACAATTACACCATATATTTTACGAAAAAAATAGAAGATCTCTGTGGAGAAGACCATTTGACAAAATGACACTTAAGTAAACCACAACTCATATAGAATTAGTAGACAAAAACAAAATAATTAAAGTTAAATCTATTAGTCATAATCATTCAGATTTGGAGGAATTCAAAATACATATAAAAGAACTAATGAAAAATAATTACATAATAAAATCACAAAGTCCACATTTATCGCCAACATTCACAGTAAGAAAACATTCGGAAGAAAAAAGTGGTAAATCTAGACTGGTAGTAAATTATAAAGATTTAAATAAAAATACTAAAAGAATAGGATATCTGTTACCAGATATGCAGATCCTACTAAACACAATAAAAATAAGAATATATTCAAAATTCGATTGTAAATCATGATTTTACCATATAAAATTAACAGAAGAATCAAAATAGTTAACGAAATTTAGTACACCACAACGATTTTGTGAATGGAATGTATTACCATTCAGATATAAAAACAGTCCAAGAGTATTTCAGGAATATATGGATAAGATATTTAAAAAATATAACAATTTCATACTTGTATATGTAGATGATATTCTAATAGGATCCAATAACGAAGAGCAACATAAATAACATTTAGTAAAATTCATAGAAATAGTAAAAAATACAGGAATTATACCATAAAAAATGAAACTATTCAAAACAAAGATAGAATTCTTAGGAACGAAGTTATCACATGAAGGAATAGAACTATAGCCACACATAGTAGAAAAAATAAAGATATTTCCAAATATTTTAAAAGAAAAAAGAAAAGTTTAAAGCCATAATTGGGCTACTAAATCAAATAAGAAGATATATACCAAATTACCAGCAAAAACAAATTGGCTTCAACAAAAACTGAAAAAGTTCAAGAAATGGAAATGGACCCCAGAGGATGAAGAAAAACTTAAAATATTGAAACAACAAACTTCAGAATTAAACAAACCGAGATTACTTGTTAAAGAATATTTTTGGATAATAGAAATAGATGCACGTGAAGATAATTGGGGAGCAATATTAAAATTTATTGAAATAGGTGAAAAATAGGAAAGACTAACCAGATACACTAATGGATCATTCACACAGACCCAACAAAATTACCATATAAATGTAAAGTAATAATTAACAATCCTAAAAGTCATAAAAAAGTTTGAATTATTTATACTACATACAAATTTCACTGTAAGGAAAGATAATATACAAGCAAAGAGTTGGATTAGCAAAATAATCGATCCAACCATATCAAATAAAAGATTGATAAGGTGGCAAATGAAATTAGTACATTATGATTTTACAATATAAAATTTAAAAGGAAAAGATAACATTCTAGCAGATTTCCTACAAAGAAACTAACAATTTTGCTTTTGCATGATGGAAAATAGAGTCCAACAAATAGAACAAGATATAGTCTTCCTTATGGTGACTGTGGAGCAATTAAAATGAGCATTTAACCAATTACAAATGGAAATATGTGGTCTTCAGAGTATATTTTACCACCATCTAAATGCAGCACATATTGAGAAAATGAGTGAAGGGAGTGAACCTATCAACCTACAAAATACTAGTGAAATAAAAAAAATGGCCACACAAGAGGGAAGCTCCACAACCATACAACCAACTAGCTACAAAGAGAGTTTACTCTCAGAACCTCCAAAATATTCCAAGAAGGATTTATTTTTACAATATATTGAGAAATTATGCCAGACAACACAGGTCAATCGATTTATCAGAAGTATTTCTCAGCAATACATGAACAAAGTAATTATACTCCCAGGAGAAAATCAAAAAAAGTAAGAGTATTATTCGAAAGAGGGCTTATTCACTGCATATATCCATCCATAGAATGCGAAGAACTTAGCCAGCTACCAAGAGAACTATATAAATATGCTAAAAGTTATTTTGGTCTTACAAAGACCTCTAAAATCTACGTTTGGATATTTTCAGTAATTCCATAATTTCTTTAAGATGACGAAGAACCACCTACTGAGCATATTATAAAAATAGAGATGACTACACAAGTCCTGTTTGGAGCAACTAATATCGTACCATATAAAATTGAAGAAATTGAAAAACTAATCATAAAAAGGAGTTATGGGATTTAGAACATTGTATTGTGAACTAAAAGACATACAAAATAGAGATAGTAACATATGGATCTATGAAAGCCCTGACCCACCAAAAATAATGATCTACAAAATAGCAAAAATTAAAGGACCACAGTCAAATAAAGAAGTATTTGATAGTTGGTACTATATACTAGATAAAGGAGCGATGACAATGACAGAAGAGACAACTGTCCATTACTGTAGATTGATGAAGATGGAACCACAACATAAATGCGGACAATGCGGGAATGACAAGAAAAGGCCGAAGAAGAGTTATTTCTAATATAAGTGAAGCATGCGAAGATGTCGTCCAGATGGAACCTCTTCTAGAGCAATGTAAGCAGTGACATTTTAGTGGTATCAGAGCCTGGTTTGGCTAATGTGTTAGTTTAACTAATACATTAGACAGGCTTGACTCAGTCAGGATTAACTCAACATTAAACAGGCCATGCAACCACATGAATAATTTAATAGTCAACTCGATCTGGATACAAGTCTTATCCCATCCATTTTGATTTCTTCATATCCAATTCTTTGACTCCTTGCTTCCTTCCATCTCTTGCATTCGTCCTGATTTGTTGATTTCTTATTGGGTACAAATTATTCTTCCGTACCCCTATTCTTTTGATTCTGATGCAAGCGATCTTTTATTTTCTGCTTGCCTCGTTGATCCCCTCTTATTCCAGTTCGTGTGACGTTTATTGCTCTTCGTGCCTTGCATTCTTCTTCAACTGTTGACTCACTCGGAGTATCATGCTCTGCCATAATCTCTTCAATTTCCGATTTTGCCCTCGTCCTTCTTCCTTTATATTCAATTCCTTAATTTTCCTTCGTCCCTTCTACTCATCATTCTCTCTAACTCCTTATTGGGTGTAGCTTCATTTTTCTCCTACTTATTTCCTCCTTATAATTATTTTTCCCGAATACTTTCCATATTTTGATCATTATTTGTTATATTTATTTTCAATCTCTATAAAAATGTTTCTCAACAAAGATTTTATTATTTCGAACAATGCTGTATTTTAACTTTACTTTTCATTTTTTATCGACTATATATTTCTACTGGATTATTTTGATAAGACAAATTCTTATTTTGCTGTACAATGCTGTTACTACTACTATTATTATTACTATTATTTTCATTATCATTACTAGTATTATTATTATTGTTATTATTATTGATTTCTTATTGTTGTTTTCATTACTTTATTATTATTGTTGATATTAAATTATGTCCATAAAAATGTTGGGCACAAACTATATCTTGTCTTACATTATTACTTTTACTAGTGCTGTTAATATTTTAATATTATCGTTGGTATTATTATTATTGCTATCATTCTTTTTGCGATTACTGATATTATCATTGTTATGATTATTATTCTTATCATTGTTATTCTTATTGTTAATAGTATCGATATTTTGTTATTATTGTTGTTATTGATATTATTATTTTTAACGTTCCTATCATTATTATTATTAATTTATTTTGAGCCTGAGCATGCTCAATTTTATATACATTTCACTACTTCGGTGCAACCTAATGTCGAGATGGTAAATATGCAACTCGATGTCAATGGAGGCAAATTGCAACCGGATATCGGCGAGGCAAAATGTGCAGCCGAATATTTGGATGGCAATTTGAAACCTGATGTCGTGAAGGCAAATATGCAACTTGATGTTAAGGAGGCAAGATTTTCTATCTATTACTAATTGATATTTCAAGACTAGTTACTTATATAATAAAACTGATGGTAAATGAATATTTTCGTTATTATTGATATTATTATTATCATTGTCGTTTCAATTGATGATATCATTATTATTTTTATCACCTTTATTACTGTTATTATTTCTATTATTATTACTACTACTTTATTGATATTACTGTTATTATTGCTATTATCATATTATTTATTATTGTTGTTATTTTTAATGCTATCATTATTACTATTATTGCATTATTTCATGAATGAGTTGAATTCTATTTTGTCATGTATGTATTATCGTTATTATTAGTATTGTTGATATTTTTATGTTATTATTACCTGTATGGTTATGATGGTTTTGATTTCTGTTATTATTATTGTTATTATTATTATTTTGTTACTATTATTACTAATTTTGTTATTATCATTGTTATTATTAGATTTTATTGTCATTATTATTTTCTATTACTATTGGTATTATTATCATGGATATTGTTACTGTTATTATTCCTGTTAAGGCCATTAGTTTGGATATGTATTCTATCTTTTAGTTATGAAAATTGAAGCTCAAGCCCTATATCCATTTTGCATTATTGTCTATCTCTATTTGGAGCCCATACTCTCTTTGATCTTGGCGTCCCATTCCTTTCTTCCTGCTCGGATCGTCGCTTGGTGTCACGTTGTCTACAACGACATGTCTGGAGCTGGGAGTGTCGCCATCAGAGTAACGCAGCGGAAGCGTGGTGGACCCATGACCCACAGGACCCAGGATCATGTTGTTGTTTCTCCTTTCTTGTATTGTGTTTTGTTCCATTCCTTGCACCATTTGCTGTCCCCTATTTCTTGCTTTTGTTCTCATCCATTGACTCATTGCGTGGTGCATCCTTCCCTTGTCGCTCCCTTCTTCGATTCCAGCTCTTTCTATTCGTTCACCTCCTTGCCTTGTTATCTTGCAAGTCTTGTGGTGTTCAGTGTTCTTCTTCATTTTGATACCGGTTATTTCCTTCTTGCTTTCCATCCTGCCATCATGTACTCATTCATTATTGGATTCATTTCTTTCCAGTCTTCCATCTCCTTGGTTTCAGTTCTGCCTACTCCTTCATCGTATTTATTATCTTGTGTTATTTGGATCCTTTAGATACTGTTATTCTCCTTCATGCCATCCATTTGACCTCGTTGTTATCCACTCCCCTCTTATTTTGGTGTTACCACCAAGTTGACTTTTCTTTGGATCCCTTGTTTGTTACCCGCCTCTAAGTTACTTTACCCTGTCCTATGTACCGCCTAAGCAAATTTCGAGGACGAAATTTTTGTGTAAGGTGGGTAGGATTTGTAACTCCTGTTTCCCCGTATTTATATTTTTATACTGTATTTTGCTCAATTGTACTCTCTCGTCTATTTTGAAATCATGGAATTTGTTCTGATTGAATGGAATTATTATTCTTGTCTCAACTCAAATTGTGGGTCCTTTTGTCAAATTCGATTGTGTGCCATTTGCACCGTTCTTCATGAGAAATAGCCCGATTCTTCTCTTTTATCTTTCTAATCCCCATTATTGTGCAATTTGACCATTTCTTCTGTTGGGCTCTTTTTGAAACGGATCCCCAAAATTCTCAAACCCGCAAACCCGCTAACCTAGTATTTAAACCCTAACCCCAACCCCTAACCCTAATCTCTACTGTTAAAACCTAACCCCTAATCCTTCCGCCGCTAATCATCTTCCCCATCTTCGTCTCCATCGACGTCGCCTCCATCTCCCCACAGCGCCGCCGAGTCCCTGTTTTCCCTCTCCCCTGTTCGAAACCACGAACAGAGCCCGCCGAGCGTCGCTTCTCGACGTCGTCGCCGCCTCACCGCACTCCGTCACCGCCGCAGTCGCCGCCAGCGAACCAACCACGCCGTCGCCCCTCTCTCTCGAGCTCTGCTCAGTCGCACGTCGAACGAAGAAGAAGAAGAACGAAGAAGAAGAGGAGAAAGAGCGGGAGCGATTCTCAGCCGTCAGATCTCATCAAGATTCGCGCTCTTGATCGGTGTTCTGTGTTCGTTCCGCAGCAGATCCGATCCCGTGTTCGCTGTTCTGGGATTGGATCCGGTGCACAGGAGTGATCTGATTGGACGTGTTGCTGTTTCGTGTTCTACCCGCAGCGGATCCGAGCTTGCTGAACGCTGTTTTGGGCCGATCGTGTGTGCAAGGAAAGCTCGATCTTCGATCAATTTTTGGGTGCGCATTTCGAGGACATTTCCCGGGATTTTTCTTCTCTATTTGCTTCAACAAGCGGAGATTTTAATCGTCGATTTAAGGCAAGTATTCATCTTGTACATTTTATTGCTCTAGTACAAGTTTTCTTACAAATACCACATGTAGTTAGTTTGTGACTCCCTTTGAAATATCGTTGTAAATCAATTTTGAATCTTCAAACCCACAAATCTAAGAGTCACAAAATTTCCTCGTATTAAATAATAATCAATTGGACTCTTTTACCCCTGGAACACGTGAATCACATAGACATATGAATTAAGGACCCCTAGAAATTGTAGACGCATATAAATTTAGTATTTTGGCAAATTTGCGATTATTATGACTTGAAAAATATTATTATTCGCTGTTTGATTCCCATTACCATGTATTTGTGCCACATAATAATTTTAGACACCAAATTACATAATTCTATGAAATCTACATTAGTGAATTATTTCCCTATGTTGCTGTCTGGATTTTTCTTTTGCGGTTTCGACCCTCTTATCTTTGGAATTTGGACCCGAGCCCTGAATATGAAACGTAGATCAGGATGTGTAGATGTCGATCGACTCCAGAATGATCGAATTTGGAGTTACGGTCTAGGAGATATGGCTGTTATACTGCATCTGTGTCAGTAGGCGCAGTTTTGTAAAAACTGCTGTATATATTTACTTTGCGAATTATTTTAGCTGTGTAAACAGCGTGCGTTTGACCCCAAATTTTGTGAGTAGCTGCTGGACACCATATAGGACATCCCTAAATTTTTCTAGAATTAAATCACAACATTTACATATGTGTGCTTGCTTGATAAGAATAATAAAAGTAACAAGCCGGGGTTATGGGAAAGACTATAGAATGGACAATATAGATAAGTGTACTCGGAAGGGGGCCCGTGTTTCCCAATACTTGGTTCATGAACTTGTTGTATCTTGTTCGATTCATGGAGTCGGTTACTCGGCTCATGAACTTGTTTGATTCTTGAACCCATTGTGCGGTTCTTGAACTTGCTTGTGGATTCGCGAACTTGTTTCGTGAACTTGTTATTAAATTTTCGATTCATGAACCAAGGCTTGCTTGATACTTGATACCTGAGTACGCCGCCCTATAAAATCCATTACTAGGTCTAAACGAAATTGTTTGACTGTAGCAACCATGTAGTAAAAGAATGGATGCATGTCGTGCTACCTAGATAGTAATCACCACTAGACTTGAACTTGACAATTTGAACTAGATAACTTGATATTTGAGACTAGATAACTTGATAACTTGAGCTAGACCACTTGATAACTTGAGCTAGACAACTTGACACTTGATACTTGAACTTGACAACTTGACATTTGAGACCTGACATTCAAAATAACATATGACACTAGACTTGAATTTTGTCGCTTGATGTTAAATACCCTTATAGGTGTACCTGACATGTGTTTCACCACTAGCAGTCGTTATCCGATCTAGTTACTAAGATGTTCCCTCTTGCTAGCTAGTCTTTGAATTTGCCTACTACTTCTTATAACTCTGATTATTCTTGATTCCAATTCTTATTTTTCCCTTACTTGTACTTGCTTTCACTATTTGTGGCCCTAGCTTGCACTAAGGGCATTTCCCCTTGTTTTCCCTTTGTTTCCCTGTTTATATTATTAAGCAGACTTGGAGACGAGGTTTCTGCTGGAATTGGCGAGCAGACATTTCAGGTTTTGCTTGGAGCAAGGACCTGTTTAAATGGTTGCTTTCCTTAAGGTATTTATTTCTTCTGCTGTATAAGACTTGTTTCCGAGTTTACATTTGATCCAGACATGAGAACTATTTGAATATTATTATTTGTTTAAATTGTTTTCTGTTGCTTAATAAATTATTCATGCATGCTTGGTTATATATAAATCTGGTTATATTCTCGTTATGATGCTGGGTCGATCCTACAGCTTATGGATGATGTAAAAATCATTCGCTGGGCTTCGTCACGTGCTCGTATTCCATATTTTTGGGAAGCGGGGCGTGACAGACATAATGAACTCAATTATTTGCCTATGATGTAAGCTGTGATGTAATTAGAATAATAATTGTAACTGATGTAAAGTCATCCCTTCCTCATTAAAATGGGAGGCTGAGTAAGGAAGAAGGCATACAATTCTGGAGGGAAGAATTCCATATAATCTTATAAGGAGAGTTCTGTCTGTAAGAAATTTGAAGGAAAAAAAATCTTATCAGTTCTAGTAGAATATACGGCATGAAATCTTTTTCCCTTAGGGAGAGTTTTGCAAGGCTTTGCCTGAAGGATCTTGCAAAAAGACCCATTTGTAACATTCTATAGTTAGGTTTTACACCATGTAGCAGGAAATAAGCTAGGTTGTGGTTGTCTGTACCAAAGTGCTACTAGTTGTTCCAGTTGTATCTCTTGGAAGAAGCTCTCTTGAAGAGCATTGTAGTCCTGAGATGGGAGGAACGTAAAATGAGCACTGAAATTGGGGTGCATATCGGAGGTATTTTATCCACCGGTAGTAACTGGTACAGAGCAGCTCAAAGATGCTTAACTAGGTCGGAAGCATGATTGGCCATTTTGTTCTGATTTTTATGGTATCTTTAGAAATCTCTCCCTACTCCTGATTTCATACTTGTTTTAAAGAAGAATGAATAATAATAGTTTTAGTCTTGCATCGGAAATTTATGAATTAATGACTAACTATCAAGGAAGTGATAGAATGTGAGTTTTTGATGTTTATTATCCTCATAGACTAACAAACATGTATGATTTTTATGAGTTCAAATTATTTTTTTTAGTGTACGTGTAATAATTATAACTATCAATCAAATTAATCATGGAGAAACTAGTAATATAAGTGTTCAAATAATTGATGGCTTAACTTTTACGGATGATTTTCATTATTTTATGAAAATGGAGAATTTGGTAGTTATACTTGGATTCCTACAATAACATCTAGACAATTTCTAGAAGAAATTGAATATATAGACGAAGAAACGAACATTTTGAGGAAGAAAATAAACATATGGAAGAACCTGAAGACCTCCATATGACAGTGAAATATCAGAAATAAAATCAGAAGACATGATAAATTTTGAAGTTATGCTTGATTACTTTAATATTTTTGAGATTGATAATGCACATTATTTTCAAGAATATTAATTTATAGAAGGATATCATCTTTGAATTTCGATACTTTGTTTGTTTCTCTAAACAGGTAATTAATACAATTTCACACATTTCACGCTTCACATCCAGTTGGTAACAGAGCAAGGTTTTTAAGTAACTCTTACCTAGACTTCTCAAAAGGTTTAATACAATTTAAGTAGTCTAAAAAATCAATTAGATAGATTAAATAGAAACTATTTCAAAAATAAAATTTTAAATTACAAAAAGATCACACATCCTATAGAAAATATTATAGAGTATGAAGTAAAGAATTTTATTTGGAAACTAGCCTTTATTTGCAAATATTTTGGAGACTAGCCCATTTTTGCAAATAGTTTCACAAAAAGGCTAAATCTCTAGTTAACTCTTATTTAGCGCCATTATATTTTCATATTCAATCATGAATACTGATCTTAATATCAGCATGCTAAATACTGAGCTTAATATCAGCATGCTAATCACATTTTCTATCTTCATCCAAAACTTGTATTCACATTGGTTTTATTTACGAGTACTATATACTACATAACTTTAACAATGTACTGTAAAGATTCCTCAGAGGGGAGAATCTTGTTAAAAGACAATTTAACATTGCGACCAACTATAAATTTTGCAATAAGACCATTGAGTCTAAGAGATCATCTATTCATAGAGTGTCATAGGAATAAAGCAATTTAGGTCGATATCTTAAAGGCCCTTGGTACAAATAACCAGCCCCTAATCTATACTAGTGGATAAGTCCTAAGTTTGCCAATGTCAGACACGAGATGAATAATAACCAGCCACTGCTGCAATGACCTATGTTTTATGGCTTGATAGAAATATCTTTTACTTTCGTGGAACTTGTAATAGTATTTCTAGTAATTTAACTGAAATTATGCACCTTATTTTCTTTTGGGCGGCGACGAGACCGAGATGGATGATTGCCAGAGCTTTCCAGATTGAGGAGAACGACGACGAGCAGATAGAGATTGGGCACACTTGATTGACAGAGCCATTACCTGACTGAGATTCCCACCCTCTAGGGATGTTGTTGGAGGGATCTTTTTCTTTCAGTACTGTAATAGCACTGTAGATGTTGCTTTTCAATGTTAGACTTGTCCCACTCTCCTAGGGATGTTCAAAGTTTTAATGTTTTATTTCATTTCCATATATTTTATTTCTTTCTTGTACAGTTGCTTAGTCATCTGGATTTGTTATGTTACCAACTTATTAATGAAACATGAAGGATGTACTCCAATTTTTTTCTTTAAAAAAAGAAAAAAAGAAAAAAAAAAACAAAGTACTTTGAAGATTTCCAAACCAGTAGGATATTTCAGCATCTAAACCAATAACCCAATCATTCAATTTGCTATAACTGAAGTATATGCATTGCCTTCTCAAAATTAAGAATTTGTACAATTATATATCTTAGCATATTTAAACATATGAAATATTGATAAAGAAACAAAGTAATCGAACAAAATATGAGAATTGAATGAAAATACTTACAAGTCCTCTTTGATCTTGGATAGACCTTGGTTCAATAAGATAAAATATTACGATATGAAAATGCTCTACAAATTTCGATACAGCACACCCCATCTCTAAAATGATGAAACATTTCGGTATAAACATAAGTTCGTCAACACACATATAGTATCCGCAACATATATATACACCTCCCTCTGCATCCTTTCTTCAGTATCCTTCATGAATTTGTATCTCTCTTTGGACAAAACTATGAATATTCCCTCCAATTTCAATTGAACTCCCATCATTAACAATATCATCCTCGAAACCCCTACCCCAACTTTCTTGCAGTTGAGTATACTTGGGATGTTAATATGTGCCACCCTAAATTATTAGGATCAACTATCAATATCTTTTCGATAACTCCCTCACTAATCTCAACATTCATATAAATCTTGCAAGCTGCCCCAAACCCCAGCGTCGGGCTCCACCTCTGAAATGAACTCTTCAGCTTCTTCTAGCCTTCCTGCTCTGCCTGCATATCAACCATGCAATCAATGTGCTCTATTGTCGGCTTAATATTGTTTTAATGGGTTGAAATACTTCTGACCCTCAAGCCCTTTGCGGCTTAAACCTGACTATCCACATGAAAGTAGGGCTAAAAGGCTTAATTCTCAAAATTCATTAAAGAGAAATTCTGTATCTTTGGCAAGACCAAGCATTCCATAGGCAGAGATGGTTGTGGTCCAGATGAAGAGATCCCTTTCCGTGGTGTTATTAAAATTTTTCAGTGCTGCTTCTGTATTACCATGTCGGGGAGTACATGTCTATAAAAGCTGCATGCAGCTGTTGACTCTTAGTTTGTTGTGTACAAAACGTGCTTATTAATACTAATAAGTTTAAAAGTTAGTTGTTCAGATCTTCATGCAGGGTCAAATAATATCAGCAAGAGATCCAATAGAGATTCAAGAATATTCAAACAAGGAAAGCAATAAAGAAAGATTGCAAATACAAGCAAAAGAGGAAGTTATTCAAAAAGAGCTCATGATTAATTGGTTTACAAGCAAAAGAGGAAGATATCAAGACCTGAATTTTTCTTTCTATTTTCGTGAGATTTTAATTGTATAAGATTGATTAAATATTGAATAGGTTATGGAAACAAAACAGAGTGGATTCAGAATATACAGCGCGATACCGGTCGACCGTACTTCATGACGGTCAACCGCATCGCAGTCGACCGCAACCTTGAGTTGTTTGAGAAGCGGTCGACCTTTCACCTCTCTATTTTACGTCAGAGAGCTGAACGGTCGACCGCACCAATATACCGGTCGACCGCACTTTGCGCTCTGTATATTCTTGGAAAGTATCGTTTCTATTTTTGATCGATACACTTCCTGGTCTATTAATATTGGACGAATCCACCATATATTCTTAATCCACCATATATTCTTTAGTCAGGATCATTAAACGATCTTGAGTTTTGGTTTTTCTTTTTTTTCCACTTCGGTGAGATTGACGGGACTTGTATTGGAAGTCCTATGGGTGTAATAGGTCTCTTGGTCTGAATCCGAGAATCACTGTACAAAGGGTTTTAAGTATAGTGGAACATTTGAGGCGGAGAATTGCTACAAGTAGGTGGTGTGGACGTAGACCTGGGGGCCGAACCACGTTATATCACTGCGTCATCTGTGTTTGCTGCTCTCAACTCTTTTATTTACTTTGCACTTTATTTTATTAATTTTTAATTCCGCACAATCACCCTATTTACCCCCTAGGGTGACTTACAGTTGTATCAAAGCGAGGTGCTTATCAAAAAGCTTAAAAGCTTAAGCAAAAGGTCCAATGGCCGAAATCCCTCCTCCCGATAACTTGTACTCATCGGAGCTATTTATCTCCAATGGGACAAGTCTTACACGATCACCATTTTTTGATGAAAAATGATATGACGTCTAAAAAGTTTGTATGTCTCATTTTTTACAGATGCTCGGAGAAGAAGTATGGAACATGTGCATCAATAAAACAGAAATTCCAGTTAGTGACGGGAAGACATCCTTCACAAAAGCAGAGTTGGCCCTCAAGACAGCAAATTCCAAAGCCATGACGACTTTCTATGTAGGGTTGAATAACGAAGAACTAATGCGATGCGGGCGTAACTGCAAAACAATATACGAGATCTGGAACAACATGTTGAAGCGGCATGAAGGAACCGCTTCTGAGGTAAAAGCTAAAGTTAATTTATCTATATAATAAAACACAAAGAAAGCTATCAAGTGGCTCTCCTTCAATCTCCTCAAAAATTAAAGGCCCAGATCTAATCTTACAAAACATATTTTCCCCCCAAAAGTTTCCCCAAAAACTCAAATTTAAACCTCCCACTCAAAACAACTCCTATATTTTTTTTCCCTCTCTCTCTCTCCCTCACTCTTCTATTCAAAAAATTAAAAAAAATAAAATCTTTAAAAACTTTAAAAAATTTAAAAAGTTAAAAAATTAAAAATTTTAAAACTTTATAAATAATTCAAGAAAAATAAAAAAAATCATATAATATGTTTTGTGCTCTATATTTGCTACTTCAATTAATTTGCTGGACCTCTAAAACTATTTTATATGATCAAACAAGGTGCATCGTTCCGAAGACGTGCCGTAGGCACGTGTCAATGGGCAAACCTAGTGTTTCTATAAGTTTGATGTGTTTCACATATTGGCAGGGGAAAATGTGGATCAAATGCTCGCCCACTTCGATATCATTGACCACGAACTTGAGAGCTTGGGTAAGGGGCTAGATGATGACCGAAAGGTCGGAAAGCTCATAAGCTGTCTCACGCCAGAATGGAATGTAAAGGCCACTGCTATAAAGGAGACTTTGGAAGAGAAGGGATTCAACTACTACACATTTCAAGAAAAGCTGAAGACATACTAGATGGAAATGTCAGAAACAAGAAGATACAGACAAAACATCAGGATTGAACGAAAGACCGAAGAGAAAACCATTGCACTGAAGGCAAAAAAATTCCGACCATCAAAAACAGATTCAGATCGTGAAGAATCAGCCGAGGACATTACTCTATTGACAAAACAATTTCGTAAGTACCTAAAACATAAAAAATATGACAGGTACCAAGGAGAAAGGGAGAAGGATAAAGATGATGTGTGCTATAAGTGCAAGAAGCCTGGACACATTCGTGCAAATTGTCCTCTCTCACAAGACAGGAATAACGACTACTATTGCTCAAACCCAGGTCAGAAAAAGAAGGCGCTGAAGGCAACATGGTTAGATTCCGATTTAAGTGAGGGAGAGCAAGGCTATGATGACGTCAACTTCATGGATCTTGGGAATGGTGAGGTGCAATCACCATCTCAAGAAGAGGTAATCGAAGAACCCACTTATGATGAACTAGTAGACATGTGTAATAGTTTGAAAGACTATGCTAAGAAATTAAGTCGTGAACTTAGGCATTATAAACAAATTTCAAATGATACCCATGACTCTTGTATTACAAAAAGTCAAAAACTAAAAAATAAGAATGCCTTGATCTTGAAAAAATTTGAGTCATTTAGAAAAGATCATGATGTATTGCTAGAGGAAAATGAAATCTTAAAACAATAAATTCGAGAATCTTTAGCAACACATGATGATCACTTAAGAGAAATTCATCAGAAATCTGTTTATATCGCCAAACTCACAGATGATTTAAAAGAATGTAAAAATAAATTTAAAGAGGTAGTGGAAGGATGTAATGAAGCTTTTGAACAAAATAGGATTATTGATGCTACACTAGATACTCTTTGTTGGAACACAAAAGACGATGAGATGACTAGGAAAAGATTATGTAAAAGAGTAACTGAGCTTGAAAAGATTGTTGAAAAATATGAAGGGCTCAGTTACTTTATTACAAAAAAGTTCAAGATCTTATCATGATAATCGAGGGCTTGGTTACGAAAAGCCAATACACCATCAAAAATGTAAATCATCATGTCATACACACTTGCACAAACTCCAACATAATCATAAACCAACCCAAAGCTATGCAAGTGTGCATGACACAAGACATAGTCGTATCACATGTCATTACTACTGTAGATTAGGACATATTTCATATAACTGTTCATTAAAAAGGAATACTAATTTTTTTTGGGTAAGAAAGAATGTTAGTGCAGGATCAAAACCCACTTGGACTCCTACAAAATTGCATGTAGGTGGTCCGATGCTCTCAACTTAGGAGATCGCAGGCGCCTTGATAGTAGACTCTCGAGAGGCTCAGCAAGTTGTACTAACAACCAGCATCTCTATCAAGGAAAAAAGGAGAAGGATCTTGGTCCTTCAGATAAGTATAGCATCGGGTAAAACCTACACTAGCTTGAACTTATATTAAATGTGCATCTGCTGAATTATTCCTGAAATACAAGAAATGTGCGAACTTTACAATAATATAAAATCACCATTTTACAATAACATAAAATCACTATTTGACTTTTAGTCAACAATTAAGTTATTTGAATGATCGGTCGACCGTACATATCATTTGTTCTCAATCAGTCGAGAATGAACCGGTTGACCGAACGGTCGACCGTCCACTCCTCTGTCACAAATCACCAAATTAAAACTCTTTATTTCGCATTGTGCGGTCGACCGTATATATGAACCGGTCGACCAACCAAGTCGGCTGACCTGCTTATTCCCTTTCTAATATAAATACCTCTTCACCCCTAACATCTCTTTCTCATAAAACCCTAGCCTCCGAATATAAACCCATCAAATAAACCCTCATCTCTCAATATTTTTCGTCAAATTTTTCTCAAGTGTCCTCTCATCCTTTGTCTCAATGGCTTCCTCTTCTCACAAATCGAAAGGCAAGAAAGCTATTGCTTTCAAATCCGTCACTAAAAATGGTATAATCTTTCGCAACTCACAGTGTGCTGATATTTATTTCTCTTCTCTCTATAATGCCCACGTTGTTGCAAATCGGGTTATTAACCTATCATCCATGGGTGGACAATTCTCTGTCATGGTTAGAATTCTTAGGAATTTTGGATGGGAAAACTATCTTGCTACCCCAAGCACTCACTCCAAGTCTCTAACTCAACAATTCTATGCAAATCTTGAGAGACTTCAAGATGATGATCTTACCCTCTCTTCTATCATCCTTGGCCGTTGAGTCAAAATCACTTCCGAATAACTCCGGGTGAGATACGAGTTTTCCGAAGGGGAGTTTGATGCATATCACTTAGACTTTAAAACCTTCAATTATAAGCTTGGTCACAATCAAAACACCGTCAAATCTATGATCATTCAACCCGAATTCTCTCATCTCGCTCATCCCGCTCCTACCAATTTTACCGATACCGCTCGCGTTCTTAATAAAATTGTCAATGCTGATATTTGGCCCAAGAAAAATAATAAATCAGAAATTAGGGTCGATCAATCTTTCATCATCTTTCTTATTCTTGGGGAGTATAAATTCGATCTTGCTACATTCACCATTCGCACGATGAATTATGCAACTACTACTAATCGTGGTCTCCCCTTCAGCTCTCTCATATACAACCTTGCTGTTGATTCCCACATTGATGTCAGGAACTTCTTGCTTCGTAAAAGCCCTATGCCTATTCTTCCTCAACAAATGGGTATTGATGTACCCTTCAACCAGCGTGCTCGTCGTCGTCAAGCCCAACAACAAGCACGCTAACGAATAAGCACCACAAGCATCTTCCTCTTCACGACGCAAGAGTGCCACTTCATCTTCATCATTTGTGACTCATGAGCAGTTTAATGCTCATCAAACGCAAGTATATGAATATTATGTTAACACAATTGAGTACTTTCAATGGAAGGAAGATTGAAAAATTCTTCCTCCACCGAATGATGAAGATGAGGAAGACAATGACGGCAACGATGGAAATGATGGTGGGGATGATGATGATGATGATGATGATGATGATGATGATGAGTGAATATCTTTTTGTAATTGAAATATCTATGTGTATGCTCCTTGTTTCTATGTAATCTTATATGAATTTGCTTGTCTCAAATATCTGATTGCTTGCAATGTATCTATTTTTCGGTCGACTGTGCGGTCCGGTTTTTGCATAAATGGTCCTTTAGTATTTACGATCGACCATGCAGTCGACCGGTTTGCTCTCTGTGATCTGTTGTGTTTTTGACAAAGGGGTGCGGTCGACCGGTATACTCATGGGAAATTTTTTAAATCATCTCTATTGCGGTCGACCGTATGGTCGACCGGTCTCCTCTCTGGTCTTCGATAAAAACACTTTTTATAACCATTTTTTTGTGATTCTTGAAATTCAATTTTTTATTATACTTGTATTGGGGAGGATCTCAAATCTATGATATTATGAAGAGCTCTCACTGTATAGTAAAGAATCTCACTATCAACGGTATTATGTAAAAAGATTCTCTTCCACTCGTTTTCAGTAACATTTCGTTCTTTTCAAGCTCTATCCCTCCTATCTATTTTGATTAATGAGTTTTTTAACGTACTTTCAATAGAATATTTTTTTAATGTGCTTTGACTTTTCTTCTACTGAAATCCCTCTTGGTGTGTTCCAAAAAATGGGAGAATTTTTTGAAATGTTTTGAAATAAAGTCTAAAGTATTCATGACATGTTTTCATAAAATGTTTTCAAATACTTTGCAATGATTCTATGAATATTTTAAACTACAAATATGGTTTCAAAAGTCTTACACTAATCATATATGTTGTAGTTCAGTATAACAGGTGACATTGAATTAAGGAGGAGTATTTACATCTCTCTTAAAGGCTCTTACTTATGAAAATCTGTGTAATAGGATATACTAAACTCAGGGGGAGTATTTATGAGGCATATTTTAATTTTCAAACATTCCAGCATGTTTTGTTCACACCAAAAGGGAGAGATTAATGACTCTTAGTTTGGTGTGCACAAAACATGCTCATTAATACTAATAAGTTTAAAAGTTAGTTGTTCAGATCTTCAGGATCAAATAATATCAGCAAGAGATCCAAGAGAGATTCAAGAATATTCAAACAAGGAAAGCAATAAAGAAAGATTACAAATACAAGCAAAAGATGAAGTTATTCAAAAAGAGCTCATGATTAATTGGTCTACAAGAAAAAGAGGAAGATATCAAGACTTGAATTTTCCCTTCTATTTTCGTAAAATTTTAATTGTATAAGATTGATTAAAGATTGATTAGTTTATGGAAAGAAAACAGAGTGGATTCGGAATATACAGCGCGATACCGGTCGACCGTACTTCATGACGGTCAACCGCATCGCAGTCGACCGCAACCTTGAGTTGTTTGAGAAGCGATCGATCTTTCACCTCTCTACTTTACGTCAGAGAGCTGAACGGTCGACCACACCAATATACCGGTCGACCATACTTTGCGCTCTGTATATTCTTGTAAAGTATTGTTTCTATTTTTGATCGATACACTTCTTGGTCTATTAATATTGGACGAATCCACCATGTATTCTTAACCCTATTACTTCTGATAAAATTCTTCTGAACTAATCTTTCGATAATCAATCCGAGTGTGAGCGATAATTTTTCTGTATTCTTCAGTCAGGATCATTAACCGATCTTGAGTTTTGGTTTTTCTTTCTTTTTCACTACGGTGAGATTGACGGGACTTGTATTGGAAGTCCTGTGGGTGTAATAGGTCTCTCGGCCTGCATCCGAGAATCACTGTACAAAGAGTTTTAAGTATAGTGGAATGCTTGTGGCGGAGAATTGCTACAAGTAGGTGGTGGGGACGTAGACCTGGGTGTCGAACCACGTTATATCGCTGCATCATCTGTGTTTGTTGCTCTTAACTCTTTTATTTACTTTGCACTTTATTTTATTAATTTTTAATTTCGCACAATCACCATATTCACCCCCTGGGGTGATTTACAACAGCTAGATGGACGCTACTTTTTGTTGGGTTCTCAAGTTTTGCTCATGAATATATTGACCTTGTTGAAGGCCTCCAAGGTTGCAAACAGATTTGGGAAAAATAATTATTATTCTTATTACTTTATTTCTCTACTGTATACATCTATATATAAGAATTACATTCTTGGAGAAGAAGAAAGGAGATTGAGAGAAGATTGGGGAGATGAGAGATTTGGGGAATCTGTTTCCTGTAGATTAGGAAACAGAATATACAAAAAACTATATTTCAACACTCTCCCTCAAGTTGGTGCATAGATATTGAATATGCCCAACTTGTCAACAAATTTCAAGAAGATCCGATTCGAAACTGCCTTGGTTAGGATATCTACGAGCTGATCTTCTGACATCACTTTTGATACCTCAATGACTTTCTCAGCTATTTTTTCTTTGATGAAGAATCTGTCCACCTCTACATGTTTCGTCCTATCATGCTGAACGGGGTTAGCAGTAATATCACACGCTGTTTGACTATCACAATACACTTGCATAGGTTCATCGGACCATAGCCTAAGTCCTGCAACAAGAGTTTCAGCCATAAAGCTTCTGCTATACTTAAAGCTACTCCGTGATACTCAGCCTCTGCACTAGAGCGCACAACAATATTTTTCTTCTTGCTCATCCATGTAACTAAATTTCCTCCAATAAATGTGAAGTATCCTGAAGTGGAGCACCTATCAATTATAGATCTTGTCCAATCAGCACCAGTATATGACTTAACCTTCAAGTGACCATGTTTCACAAATAAGACCCCTTTCCTGGAGCAGACTTAGGTAGTGTTCTTTTTCTCCTCTTATAAGCTATTTACCTTTTGTAAGAGGTGGTCCACCTCTTACAAGAGTTTTTTTAGCATTCTTTTTTACCTCTTATAAGCAATTTCCTCCAAAATCGCTTATAGGCCTAAAAGGCTTCTAGTAGCCTCTTTCAAATTCTTATAAGCCTTCTATCACTTAAAAAGTCTATATTACCCCAAAGTCTATATTATAATTGTTACTAATTTCAATCTCAAATTTTCGCATTCTCTTGTACAGAGTAAGACCTTAATGAATCTTGTTTGTTAAAATTATTAGTGCTTGCAACATTTACCGATAGGAAGTCAGGAATAGTAATTTTGTAGAGAAAATGTATCAGGAGAAATATATAGTGAAATCATTGGACTGTGGATGGATAAATTATGTCTTTAAAGAACAAAGTCTTTAGTGACAACATTTACCGATCATTTTGTTTAGCTGCCTCCATCTTTAGTGACAGATGCATATTCTTAAGCCACTTCGCTACTTGTAAATTTCCTTTTATTTTTTTAAAGTTTTGTTTTCCTGTGTTTCTACATCTCTATCTCGGTTCCGGAATTATAATTGATGATTTACACTGATTTGTGAATTTAACTTGCCATTAAACTAGTTTATATATTAGTAATTTGAAATTATCTTTTCTTGTCCTTCATCTCACTATTTTTATACTTTTGGGTAATATAGACCTTGGGGTAATATTGGCACTTGTAAGAGGTGAAAAAAGAACAGAAATCTCCTATAAGAGGTTCTTATAAGAGGTTATTTTTATATAAAAAGAATGCCTCAAAAAGAGCCTCTTACAAGAGGCTCTTACTGTAAACCTCTTATAAGAGGCAAAAAAAGGAATAGTACCTTAATATATCTCATAATTCTCAACACCGCATCCATATGCTGTTCTCGAGGCGCATACATAAACTGACTTACCACACTTAAAGCATATGAAAAATCTGGCCATGTATGTGCAAGATACATCAGCCGTCCAACCAATTTCTGATATCTTTCCTTATCACAAGGTACATGACCAGCTTCGTTGCATTGTTTCAGTCCTTCTTCTAACAGTGTACCGCTAACAAGCCAACATTCCAGTTTCCTTTAATCAATCAAGAGCATACTTTTTGAGACAAAAATATCATCTTTCTTGAGCGAGAAACTTCAATACCAAGGAAGTATCTCAAAGAGCCAAGATCTTTCATTTCGAACTCTTGTGACAAGTAGTTCTTTAATGCCTTCCTCTCTTCAGGATCATCTCCAGTTACTATCATATCATCCACATAAATAATGAGAGCAGTAATTTTACCTTCTTTCCTTTTTAGGAACAGAGTATGATCTGAATTACTCTGATAATATCCGAATGTCTTCATTGATTTTGTAAATCTCCCAAACCAAGCTCTTGGCGACTGCGTAAGTCCATACAATGCTTTCTTCAAACAATATACTTTATTGCTGTGTTGGACTGGTCTGTTCAACCATGGTGGAAGATCCATATAAACCTCTTCTGTTAATTTCCCATGCAAAATGCATTCTTCACATCAAATTTCTCCAACTTCCAGTCAATATTTGAAGCAAGAGACAGTAGGACTCGAACAATATTGAATTTTTCCACAGCTACCAATGTATCTTCATAATCAATTCCATATGTTTGAGTGTATTCTTTGGCAACCGGCCTTGCTTTGTATCGTTCTATTGTACCATCAGACTTATATTTCACAGTATAAATCCATATGCATCCTACTGACTTCTTCCCTACTGGCAGCTCGATTATCTCCCAAGTCTCATTCTTTTTCAAGGACTTCATCTCCACATCCATAGCTGCATTCCACCTTGGGTCGGTAAGGGCTTCCTGCACACTGTTAGAATTAGATACAGTAGATAATTGATTTACAAATGACTTATTTGATTCTGACAAGCGGTGAGTGGATACATAATTTATATTACCCCGTATTTTAAAATATTTTTGTGATTTAATAAATATTTTTCTGAAGATTTATCTTTTTACACGTGCAAACACTTGCAAATATTTTCTTGGAAATTCAAAATAAAAAATTATTTTGGAAAAAATCATTATTTATTATTAAATATTATTAGTGAATTTTTTGAATTTTTCTGATATTTATTGGACCTATTTGCAAATATTAAAAAAGGACTTTTGTGCAAAATTACCAATTGGAGTGAAAACTCCAGATTTTTGGATTTTTGGGCTGGGTATAATGCCTAGCCAACTGAGGGTTAAAAATTTTACTTTTTTTTGATGAATTTGTTTTATTTTATAAGTTTTGATGAAAGAGTATCTTTTTGCAAAATTGTCATTTTGAGGGGGTAAAAGTGTAAATTCATTTTCTGGGCTTTTCCAACAGTGCCGGCTGACTTTATGATGGTTGTTTTTGTTTTTAAATCTCAAATAAATTGGTTTTATCAAGTTTCCAAGTATATGGATCTAGATATGTAAAGTTATATTTAAAAGGAGTATTTTTGCAAATGTGTTCAAAATCTTAAAAACCTATATTCCGGCCTATTTAAAAGGTGGAGTGCAGCCGTCTTTTGCTGCACAACACAAAGGAGTTTATTATTATTATTTCTTGGAGATTTAAAGAGAAGATCTTGGATTTCTTGCGAAGGAGAAACTTTTCTTACTTTCTATTTGTCTTCGTTCGATTTCTTCAACAAGGTGAGTGATAAATTTATTTTGTTTTGTTCCTTGAATTTTGTATGTGGTGGTTCATCTACTAGAAAGCATGCTCGGGTTTGGGTATGAATATATATATGATGGATTGGATGAATTGGTGAATTAAAATTGGATCTTTTATGAAAACCTAATTATTTATGAGTAGAATTGCATGTGGATGATTTGAGATTTGTTGAATGACCCATTATAAATCATGAGTAGGCTATTTCTTTTGGATTAATGCTGATTTGATTGAGTATGGTGAATGTCATGCATACATTGATTAAAGATGAAATTTTTATTGAGTTTGGATGAATGCAACTTGGTTATGGTAATGTTAAATTTGTGTATATTTATGAGTCAATAATGGTGATTGAGTTGAGAAAGTTTGAGAAGGACTAATGAATTTAAGAGATCATGTCTTGAGAATTAGATTAGTGATAAATCGAATTGGGTTTGATGCGATATGACTAAATTGAGGATTTTGTGATTTTGTGAGAGGTTTTAGTTGAATTTGGATTTCTCCAATACTAAGATTTAAATCTGAAAACTTTGTTAATTTTAACTAATGGATTTGTGAAGTTCTTTTGGTGCACAAACAGGCACAAACATTTTACATGAAGATTATATTTCATTGCTTTTGAAGAAATTGAGTCTTTATGTGTTTTCGAAGAATTTGACTATATCCTAACTTATTTTGGTATTGATATGGTTTGGAATATAAAATGAAGTTATTTTGATGCATGATTGATTCTTAAAAACTCTACTTTTGATATATGCACAAATCCATGTTCTATTTAGAGTAAATCAACAAATTGTGATTTTTATTAATTCAAAGTGGTTTTGATTGTTTTATGGACTCTTATATATATCCTACAAGTCGTATTTGATCATATCAAAAAAATGCTTTTCACAGAATTAGTTTTCATAAAGTAAAACTCCGTATTGGTTGAAATGTGCACAACTAAAAACTGCAGTCTATAGGTCGACAATCGACCGGTTGAGTTTTACAGTCGACCGTCACTACCTGGATACTGTGTTTTCTCATTTTCTTGAAATTTTGTGCGGAACAGTCGACTGACCCATTTTTACAGTCGACTGTCTCTGCTCTGTTTTGATGTTTTCTCGAAGTTTCAGATTTTCGCTCTAGACAATCGATCGATGACTTTTTACAGTCGACTGCTACTACTTAGAATTATATTTCTTGAAGTGTTGGGTTTTCGCTCTGGACAGTCGACCGACTGCTGTTTACAGTCGACTGTTACCGCTCTGACTGATATTTTCTTGAGTTTTTCTGATGTTTCTTCGAATGATTGTTCCTTTAATATTATATTATTTCAAAAGATGTTTTACTACCGATTTAAATGTTTTATAGAGATTTATATTGGAACTTTAAATGTATTCTTTTGGGCATTATTGAGCTATACGTGTTTTCAAAGGAGTTGATGTTTTGTGATGTTCTATAACTTAAAAATATGGTTCTTACTTATTCAATGGATTTAATATTTATCTGGATTCTGGAATTTTATAAGATTTGAATTTTGTTGGTTTAAGAAGTTTTCTTCGTGCAATCGTTTTGACGATAGATTTGTGAGGTTTATTGAAAGTTTTGGTCTTGATGGATGAGTTGTGGATCTCTAGGAGTTGAGTGGGAGTCCTGCGAACTGGCAGATGAGATTTGTTGATTTAGACCTGTGGGGTCTTGGTTTGGTTGTTATGGAATTAAGTCCGGCAGGATATACTAACTCTAGAGATGGGGATTTTGTATTTTTAATAATAATTAACTTAAGGACATGCACTAGTGGAGATGTGATGGAACTTGGGAAACGTAAGTACATGCTCTTGGTTTTGTTTGTCCAACGGATGCGTTCCAGGACTGTGTGTTGTTCTGTCTCGAGAGGGCATTTGTATGTTCGCCTATCGCGGATCTGCAGGCCTATTCACGGAGCATGCAGGGTGCATTCGCGTGTCGAGGGTCGGCAGGCCTATTCACGGAATGTACCTGGTGTATCTGCACAGTCGAGGCTCCTTGCAAGCCTATTCGTGGGATACACGGTTGGGAGATGATTCTCCAGTTTTTGAGCTATCTTACATGATGCTTGAGCGTCGAGGGCTGTGATGCCTATTCGCGGAGTATTCTGGATCTTGTTTCCATCACCGTAGTAGGATTAGTTGCATAACGAGGGATTTAACCCTATAAAGTGGAGATCGATAAAGGCTTGCACCAGACCTATGTACTATGGAATGCATAGAATCCGACAAGTATGCATTAGAGAGTCAGCATATAGCATTGATGTTTTTTTGACTTGGTTTTATGCTTGTGTTTTCATTTTTTTTCCCACACTTGACACTTCGTCTAGATTCACTTGATGTTTTCATATATTACTATTTACTATCTTATATTCCTTGATATTTTCATGGTTTACTTATTGTTATTTCTCATTTCATTATTCTTGCTGTTAATACATGTTGTTGACGAATCTATGCTCTATGTTTTATTTATGTCGTTTTCTCTTATGTCACTCACACCATTATAGCTAACCTCTGTAGCCTCATGTTTTACAGGTAGGTGCTTATAGCTGGAGATTTGGATGCTTGTGCTAAATTGATATAAAAAGAGCCTATGTAAATTTGTAAAAGAACGTGTTGTAAAGAAAAGATTGCAATTCAAGGTGTTTTGTATTCCGCTGTGTTTTATAAACAATTATTGTAATAAAAGTTGAAATAAAAATTATCTGTGTTTTGGCTATATTTACTATTGCAATTGAAGTTGATGCTGGGAATTGTGCCACTTTTTTTTCTCTCTAAAGGCGAAGGCTCTGAAGTGGGCGAACATATTATATTGAAAATTCGGGGTGCTTCATAATTACTCATGGAATATTTGACGTTACTAGTGGGATCAGGTACATAAGTGGATTTTGGAATACCTCTATTAGTACGGTACTGGAGTTCTCTTCTAGGAGCTTCAGAAAATGATGACGATTGGTTTTGGGGTTCTGGAGGTTCACTCTCACTGGAATTCGGTACTGTTTGCAATTATTCAAGAGGGTCTTCTTCCCTTGGTTGTACTTCTTTATGAGGGTCTTCCTCCCTTACTAGGTATTCATTCAAGTGTTCGCCATTATTTGTATCCAGTTCTTCATTCCGACTGGTAATTACTTCATCATACCCAAGAGTCTGAACTTCACTAACCCCTTCATCATACCCAAGAGTCTGAACTTCACTAACCGCTTCATCATACCCAAGAGTCTGAACTTCACTTCGGTATCCCCCCTGAAGTTCAGTCGTAGAAGAAGAAAAATACATCTCATCTTCATGAAACACAACATCCATAGTCACAAATATCCTTTGAGTTGGTGGGTGATAGCACTGATACCCTTTCTTATCCTGTGCATATCCCACAAAAACACAGCGGACAGCTCAATGAGTTAACTTATTGCGTTCATGTTGATGAAGATGAACAAATGCAACACACCCAAACACACGAGGTGGCAAGTTGACGACTTTTTGTGCATTCACAGCTTCTGTTAATGCTTGAAATGGTGTGAGGAAGTTTAGGATACTAGAAGGAACTCGGTTGATTAAGTATGAAGCAGAAGCAAGGGCTTCCCCCCAATAGATGAGTGGCAAATTTCCACGGATGAGAGAAGCACGGACCACCTCGAGCAAGTGTCTATTTTTCCTTTCTGTAACCCCATTCTGTTGAGGTGTATATGAGCATGTAGTCTAGTGAACAATTTCGTGTTCCACCAAATATTGTCGTAGATTCGAACTCAGGTACTCTCCGCCATTATCACTCCTAAGGACTTGAATCTGTGATTTATACTGAGTCATAACATGCTTGTGAAATTTCTGAAACAAGTTGCTAACTTCACTTTTCGACTTCATCAAACAAATCCAGGTCATACGAGTACAGTTATCAATAAATGTTACAAACCATCGCTCCTCCAAATGTAGTGATTTTGGATGGACCCCAAACATCAGAATAAATAATCATAAATGGAAGAGAGCTTCTACTTGGACTTGGAGGAAAAGAGACACGATGACTTTTTGCGAGTTCACACACATCACACCTAAAGGCAGAAATATCCAACTTCAAAAATAAACTCGGAAATAATTTCTTCAAATAACCAAAAGAAGCATGCCCTAGACATCGATGCCATAGCCAAATATCTGATTTCTTCTTCTCATCTTCAGATCCTTCCACACTTAGAGCTTGAGTCACCTTGCTTGAATTTTCATATTCTAAATCCAGATAATAGAGCTTCCCGTGTCTAACCCCATAACCAATCGTCTTGCGAGTCCGAATATCCTTAAACATACAATGTGAAGGTAAAAAGACTACAATACAATGTAAGGCAGTAGTTATTTGAGCAACAGATAATAGGTTAAAATTCAAGAATGGCATAACTAAAGCAGTATCTAAGGTTAGGTTGTTTATGAGACGTATGGTACCATCGCCAGTAACAGTGGCAGGATCACCATTGGCAGTAGACACAGTTGATTTGGTGGATGATTGAAAATTTTGAACTTGTCTAGAATCAAAAGTCATATGGTCCAATAGCACCGGAATCGATTATCCATGCATTATTCATAACAGAGGCAGAAATATTAAATACCTCACCATCATTACCTACAGCTGTAGCTAATGTAGAGGCGAGTCCAATACTCTTCTCAGCTCCATCAGTTTTTCCCACGGTAGCGGCACATGAAAACAACGGATCTGATCTTCAGCAACCAATAGAAAATGACACAACTTGGCCAAGATTAGCAAATAGCAACACAACAACTATTGGCAAGAGAGAGAGAAAGGCAATGGCAGCAACGGCTAGGGGGCTTCCGGCGAAGGCGACGACGTCGACGGGTAGCGACGGCGGGACTGGTAGCGCGACTGGGATGCAGCGACGACGGTGCTGCAGCTGTCGAGGGTCGACAGGGCAAGGTGGAATATCAACGGGTTTGGCTGCTGTGCTTAGGCTGTCGACAGAAAGGTGTGGCGGCGCTCAGGAGGCGTCGACAGAGTGGCGCGTCGGAGAAACGGCGATGAGGGAAGGACGGTCGCCGGAGAAGATGAGCACAGGGTTGGCTGTGGTCGACGAGAATTAGGGAAAGACAGGGGGTGGTCGGGGGTTTCTGTTGATGTCGAGGACATAGGAGAGGTTGGGGATCGCTGGAGGATGACGACGCAACGGAGAGGTCGCCAGGGAGTGGGGTTTCGGTGGTGGCGACGGTTGATTGATGAAGGCGACGGTTGATTGGGGGTTCGGATTTCAGGGTTTGGATGTCGATGAAGACGATGGATGTAGGCGATGGGAGTTCGGGGTTTGGGGTTTCGGGATATCGACGAGGATCAGAATAAAAAATTCGAGGAAGACAAAAGAAAGTTCTTCTTCTTCTTCTTCACTTAGCCTAGATCTTTTTAGGCTCTGATACCCTATTGCAAACAGATTTGGGGGAAAACAATTATCGTTCTTATTACTTATTTCTCTACTGTATACATCTATATATAAGAATTACATTCTTGAAGAAGAAGAAAGGAGATTGAGAGAAGAATAGGGGAGATGAGAGATTTGGGGAATATGTTTGTTATAGATTAGGAAACAGAATATACAAATACTATTTTTCAACATCCAAGGTTGACACTAAGCTTGGAGGACATTCACCATAGTCATTGACGTATACTAGATTTTGGATCTTTGCACTGACTGAGGGGGAACATTGCTTCCTCAGATAGAACATTTGACATGTACCTGTTTGTTTGACGAATCATATGAGTTTTGGTTAAGGTGAATCACGGTTTATATCAAATCTTAGAATATGATATACTAGGTTTACCAGTGGACACGTGCCGTAGGCACGTCTTCTAAATGATGCAATATATGAAAAACACTGTAAACAATAAAATATATGCAGTCCTATTTGACTAAAAAATCACATAGGTCAACATTTATATGCAATACCATCTGGTTAGTGACTACACGATAAGTTATAAAAAATAATTAGAATGTCGTACATACTAAAACAATTAGGGGTGGTTTGGTTGGTTGTAAAAAAAATGAAGAGAGGGAAAAGCATTGTAGCGAAGCAATTCCTTGGATTTGATTTCTTAAAATTAGCTTTGGTTGAATATAGGTTTGCTCTGGCAATAATTAAATGTTAGTTTTGTTTTGGTTGTAGTAATATTGTAACGAAAGTAATTTAAAACATTTTTAAATTTTTTTGTTTTACATGAAATTAATCCAAAATTAGGGATTAATTAATTTTATTTAAGCTTAATCCCTAATATTTTGGATGAGTTAATTAAGCTTAATGAGATTTAAACTAATTAACTTTTAATCCATAAATTTAATTAATTAATTAATTAAGAAAAGACTAATTAAACCACAACAATTAAAGCTTTTTTTAATTAAGATTAGTGTGATTTTAATTAGTCTTTTCTTAATTAATTAAAAGTAGGGATTAAAGGTTAATTAATTTTAAAACCCAAACAAATTCCAACTACATGAGTCAAAATTTAGCAAAGTTCACAGCAGAAAACACGGAACCACCTATTCCTAAATCAAATAGCCTAGCAGCACAGCTTCCAGACTCTCTAAGACATCTTGGTGGCTCTTCACTTGAGGGGAATGAACTTGGAAGAGTGAGTAGCACCAATACCAAGTCTACCATGCTTGACAGGCCTTGTATGAAATGGAGAACCCAGCAAGGTAGTGGACAATCATCTCAGGCCTCCTTTCATTCGAGCAGTTCTAGAGGCTTCTATTCCCAAGAAGTTCAAGATGCCCACATTCGAGTTATATGACGGTGAGATAGATCTGGTCGATCATATCGAAAGCTATAAGACTGTTATGATGATCCAAAAAGTTTCTTGTGCTCTCCTCTGCTAGACGCTCCCTTCTACTCTTGAAGGATCAGTATGGCAATGGTACTATCGTATTCTACCAGGGTCCACAATCTTTTTTGGTCAATTTGAGGAGCTATTCCTGACTCACTTTGTTAACAGCTATAAGACTCTGAAGACCACTGCATCCCTCCTTGATCTGAAACAGAGGAAGGGAGAAACACTTAGAGACTACGTCAAGCACTTCAACATAGAGTCCCGTTATATCTTCATATCTGACCCGGCTGTTGCAGCCTCTACATTCTGTCACAATGTCCAGGATCAATCCTTTAAGGCCTCACTTGCCAAGAAGCCACCCCAAGACATCTCCGAGTTTCTTCAAAGGTTTTAGAAATACATCCATGCTGAGGATGTCATCAACCCCCTGAACGAACTAGAGCCCTCTTCGAGGAACAAATAGACGGCGGCAAATGATGAGAAATCGAGGAAATCCCAGAAGGGTGACCTCGGTCAACGTTGCCCCTCCTCGAGTGTCTCTCTTCGACAAGTTCACACATCTCAACACCAACCTGACAATTGTCTCATGGAAGTCAAAGATCAAGGCATTCTCCATGCTCCTAGAAAGCTTAAGAACAACAGTTATAAGAGGGATCGATCAAAATGGTGCTTCTACCATAACGATCATGGCCACACAACAGATGGATATAAAATTCTAAATGAGGACATAGATGAAGTTATCATGAGGGGACACTTTCAAAGGTTTTTTAGGAAGAGGGACAATGCCAACAAGGCTCAATCAGGTCAAGAAGAACCCATGAAAGAGCCAGCACCCCCAAAAGAGAACTCTGAAAAAAGGGTTATACACACCATCTTAGGAGGACCACGAGGAGATTCAAATTTCTTTCAAAAAGAGTTCGTCAGACAGGTAGCTACTGTACAAGGCCCTTTGCACTACCCGAAGACACATCATGATATAACCTTCAGTGATGACGAGTTTATAGGGGTAGTTCTCCACCATAACCATGCCTTGGTTATCTCCCTATCCTTCTCTACCTCTATGTCTACCTTCAAGGTAAAGAGGATCCTAGTTCACACTGGAAGCTCGTTCGATATCCTCCTCTGAAACATTTGACAAGCTTAACATTGGTAGGGATAAACTCAAGCCAGTGAGCTTGAGTTGTACTCTCTATGGATTCAGTGGAAATGTTGTTCGTATATAGAAGAAATGATCACGCTCGACATCATAGCTGGAATAGGGTCAAAGCATGAAATTGCTTTTGTAGAATTCATGGTGGTTATTGTCAAGTTTGTTTATAATGCTATATTGGGAAGGCTTGGACTGACCGCATGGGGGCTGTAAATTCAACATTACATTAGAAGATGAAGTTATCCACCTTAGCTAGAGTTGGGGAGGAGCAAGGAAACCAAGAGGCAACTCGGGCATGTTATGCTATGACTATGTAAAAAGCTATGCTACTCCTTGAAGAAATAGACTTAGTACAAGGAGAGCAAGAGTCATTTCGAGCTATCTTTCCCTTAGAAGCAATAGACACACAAGATGACTTCAATCCTACTCTAGTGCAACTAGTGGATGACCTGGAGGAGATACCCTTCAAGGAAGGATGCAGTGAGAAAACATTCCGCCAGAATAAGAACCTCATGATCCAGAGTGGTCTTACATTATTGCGTGCCTACGCAAGAATCAAGACGTATTTGTATTGGTAGACTCAGACATGCCTGGAATATCAGAAAAGGTGAATGTACACAAGCTAAGTGTAGATCCCTCTAAGAATCTCATGAAGCAGAAGAAAATAAAGTTTGCATTAGAGAGACAGTAAGCCATCAAAGAAGAAGTCAACAAGGTCCTAAGTGCAAAGTTCATCCAAGAGGTGAGCTACCCAGAATTGCTGGCCAACATAGTCATGGTGTAAAAGGCGAATGGAAAATAGGATGCATGTACTTTACCAAACTCAGTAAGGCTTGTCTCAAAGATCCATTCCCCCCTACCTCACATATATCTGCTTATCGACACAACATTAGGCCACCAACTTCTGAGCTTCATGGATGCATTTTTTGGGTATAACCAAATCTGGATGTTCCCTACCGATGTACCAAAGATAGCATTCATAACATACATGGGATTATATTGCTATCATGTAATGCCCTTCGGTTAGAAGAATGATGGCTCAACTTTCAAGCTTTTGGTGAACAGAGTTTTCTGAGAACAAATAGGAAGAAACATGGAGGTGTATGTAGACGATATGCTAGTGAAAATTCTAAAAGCAAGGAGCCATGCTATTGATCTTCAGGAAGCATTTGACATTATTTGAGCATACAACATGAGGTTAAACCCAATCAAGTGTGTGTTTGGGTAACTTCAAGAAGTTTTTGGGATTCATGATAAATAAAAAAGGAATATAAGCTAACCCCAAAAAAATTAAAGCCATCATGGATATGAAGTCGCTGCCTTGCGTGAAGGATGTCCAGAAGCTCACTGGAAGAATAGCGGCACTGGGAAGATTTCTCTCTAAGTCGGGAGATAATTGCTTACCTTTCTTCAAGGCATTAATGGGGGCTAGAAACTTTGAATGGGGCACAACAAGCACTTAAAAATTACTTGACAAGCCCGCCGCTACTTAGCAAGCCCGATGAAACACTTTACCCCTACCTTGCTATCGAAGAACAAGCTATCAACGTTGTACTGGGAGGAGAAGAAGACAGGATGCAAAAACTCATCTATTATGTGAGTAAGGTTCTCATGATGTCGAGCTCTGCTATCCGAAGAAAAAGAGATCACCTATGCACTTATCATGGCTTGACGAAAATTTAGGCCCTACTTCCAAGACCATGCCAAAGCAGTATTGATAGACCAACCGCTCAAGCGAGTACTTCATAAGCCTGAGTCTTCAAGAAGGTTGATTAAGTGGTCAATCAAGCTTAGTCAGCATGATATCGACTACCGCTCTAGGCTGGCCATCAAAGCACAAGCATTAGAGGATTTCATGGTAGAGTGCACCTTCCCGGATCTAGATCCAATCCCATACCCCTTCAAAGAGTGACATTTTTCTGTGGATGAGTCATTGACAGCAAGAGGAAGTGGAGCAGAAATCATTTTGCAAGGACATGCCAACCTCGACATTCAGAACTTACTCCATTTCCAGTTTCTAGCATCGAATAATGAAGCTGAATACAAAGCATTGTTAGTAAGAATGAAGTTGGCACTTAAATAAGGGGCTAAAAAACTCTGTGCTCAAAGTGATTCACAGTTGTTAGTGAGTCAATTCTCTGCAGAATATGAAGCAAAGGAGGAGAGAATGGAGAAGTACTTAGCAGAAGTGAAAATCCTCATATCTTTTCTCAAAGAGTTCCATCTAATTTTAATTCCCATATAAGAAAATGTTTGAGCCGACTGATTAGCAAAGTTAGCTTCAGCAAAACTCGAATGCCTTGACAAAACTATTTTGGTTGAAATACTCCCACAACCAAGCATCAACTTATCTCAAAGTCAAGTCATGGAAACAGATGAGGAGCCCTGTTGGAAGGATTCCATTTTAAACTTTCTGCATGAGGAAGTCCTCCCCGATGGCCGCAATGAGGCAAGGAAGATAAGAACTCGTGTAGCACCATCATTGATGGAGAACTGTACAAGAAGTCATTCATACTTGTAGACGGGTGGCCATACTTGACATGTCTGTCACTAAGCGAAGCAAATTATGCTTTGAAGTAAGTACATGAAGGAATTTGTGGGAGCCACACAGGTGCTCGAACTCTTGCAGAAATGATACTCCATCATGGGTACTTTTGGCCCACCATGTTGGCCAACCCACTGAGCTAGTCAGGAAGTGCACAGAATGTCAGGTCTTCACTCCAGTCAGTAGAATGCCACCAGTAGAACTGACCTCAATTCCAAGCCCAATTGCTTTTGCACTGTGGCGGATGGACCTCCTTGGGCCATTTGCCGGCTGCAGTTGGACAGAAAGCATGGTTGATCAAGGCCATCGACTACTTCACAATGTAACGCCCCTGCCCCAATACTTAGACAATTTTTATTATTTTTAGAAGACAAATTAATACTTATAGTACAACTGCCCACCACAGGCTGTCTCTCAAAAGGTGGTTAACCAATTAGGTGACTCTTGATCATAGGCAAATATAGTTATATTATTTAATTTATTGTATACTCCCGATATGGGACTTAATACAACTCATCCCCTTACTAATCACGTGCACACACAGCCCTCGTGGGCCATGCGCCACGTCACCAAGAGACACGTCTGCTGTCTCTTCTCATCAATTAATCCTAGGTAGGGCCCCCTTGGATGACGTCATCCCACAAATCCAACAGCATACCCTGCTGTTTTCAACTCACGTGGGCCCCCTTCCCCCCTTCTCTCTCTTACTATTTTAATATATATTATATATTCATTATACTATTTAGAAATTACGGGGTATTACATACACCCCCTTTAGAAATCAGCGTCCTCGCTGAGTACAGGGCATGCCATCTAGCGCAGGATCCTTCTTTCTAGTCGATGTGGCGTCGTCCTCGATTCTGGAGATCAGTCCCACACCGCAGGTACACATCTCGATAATTCCGGGGACTCTCAACACCACAGATCATATTGAGGCCCTCTTCCACACCTGGTGTCGAAAGTCGGCTCTGATACCATTTGTAACGCCCCGCCCCAATACTCTGACAATTTTATTATTTTTAGAAGACAAATTAATACTTATAGTACAGCTGCCCACCACAGGCTGCCTCTCAAAATGTGGTTAACCAATTAGGTGACTCTTGATCAAAGGCAAATATATTTATATTATTTAATTTATTGTATACTCCCGATATGGGACTTAATACAACTCATCCCCTTACTAATCCCATGCACACACAGCCCTAGTGGGCCATGCGCCACGTCACCAAGAGACACGCCTGCTGTCTCTTCTCATCAATTAATCCCGGGTGGGGCTCCGTTGGATGACGTCAACCCACAAATCCAACAGCATACCCTGCTATTTTCAACTCACGTGGGCCCCCTTTTCCTCTTCTCTCTCTTACTATTTGAATATATATATATATTATATATTCATTATACTATTTAGAAATTACGGGGTATTACACACAAATGGGTCAAGGCTGATCTCGTACCCACTATAACTACAAAAAGAGTTAAGGCTATTTGTTTAGAAAAAGCATAATCTGCCGATTAGGCATACCTCGAGTGTAATGAAACCTAGTTTGGCAGTGAAAAATTTCGCCAATTTTATAGGAACTATGGAATTGAACAACGCTTCACCTTCATAGCTTATCTGCAAAGTAACGGTCAGACCAAAAATGAAAATCGAACTATCCTGTATGGGTTGAAGATGAGGCTCAAGTCACGTGGCATAGGAAAGTGGGTAGACGAGCTGCTAAGCGTCAGTTGGTCAGATATAAGGCTGGCAACGGGCTCGGTTAAGTCGGACTCATATAAGCCCGAGCTCGTCTCGATTTATCTTCGGGTTTAAAATATTTGACCCATGCTCAAGCTCGATTAGACCTGAAAAAGGGGTCCCAAATTAATTATGCGCTTTTAATATATAGTTTTCTAATATTAACATAACGAACATCTAGTATATTTTTTCAAAAATAAAAACATCTTGAGTACTACATGATTAAAAAAACATCTTGATTAATTTTGTAAAATTATCTAATTTTTTTATTTATATTATTATATTATATTGATAAGGCATCAATTTTCTCTTTATAAACTATAGTTCTCATTTCAACTTATACAAATGAATGTCTATTAGAATTTTTTTTACAAATGAATACTTATTTTTTAAAAAAAATTATCATGACTATACATAATATTAACATAATATATATATATATATATATATATATATATATATATATATATATATATATATATATGCTTGAGCTCAAGCCTGCCCCAAATTGGTGAATGATTAGCTTAAGTCCACAAATAACTGGGTCGGACCTCGTTGGGTCTGGATTGGGTTCGAGCAAATTTCCACCCTTAGTCATATAGGACGACTAAATGAAGTACAACATAGGAATCTCCTTTTAGCTTGACTTATGTAACTGAGGCTATGATCCCCTTAGAAGTAGGTCACCCATCATTAGGGATGGTCTCCTATAATGAGGAAAAGAATGGAGAAGGGCTCATCGCAAATCTAGATCTACTTGATGAAATGGGGGAGCAAGCACAAGTCAGAGAGACAATTCTATTAAAAAATGGATTGAGATGTATCACTGTACTAAGGTCCGTCCAAGAGAACTAAGAGTGGGAGACTTGGTCCTTAGGAAGTTGGAAGTGTCGAATCCACGAGCTCAAGGGAAGAAGTTCGCTCCAATTTGGGAAGGACCGTATAAAATAGAAAAGGTTACATGTCCTGGTACGTATCGCCTGTTGGACCTAAAAAGCAAGGAGAAACCAAGAACTTTGAATGCATAGCACTTGAAGAAGTAATATGAGTAGTCATTCGTTCTATTTTGTAACAAAGCTTCTATTTGTACTAGTGGCCCGCTTATTTGAGTCAACATCTTTGCTCAGTTCGGTGTAATAAGTCCATGGTCGAGTGACATCTAGTTAGTAGAGACCATTGCTTTCTAGTGCCCATTTCTACGTTCCTTTTCCTTCATTAAAGATCATTATTTCTAGTGGTGACTGCTGAGTTTTTACTTGAAATGATGATTCTCGATGGTCCTATTTGAGTGGATATGAGAAGCACTTCACTTTATGAGCTTTCTTTAAATAACTCTTTCTTACCTTAATTCAGTTTTAATAAAGTCATTGCCTTACACAATGACCATGAATATCTATGCCTATAAATTAAGTGTTGAGAGTGTGGCTACACTATTTATGGTGTTGTTAACTTAACATATGTACATCTTGTAGAAGTAAAAAAGCTAGTGAAAGTTTACCTCAAAACATGATAAAGAGAAAATCAATGCTAAACTTAAATAGAGAATAAATATATTATTTTTATTTAGCAACTCTGTCACATGTTTGATTTACAAAACTCAGAATAAAAACTACAACCACTATGCTACAACTTTCTACTTGGTCCACCTAAAGAGACCTTACGTGAACCTTTAACAGTAGGATGACCCTTGAAGGGAGCAAACTTAGGGGACCCTCTCAATCTGGAGGTGGACATAATCTTGCCCTTATTTTGAATCACTGCACCGAAGTCTTTCTTTTACCACGACTCTGAGCAGCTTGCAAGTCTTGGCAAAGAGTCGGCATCGAGGGAGGCCTATATTGTCTTTCCAACGTGATCACTTGAGGGCCTTTGCCCTTGGGGCGAAGCTTGGCACACTTCTCTTTCTCATATGAGAGTTCCTTTCGCAGCTCTTGAATTTTAATCTCCTTTGAACGACTCCTTTGAACGAAGTAGTTTGTTTTGCATAAGTATGGTTATTGCATGTTGCCTCACCTTCCTTTGGCTATCTCGAGTTTAACTTTAGCCCGTCCATACTTTCTCACCGTCTTATGGAGTTCAATACGAAGATCCACACGAATGAGACATCTAACCTAAGTTCAAGTGCATGAAGGGTATGATCATATCAAACAACAGAGCTAGATATATCAAAAAGTAATATTTATTCATAAACGATGAGTCCATTACAAAAGGGGGGGTTGCCAATCCCTACATCTTCGGTCATGGTAAAAACACAATAATTGAAGGAAATTACTACTACCAATAAAAACTAAAAACATGAGGACATGCAAATCTTCTAGACATTTGGCGCCTTCTTCATGTTTACTAGTGGAAGATCCCTACCCTAGTCAGCACCATCCTCATCTTCAGACATGGAACCTCTAGGAGTAGGGGGAGTACTAACTTGGTCGCTCGCCCAAAGCTGATGCAACCCTGAAAGATCAATAGTATAAGGATGCATTTTCATTTGATCGAGGGCTCGTTCATAGCTTTCATCTTGGACCTTTACCAACCAAACAACCAACCAAATACTCTGCAGTTTGGGGATATATCTTTATGGCATCTGATATGGGATAAATTAAGCAGCATCAACCAGAGCCCTTTGATCTCCTCTGGATCCTCCCCTCTGTGATCATCAGGCCAGCTACAGTCTAATGGGCCTCAGCTAGCTCAGGCCCATGGGCGAACGGGTCCAACCCGGCCCGCCAGGGTTCCAGACCCGTTTACCCCTGCCAATAAATACCAGCCCCCCTCATCACTTTTAAACGTAGTCAATCTCTCCCCACCTGAACCTTAGCTGCCCAGTCACTTTTCCAGTGACTGACTAGATCATCGGAGGGCCTGTCGCCGGGACTTCTCCCGGTATTTCCAGGCAGTGTGTAGGTTCAGAAGACCCAGCCAAGCCGAGCTCCAGGATTCGAGCCAGCACCCGTCCTCATTTCTGAGCCCCTCTGCGCTCCTGCTCCTGAATCGTTCCCGCCACCCGGGGTCGGACCGACGCCAGTACTGCGTAAGGACTTCCACCATACAAATTGAGAGAACTCACACATGTTGCCTCCACACACCAAACTCCGACCTCCGATCGGGACTTCAGCCAACCACCCTACTCAAAAGTATTTCATTAAAGATTTAGGACGCTCGGCCTTAGGCAAACGCCCCGGGCCCTGCATCTTTGGTCGACCCACCTCTCACCCGCGAATAACTCGGGGTTAATGACCCTTAGAGCCAAAACCCCAAATTGTTCGAGGGTGGCAGGGGAGCCACCGACCTAGGATCCTCGCCCAAAAGACTCCCCGAGCCCCCAGACCTCGATCGGCACACCTCTCACCTGCTCGCAATTCGAAGCAGACTGCCCTCAGGACTGTCTACCAAAAAATGCTAGAGGATGGCAGGGGAGCCACCGATCCGGGACTCTCGGCCAAAAAATTCCGTGGTAGGGCCGCCCGCCTTCAGCAAGCACCCAAGGTTCTCTCCCCGGGGTCGGCCAGCCTTTCACCCGCTGGCAACTCGGGGTAAGCGGCCCTCAGAGCCGAAACCCCGAATTGTCAGAGGGTGGCAGGCGAGCCACCGGTGAGGAGAACCCACGGGATTGTAAGTTTTTCTCTCATAAATTTCTGATGAGAGGGTAGGGGGTTATACAGCCCCCCTGAGCAGCTCATTAATGATATCGGAAGATGGAACGACGAAAGTCAAAGCGTCCCCCATTAAATGGCGTGGAAAGGCGAAACATCGCCCTATTAATGGCGTTGGAAGGCGATCCTATACTGCTGAACCCTCAGGACTCCTCTCCCTCGCCGTCTCCATGCTCGAAGGCGACCGCCGCCTCCGCCAGAGAGGCCAATCCCCGGAGTCGGCCGAATCCACTAGAAGCCCCTATCCTTCTGCTCGGCCTCGATGCCGAACAAACGACCAAACTCTAATCGTCAACGCATTCTTAGCAACAAGTTCAGAAGGGTCGAAAAGTTTATTCTTTATTATAACACCCCAGGGGGGCACAATACAGAAAGATTTATTTTTTATTACAATCAAAGCCTCGTCCTAAACTATCCTCATGGCCCCTCCGTGCTCGGACGGGTCAACTCGAACCCAGCCAAGCGACTCGGTTCCGCAGCATACCTTGCCGAGCCTCTGGGATCGGCCATAGAGGACATACCAGCCACGGAATTCTGCGCATCACCCGGCCTCACGTACTCCAACCGCAGAATTAGGGACGGTTCGCGCCCCAAGGAAGACCCGATCGCCGAAGGGACCGGCCTTCCCAACATCGTTTTGTAACGCTGAATCTCGATCTCTTTCTCCACAATGACTTCGCGGAGGAAAGACTCCGATATAGGCCTTTGCACTGAAGCACTCGCCATGGAAAATCCAAGGCCCGCACCCCCGAGGTCTCGGTCGGCTATCACTTTCTTCAACTGAGTTGACTCTGCGCTCAGCTCCTTCGACTTATTCCGGAAATAATGGAAAGCGGCGTCGTGATCGCGAGCTTCCCTCCGATACCGATCGAGGGTGGACTCCAATACCTTGACCTTACTCCGAAGCCACGTCACCTCGGACTGCCGAGGATCAACCTCGGTAAGAATAGCCAACATCTGATGGAAGCAAAATAAATCAAAAAATTATACAAGTCTAGGAGGGTCGGACAAACTCCGACAGACGACCCAAAAGCGAGACAAAAGTCAAGAGTAAAGTAGTTGGCCCACAAAAAAACAAATTTGTTATAAATTCTCAATACTTGTACAAAATATTGCGGTGGCCAGTCCGCCGTCGGCAAAATACATTCAAAAAAACAAAAAAAGAAGAAGAGAAAAACAACTACGACTACGGGCCCACCTCTCCCTCGGCTCAGGTGACAGCCAGGGGGTCGACCACCGGATCGACCTCGCTCCTCCGACTTCGCCATCCCCTTCGCTCAGCGCATCACCCCTAGGGGTCTTCGGCGGCCCCTTCGATCTCCATGTCGTAGTCGAGGTGCGATAGGTCCACGGTCAGGTAGAAGTGCCTGACATGGCTCAATGCCTTGGCATACACTTCATTCTGTACCTCGATTACCATGTCCTGGGCCTTCAAGGTCAGTGCCCCCTTCTCGGCTTCGAACGCCTACTTCAGCGCCGCCTCCCTCTTGAGCACGTCATCAGCCATCGAGGTCAGGTCGGCCCTCAGAGCCTGCTCATGTTTCATCTTCCAGGGAGATCTTCAGATCCACCATATCACGCTTGTAGCAATTGGTCTGGCTCCGCTCATACTTTAGCTCCATCTCGTGCAGCCGCCTCACCTGGTTCCCGAAAATGCAAGCCTACAGCCGAGGTCCACTTGGGTGAAAATAAAGTTATGAGAAACCAATACAAGAGAAATAAAACCAAAGGCCTCGGAAATTACCTGCACGCTGGCCTGAGCCCACCTCATGTAGGCTGACTCGGAGGTATCGGCCCCCATACTCTACCGATCCCGGGGCGTGGCCATCTTGTCCACGAACTCCATGAAGACGGGACCCTCAGTTAGGGTGTCCCCCCTGGCGGATGGCCCAGTCCGGGGCCCATGGCTGCAGTCCCTCCTCTCCGACCATGGCCTGGGCATCGGCACGAAGAGGAGGAAGGCGACCCTGGGAGACCTCGGACGCCTTCGAGGACCCCTTGCTTGGCGTGAGGGCGACCTCCCTCGATTGACTCGTCTTCTGCTTCTTCGACTTCGGCTCGGACAGAGCCTCGGAGGCTGTTCGGGATGGGGCCGCCGCTTGCTTCCCCTTTTCGGATTGCTCCGCCTTCTCCTTCTTCATGGCAAGCCTCCTCGCCTTGATCGCCTCGGGGTCCATCTTTGCAAAAAAAGCCCATTAACAAACGGTGGGCACAAAAGAGAAGTACGGAAAGAAAAATGAACGAAAAACATACGGGGCTGGGCGGGGTCTCAGTCCGGCTCGGATCATATGACTCTCCGTCACTTTTGGCCAACTTATACTATGGCTCTTCCGAAGGCACTCCACAAATGCTCATTCCTCGGCCGAAAGATCGCCCTTTTTCGGCCCCTTGAAGTTCGACTTATAAAAATTCCACCTGAATATCCCACTGCTCCTCGTTCCGGACGACGAAAGATTTTCTTATCCACTCCTTTATTGAGTCGGGGTGTCCATGCACGACCTTACACCCACTCCGAGGCGATACGTAGTAGATACCCTCGAACTCCCCGGACGAGCTGACCCCCAACATGGCTCGGAAGATACTCAATCTCAGCGGTACCTTCCTCTTTGTACACAACAATATGAAGTTGACCATCTGTTTCTAGGAGTTCGGCCCAAACTGCATCGGACACAGCGAGGACCAGTTAAGAACCTCTCGGATGAAAGGGTGGATGGGTAGCCTCAGCCCCGAGGAGAACGCATCGGCGGGGAAGATGCAGTACCACTGCGCCAGGGGGTCGGTCAGCCAAAGACCAGCACTCGAGACCATCAGCTCGTACTCCTTCCCGATGAAGTAACTCGCGCGGATGACCGAGATGTCCTTCCCCTTCAAGATCGGGGGAGTACTGTCCATCTTAATCCTCACCCAGCTCGGCGAAAAGGGCTGCACCCCGTAGAGAACCATATCCCCGACGTTATCTGGGTAATTCCTGATCGACTGAGGCTGTGGCAGAAAGGGGACCCCTAATCGTCGAGGTGCAATTGTCCTACCAGAGCTGCTTGGCAGGGTCACCTTCACCCTCTTCTTCCGAACCTTACGGGCCTTCTCGGGCGACGAGGTCGCCAACGGCTCGAGGGCGGAGGCCCTTTGGGGGGCGTCCGTCCCCCCGACCTAACCACCCTCGGCCTCAGCCTCTTCGGCAGGCGGTCCCCCCTTCGTCCTTCCCTTCCTCTTTGTCCTCCCCTCCTTCACCCTCCTCTTCATCCTCGTCCTCGGTACCCTCCTCATCCAAACCACTACTCTCCACCACAAATGGTTTGCAGGTCCACAGTGGCTCCACGACCATCAACTCATCCGCCGTGTCCCATGAAGTTGAGGCTTCTGGAGGATCCGAAGAGGTGGTAGAATCCGATAGGCCCGTATGAACATAGCTGTCGAAGTTAGAGGCGAAGGAACCGGACTGAGCCCTAGACATGACAAAGAAAACTAACCTGATTGACTTGAACGGAGGGTTGCCGAAAAACTCGTCGACGGTGGTAAAAAATCCTAGAGAGAGAAGCTCCGTAATCTAGAGAGAGAAAGCAAAAGTAAGAAATGAGAAGGGAAGAAAGGGACGAGTATATATAGAGGATTAAAACTCCTCGATTTTTGTGAAAGTCAGTTACAATAACTGCCTCGATTCATGCGAAAACAGTTACTGTGACTCCTCGATTCTCGCGAAAAACGGTTCATATAACGACTATTGGAATCTCTGAGTCAGTTGGCCTTGCTCATCCTACCGACCCCCTCAAGCCTCGACGGTCGACCTATATCTCGAGTATGGGGGTAGCTTCAACAGGCCAAGTCACCTGGCCTCGCTCGTCGTGCTGACCCCCTAAAGCCTCGATGATCGACCTATATTTCGAGCACAGGGGTAGCTTCAACAGGCCAAGTCACTTGGCCTCGCTCGTCCTTCCAACCCCCTAAAGCCTCGACGGTCGACTTATATCTCGAGCATGGGGGTAGCTTCAACAGGCCAAGTAAGTTGGCCTCTTGCCGACTCCCTCAAGCCTCGACGGTCGACTTATATCTCAAGCATGGGGATAGCTTTAACAGGCCAAGTCACTTGGCCTCGCTCGTCGTGTCGACCCCCTAAAGCCTCGACAGTTGACCCATATCTCGAGCACAGGGATAGCTTCAACAGGCTAAGTCGCTTGGCTTCGCTTGTCCTTTCGACCTCCTAAAGCTTCGACGGTTGACTTATATCTCGAGCACAGGGGTAGCTTCAACAGGCCAAGTCCCTTGACCTCGCTCGTCTTGCCGACCCCCTAAATCCTCGACGGTCGACCCATATCTCGAGCACAGGGGTAGCTTCAACAGGCCAAGTCCCTTGGCCTCGCTCATCTTGCCGAACCCCTAAAGCCTCGACGGTCAACCCATATCTCGAGCACAGGGGTAGCTTCAACAGGCCAAGTCCCTTGGCCTCGCTCGTCCTTCCGACCCCCTATAGCCTCGACGACCGACCTATATTTCGAGCACAGGGGTAGCTTCAACAGGCCAAGTCCCTTGGCCTCGCTCATCTTGCCGACCCCCTAAAGCCTCGACGGTCGACCCATATCTCGAGCACAGGGGTAGCTTCAACAGGCCAAGTCACTTGGCCTCGCTCGTCCTTCCGACCCCTAAAGCCTCGACAGTCAACTTATATCTCGAGCACAGGGGTAGCTTCAACATGCCAAGTCCCTTGGCCTCGCTCGTCTTGCCAACCCCCTAAAGCCTCGACGGTCGACTTATATCTCGAGTATAGGGGTAGCTTCAACCGGTCAATCCCTTGGCGCGCTCGTCGTGCCGACCCCCTAAAGCCTCGACGGTCGACCCATATATCGAGCACAGGGGTAACTTCAACAGGCAATCGCTTGGCCTCGCTCGCCCTTCCGACCCCCTAAAGCCTCGACAGTCGACCCATATCTCGAGCATAGGGATAGCTCCAACAGGCCAAGTCCTTTGGCCTCGCTCGTCTTGCCGACCCCCTAAAGCCTCGACGGTCGACCTATATCTCGAGCACAGGGGTAGCTTCAACAGGCCAAGTCCCTTGGCCTCGCTCGTCTTGCCGACCCCCTAAAGCCTCGACGGTCGACCCATATCTCGAGTACAGGGGTAGCTTCAACAGGCCAAGTCACTTGGCCTTGCTCGCCTTTCCGACCCCCTAAAGCCTCGACGGTCGACCCAAATCTCGAGTATAGGGGTAGCTTCAACAGGCCATCGCTTGTCCTCGCTCGCATTTTCGACCCCCTAAAGCCTCGACAGTCGACCCATATCTCGAGCACAGGGGTAGCTTCAACAGGCCAAGTCCCTTTGCCTCACTCGTCTTGCCAACCCCCTAAAGCCTCGACGGTCGACCTATATCTCGAGCACAAGGGTAGCTTCAATAGGCCAAGTCCCTTGGCCTGGCTCGTTTTGCCGACCCCCTAAAGCTTCGATGGTCGACCCATATCTTGAGCATAGGGGTAGCTTCAACAGGCCAAGTCACCTGGCCTCGCTCGCTCTTCCGACCCCCTAAAGCCTCAACGGTCGACCCATATCTCGAGCACAGGGGTAGCTTCAACAGGCCAAGTCGCTTGGCCTCGATCGTCCAGTCGACCCCCTCAAGCCTCGACGGTCGACTATCCGAGCCAAACTCCATCCATCATTTCGTTAAAAAGGGAATCATCGCAACCTGCTCGCAGCAGACCCCGGTACTCGACCTCCGAAGCCCTCGTGCTCGGTCATGTGGGCCCTAAACTAGCCTGGCACTGACCTCAGCTAAACCTAGTTACATGAACTCTCTTCTCACTCTCCGTCATAAAACTCGACTACTCCTCCATGACCAGCCAGGCACAGTCCCACAGGAGTGAGGAGCTTGTGATATGAGATAAATTAAGTAGCATCAACCAGAGCCCTCTGATCTCTTCTGGATCATCCCCTCTGTGATCATCAGGCTAGCTACAGTCCAATGGACCTCAGCCAGCTCAGGCCAGTGGGAAAAAAAGTCCAACCCAGCCAGCTAGGGTTCCAGACCCGTTTACCCCTGCCTATAAATACCAGCCCCCTCCTCACTTTCAAAGGTAATCAATCTCTCCCCACCTGAACCCTAGCTGTCCAGTCTCTTTTCCAGTGACTGACTAGATCGTCGGAGGGCCTGTCGCTGGGACTTCTCCCGGTGTTTACAGGCCGTGTGCAGGTACAGAAGACCCAGCCGAGCTGAGCTCTGGGATTCGAACCGAGCACCCATCCTCATTTCTGAGCCCCTCTGCACTCCTGCTCCCGAACCGCTCCCGCTACCCGGGGTCGGACCGATGCCAGTACAGCGTAAGGATTTCCACCATACAAATTGAGAGAACTCACACCTGTTGGCCCCACACCCCCAAAAACAAACTGCATCAGCATCATCCACTGCTTTCTTCTTCTCCTGCTTAAGGTTTGATTTCAGCTCCTGTAACTCATCCCTCATCACATTCTCCCTTTCTTCGACATCAACCCGAGCCTTCCATAACACATCAGGCTCTTCTTGTGCAATTTTTTTAAGGCAGCTTTGTGTTAGTCCTCTAATTTATCCTGTCTGTCCAAAAAGGCTACATAGTGAAAGTCAATTTCGGTGGCCCAGATAAAATGTACCAAAGAAAGAACATAATCATTAGCACAAGTAGAAGAAGAAAGAAATGAAAAAATTATTTTGCTCGTAAGAAACTTATATTAGGGAGTGTGATATGGAGGGCATTCCTGGTTACGTCATCACTAACCACTCAAGCATATTCCCTATCATGGGGAGGAAGAGAGCCTTACAAAACTGAGAAGCAACACGACCACTGCCAACAACTGTATCACATAGTTGAATATCCCAGTTCGGGATCCATGGTTCTGTCTGCAAAGCAGCAAGCTTTCCGAGTTGAGAGGCATCAATTGGGAAACAATCCATAACAATAAGACTAGCAAACCTCTCACAAACCTTACCCCCCACAACTGTTACAGGTTCACGAGAAGAAGATGGATCCACTGGTTTTTTTCACCTTCGTAGGATGAACATAATCCCTCTTTCTATTCGAAGAAACTTTGGAAGTCCTTGTTCCATCAACTGACCTATTCTTCTTCCTAAATTCATTAAGCTGTGCCTTGGCCGCCATATCTGAAAGCCAGATGGAAAACAATTAGCAATGAATTGTTAAATATAACTCAAAACTGCAAAAAATAAATAACTAAATAAACTGTACTTGAACTACACGACTATGCCTAACTCGAATGAGTGATTCCTCCTTTAAGAAGTCTTGAGCATGTACATATTTTTTAGGCAAGTGATACTATCATAAGTCTTTAAGTTAAGGGCACTTATTAACATATCCATTTGGTCTATATTCAAAACATGAGTTCCTAGAGCTCCACCCACCAGGTTTCCGAAGGAAGAAAAAGTGATTTCTCTCATTTTTAATGGAAGAAGGCTTTATCCGCACAAGGTTATACTTCCAGTTACATTTCTCCATGAATTGGGTGTGTACTGGACAAGCCTTATAGGATAATATCTAAGAATGCTCTCAACAGGAGGTGAGAGCAGAAATCTAAGGCCGACACGGAGAGAAGACTCATGGACATAGATAAGCTCATATGATGGTGGTGGGTAACATACAGGCCAAGACCTAGCAGGAATAATGAGCTTATAATAATTAAGGGGAAGTCGATAAGTTTTTCGTATGCGTTGCACATCTAGAGGTAAAAGAGCACAACTAAAATCTAAGGCCTTCTCCGATACCACACCTATTGCTTCCATTCTCATATTTGAAGCCGTCTCACCCACGACTCTACCAATGAAGCATTGGAATCCATATCGAAAAAGAGGAGCCATCAGAGGAAGACCCACTTGACTCAGGTGTTAGATTACATCTATTATTTGTGGAATAAGACAAAGGAAAGTGTTGCTGCTAATTTCAGTGTGGGAGCAAACAGATGATTTGTGCATTCTTTTGGAAACAAATAAGGCAAACCTGTTGACTTCTGGCTGGCGTTTGACTGTTTCTTGCCGCTGCCATTAACCTGCAAAAAGTTCAAAACACCGGGATGGATTCCGGCGACGAACCATCCGACGCTCAAGTTAGTAATCAGGAAGATTATGAAAGTACAATTTAAGGAAAACTATTGATTACCTCCGTTATGGTGGGGGGCGAGGGGTAATTATAGTCCCCTTTAGAGACAGTTTAGATATAATCATTTACCTTTATGTCCCGTTGTTTTGGATAAGAAATAGAGTTTTAACTCATTTCATGATAAGAGAGTCAGTTTATACCGCTTCTTAGAGATAATCACGAATTTGAATTACTCTTTAAATATCTGGGCTGGTTTGTAACGGGCTGCCACCCATACCCAATAGGACAGATCTGTTTTTGGGTTATTGAGCTTTGAAGGAAGATCCAGCTCCCATTTCGGACCGTTTGTGATGGAAATTACCGTTTTACCCCTAAGGGCTCTAAGATTCGTACCTGATTTAATCCCATTTTTAGCCATATCATGTGCCCCCCACTCCCGAAGACTGAGTTTGACAGCCTATGGGACGTAGTTTTCTTGTTTTAATGGTGTACGTGATTTTATCGGAGTTCTTGGGAGCTATATCACGAGCACACGGGGCTTAACAGTACTTAGTTGAGTTTTTACAACAATCGGATTTGTGTGTGGGATTTCCTAGATCTTCCAATGATTTTTTTCAATTTTTTAATCATTTTTCGAATCATTTATTCAACTTGCGAAGTAACAATCTATTTTCAAAAAATATCAATTAATTATTCTAATTAATAATTATTTTTCCAGAAGTTCAAAATATTTTTTCCGAATTTATAATTATTTTTTTAGAATTTTTACTTAATTTTTTGAATTTTTAATCATTCTTCGCAATTTTTAAATAATTAATTCAAATTAATAATTAAAATAAAAGAATTAATCAAATGATTATCGACGTGGCGCAATCTGGAGCGTCGATCACGTTCCAACGCAATTTTCTGAATGATCAGACGACTAATCAAATGGGTATAGATGTGGCGCAATTTGGAGCGTCGATCATGTTCAGCGCATTTTTCTGAATGATCAGACAACTGGGGATGATCGAGTGGCCAGCGGTCTTTCGCTCAAACGGGGGTCGGTGGCAAGAGCGCTCGGCTCCAGCGCCGAACCCCAGCGACACTTCGACAGGTTGACATGTGGCGTGTTAGACGTCGCTGTCAAGAATGCTCGGCACAACTTGTCGAACCTCGTAGACACCTCGGTGTGCTGACACGTGACAGGATTGATGTCGGCGCCAAGAAGGCTCGGTGAGAGCTGTCGAGGTAGGGAGAGGCTACGGAAGGCGACACGTGGAGATTTTGACTGTTGACCGATGACTACTCAATGCCACCATTTCTCCAATTACGACGATGGGGACAAGAATGCTCGGCACCACTTGCCGAAGTCGAGAGAGGCTTCGAGAAGGCGACACGTGGAGATTTTCATCGTTGACTAGTCAATGCCATTTCTCCAATTACGACGTCGGTGACAAAAACGCTCGGTGCCACTTGCCGAAGTCGAGAAAGGATTCGAGAAGGCGACATGTGGAGATTTTGACCGTTGAGCAGTCAACACCATTTCTCCAATTACGACGTTGGTGACAAGAACGCTCGGAGAGAGTTGTTGAGGTCTAGGGGCGACTTCGTGGAGATGTTGACCATTGACTAGTCAACGCCATTTCTCCAATTACGATGTCGGTGACAAGAATGCTCGGAGAGAGATGCCGAGGTCTGGGGAGACTTCAAGGAGACGACACGTGGAGTTATTGACTGTTGACCGTTGACCATTGACTAGTCAATGTCATTTCTCCAATTACGACATCGTGACAAGAATGCTTGGAGAGAGTTGCCGAGGTCTGGGGAGACTTTGAGGAGACGACACGTGGAGTTGTTGACCGTTGACCGTTGACTCCAATTACGACATCGGTGACAAGAATGCTCGTAGAAAGCTGCCGAGGTCTGGGGAGACTTCGAGGAGACGACACGTGGAGTTGTTGATCGTTGACCGTGGACCAGTCAATGTCATTTATCCAATTACGACGTCGGTGACAAGAATGCTCGGAGAGAGCTGCCGAGGTCTGGGGAGACTTCGAGGAAACAACACGTGGAGTTGTTGACCGTTGGCGTTGACCAGTCAACGCCATTTCTCCAATTACGACATCAGTGACAAGAATGCTCGGAGAGAGCTACCAAGGTCAAGGGAGACTTTGAGGAGATGACACGTGGAGTTGTTGACCGTTGACCAGTCAATGCCATTTCTCCAATTACGACGTCGGTGATAAGAATGCGTGGAGAGAGCTGTCGAGATCTGGGGAGACTTCGAGGAGACGACACGTGTAGTTGTTGACCATTGACCGTTGACCAGCCAATGCCATTTCTCCAAATACGACATCGGTGACAAGAATGCTCGGAGAGAGCTGCTGAGGTCTGGGGAGACTTTGAGGAGACGACACGTGGAGTTGTTGACCGTTGGCTAGTCAATGCCATTTCTCCAATTACGACGTCGGTGACAAGAATGCTCAAAGAGAGCTGCCGAGGTCTGGGGAGACTTCGAGAAGACGACACGTGGAGTTGTTGACCATTGACCGTTGACCGTTGACTTGTCGTGTCTTTTTGGTTCCCCATCCTTTTGTCGTTTTACGCTAAATGGGCCAGGCCTTTGAATTTTTTAGGGCCTTTTAACCTTGGGAAGTGTACCAACTACCCCCACCCCCCTCATTCGCTCATTCTCTAAATTTTTACTCAGACGATTTTCACTTTCTAATGGGAGGTTCCACTGAACATTTTCTATTTCCGGTGATCTTTTCCGACCGTAGCTGTCAAATCAAGGTAATTCTTAGATAATTTAATTTACTTCTAAAGAATGTCTGGCATCACTTCGGGGCAAGAGACCTCCCCATTATCGCCATTGAGCCGACCTCTAGTCAAGCTCCTACAGTCGACAAGGGTAAGGCCGTAGTAGGGACTTCTTCGGCGTTGGTGGAGACCATTGTTGAGAAAGAACGAAGAATGGGGGAGTGCGGCAGGCTGGCCCGGCCCCTGACAGGGCTTCATCAAGTTCGAGAACTTCCGGATGATCTAGCCGAACGTATTGTGTACGGTCGGGGCCAGGACTTCGAGGAGAACGCGGCTCGGAAGACTTCAGAGGCCGACGACACCATCTCCATACTCAGCGAAAATGATTTAATGTTAATTCGGTAGTGTTTTATGATCCCGAGTGAATTCGACCTGATGCTGCATGGGCCTGGGGTGAGGGCCAATTCGTCGATGCCGGTGGATATGTGTTTTTGGCCCATCGATTCCTTCCTAGCCGGTGCTCGACTACCGCTCCCTCATTTTGTTACCGAAGTGTTGTTGTGGTTCCGGATCAGCCCAGTCCAGTATATGCCGAACATATGGAGGCATATCAACGAGTTCATCCTCCATTGTCAAGCAGCGAACATCGAGCCACGGCTGAGTGTGCTGCGAACTGTGTACCGGATCCACCAGCAGCACAAGACGGAGTTCAGATTCTATCTGTCTCCAAAGCATGGTATAAGGCTCGTCAGCTGTCGGACTCGATCAAGAACTGGAGGGACAAGTTCTTTCTGATTCGAAGTCGAGAGCTGTGGAATATTCCGACTACTTGGGTCAAGGAGGTTTCGAAGTGGGCGAAGGAGATCCCCATTCTTAGTCCCGGGGAAAAAGAGATGGTCCAGACGCTCCTCGATCGACTGAAGCTCGATTGGAAGGACTTGACAGAGGAGATGCTTTTCAGGGGGTCTCAGCCTGATAAACCCTAGTACGCCTTTGTCCTTTTAGTTTAGCACCCCCTTCTTCTCTTTTTTCCTCACTTAGTTGAATCTTTATTTGCCCTTATCCTCGGCGCATTTCCTTTTTTGCAGAATTGATGAATTTCGACGACATCCTTGTGGGGCATGAAGTTCTAAGCAGAAAGGCCCCTGCCGGCAGGAAGAGAAAGAGGACGACCACAAAGATCTGTTTATCGAAGGTGACGACAACTGCTGCCTGCCGCGGTGCACTCCTCAAAGGAGGTTGCGGTGGTTTTGCAGCCGGCGACTTCGACAACTCTGTCAGCCTCCATTGGTGTGGGGGTCCTCCTCATGTCAGCGGCTTTGGCCTTGGAGGTCCCCCCTAACTACTAAAGCCGAGGAGTTCCTGATCAAGGAGCATGAGAAGATTTTCGTACTTCCTCGGTGATTCATCCTCTTGTATGCAAGCAGTTCGACATCTCACCATGCCGAATGACAAGGCTGCCATAGAGGCGGGGACCGTTGGTGACGACACGCTTGAAATCGCTCGAGCTGCTATGTCGTTGAGTTTTCTATCATTTTTGAACTTTTTTTTGCTAAGTGTTGGTGTTTTCCTCACTCGAATGACTGGGTTTCGCTTCTCTTGCAGATTACTTGCCACTTCGGGCATCCGATGGAGAAGATGACCGAGCAAGAGAAGGAGCTGAAGCTCGAGTAAGAGAGAGCTCAGGATGACAAGGCTAGGGTCGCCAAGGACCTTGAGCAATCGAGGATTCAAGTCGAGATAAAGACCTCAAGGGTGGAGCAACTCGAGGTCGTTGTTGCCAAGATGGAGGCAGGACAACGCTCGGTTGGTGAAGGAGAAGGAGCTCGCAGCGAACGGGGAGGAGTCGGTCGCGGCTGCAAAGATAACTGCGGCGAAGGAAGTCGAAGACCACGCAATGGAGAAGGCCAAGGGGTTCCTATATGTGAACATGGCGAAGGCCTATGCCCATGCCATAGACGATGTTACGGCGAAGTTCCCTGACTCGACTGTGCCTCTTGGCATTTGTTCCCCGATCCAGTCCCCGGGTTCGACGACGTTTCCGAAGGAGGCGAAGAAGACGAAGAAGAGGGCCTAGAGGAAGAGGCCAAAGGCGGCGAGACGGAGGCAGATGCAGCTCCGGATTCTCTGCCCCTAGTGACTGCCACCAAAGCACACATGATCGAGCCTTCTGTAGCCGTGGATCCTTCGAAAGAGGTCGTCCCCTGACTCAGTTGTATTTTTATTTCCATTTTAGTCTAGGTTTTTTGTATCGATGCCTAATAGCGGACTTGCCACCGCTCTTGTACATTCGTCGGAGTAATGAAATATCTCTTTTTGGGACAAGTGTTGTGTGTGGCGATGAGACATTGAACCTCTTGTAGCCTCGCTTTACATTAGAACTATCTTGTAGCTCTATTTCACTTTAGAACTATCTTGTAGCTATATTTACCTTAGAACTATCTTGTAGCTCTATTTAGCCTAAGAACTATCTTGTAGCTCTATTTAGCCTTAGAACTATCTTGTGGCTCTATTTAGCCTTAGAACTAGCTTGTAGCTCTATTTAGACTTAGAGTGATTTATGTTTCTCTCTTTGGTTGACTTCCCAAGGGTAGTGAGACATCGCATCTCCTTGCCAAACTCCGTGTCAATAAGCTGGGACTCGCTCAATCTCGGGAAAGGCTCACTAAAGCGGAGTTGGAGCTTGGTCACTTGAGAGTGGTCTTGGCTCGTCGCGATATCGAGACGAGGTGTCTTGACGAGATTCTCCAAGAAGTTCCCCCCGAGGGTGGGGAGGTCGACCCTTTTATGGCCACCGTCAAGGCTTCGAGACTGAAATTCCTTTGGCACTCTTTGTTCGCAGTGATGTCAGAAAGGGACGAGCTGAAGAACGTGGTGCTCGAGAAGAGTTTAGAAGCGGCTCATCTCTGTAGGACCATCTTTGAGCTCTCGCAAGGGGGTAGCACAAGCGGGGTACCTCGTTTGAAGCTTAAAGTGACAGATGACCCCCTCAAATAGCGGCTCGTCGAGTTAGAGGCGGGGAGAATCTTTGCTTAAAAAACTCTCTGAAGGAAGCAATGTCAGGAGCACGTCTTGTTCGCGCGGCGAGTACGCCCCGAGGAGATCGTTCCATGAATTGGCACTATGCATGCCTCCGTGAAACCCTGGGGATGCTCAAAGTGGCGTGGCTGGTTCGTCTAGAGGGGCTTCGGTTGGAGGGGCCGCTAGACCCATAGGTCCTGACGGTATGACCCAGCTTGCGGGTTTAGAGCTTTCTTCGGAGGCCACGAGGGAGCGGCACAACGCTTGTCGCCCTCGTGAATCACTTAATAGTAGTGTCCCACTTCCTAGGAGAAGTTAGGGTGACTCTTTGTAGTTTTATAGGAGTTTCTGGTCTTAAATAAGACGTGTATCCCCAACTTTAGGAGAATAAGATATTTGTAGTATGGTCTTGAATAAGACTTGTATCCCCAACTTGAACGGAATAAGATATTTGCAGTATTCAAGTAATGTTTTTGTTGATTGTGCCTTTTTGATCTTGTAACGAGCCTCTTTCGCCCAATTACACCTGTAACTTTTCCTTTCTTGTGGAATGAACAACGTTTTTTGGCTGAGAGCTTGTGTAACCAAAAGTGTTTGCTAACACATCTGTTCAAAAGTTTTCAACAGTTGTGGGAGCAATTTCGAATGGTGAGCTACTTCGCACTTGCTCGTTCGCAAGCGGCTAAAGTAGCGTCGAACCAAGTGTTGGACTCCGAACTTTTCGTTTAAGAGAGTTTCAACAGTTGTCGGAGCAATTTTGAATGGTGAGTTACTTCGCACTTGCTCGTTCGTAAGCGGCTAAAGTGACGTCGAACCAAGTGTTGGACTCCGAACTTGTCATTTAAGAGAGTTTCAAAAGTTGTGAAAGCAATTTCGAATGGTGAGTTAGTTCGCACTTGCTCGTTCGCAAGCGGCTAAAGTGGTGTCGAACCAAGTGTTGGACTCTGAACTTGTCGTTTAAGAGAGTTTCAACAGTTGTAGGAGCATTTTCAAATGGTGAGCTACTTCGCACTTGCTCGTTCGCAAGCGGCTAAAGTGGTGTCGAACCAAGTGTTGGACTCCGAACTTGTCGTTTAATAGAGTTTTCGTACTTAGAGTGTACGCTTTGGAGTAAGACAATCAAAAGATTTAGACAATAGGTTTTCTGAGAAGTAAATTACTTTTATTGGAGAGGACTAAGTGGCTGCTTCTGAGTTGCAAACCTTTATTACATTTGAGAATATCAACTAAGTAATAAGAAGAAAAACAAATTTAGAAATGCTTTCGGCAGAAGTTGCTTCGAGCGGTGTTTGAACACCCTCTTGGTATTTCAACAAGTGTTCAGCATTCCATATTCTTGGTACTTCCAGCCCCCCCCCCCCCCCCCCCCCCCCCCCCCCGCGCTTCAAGTTGATAAGCACCAGGGATAGACAACTTTGGAGATCATGTACGGCCCTTCCCAATTAGGAGATAGGTTTCCCTTTCTTGCTCGGAAAAGTGATTGATAGTTTTCTCAGAACCATGTCTCATTCTTTGATATTTGTGGGACAGATTCTCTTGTTGTAGGACTACTCGATCCTGTGCTGATAGATCGCTTGACGAATTGAGGATCTTTCTCGAATATCATCGATGAGGTCAAGGCTTGCCCTGAAGTTGGTTCGAATTTTGCTCTTCACTGAAGGCTAACAAGCAGGAAGAGGGTAGGCCAACTTTAAGTGGGATGACGGCTTCTGAGCCGTAAGTAAGTTTGAAAGGAGATTCTCTAGTTGGGGTCTGCTTAGTGGTGTGGTAGCTCTAAAGCACATTAGGGAGTTGTTCGAACCATAATCCCTTGGTAGACTTATCGAGTCTCTTCTTTAGGCCAGAGAGAATTTGTCGGTTGGCGTTTTCTGCTTGACCGTTGGATTGCGGGAGGGATATTGAAGGGAATCGTTGCTGGATACCGAGGTCCGCACAAAAATTGTTGAAGGCCTGCCACCGTGAATTGGGTCCCATTGTCAGTTACTAAGATCCGCGGTATGCCAATCTGTAGACGATGTTCTTTCAAAACAATTGTTGGACTCTGTTCTCAGTGATTGTTGCTAAAGGCTCGGCTTCATCCATTTGGATAAGTAGTCGATCGCAACGACAAGGAACTTTTGCTGACCAAGAGCTGGAGGGAAGGGTTCGAGCAAGTCAATTCCCCACATTGCAAAAGGGATCGGAGTGGATAAGGAGGACAGTTCGGCTTTTGGTAAACGCCGAATGGTTGATAACTTTTGACATAGGGGCGCAGTGGCGAACATGCTGTTCGGCGTCGCTGAGGAGTGTGGGCCAGAAATAGCCATGATTCAGGATTTTACGTGCGAGGGACCTTGCTCCCAAGTGGGTGCCACCTATCCCTTCATGGACCTCCGTTAGAGCGTACTGGGTCCTCCTCAGGGGAGAGGCATCGCAAGTAGGGTCTGCCTTCTACTTGAGTATAAGAGCGATTGTACATGACTCCCTCAATGAGCGTATATCGCTCGGCTCTAGCTCTCACTTTCCTAGCCTCTTTAGGGTCTGGAGGGTGTATTCCGTCTTTAAGAAACTCGAGAAGGGGCTTCATCAAATTCTCCCCAAGTGCCACTGGTAGTATTTCCATCAATTCGGGGCTTCCTTCCTCAATGTTGGGTCTTGAAAGGACTTCTATCAAAACGGCGTGCTCAAGCCACTGGAGAGATGAGGAAGCCAACTTTGAGAGGGCATCTGCCTTCCCATTCTCTTCTCGGGGGGATTCGTTGGAGTTCAGCTTCTTGGAAAGTGGCCAACAGCTCTCTGACTTTAGCCAAATATTTGACCATGCGATCATCCCTCGCCTCGTACTCCCCCGATACATGGTTTACTACCAACTGTGAGTCACTGAATACATTGACGCACTGTGCGCTAGCCTTGCGTGCCAGGTATAGTCCAACTATGAGAGCTTCATATTCTGCCACATTGTTTGATGCTCGAAAATTGATGCAGAGCGAGTACTGAAGAACGAAGTCATCGGGTCCGGTCAGGATGACCCCTGCTCCGCTCCTGTCAGCACATGAAGACCCATCAACATATACGCTCCAGAACGGGGGTTCCTCTCTTTCTCTACAGGGGTCAAGGATAGTGCTCTCCACTATGAACTCCGCTAGGGCTTGTGCTTTGATAGAGGTCCTGGGCTGATAGTTGATATCGTGTTGGTTCAGCTCTATGGACCACTTCATGAGGCGCTCCGAACTTTTAGGCTTGTGGAGCAACTACTTGAGGAGTTGGTTGGTAAGAACGACCACTGAGTGGGTTTGGAAGTTAGGGCGGAGCTTTCGAGCGGCCGCGAGTAGCGCATAGGCCATCTTTTCCATCTTCGAGTGACGGAGTTCGGCATCTCTGGGAACCTTACTCACGTATTATATCTGCCTCTGTTCTTTGTCCTCATCTTTCAATAGGACGGCACTGAGGGTCTGTTTTGAGGTGGCGAGGTAAAGGTAGAGGATTTCCCCAGGCTTGGGCTTGCTCAGGAGCGGGGTATTGGCAAGATATGCCTTGAGTTGGTCGAAGGACTCTTGCTGTGGTTGCCCTCACTCAAAGCCTTTCGTTCCTCTGAGAGATTTAAAGAATGAGAGACACTTTTCTCCTAACTTGGAGAGGAAATGCCCAATGGCTACAATGCGTTCTGTGAGCCTTTGCACTTCTTTTGACGCTGGACAGGGGAGTAGCACTGTCACATTTACTCGATACCCGGACCCGATCCGGACTCGGCATTGGACCGAAACCGACCCGATTCTATACGGGTCCGGATCCAAGTCCGCTCAAAATAGAACCGACTCAACCCATACCCGTTAAAAAATAGTCCCAAACATATAGAATTTGAATAATAGGGTTATAGGAATATACATATAAAAGTAATTGTTGAAGATAGATATGTAAATATAATATTAATTCATGTACTTAAGTGCAAAAATTGTTAGAGTCATAGGGTATCGGGTGCAAAAATACTTAAGTGCAATATTTATTCTCTACTATCAGACCTGACGGGGTAATTTTTTTAACTAAGACCCAGACCTGGACCCGGTTCTTGCAAGTCCAGGTCCGGGTCTAATTTTTGGACCCGTGAGGTACCGGGTCCGGGTCCGGGTAGTGGAGGACCCGACCCGATAGGACCCGATACCAGCTCTACAGGGGAGCCATATTCAGTATGACTTGGATCTTTTCCTTGTTGGCTTGTATGCCCCTTTAGCTAACCATAAGCCCTAGGAATTTGCCAGATGACACACCAAAGGCACACTTAGACGGGTTGAGCCTCATATTGTGACTTTGCAATACATCGAAGGCTTCCTGAAGGTTGACCACGTGGTCCTCCTTCCTGAGGCTTTTTACCAACATGTCATCCACATATACCTCCATGTTCCGTCCGATCTGTTCCATGAAGACTTTGTTGATGAGGCGCTGATATGTCGCTTAGGCGTTCTTTAGCCCGAAGGGCATGCTACGGTAACAATACAAGTCTTGGTCTATTGTGAATGAAGTTTTCGGAATATCTAGGGGGAACATCTTGATCTGATTATATCCAGAGAGGGCATCCATGAAGCTCAAGAGTTCGTGACCAGAGGTGGCGTCAATTAGAGCATCGATACTAGGAAGTGGGAACGGATCTTTCGGACAGGCCTTGTTTAGACCGGTGAAGTCGATACAAATTCTCCAGTTCTCATTGGCCTTTTTGACGATCACGAAGATGGACAGCCACTCGGGATAATTGACCTCTTGGATGAACCGAGCCGCTAAGAGTTTTTCTACTTCTTCTTGGATGGCGTGCTGGCATCTGGTGCATGAGCAATTCTTCCAAGATTCCAAGCATGTCGGCCACGGTCCATGCGAACAGGTCACAGTTCCCCCTTATGCATCAGATAATGTCAGCTTTGACCGGATGGGGAAGGACCTTGCTAACTTGGAACATTCTGGTTGGGTCTTCTTCTGAGATGACTATTTTTTCTAGCTCGTCGATCGGCTCAGAGATGGCTTGGTTGTTCCCTTGTGGGAGCTCGAGGGCTTCAAGGGAGAGGAACGGCCCCCATACCGAAGTCATGTAACATTTTCGGGCAGTCTCCTGGCTTCTTCTAACCTCTCCCACCCCAGTTGTAGTGGGGAATTTCATCTTCATATGGAAAACTGAAGGTATGGCTTGAAGAGCGGCTAGGCCGGATCGGCCAAGGATGGCGGCCTTTACATCAACAACCATAAAGTCCATTGGTTCGGTTCGGGTGGGTGGGGTTTTGCCAGCGGTTAGGTCAAGAGTGATAACTCCCTCGATCGTCACTGGCACTCCGTAGAATCCTTGGAGAGTGTAGCCGGTGGGTTTAAGGCGGTTTCGAGACAACTTGAGGCCTTGGAAGTCTTCAAGGAAAAGGATATTAACCAAACTTCCGTTGTCGACCAAGACTCGGCACACTTTGAAGTTAGCCATATAGAGGTTTATTACAAGAGCATCACAGTGAGGCGTTCAGACGCCTTCCAAGGCTTTATCTGAAAAGGTTACAGGGACCCCAAGGCCCTTGGGGGGGGGGATGGTTCTGTACTTAGTTTACTTCTCGGACGAAGGCTTTTCGGGAGGAGTTCGAATCTCCCTCTATTGGGCCTCCGTGAATGGATGAGGTGTAAGACTGCTTCAGCTTCAGAGTCAGGGGACTCAACAAGTCTTTTAACTCGCTTGGTCGCCCCTCGAGGAGGCGTAGGATCTACTCTGTCTTTCCAGACTGAACTTGGCCAATTGTCCCCTTTGAATGAGGGCCTCGATTTCGTCTTTCACGGCTCGGCAATCATCTGTGTCGTGGCCATGATCCCTGTGGAAGCAGGAACCACTTGTCTTTGTTCCTTTTCTTGCCTGGTGTATTCATTTTCGGAGGAGGTTGGAGCAAGCTCTCTTTGCCGACCTCCATGAGGATAGCCGAGACACTGGCATTCAGAGGGGTAAACTTTTCGAAGCGGAGAGGAGGACAGGCGCTTGCCGCTGTTGTCCTTCTGGAGTTTCTTAAGACCTTCTCTGGACCCTTCCGTTTGTTCCCAGACAGGGGCTCTTTCTGATCAAGCGGGAGGAGGGCCTCCTCCGTCCGAATATATTTCTCATTCCTCAGTAGGAGTTCCGAGAAGTCCCGGGGCAGATTTTTAGCGAGAGATGCCTTTAGGTCGGTGTGATTGATGTTCTGTCAGAATGCAGCAGAGGCCACCGACTGATCAAGGGAGGCGATAGACCGAGCCTCGGTGGTAAAGCGCCTGACATAGTCCCTTAAGCGCTCGCCCTTCCTCTGACTGAGTGCCAACAAAGATGTGCTTGTCTTCTCGGTCCTGACGGCTATTCACAAAGTAGGTGAGGAAGAGCTCCTCGAACTAGTCGAAGGAGAAGATGGAGGCGGGGATCAGTCGGGAGTACCATTCTCTCGCAGGTCCCTTCAGCGTGGCTGGAAAGGTTTTGCAAAGGAGCGCATCCGAGGCCTGGTGAATCATCATGAGAGTTTTGAAACTCTCGATGTGGTCGGCTGGGTCTGTCTCCCCGTTGTAGGAATCGAAGTTGGGAGGCTTGAAGGCCTCAGGGACCGGGGCCTCCATGATGGCTCTGGAGAAAGGAGGCCTACTTGGGCGGAAATTCCTCGCCCGCTTGTTCTTCTTCCTGATTAAGCCTATTGAGGTGCCTCTCCATCTCGTGGAGACGGCGGTGGACAGAGTCATCCCTCCTGGTCGAATCTAATCGACCCTCAGGACTCTCCTTCATGAGTGGTGGTATGGTGAGGGCTAGGTGTACGCTGGTCATGACTCGGGGCATGGGGAGGGCTAGGCGCATGCTGATCCTGACTCGTGGCAATATTAAGAACTCGCAGAATATCTTCTTTGAAGTTCTGGAACTCGGTCGAGTGACTGGTGCTCCTCCAGCACGGCAGTCTCCCAGTGCGACTCGGCTTATTGGAGTATGACTTCTCTGCCGACGACGTGGAGGAAACTCTCTTCGCCTCCTTGGGGAGGGGGGGTCTTCTAGGCCTTGGCCTGCAGGGAGACTGGACTCTGGGGTCCCTTTGGCGCTTGGGTTGAGGGACTTCCTCAAGGACCCACCTTTCATTCAAGCGAGTTCGGAGGCCGACCCCCTGCTGTCGATTAACGATTACTTGACGGAGATCTGGCCCGAGAGGGCTTTGAGAAGCCATAGAGTCAGTTGAAGGGTTGTGAACAGAGATGTGGTCATGGTGGGAGTGTTGTCCCTGACGGCTTCGACGAGAGCCCCCGGGCAGCCTGGACCTGAAGGAGGCTGTTCAGGCTGCAGTTGCTGAACTTGTTGGTCGAGTTGAAGGGGAAGATCTTGGAGTTGTGGAGGAGGAAGATGAGTGGCTCTTTGGCTGGATGCCACTGCCTTCCTTTTTCCTTTAGGAGGCATAGCTTGAAAACTGCCTTTACCGATGATATGTGACTGGATTGCTTTTTCTGTTCCCACAGACAGCGCCAATTTGTTGCTGTTAATTTCAATGTGGGAGCAAACAGATGATTTGTCAGTTCTTTTGGAAACAAGTAAGGCAAATTTGTTGACTTCTGGTCGGCGTTTGACTGTTTCTTGCCACTGCCGTTAACCTGCAAAAAGTTCGATACACCGTGATGGATCCGGGCGACGAACCCTCCGACGCTCAAGTCAGAAATCAGGAAGATTATCAAAGAGCAATTGTGGAAAAATATTGATTACCTCCGTTATGGTGGGGGGAGAGGGGAATTCATAATCGCCTTTAGAGATTGTTTAGAGATAATCATTTATCTCTATGTCCCGGTGTTTTTGGATAAAAAATAGAGTTTTAACTCGTTTCATGATAAGATAGACAGTTTAAACCACCTCTTAGAGATAATCACGAATTTGAATTACTCTTTAAATATCTGGGCTAGTTTGTAACGGGCTGCCACCCATACCAAATAAGACAGATCTATTTTTGGGTTATTGGGCTTTTAAGAAAGACCCGGCTCCTATTTCGGATCCATTTGTGATGGAAATTACCGTTTTACCCCTAAGGGCTCCAAGATTCGTACCCGATTTGAATGGTCCCGGTTTAATCCCATTTTCAGCCATATTAGAAAGGAAAGAGAAATTTTTGGGGTAGTAGTGAAAAATATTATTGAAATATGAATATTATAACACAAGTAGAGAAAGAATGATTACTTGTGTAAATAAGTAGTAGGAAGCGTCACCAAAGGAGACCTCAAACCAAAAATCTAAAGGATGCTATTGAGGAGTGAATTCTATGATGGAAACTGTGGATGTATGAAAAAACAATTCCCCACCTTTCTCATATATATATCTTCAATCTCTAATATCATAATGGAAGAAGGCTTTAGTGTCATTTGTCAATGTAACAATGTGTGCGACACACGTACATAACTAATATGAAAGATGTTCAGATTCGAGTCCTAACAACGTTAGAGTTTTTATTTGATTTTTTTTTTTGTTAGGACGTGCATTGTTCGTGCATATGAAAGAGGTCTCAGGTTCGAAACCAGATTACGTCAAAATTTTTACTTTAAAAAATATATTTATTTATTAAGACATGCATCGTGTATCGTGTGTAAATTACTAATAGAGAAGAAGTCTAAAGACCGCAGAAGTGGATGAGAAACTTTTTAAAATTTGGGAGTTTCAATTTGGATGTTTTTTGATTTAAAATTATTTGTTTTGGGTATCTTTTTAGGGGTATATTCCTAAGATTGGATTTTAAATACATAAAAATCTCTAAACTCGAATTTGTTTTAAAATTCATGGATATCCTATATATTTTCAATTGGTTAGTAGACTCAATTTTACGAAGCTTGGACGTTTTTCGGATTTATACAAAAAAAAAATAGATGTATTTAGATTTTTAAATCCATACTTATAAAAAATTCCGTATTTATTTCATGAATATCCTAAAATATTTTTTCATCCTAAAGAGAATATATTAAGAAATTTAAAATGTATTCTTCTTTGGATTTAAATATAAAATTTCGAATTTATAAATCCATATATATATCTCACATTTAAATTTCTGGCCGAAGAGAAATTTAAGGCAGGCCCAATTGTAAATGAGTCCATCCAATTTAGCCGAAAAAGAAAAGAAAGAGAAGCAGGAGGTGATGAAAGCCCGCAAGCCCATATTTAAAATGGAGGAAAATGGATTGGCGGCATGAAATGAATCCGACCCGCTTCCACTATCCTATCCAATCCAATCCACTTCGGCTTCTTCTTCCTTCTTGCCTCCTTGGCTTCTTTCAGGAATAAACCCACATAATTCAACCATCATGGAACAACTGCCGTCACCACCGTAGATATCTTCGTCAGACCTCAACGTCACCTCCATCACCACCACGGCCCCCTTATTTCGACCTCAACGATCTCGCCCTCGCCCTTGCTATCGTCAATCGTCATCACCATCAAAATAAGGAACAAAGGTGTGGGGAAGGGCGGAGGTGGGAGATGGTTGAGGTGCGGGATGTTAGGAAAATTCACTGCGGAGTTTAGTGACGACGGATAATGACGACGAAGAATCAAATAAGTAGATTAAACAAATCGTACAAATCACACAATGAGTTGTCCCGGTTCGAACGAACCTAATACATGGGAGGAAAAGGGAAATATTTTTTTCAGCTAGAGAAAATACAAAGTATTACACTCGCACGAAGAACATATCTATCTTTCAAGCTCACTAGATAATAGCTAGCTGTTTACAATGCAGATCTCTCAGTTGTACTTATCAACGAAGTATTCTCTCTTTTTTTTGCCCTTCTTAACTCTCAAATGAGTCATTACACAAAGATATACAACGCTGTAGAGAAACCCTACGGTTGTAGTCTTGATATATAAGCCGTCTGATATATCATAAATAAAGACACACACGATAGGAGGCGTACAATCTAACTTGGAGACAAAATTGAGACCGAAAGATCACCCATACCTAAGCCCAATAAAACTGCAAATCCACTGTTGTTGGTCGACTGCCCTAGGGTGCAGTCGACCTGCCAAGCCCTCTATTTCAAAACAAGGCTCATGCTTTGGACAGTCGACTGTACATTTCTGCTAGCCGTTGTACTTGTTGTTTCCATTTCTTCTCACAACAATGCTTCGTTCTTCTTTCGCTTCATTAGCTTCGATCCATCGAACTACAAGTATACAAGACATAAAACCCAACGCGGGGTGGCTGAGCTGAGTCGTCGTGATCCATAACACTCTATAGGCCATTGACACGTGTCTCGACACATAAGGGCAAAATCGTAATCTTCTAGATCAACTCGGGTTACAACCCAAATTGGGTCAAGATTAGAAACCCACTGTGGCCCAAAATCCGAAACTAAAGTCAGCATGACCCAAAACCTAAATAAGGATGGACAGAATAAATTATTGGGTAAGGAATTTAAATAACTGTTCTTATCCTCCAACTGTTTGATCTTATCTCTGAACTAGTAGTTTACTCCCTATAAATACTCAAGCCCCAAGTCTAAAATGGGTAACCAACCAATCCCTATATTTCTCTCTATTTATCACTCTCTTTGCTGACATCAGGTGTTTTGAATTTTTGCAAGTATTCGAAGGAGGCGACAGCCAGGTTGAGAGCTAAAGATGCAGACCTTAGTCTTCCCATCTTCATCAAATTCGAACTCACATCTGTTGTGCCCGCACCGATTTTTGAGTTAACAATATGTAAACAAAATCAAAGGCATATGCACCAAGTTTTATTAATAACAAAGCTATTTCAAAAGTTTTCCCACTTAATACAAAAGATGGAATGTGATGAATCAAATAACAACCAGTCAAATAATTTTTTGAGGAATTTGTTTATGAATCATCATTGTTCATGCAACCTCTAGCAGATATCGACTTTTGCATTCAACAACAACGTTCTGTTTGGGGGGGGGGGGGGGGGGGTGGGTGGTTAGCCAAGAATTTAACAAAATCAGTAGAAAAATATTCTTTTGCATTAGTGGTTTACCAGACTTTCATAGGCATGTTAAATTGTATTTTTTCTTCAGCACAGTAATCACGAAAATATTAATTATCTGAAGACGAGATTTCACCAAATGTAGTAAGCCTTAAATGGTCATCACAAATGTAACAAAATACCAAAATTTTTCATCAAAAGTTTCAATTGGGTAAGGCCCCCAAATATCCGAATGAACTAAAGCAAACAAAGAATCAAAACGACGCTCAACTAGAGGTGGGAATGTTGCACGGTGATGCTTACCCAACTAACATAAGTCCCAAACTAACTCAGAAAGGGAAGATAACTCCAAACCCATATCCAAACTCTCAATCCAAACCCATCCAAATTCCCCCACTCCCTCTTCAGACCCACACAACCTAACACCATCATCAACCACCTACAAATCCACTTTAAATCAAATCCATACCCAACCTAAATTTCCCTACCTAAGCCTGATCTAACCCAACCTGTTGTTGCTTTTTTTTCAGTGTGAGAGCAATCAGATGACGAGTTCTCATTTAAAAGAAAAACTTACAATTTGGACCGACTATCATGATATGAAGTTGGATGACTGAAGACTCTTTGATCTGAATCTGAATAGTAGAGAACGTTTAAACCTGGATCTGGACACCTAAAACTCCGGCAAGAGACCCTTCAACGCTCAAGTGAATAACTCGGAAAGGAGATAAGAGTTTTAGTGGAAAAGATTGATTGTCTTTGACAGATTGAGGGGGAACAACATTTATAGACTAGTAGTTAGTTCCAAAAGATAGATCTCAAAATGTATATTTTAAGTTTTAAATGGAGATTCTCATGGTGATGGGACAAAATCAGTTAATAATCCTATTTTGCATAGGGGATTTGACAGAAAATATTAATTAGTTGAAAATCCCTCTTTCTTTTGCAGTAAGTAAGCCTGATTTAGCCTGATGGGCCTGGAGACGACCTATGTTCTTCTTGTAGGCATGTTGCTGAAGAAAAATTACTATACTACCCTCGAAAGCTTTGAGATGCGTACCAAAATCTAGTGACTCTGAGTTTATCCATATCATAAGCTCCCCACTCCTAAAGGTTGGGTATCGTAGCCTTCGAGGAGCAGTTCATTATTTTTCGGTTAATAAGCGAGCACATAAGATCTTCGGGGAACGCCTGAAATCTTCTTTGGAGCTTCCTAGGGTAGTAATATTTTTTAAGAACTTCCAATAAATTTTCCCAGCTTTTAAGGAATGTTAATTATTTTTTCCCAATTTTTAACTATTTTTTGGAAATTTAAATTAATTAAATTTTCCGAATTTATAATTTTTTAATTACATTTTCTAAATTCATATTTTTTTGAATTTTGAAATATATTTTTTTCAAAGTTATAAGTTATAAGTTATAATTTTTTATAAAATTTTTAATTAACTTTTTCAAAATTTTAATTATTTTTAAAAATATTAATTAATTATTTCAAAATTATCCCTCATCTCTAATCCCTAATCTCTAATATTATAATGGGAGAGTTGGGATTGTCATTTGTCAACATACAAACTCGTGCGTTGCACGTCCAATTCCAACTCTTTCATTAATTACAACAAAAACAAACAAATAAAAAAAATTCACCTATTTAAAACATACAACACACATGCAAAACAATTTTATAATATTTTTTAACAGTAAACATACACATATGTTGCACGTACAACTCAAATTCTACTTAGAAACACGTGCATTGCACGTAAAAATTGTAGCTTTTCCTTCAAAATATTTTCCCAATTACGTACAACGTACGTCCAACTCCAAAACTATTTCTTAAAACGTATATCGCACGTGAAAATCCTCAAACTTTTATCAAAACGTGCATCGCACGTGAAAAATACTAGTCTAATACATAATGAGAGAGTTGAGGTTGTCATTGGTAGACATTTAAGCATCTAATCTCAACCATTCATTTTTAAATGGGAGTTATATTAACCATTCATTTACTCAACTGTTGTTAGTTACCGTAATACACTCAAAGTTCATATTTATTTACGACAAAATTATTTATAAAAGTGTCACTCATATAGGGTAAATGGCGAAACACCCCTGATCTATGAGACAAAAGCCTTTAACCTCCTAAACTATCAATCAAAGCGAAAACCCCCCCAACTATGAATTGCAGTCAAATCCCGTACGGAAGCCCTAAAAATCTATGTGAAATGTCAAACTTGCCATTATTTTTCACTGTTTTTCTTTCTTCAAAAAAGAAGGGGAGGGGGGGAGCAATTAAAAAAATCCAAAAAAAAAGAGAGCAAACATTTTCACACAAATCAAAACCAAAATCCATTAAACAATCATCAAAATCCAAATCCAAATCAAACCAAAATCAACATTTTAAAACACACACACAACCATCATCATCAGCCAAAATCAACAGCCCGATCAATGTTTATATTCTTCAGCCAAAAAAACCATCAGAATTTGAGTTTTATGTTTATGTTTAATACAAATCAAAATCTAAAATCTAAAATCCAAATCTAAATTTCAATGTTAATGTTCTTCTTGATTTTGTTTAGCCTGATTTCGTTCATTCGTTTTTCTTTTTGGGTTTCGAATGTTGAGTTGTTGGGTTTTCTTTGTTTCTTTTTTCGGATCTGAAGGAGGGCAGCAGGAGCTAAAGGAGATGGCGGCGGGGTTGGAGGAGGCATCTGCGGGGTCGGGCTCGGGTGATGATGATGATGATGATGATCCTCTAGGATTTTGGATTTGGATTTGGGAGAGAAATGGAGGGGATTTGGATTTTGATTTGGGATTTGGGATTTGGGATTTAAGATTTGGATTTGGATTTTAAAGATTTTGGGAGAGAAAGAGAGTGAAAATTTTGAATTTTTTTCATGGTTTATTAATATAAGGGCAATTTGGTCATCATTGACCAATAGTTTAGGGGGTTAAAGGCTTTTTGCTTAGATCAGGGGTATTTTTCGCCATTTACCTGCTCACATAAAATAAAAGTTTGTGGCACTAGGGGTAATTTGTAAAGAGTATGTGATGAGTAAAGGGAGATCTCATGTTCGAGGTCATATTAAGTCTTATTATTTACTATATAAAAAAATTTAATTAGAACGTGCATTGCACGTGCGGGAGCGAAAATTTAAGCGATCTAACGGAGGGATTAGGCAAGCACGTGAATTAAGGTGATCTGATCGGACAGTCAGATCAGGTGGGTGAGCAAATTAAGGCTGTCGGACGGCCCAAATCGCTCAAAAGTGGCGAGCAGCTCGGATGACAATTTTGCCGAGCTGCTCGCTGACGTGAGCAATTTTTTCTTCTAGCGCCAAGGTGGTAGCTGAGATTTTTAACACGGTTCGAACAGCTGGATCAGGTCGGCGTGCGAATTGAGATGATTAGACGACTCAGATTGATCGGAAGTGGCAAGCAACTTGGATGACAATTTCGCCGAGTAGATCGCTAACATCAGTAGACGTCAGCAAATTTTTCGTCTAGCACCGAGGTGGTGGGTGCGATTTTTACTCATATCGAATGGCTAGGCCAGGTGGGCGCGGGAATTGAGGCGATCAGACGGCCCAGATTGCTTGAAAGTGGTGAGCAACTCAAATGACAATTTCACCAAGCTACTCGCTGACGTCATGATATGCAAATTTGTCGTCTAGCACCGAGGAACTTCCTGAGCTGGCACCATGTGGGCCACGCAGTTAGGATCGCCAATCTCAACGGGGTCACCTCTCTATTCCTCCTTAAGCCCCTTTAGAGCCTCGTTCACCCTCAAAATCTTCTTGATAACTCTCTCACCAATCTCAACATTTGTATAAATCTTGGCCAACCATGCAATTATTTTGCTCCAATGTCAACTTAATATTGTATTCATGAGCCATCTTCTTGAAACACTTCTGACTCTCCTGAACAAGCCCTTTGTGGTTAAATCCAAACAATATTCCAATGAAAGTAATGCTATCAGGCTTAATTTCCAATTCCATCATTTGACTAAAGAGAGTGTACTTTGGCAAGACCATGCATCTCATACCCACAAATCATTGTGGTCCAGATGACGAGACCTCTTTCTGCAGTGTTGTTAAAATTTCCCCGTGCTTCTTCTATATTACCACATCGGGCGTACATGTTTGTAAGAGCTGCAGCAAGATGAAAAATAATTTCTGTTCGGGTTCTCATGAGTTGCTCGTTAATATATCGACCTTTATGTAGGGCTGCGAGGTTGGCACAAGCTTGGAGGCCACTCACCATAGTCATTGAGTCTTACTGGATTTTGCATTTGATCAAAGATGGACTTCCACAGATTTACCATTTGACATATACCTGTTGAAATATAGTAAGTGCTAATATGTATATTCTGTTTCCTAATCTATAGGAAACAGATTCCCCAAATCTCTCACCCCTCAATCTTCTCTCAATCCCATTTCTTCTTCTTCAAAAATGTAATCCTTATATATAGATGTATACAATAAAGAATAAAGAACAAGAATAAATATTATTTTTCCCAAATCTGTTTTCAATATGGTATCAGAGCCTATCCAGATCTAGGCTAACTGAAGAAGAAGAAGAGAAGGAGGTGATCAGATCTGACATCTCCATCTTGATTCGATCCCGACCAAACCCCGGCACCTCCTTTCCGATCGTCTTCCACGGCAAGCTAGGCACCGTCGCCGTCCTCCGTCGCGCCCCCTTGACACGCGCCGGCACCCGATCTTTCCCATTTCCCTTTCGACAACAGCACCCACCTGTGCCCTCCTCTCATCCTCATCGTCATCGACCCCGAGCCCCAACATCCAACTCCTCGTCGCCCCCACTCCCGAAGTCACTGCAACCCATCTCCATCTCCATCTCCACCGTCATCTCCGTCTCCATCGTCATCTCCGTCTCCACCCTCATCCTTTTCACCCTCGACCCACTCCACCTCCCGAAGTCACCAGTCCAGACCCACTCCACCTTGCCGCTCAGCCCACCATCCTGAAGCCTAATCTGATCTAGATCCGTTGTTGTTTGATCCAGATCAATTGTTTACTTGTACTGCTAACATGGGTAGTACACCGATTATTGTGCAATCCAAGAATTCGGCTTTAATGCGGGGATAATTCTTGATGAAACAAACTATGATGTTTGGACTCAGTTGATGGAGATGCATATTGCTGGACGTGAAAAAATCCAGTATATTCAAGGTGATAGTAAAGTTCCCACTGAAAGTGATGGTTCCTATGCTAAATGATATGCTGATAATCAGAAAGTGAAAGGCTGGTTGTTGATGTCCATGAAACCCGAGATCATGAAGAGATACATTCGATTGAAAACTGCTCGTGATATTTGGGATGCTCTTGCAAAAGCATTCTATGATGGAACCGACGAGGAACAGGTGTTTGTTCTAAACCAGAAAGCTTTTTCGAATAGACAAAATGGCAGGCCACTTTCTATTTATTATGGAGAATTGACTGAAATTTTTCAAGAACTAGATCATCGAGATAAGGTGATCATGAAGAATCCTGATGATGTCCAAACATATCAGAAATCGATCGACCGCTTGCGGGTTCATATTTTTTTGGCTGGATTAGATGCTGAGTTTGAGCAGGTTCGAGGAGAAATTTTGCGAAAGGATCCTGCACTTGATCTTGAGGCATCCTACGCATATGTTCGACGGAAGGCTCGTCAACAAAGCACCATGAACAGCTCCTTTGAATCTTCAGATGTAGCTGCAATGGTGGCTCGGCCACATCCATTCAAAGGCCTCCCAGGTCAGTCGGGATCATCTGCACGCCCTTCTAAGGGCTTCAATCAATCTACTTATGAGTCAAGGAAGTGTACCCAATGCGGCAAAACTGGGCATACAAAAGCTCGTTGCTATCAGATTATCGGCTACCCGCATGACTGGGATCACAGCAGAGATTCTCGAAAGAAGATATCCACTGTAGCTGTTGGAATTGCTGAAGGAGCTGAGAAGAGCATTGAACAAACCTCCGCACTGGTTACAGCTGCAGGTAATGATGGTAAGGCTTTTAATATTTCTGCATCTGCTATGAATAATACATGGATAATTGATTCTGGTGCTACCGATCATATGACTTCTGATTCTAGACAAGTTAAAACCTTACACCCATCCACCAAATCTACAGTATCCACTGCCAATGGTGATCCTGCCCTCGTTACTGGAGAGGGTTCCATATCTCTCACAAAAGATCTAACATTAGACACGATACTAGTAGTCCCATCCTTAAATTTTAATCTGTTATCTGTCACCCAAATTACTAATACCCTGTATTGTATTGTTGTTTTTTGGCCTTCCTTTTGTGTCATTAAGGATATTCGGACTCGCAAGACAATTGGTTATGGGGTTAGACGTGAAAAACTTTATTATCTGGATTTGGTTTCTGAGAGTTCAAACAGGTTGACTCAAGCTCTTTCCGTTAATAAATCCGAGGGGAAGAAGCAATCAGAAATTTGGCTGTGGCACCGACGTCTAGGACATGCATCGTTTGGCTACTTGCTTAAATTATTTCCCAGTTTATTTTCGAAGTTGGATATTTCTAGTTTTCGTTGTGATGTATGTGAACTAGCAAAAAGTCACCGTGTTTCTTTTCATTGCAATCTGAATAAACGCACGATTCTATTTATAATTATTCATTCTGATGTTTGGGGTCCATCCAGAAATACCACTATTGGAGGAGCTAAATGGTTTGTGACATTTATTGATGACTGCACTCGTATGACTTGGATTTATTTGATGAAGTCTAAAGGAGAAGTTAGTGGTTTATTTCAAAAATTTCATAAACAGGTTATGACTCAGTATAAAGCACACATTCAAATTCTCAGAAGTGACAATGGTGGCGAGTACCTGAATACAGATCTACAACAATATTTGGTGGAACATGGAATTGTTCACCAGACTACATGCTCATATACTCCTCAATAAAATGGCGTGGTCGAAAGGAAGAACAGACACTTGCTTGAAGTAGTCTGTGCTTCACTTATTTATGGCAATCTCCTACTCATGTATTGGGGGGAAGCCCTTACCTCTGTAGCATACCTAATCAACCGAGTCCCTTCTCGTATTCTGAACTTCAGCACGCCAATTCAAACACTAACTAATGTTGTGAATGCGCCAACTGTTGTCAACCTGCCACCTCGTGTGTTTGGTTGTGTCGCATTTATTCACCTACATCAACACGAGCGGAGTAAGTTAACCCCCCAAGCAGTGAAATGTGCTTTTGTGGGATATGCAACAAATCAGAAAGGGTATCGTTGCTATCACCCACCAACTCAATGGATGTTTGTGACTATAGATGTGGTGTTTCATGAACATGAAATGTATTTTTCTTTTTCTGCGACTGAACTTCAGAGGGAGTACCGAAGTAAAGTTCAGACTGTTAGGTATGATAAAGTAATTGTCAGTCAGAACGAACAACTGAATACAAATAATGGCGAACACTTGAATGAAGATCTAGCAAGGGAGGAAGACCCTCATGAAGAACTGCAACCAAGGGAAGAAGATCCTCTTGAAGAATTGCAACCAGTAGAAGACTCTTTTGAAGAATTGCAACCAGTAGAAGATCCTCTTGAAGAATTGCAACCAGTTCTGAATTTCAGTGAGAGTGAACCGTCAGAACCCCAAAACCAATCGTCATCGTTGTCCGAACCTCCTAGAAGAGAATTCCCGTACCGTACTAATAGAGGTTTTCCAAAACCCACTTATGAACCTAATCCCACTAGTAACGTCAAATATCCCATGAGTAATTATGTATCCACTCACCGTTTGTCGGAATCAAATAAGTCATTTGTAAATCAATTATCTATTATATCTATTCCTAACAGTGTGCAGGAAGCCCTTACTGATCTAAGGTGGAAAGCAGCTATGGATGAGGAGATGAAATCCTTGAAAAAGAACGAGACTTGGGTAGTCGAGCTACCAGTAGGAAAGAAGCCAGTAGGATACAGATGGATTTATACGGTGAAGTATAAGTCTGATGATTCAATAGAGCGATACAAAGCAAGGCTGGTTGCCAAAGGGTACACTCAAACGTATGGAATTGATTATGAAGATACATTTGCACTGGTGGCAAAATTCAATACTGTTCGAGTCTTACTGTCACTTGCTGCAAATCTTGACTGGCCGTTGGAGCAATTTGATGTGAAGAATTTATTTTTGCATGGGGAATTGACAGAATAAGTCTATATGGATCTTCCACCAGGGTCGAATAGACTAGTCCAACAAAGCAATAAAGTATATCATCTGAAGAAAGCATTGTATGGACTGAAGTAGTCGCCAAGAACTTGGTTTGGGAGATTTACAAAATCAGTAAGGATATTCGGATACTATCAGAGTAATTCTAATCATACTCTATTCCTAAAAAGGAAAGAAGGTAAAATTAGTGCTCTCATTATTTATGTAGATGATATGATAGTAACTGGAGATGATCCTGAGGAGAGGAAAGCATTAAAGAACTACTTGTCGCAAGAGTTCGAAATGAAAGATCTTGGTCATTTGAGATACTTTCTTGGTATTGAAGTTTCTCGCTCAAGAAAGAAGATATTTCTGTCTCAAAGAAAATATGCTCTTGATTTATTGAAGAAAACTGGAATGTCCGCTTGTCAACCGATTAGTACACCATTGGAAGATGTCAACCGATTAGTACACCATTGGAAGAATGACTGAAACTTTGCAACGAATTTGATCATGTGCCTTGTGATAAGGAAAGATATCAGACGTTGGTTGGACGATTGATGTATCTTGCACATACACGGCCAGATTTATCATATGCTTTAAGTGTGGTAAGTCAGTTTATGCATGCACCTCAGGAACATCACATGGATACAGTGACGAGAATTCTGAGATATATTAAGTCTGCTCCAGGAAAAGGGGTCCTATTTGCGAAACATGGTCACTTAAAGGTTGAAGCATATACTGATGCTAATTGGGCAGGATCTATAATTATAGGCCCTCCACTTCAGGATACTTCGCCTTTGTTGGAGAAAATGTAGTTTACATGGAGAAACAAGAATCAAAATGTTGTTGCACGCGCTAGTGCAGAGGCTGAGTATCGCGGAGTAGCTCTAAGTATAGCAAAAGCTTTATGGCTGAAACTCTTATTGTAGGACTTAGAATGTGGTCCGTGTATTGTAATAGTCAAGCAGCATGTGATATTGCCGCCAATCCAGTTCAACAAGATAGGACGAAACATGTAGAGGTGAATAGATTCTTCATCAAGGAGAAATTGGATGAGGAAGTCATTGAGATATCTAAAATGAAGTCAGAAGATCAGCTTGCAGATATCCTGATCAAGGCAGTTTCGAGTCGGCTTTTTCTTGAAATTTGTTGACAAGTTGGGCATGTTCAATATCTATGCACCAACTTGAGAAAAAATGTTGAAATATAGTAAGTGCTAATGTGTATATTCTGTTTCCTAATCTATAGGAAACATATTCCCCAAATCTTCTCACCCCTTAATCTTCTCTCAATCTCTTTTCTTCTCCTCAAAGAATGTAATCCTTATATATTAATGTATAAAGTAAAGAATAAAGAATAAGAATAAATATTATTTTTTCCCAAATCTATTTTCAATAATACTTGTCTTTTTGATAGATCAAAAGATTTTTCATTAAGGTGAATTGGGGTAAGTTAGAATCAAATATTAAAATACATTAAATCATGAACATAAGTGAAGCCATAAGCATCAAAATTTATTAATAAACAAAGAAAAGGTCCTTTTCGTTCATTGATATTTCTTATTCAACAGTATACGATCTACCTGTCACAAGTACTATGTGATCGATCAAATCAAGTTGTGCATTTTGCATATAAAGCAGGCTAAGGAATCTACGTGAACATGATCATATAACTTTAACATTTATAAAACTGATATTTACTTCCAAGAACTGGAAGATTATCGTATAACTGTAAGTACCTTAAAATCATATTGCAAGTAATAAGTGCAAATGCAATAAAACGAAAGATATCAGAGGTGCGCAAATGCAGAACAGATGAAGTGCATAGGACAAAATCCCTAGTGCCCTTACCCATCAGAATTTGATTCAATTTACTTGAATGATGTGCTGCAAACAAATCTGATTTGTTCATTAGCGTTCACATAAAGAGCAGGGCCGGCCCCACCCTTGAGGCCGGTGAGGTGGCCGTCTAAGGCTCCTGACTAATTTGCAATTTTAGGGGCCTCCAAATTTGTACTCTTGTAAATATATGCACAAATTTTGTGCGTAAAAAATGTATGGAGGGCTCCATTTCGGGAGTTCACCTCGACCCCTGGAACTCAGGGCCGGCCCTGATAAAAAGCTCATATAAATAGCTCGTTAAAAGAAGCCAATAACCTGAGCAATTCAAAGTTACCTAATTTCCACCTAAGGTTTTCCTAAACCTAAAATTGGCAGAAACTGAAAGGTAATTTAAATCTTCAAACAACAAACGCACGTTGACATACATTATATACGTAATTAGTTACAATATGATACACACCAGTTGAGGAAATTGTATAGATTAGATTGTAATCATGTTGTAACTATTACGTGCTTTGCACGTAATCTCTGCCTATAAATAAATAAGAGCAGATCAGAGCTTGGTCTGGCGATTTTGTAGCTCAATACTTCTTGTCTTCTTGAATCCTTCTTCCTCCAATCCTCCATTACTTTCTCTACTTCAACTGAGTCTTTTTCTTCTTGATTGATTCTTTCTCTAATCCTCCATTAATTCTCCTCAATCAAACCATTCTCACCTTCCCTCCACACAAATGGCTAAAAACAGAGGAAAGGTTGTATCAATGGTATCAGAGCCGATCGATTCTGTTGCTGGGGTTGAAGAAGAGGGTCCGCAAGACCCTGTTGATGATGGAATCCGTGGCTTGGCACCAGATCTGGAGTGGCGTCGAAGCCATCAGATCTTGAATGAAAGAGTAGTGATACTGGAGAAGCAGGTTAAAAACTTGGCGTCACAAACTTCCCAAATTCCCTTGATACTGACGCAGTTGCAGTTGTTAACTCAGCGCATGGGAAAGTTTCAATCCAATCAAGAATCATCACAAGTAGTTTCACCGTCGAAATCTAATGCATCAGGGGAAAGAACCTACAAAAGGGGTAGGAATTTCGAGAATGGATTAGTTATCGGAGACGAGGATGATGATGGTCTCGTCTTGTTCAATGAGATGCAAGATAGGGAGAGAGATGAATTCTTGGTCCATACATTTGATGTTGTCGATGATTCACTTTCAAAACTAGGATACCTTTCGGACTGCAAGATTGGGATCAGTACTCCGGCTCGAGGAGATAGCAGTGATCTTCTGAATGTAGATGATGAAAGAAGTGATTATGAGTGGCTATTAACTCCTCCTGATACTCCTCCTTTCCATTCCTTGGATGATGAAGAGCCTCAACCTCAGAATCTGCAACCTCAGGGCAGGCTACGAATTCAACCCATTAACATTTCGAGGTCTTTATTCATGGATGAGAAAAATCCAAGGAATAGTCGAAGCAGTGCAACTCCACATCGTTTTAGCCCATCTCTTAGATCTGGTGATGATAATGGTCAATTTCAGCTAAGTCCATCACCAGCTCCTCGTTCGAGTTCACTTTCTTCACAAAGATCATCTATCCCTCCAAATAAACCATCCAGAGCGCAGTCAAGTGTTGTGGGCAGCACTATTGGAAGTTCTGGACATGGAGAGGAGCTCTCGGTTCAAAAAAATTCAAATGAACAGACTTTATCAAGAAAAACAATTTCTATCAATCCTGTAAAGCCGAAGGGTTCTGGCAATGCTAAGAAGACTCGGAATGTGTCCTTTGCCACTCCTTTGTTCAAGGAAACATCAATTCTTGATAAGAAGTTGAACAAAGAAAAGAGCATGGAAAAAGAGGCTGGAATCGTATGTTGGTTACTTTTCAAAGATGTGGGTTACTCTTCAAAGTTCTTCATTTTTGATCCGGGAGGAAGAAGCTGGTGTCCGAAGCTGAGAAGCTTGTTGTGCTGTTCCCTAGAGTTGGGTCTTGAATTGAAAGAAAGCTTAGTTCCAAGGGGTTTGATAAATTTGGGTAATCTTTGTTTTCTAAATGCGACACTGCAGGCATTACTCTCAGGTTCCCTGTTCAATGAAGATGAGAAATATATCAATTCTTCCAGAGTTGCCGAGAGATACATTGCCATTTGGAAAGAAGATGTTGCGTATATTGTGGTTGCTCTTGATGGAGTAAAATACCAATTCCAGGGGTTAGCAATTCTTAAGTTCAAGTTATCTGTTCGTAGCTCCTTTGTGAGTCCTAGGAGCAAATCACCAAAGACTGTAAGATCACAGAAGAGGCACACTTCTCTATTTGATAACCGCAGGACCCCAATTTTGAATTTTGTATGTGGATTGGTACACAATGAGATACATCCTGAAGCTTTAACAAGGATTAGTGAATGCTTTGCACACTGGGGGAAACTGAATGAAGCCATTGCCTTCTTCACTGAGATGCAGATCTCCAAGGAAGCACAACCCATTTCAGTTGTCATAGAAGATGGAGAATTGGTTGAGGAGAAGAGGAGGCCGATGGTGGATTATATTGATGAGGTTCAGACGGATGTGACGGCGAATATGAGGGGGGTTTTGGTGGACTGGCTTGTGGAGGTTGCAGCTTCTTGGGGTTTCTGCGATGATTGATTGCCCCGAAATATGAAGAGATTACTCCTCCTCATGTTGAGGATTTCTGTTATATTACCGATAACACATATACGAAGCAAGAGGTAGTGAAAATGGAGTCTGATATATTGAAGTTTCTTAATTTTGAGATGGGGAATCCGACTATCAAGACATTTCTTAGGAGGTTCATAAAGGCTGGTCAAGATGATAGCAATTATCGGGATCTTAAAGTAGAGTTTTTTGGCCAATTATATTGCTGAGCTTAGTTTGGTAGAATATGGGTGTCTCCAGTTCTTGCCGTCTGTGGTTGCTGCTTCTGCAGTTTTCATTGCAAGATTCACATTAGTTCCAGAAAACCATCCTTGACTCTGCGACCTTGGGGCAAGGTCTTATTGAAGGGGGAAGGAATTGATACACACCAGTTGAGGAAATTGTATAGATTGTAATCATGTTGTAACTATTACGTGCTTTGCACGTAATCTCTGCCTATAAATAAATAAGAACAGATCAGAGCTTGGTCTGGCGATTTTGTAGCTCAATACTTCTTGTCTTCTTGAATCCTTCTTCCTCCAATCCTCCATTACTTTCTCTACTTCAACTGAGTCTTTTTCTTCTTGATTGATTCTTTCTCTAATCCTCCATTAATTCTCCTCAATCAAACCATTCTCACCTTCCCTCCACACAAATGGCTAAAAACAGAGGAAAGGTTGTATCACAATATCCCATATCTTATTTGCTAAAATTCACCATAACTATGATAAAATCCTCATCCTGGAAGCACTACAGCGAATCTTTGAGATTTATGAGAAATCTACAACTATAACTCCAAAAGAAGTGTATATATAGCTTTTCATGTGTCAGCCAGCCAGTTGACAAAATAATGCCAATCATTCTCCAGAGAGAGAAGGAGAGCAGAGAATCATTCGTTCTCCCACAAGTACAATAACAACAAAGTGTGTTTAAGTAAATTCCTCCAACATTACTTATATCAGCGAAGAAACTCAATTTGTCTTCGTCATTTTATCTCCCTGCAAAACTGGTGCAGTGGCGCATTATACTTTCTTATAATCGGCTTTGAGCCCCACCATTAAATAGTTCGCTAGATAGTGAATATGAATATTACAGGTGTGTAGATATGCTTACAAAACTAAATTTACTAATTCTTTGCTACAAACTTAGGCCCTGTTCGAAAACGCAGTCAGAACACCTATATGTATCTTTTAGTGGAGGAAGAGCTGGGAAAGGAAAGCAAAAAATAGGTATCATGCCTCCACCTACACTTAACATATACCTATAGGTGAAGATAACTCGTATGCCTGCATTCATCTAAACTTTAATAGTTTGGACCGTCTTTCTGAGTTAGGTTACCTCCATTTACCTCACCTCAAAGTTAAAAAAAAATTGTGGGCATCTAAACTCCAATTCAACATATATTTAAAAGCCTATAAAGGAGGTATAAGTATGCCACCTAATCTTATAAATCACTTATAGACTCGATCTTTCTATCCAAACAACGCCTAAAAAGTTAAGATACCTTGAGGTATCTCACCTCCAAAAGATTCCCAATTCCCAAAAAGATCAAACGCTTCAGTTATCTTATCTTATCTCCACTTCCAAACACTGCCATGATAAACAGTAGCAACGAGAACAACACATTCAAAACGAAAAAAAGGTAGCCAAAGAACACACTCACCCTGCAATTCATGGCATTAAAACTCCAGGCCCCTCTGTCGGGCATTTCATCAAACATCTCCCTGGCAACCCCAACCTCTCGACATCCCCATGCACCATCCTCCCTTCCCCAACCTCCCTTACCTCCGCAGCACAAAACTAAACGTAAGCCCATTAATCCGATGAGAATGATGGTTTTAGCGGGAAGGACGAGGTTTGAAAGGGCGGGAAGGAGGAGGGAGTGTAGGATTGGTGCGTTTTGGGTGGGGGTGGAGTTGGGGAGAGGGGAGCTTTTGAATTCTGGCTTTGTTCATTGATTCCATTATTTCTTTGAAAAAATGATATCATGACATGACCCTCTAAATGTGCAACTCCATTTGCAACTTTTTATAATTGGTCTAATTTTAAAAAATAAATAGTCTCAATTAACCACACACGTCTATTGTTAAAATTTTAAATTTATGTATGAACCAATTATGTGAGAGAGTGGCAAAGCAGGGGTACATTGTATCATTTCTCTATTTATTTTCTCATATTTATTTAAAGCTTTTTTGCAATTTAGTCACCCAAGTTATAGCAATTGCAATTTAATCTCTCAAATCATATAGCAATTGCAATTTAGTCCTCTAGTTAGAACTCATTCATCAATTTAGTTCCCAACTTTAACTGAATTCTCTAAATTTAACTCAATTAAGTCTCAAATTAGAGTAAGTTATTTAATGATGGTTGTATAAATGCAGTTGAATGTAATGAATCACAAATTTAATGAAAATGACTTACTCTAAATTGTAGACTAAATTGAGTAAAATTTTCTATAGGTGATTAAGTTGATGAATGTGTTCTAATTGGGAGACTAAATCGCAGTGCTATACAATTTGGGGGACTAAATTGTAATTTTTATATGATTTGGAAATTTAATTGTAATTGCAATAATTTTAAGAACTAAATTATCAATATTCATTAATTGAGAGACTAAATTGCAAAAAACATCTTGTGTAAAACCCCTTATTTAACAATGATTTACAATAAAATTTTGACAATTTTTCGTATATATATTTTAAAAAAATTATACCTGACTAAACTACTTCTATTATCGCCGTATTTAAATGGGTATTTTATGTGAACTACCAAAATAAGAGAAATGTAGTGAAAAAATCTTCAAGGTTATAACGTGTGAAAAATCTTGAAGGTTATAACTTATATGATGAGAATTTAGGAAAAAAGTTGTAATTCAAATAGAGCCAAAATAGATGTATTTTAGTTAGTCTATGACAACATGTAACCAGCATGTGTTATATTTCAAAAGTAAAACTTTACCCTATTTCTAAGACATTAGAGCATCCACAATGGTGTCTCTCATTTTTTTAGAAAATGACATCTACAGTAATAGAAAATAGGGATTATGTCTGTAGTAGTGGTTTGCTAAAATTTTGCTAAAATTTGAGAAAGACGATACATGTTATTTCGTCTGGTTCTTTTTTTGTTTTACAATTAATTAATTAATGATTAGATATTAAAATAGGTTAATTAAATAAATTAAATAATACAATATAACCTAAAACCTACTTAATTATACACTAAACCTACTTTTACACTAACCTAATTCACCATTTTTGCTGGACGGGACAGTCCCGTCCAAGCAAAAAATGCTTGAAACGGGACAACATGTCTCGTTTCAGCGTTTTTTTGAATTTTTTTTTCCCGCCTGATCATTTTTAAAAAAATTGTCAGACGACACAACATGTCTCGTCTGATCTCATTAAAAAAAATTTAAAAAATAGGGTCGGAACTACATGTTCTGTCCCCTATAATTTGATAATCGCAATTTCGTTTCTCAAAAATGAGAAGCGACTGTAGCGAATTTGCCATTTTATGGCAAAATAGCAAACGACTGCAGCATCTTGTTTATCAAAAAAATAAGAAATTGGCAAATATAGCCAACGATTGTGGATGCTCTTAGAGGGGTAATTTGCATAATCCTTTACTTCAAAAGAAGGACAAAGTCTATCTTAGGTGTTAAGATTACCTTGACATTACAAAAAAAAAAGTAATCACCTCTCCTACCTACTCCTACCTACTCCCGACCCAAACCCTAGATCTATCTCCCAGGGGCGGCGACGGCTTCCCCGCAGCGCCGCCCCCCCCCCCCTCTCCGTCGTCCCCGTCGTCCCCCCCTCTTACGATAACTATTAGGTTTTCTTCTGGAACCAAGCCTTCTTCCTCTCCTACCTACTCCCGACCGAAACCCTAGATCTATCTCCCTGGGGCGGCAGGCGGCTTGCCCGCAGCGCCGCTGCCCCCCCCTCCCTGTCGTCCCCCCTTACCACTCCTCCACCAACGAGGCGGCCCTCCCTCCCCTCCAGCGCGTCGTCAGAGATCCCGGCGTCTAGTTGCCAAGCTCGCGCCGACTCGAAGCCCTGTCGCTCGCGCGTGAAGGCACCAGCTCGATGACAGGAAGGCACCAGCGCGGAGGATCTCCCAGGGGCGGCGTCCAGTTTCTGTCTCTCTGTCCGACTCGAAGCCCTGTCGCCCCTAGGCGACGGCGAACTGTGTGGATCTCGGCCATCCTTGCGCCGACGCCACATCCACCATCGACAACGGAGAAGAAGACCGAGATCTGATCTATCGGATCTGGGCGACGGCGACATGATCTTCTATTTTGCGACCCAGATCTGTGTTTCTTGGAGTTGGGGGTGGGTTTATTGGGGTTGGGGTTAGTTTAGGTTGAGATTGATTAGCTTTGCTAGGTGTTTCACCGGTTGCTCTTTGCGCTTGCCACCATGTCCACACTCTTGGGGCCAATTACAGCTATGTTTTGATTTTTCGAGGGTTGGTAGTGCGTGTGAAGAAGCGGGGGTGTGCTTGGCTGTGCTGTGGTGTGAGACGACAGAGTATTTTGTGGTTTGGGGAGTTGGTGGAGTTGTCTGGGTTGGGTATGTCTAGTTGTGATGTTTGCGGTGTAGGTCGGTTTTGGGGCTAGGGCCCGAAGATGGGGTCCCCCCATGAGATTGCTTATTATATACTAGTATATTACCACCATGAGACCGATTGTGGAGCTTGGGCCCAAGACGGGATCCCTCCGTGAAGGGCGCTCACATGTCGCAGTTTTCGGGGTGTTGGTCTCAACTGTCGTTGAGCATCCAGGATGCGAAAAAGGAGGTGGAGGAAAATTTGATTCGGTTTGAAGGTTGAGGTATATAGTTGTGGGGCTAGGGCCCGAAGACGGGTCCCCCCATGATCGTTACTATACAAGGAAGGGCTTGGGCCCGCAGAAGGGGTTCCCCCATGAGGTGCACAGAGGGGAGATGTTTGTCTTCTTGGTCGGCAGTAGAGGAGTCACACACTGAACTCGACCTTCCTTAATCCATTGCCACAGACTTTGCAAACAACACCGCCACTACGCCCTCATCATTGACCCTGAAATCTACAACGTCCATCGCCCGCAGGGACGAGAGGTGTGAAGGTGATTCTTCAAATTGGTTGTGATTTGGTTGGATTTTACGTGAGAGAGAGAGTGAGAGAGTAAGAGAGTGAAGACGTTGCTTCTCACTACTCTATGCAGGTGTCTGTTGGTGTTTGTGAGAAATCATCTGAGAGAGTATAAGTTCTTCATTGCTCTCTTAGACTGTGTCCGTGATTAGGGTTAGTGAGAGTTTTTTGCGACAACTCTCCTTTTGGGTGCGACTCCGATTGGGCCATGTTTGAAGTGACGTTGATGAGGTAGAAGGAGGGAAGCGGCAAATTTTCAAACCCCACATGATTCGCTTCAGGTGAGTGGGCGCGTACCGTGGAGGTGGGTGCTCGAAGCTTGCTTGACGGACATACAATTAGTTGGTCCTTGTAGGTTAGAGTGAGAGCTGATTATATGTACTGGTCATGTCGCTTCATTTTTTTTTCTGTCTGTAGGTTGTAACTTGCTCCAGCATACTGGAATATTTTGTTAATTTCTTATTATTGAAACAGGGTGGCCTTATTCCACATTTTCCCCAAAAAAAAAAAAGATTACCTTGACATTTCACATTACTCCATGTTTTTTTGCCCAAGCAGAATAATTCCATTTTGATTTATGTTAGTCTCTTTTATAAATTACTCAGTTGGTATGCTTACTGCCAAATATAATTTAATTTGATTATCCAGATTTCGGTCCATTAAATGCAAAACACATTAATTTATTTTACGTTGTAGTTAGTTGTGGTCTTGCATAATATATAGTTAAGTTGTTCCTTTAGAAATAGGGTAATGCTACACCTACTACCAAATCTACTACCTTTCTCTTTACTACTTTAGGTGGTACACAATTATTGGATGTTTCTACCACCTACTCTACAATAACCTCCACTAATAGTGTGCCACATAAAGTAGTAAAGGAAAAAGTAGTAGATTTGATAGTAGGTGTAGCATTATCCTTAAAAATATTTCATAGCTTCTTCTCTGGATTTGGAAAAAATGCTTATAATTCAGAGAATTTCTACAATTTTTATACCTCTCACAAAATTTTGGGGCTGAAATAATATATTAGAAAAGGAAAATAAAAGATAGGAAGATTTTTTAAGAGAGAGAGAAAGAGGAGTAAAACTTATTTTAATCGAGGGTCGTATATGAAAAACGCATCAAATGGAATCTCCTCCTCTCCCAAACTTCCTTCTATTTAATCTAAACACCCACAAAAACTACAGCTGAGAGCATCCACAGCCGTTTGAGATAAAAAATGATAAAATGCATATTTTATCTTTTCATTTCGACGAAATGCTGCAGTCGTCAAAAGATAAAAAATACATATTTTCAATTAAAAATAAAACAGATATTTTATTTGTGATTAAAAAATCATTTATATAGTCAGAAACTGAGAAAATATTAATAAATTATACGGGATGTTTCGTCCCAAAGGGAAAAAAAATTGCAAAATGATCGGACGACCGGGTTTTACGGAGGTTTTTTGCAAAAAAAAATTGCAAAAACATTTACAAAATTGCAAAAAAAATTTAAATATTTACACACAGTAATCAATGATGGTAATTTACAAATTTTTTTAAAAGGAAATGTGACCTAATGGTTTCGGTCCAGCCATTATATGCATATTTCTGAATTTTTTTATTTGTTTGTTAATTTTTTTTTTACTTCAGACGAAACATAGATTCTATGTTTCATCCGATTATTTAAAAATATAATTAAATAATCGAGACGACACATGATGCTTCGTCAGGCATAATATGCATTTTGTTTTTTCGAATGCTATTTATACCCAGATAGCTAAATAATGGCAAAATAGCCGACTGTGTCGGCTCAATGCTTCCAAAATACATAAAATGGGAAAAAAAAAAAGCAAATGACATCCATTGGTGCTCTGACAAAAATACCCCTCATTTCCATCTGGGGCGCCACGAGCGCTATCCCCGTCGTGGGCGGGTACCTCCCCCCTCACATGCGCCACGTCGTGCCCAGCACCATTCCCTCCAAAATTAAATTACCACTTTACCCTCAAACATAGACCGTGCTTATATTCCCTCCCTTTAGTTACCTTTCGATTTTTTCCCCATAATGTCCCACTTTTAAAAGTATTTACCAAAATAACCCACTTCTGAAAATATTTACCAATTTGACCTTAGCGAGTTTAGTTCAATTAACTATCTCTATCTCAGATAGGAAGTGTAGGTCTACATTTTAGGTAGAAATTGCATATTTAAAAAAATTTCTGAAAAATGAGTACAATTATATTTGCTATGGTCAGTTGAATTAGACTTGCTATCTGAGATAGCGAGTGTAATTATAGACATGTAGAAATCATATGTTCAAAATTCTCTGAAAAAATGAGTACAATCAATTGAACTAAACTCGCTATCTTAGATAACGAGTATAATTGTATAAATTTTATGTTCAAAATTTCTTTTAAAAAATGAGTACAATTATACTCACTATCTATACATTTCAGACATAAATTGCATATTCAAAATTTCTCAAGTATTGGAGAAAACCATAGAACTAACTTGATGTTTAAAACAATGAGTAGGTCAATCTGTTAAATAGTTACGAAATTGGGTCAGTTTGGTAATTATTTTCAAAAAGTGGGTCGGTATGGAAAAAATTCTCTTACCTTTTCAAGTCCAGCTTTTCCCACTCCAAAAAGTTTGTACCTATCGTCTCTCTCTTTTGCTCTTCATATTTGTTCCTAGGTTCGTACACCATCATCATACCTCCTCTGTTCTTTTGGCAAAACTTCAACCCCACTATTGAAACTTATGGAGTATGAACATGTTTTGAGATGGGTTTTCGTACTAGGGATCGTTTTCGGCGTTGCAGAGGGGTTAGGAGTGAACTGGGGCACGATGGCAACCCACCAGCTGCCGCCGAGAGCAGTCGTTCAGATGTTGCAGGACAACGGGATTGGCAAAGTGAAGCTTTTCGACGCGGACGCGGAGATAATGGGTGCACTTGCAGGGACCAACATTGAGGTGATGGTCGCGATCCCGAACGACCAGCTTGGGGTCATGATTGATTATGGGGCAGCTAAGCAGTGGGTGCAGAAGAACGTTACCAGGTACAATTTCAATGGAGGTGTTAACATCAAGTGAGTAGTCCTTTCGATTCGGGTTCTTCTTCCATTCTTTTCCTATATATATATCGATTTGCATCTTAATTCTTCGATAGATTTGCTATCGAGAATTACGTTCTGCTCTAGGCAAGTGGAACCAGAGAAAAAATTATTTCAAAATAGAGTTACTGTGTTTATTTCCTAACTGTAAGCCATGCATCTAAACTTAACCTCGTTTCATTCCCAAACACGGCCTTAATTATTGAATATTAATGTATAACCCGAATTAGTATTCATAATTTCCTGTATTTAAATTTTAATGTATAGATATGTAGCAGTTGGAAATGAACCTTTCCTGACAACCTACAATGGCTCATTTCTCAACATCACCTTCCCTGCTCTCCAAAATATTCAAAATGCCCTCAACCACGCCGGTCATGGCAACAACATCAAGGCCACTGTCCCCCTCAATGCCGACGTCTACAACTCCCCTACGAACAATCCAGTACCCTCGGCGGGCACATTTAGGGCTGACATCAGTGACCTCATGACCGAAATAGTCCAGTTCTTCAGCCAAAATAATGCCCCCTTCACTGTCAACATCTATCCTTTCTTAAGCCTCTACGACAACGACAACTTCCCTTTCAACTATGCATTCTTTGATGGCCAAGTCAATCCTGTCCAAGACAATGGGATTCAATACACGAATGTATTTGATGCAAATTTCGACACATTAGTTTCTGCGCTGAAGGCAATTGGTTTCGGGGATTTGCCCATTATAGTAGGGGAAGTTGGCTGGCCTACTGATGGAGATATAAATGCGAACTCAGTCAATGCACAAAGATTTTACAACGGGCTTTTGAAGCGGCTCGCTAACAACCAAGGCACGCCTCTTCGGCCTAATACAGAATTAGAAATCTACTTGTTTAGTCTGATCGATGAGGATGCCAAGAGTATAGCTCCGGGGAACTTTGAGAGGCATTGGGGGATTCTCAGATACGACGGGCACCCAAAATTTCCAATGGATTTTTCAGGACAATCGCAGAATAAGTTGCTAATTGGTGTCAAGAATGTCAAATATTTGCCACAAAGGTGGTGTGTTTTTAATCCGAACTCAAATGGCAATTTGAGTCAGGTTGGTGACAATGTGAACTATGCTTGTACTTTCTCCGATTGCACTTCACTTGGTTATGGCTCTAGTTGCAACGGATTGGACGCAAACGGGAATGTTTCTTATGCATTCAATATGTACTTCCAAATCCAGAACCAGAAAGATATGAGTTGTTATTTCCAGGGATTGGGGATGATTACGACTCAAAATCCATCAGAAGATCAGTGTAATTTTATTATCCAGCTTGCTACCTCTGCTTGCTTTGCTTCTCATTCACCATTGCTCGCAGTGATTGTATTAGTATTTTCCGTGATGTTCTTGTAATTTTTTTCCATACGTTTTGAAAATTAGTTCCTTAGATTCATAAACAAATCAGAAACTTACACAGGAATTGGTTTGATCCAAAGAGGTTGCAGTATATATGTTATGCTTGTCATGTGTATTATAGTGTTGAGATTGTTGGGTTTATATATCTTGCATACTATATTCGATTATGAGAATACGGTGTTATGTACAAGAGAGGAATCGACACGACAGTTTATTGAAGATTAGAAGCAGCAGAGGCAGCAAAAGGAGCGGGTGCGGTCGACTCTGCAGTCGACCGTACACCCCTCTGGAATTGGCGAAGATCAAGTCGGTCGACTGTAAGTTGTGCAGCCGACTGCTCACAGCTGAAGCTTTGTTCGGGTGCGGGTCTTGGGGATCCGTTTGGAGTCTGACTTCTTCATCAAGTTCGATCATACGACTCTCCTTGTATGTTTATCTTTTTAGAAAACACCGGATGGTTAATGTATAAAGTGTATCAAACTAGGATTTCTCTAGATCTTTATATAATAAGTGCAAACAGCTCAAAGTGTTAGGAATGTGTCTTGAATACTCGTGGTTCAGATTAGAAGAAGGTAAGATGACTCACGGAGGTCGAAACGTCAAAGAGAGTAGAAGAAAACAGAGCAGTAATAATGCAAGCATAGTTACGGTCGACTGTCCCAAGTTGTGATCGACCGCACCCCCGACCGCATACCCGATCGCAGTTGCACTGGGTTTGGCTGAGAGGTGGACGGTCGACCGGTCTTGTTGGACGGTCGACCGACCGTGGTGTTGTGTTCGTTTTGGGCCTCGATTTGTTAGGTCATTTTAGCTCAATCTTCAACTCCAAGTTAGATTGTACGGCTCGTATTCAGTTACTTCTTTTTCAGGGTTTATCGGACGATTGAGAATCAAGATTAAATCTGGGTTTCTCTCTATTCTTCTATATATATTGTAAACTCTTCCAATATGAGAGTAGAGTACTTCATAGATTATTTTCTCCATTGCAAAGAGAGGCTTGAGAGAGAGATAGTTCTTGGTGAGTGAGTTTAATTCCTTGTATTGAGTGAATCAGTAACTCCTTGTAATCTCTTCTGATTGAATATCAGATCTCCCTATATTTTCTCCGGATTAAGCAAAAGCTAACCGGGATAAGTCATCGTTGTGTTTGTGTTAGACTGATGGATCTACTTGTTTGCTCAATTGATTCGTCCATCTACTTCGAATTCTTCATTGCTCTATTTAGTTCCGTTGTGACCACAGGCGTTTGTTGACGCCCCAATCCCAACACAAAGAAGGATAAGATTCGACTGAGTGCCAAATAGAAAAAGATAGTACTTTATCTGAGAGATGAGAGATTCTCCATTGTAAACAACAAGTAGTTCCAGTTAGGCTTGAGAGATAGTCATAGTGAGAATTATAATATTCTTGTATCTTCTCTAGCTAAATAATATCTCGGTTCTTTCTCCCTCGGATTAAGACGAAAGCCCCCACTGAGGCAATTCTTGTGTGATTTGTGTGATTGGTGTGATCTAATAACAGTTTGGTTTTTTGTTTTGATTGCATCGCATAATTTAACAACATCACAACGCTTCCGCATGCGATAATTCCCTAACAGAGATCCTATGAATTAGGACAGAGTCTGATATTTAAAGGAATATAGAGTTCTGCCAACATGATTAAAACTTTTTAATTAAAACATATCATATAGCTTTTTTGAAAAAGAAAAACAAAATAGTGGGGGAATATCAGTAAGTGGACGCAAAGTGTAGGAGTCTGTTTTGATGCATTTTGAGAATTATTCTTCTGATTGCTATTTTTGTTCCCTCAGCAAATCAAAATGAACACTTCCTCTGTTTTTGACAGTAGTGGCCTTCATAATGTATCGAATATGTATGTGATATGATATTCCTTCGATGCAGTATCTTAGAATTTTCTGTGTTCATGTCATTGTCCAAGAATGGACATAATGAAGAGTTTTGTGGTAAACTTGGGTGTCGTATGCATTTCTCTTGGCTTGGCTTCGATCTTTTTTTGAGTAAATGGTGGACAAACTTCACAATAAGATGGCTTGTTTGGAAATAGATCAGTAATTGCTAGTTTTATTTACTCAAACGTTCATGCCATAAAATTGCAATATGTTCCTCCCTTAATTGTTCTTGGAAATTGTTGATGCGAGTCGAAGAGCAGTCCGCTAGACATGCGATGATGGTTTTCACAAGCAGCATAATGGGTTCCAGGAGTGCTATTTTAAAGATCATATATCAGACCGCGACACTTAAATAGGATGAAAAATTAAAACTTGTGATCCTAACTTCATGTAACAGAATTCTAATTGATCGAAAGAATTGAGTTTGATCTTTTCCAGTAATATGAAATGATCGCTCATCCTTGTTACACACAATATTACGAACCCAAATCATTCAAATCAGTATCTAGTATTTTGCAACCTGGAGCTATCAGCTTTCCCGTTTAGAATTACGCTTAGAATATTCAACTTCTGCAAAGGAACGCAAAATAGGAAACCACCTAAAGTAGAGGATATACAGATTAGCTCAGGCCCAGGGCAGGTGCAATTCCTTTGTGTTCAGGCAAAGTAAGTAAACACAGGATACAGGATTGAATCAGTTTCTGCTCTCTTAGCGCTTCCTAGTAAGTTCTGCAACCTATGATAAAGAAAGTGGAGATCTTTCTTTATTGAAGTGCATCAGCTATGAATCAGCTATGCATTGGAAAAAAAGACCGACAACCAGTTGCTTAAAGAGAAAAGAGTGTGCAAGTTGCTAGCAGATGGGCTGATTCAGCTCATACTCATCAACCCTTTTTATGTTTTTAACAAATTTAGAACTTTCACCAGTCGACGCATAATCTTCTTGTTTCTTAGTCTTCGTCTGGTTGGCCAATCGAAACCCGATTCTTACAAGGTGATATGGGTAAAGATAGAACTAAATCGGGTTCTATTTTAGCGCTTCCTAGTAAGTTCTGCAACCTATAATAAAGAAAGTGGTGATCTTTCTTTATTGAAGTGCATCAGCTATGAAGCAGCTATGCATTGGAAAAAAAGACCGACAACCAGTTGCTTAAAGAGAAAAGATTGTACAAGTTGCTAGCAGATGGGCTGATTCAGCTCATACTCATCACCCCTTTTCAAGTTTTTAACAAAGTTCAGAACTTTCACCAGTCGACACATAATCTTCTTGTTTCTTAGTCTTCATCTGGTTGGCCAATTGAAACCCAATTCTTACAAGGTGATATGGGTAAAAATAGAACTAAATCGGGACTGTTCTAATCGGGCACGAATCTTAATGCTTTCAGTGGTACAACAGTAATTTCACCTATAAACGGGTCCATGATTGAAAATTGGGCATCTTTCAAGCCCAATAAGCCAAAAACAGATATGTTTTACTAGGCTATCATAACATCCTCATGCAAATGAGTCCGGATCATTTAAAAATAATTCAACTCATGATTATTTATAAGAGACGGTTCAAAAACCATCTCTCTTATCTAGAGGAGAGTTTAAAACTCAAATTTCCTCAACTACTGTTATCTCTTTATGAAGAAGAAATAACTGTTCAATTCAAAAAGACCGGAAAGTAGAGATAAATCATTATCTTGAAATTGACCCCAGGGCGACAATAAATATCCCATACCTCCACTAGAACAACGTAATCAGTATTTTTCCTGTAAAAACTCTCTTTCTATTCTTCAGTTTTGACTTCAGCGTTGGAGGGTCTATCGCCGGGGTCAACCCCGGTGTTTTAAACTTTTGCAGGTCAATCGGAGCAATCGTCACAATCAAGATCAGATCCAACGGTGCAAACAAGTCAGATTCGGAAGTCAACATCAATTGGAAACAGTCAATATCGGTGAAAGTAATTTTAAAAAAAAAGATCTGCTTTTTATTGTTTTTAAAAGAACTCATATCATCTGTTTGCTCCCACACAAAAATTAGCAGTAACAGATTGGCACAGTCTGTGGGAACATCAAAAAGCAATCAGACCAAACTTCGCTCCAAAGGGGAAAGGGAAGGCGGCGGCCTCAAACCGACGAGCCAACGATCTTCTTTCGCCTCCACCTCTTGAGGACGTCCCTTCTACCCTTCAGTCGGATCAACTCCTTCAGCCGGAACAGCCTCAGCAGCCTACTCAACTCCCCTCCAAGGAGCTTCCACCGGGGGGCTGTCGAAGAAATCAACCCCATGCAAAACACATTGGACAGAACAGAGGGTCAATCTTCACTTCTACACCCTCCCCCTTGCCTCATGAGGAACCTCTACCTCAACAAGACCTCCGCAATCACATAAACTTAGACAGTAGGAGTCCGAACGCAGGGGCCGTTCAAGCAGACCACATCTGTCACATCAGGTAGGCGTGAGGAGTCTCTCTCCTCGGAAGTTGCGATCCAGAAAAGCTCCCTCTCCAAAGGGGTGCGGAAGACCTCCCTCTCCCAGAAGGCAAAGAATATCCCCCTCTCTTAGCGTGCGAAGAGGCTACCGATCCCCAAGGGACCATAGAAGAACTCTTCCGCAAGAGAAGAGAAATCCAACTCCAACCAGCAGAATAGCCCCTAGAAGAAGGATGGAGGAAGAAGTACCCATTACGAGAGCATAACTCCGAGAGTTCAAAGATGAAATTCTTCATGCCCTTAACATAATTCCTCTTAAGACTCGACGAGTCAGTCTTCACCGCTCCACTCCTCCGCAATGCGAAGAGTCTCATGGATCCACCATATCCGATCAGTAAGAGGACACTGTCCTCCAACGTCTTCGAAAGATGGAAGATCGTCTAGCACTGCTGAAGCAGGAAGAAGGAAAACAGGAAATAAGATACCGTCCTGTCAGACCACCCTTCTCCAAGAAGATCATTGAGGCTCCTGTCCCTGTTAACTTAAAAATCATAACTTTCGAATCATACAACGGGAAAAATCGATCCGGTAAACCACTTTGAGAGTTTTAAAACCCTCATGGTGATCCACCAAGCATTTGACTCCTTACTTTACAAAATGTTCCCAGCAACCCTGAAGGGATCCGCACGAGAGTGGTTCTCTAGACTCTCTCCAAGGTCTCTTCTCATTTGATCAACTTGAAGAACTCTTCCTCACGCACTTCATCAACAGCCACAAGACAGAGAAGACAAGTGTCTCTCTACTTGAGTTGAAACAAAGAGACAGGGAGTCCCTCAAGAGTTATGTTTGGCACTTCACAACAGAGTCTCGGTCCATCCCCTCACTCAACTCAGGCATAGCCATGGCTGCCTTCATCCACAATATAAATCATGATTACCTCAAAGCCTCTCTTGTCAAAAGACCTCCATGAGACTTCTCTGACCTCCTTCAAAGAGTCGAGAAGTACATCCAAGTGGAGTATGCTATTCGACCTCAAGAACAGAATGTGACCTCATCCAGGAATTAACGGAAGAGCACCAACAAAGACGAACCCAGTAAGTCCCAGAAGGATGCCACAGGCCAGCGTCGTCCACCCCCATTGCCTCGATTTGAGAAGTATACTCTGCTTAATGACAACATCTCTAAAATCCTCATGGAAGTGGACAAGGAGGGACTCCTTCGACCTCCCCCCAAGATGATTACCCCAAGTGGAAGAAAAGATAGGAAAAAATGGTGGGAGTTTCACAAAGATCACGGGCATCTTACTGATGACTGTCGAGCCCTCAAAGACGAGCTAGAAGCCCTGCTCCCAAAGGGGTACCTCACAAAGTTCTCCCAAAGGAATGACACTGAACCTCCTCCAAGAGGAGCCAATAAGTGACTAGAAAAACTAGTCGAGTCCCAAGGCTCAGGGCGCATGGAGATATTCCACTCAATCCATGGAGGACCTATGGGGGATCATCTAACTCCTCCAGGAAAGCATTTCTCCGAGAAGTGAAGTCGGTGCATAATATCCCCCGTCCCAAGAACTCGGGGGTTCCGATCACATTTTAAGACAAAGACCTTGAAGGTGTTTGAACACCTCACTGTGATGCACTAGTAATCAACATATGTATGGTCAATCATGTTGTACGCTGGGCCTTGGTAGATAACGACAACTCAGTAAACCTCATCCTTCTGAATGTATTTGAGGGCCTCAAGCTCAAGTGAGACAGTCTCAAACCTGTCGGGAACACTCTCCATGGATTATTCGGAGCCCAGTTCTAATCGAGAAAATAGTCACCCTTGATGTAACTGTGGAGAAAGCTCCAACTACTAGCACGGAAGCACTCGATTTCATGGTTGTCGGCATGAAGTCCGCCTACGATGCCATCTTTCGTCGCCTAGAGCTAGCAGACCTTCACGCGGTTGCCTCAGCCTACCACATGAAGATGAATTTCTCTACAACAGCAGGGGTATGGGAAGCCAAAGGAAGCTATGAAGTTGTTCGGGCATGTTACACTGCCACAATGGGGGCTTGGTCCCCCCTCGATGCTATGGAGCTCCCCCAAGATCGGGGACAAGCCAGCTCTAAGCCCTTAGAAAAACTAGCATAAATCCCCTTCTCCCAAGATGATCAAGACAAGTGTCTTCGGGTGAAAAAGGCACTTCCATATCAAGTAAGAGCAACTCGTCACTTGCATTAAGGAGAACCAAAATCTCTTCGCTCGGAACACCGAGCACTTGATGAAGTACAATGAGGGTGCTTAACGCCTCCCCAAGTAGTTAGCGTCAAACATATAATAAATGCTGAAAATTATAACGGTCATAACATATAATAAAGGTTAGCATCAAAGCAGATGCTTACTTTTATTCTTCAATAAATTTTTAGCCTTTTCGTTTGCAAAATTCTTGTACAAGTTTATTGGATGCAAACAATGAGTTAGACATATGGATCACCCCTGCGATACACCATCCCTTCACTAAGCACTCCAACAGACAAGTGCGGGATTCATTCATAATCCATAGAGTCGCACGGGCACACTTGCCCCCGAACAAGTGTGTAGGGTATATCTCGCCGTATGAATGTGGAGTCCAATCATGGTTCATAGACACGCTTTAGCCACATGCTCCCGAGCAAGTGTGCGGGTTCAGCTCGCCATTCGAGTGCTCCCAAAACTTGTCATCACCATGTTTGGAGTCCATTCACGGTTCATAGGGCAACTTTAGCTACTTGCTCCCTAGCAAGTATGCGGGATTCGGCCCACCGTTCGAGTGCTCCTGAAACAACCCTGGACAAGTGCGGAGTCCATTTATGGTTCATAGAGCTGCTCAAGCCACATGCTCCCAAGCAAGTGTACGGGATTCAGCTCGCCATTCGAGTGCTCACAAAACTCGTTGTCACCTTGTTCGGAGTCTATTCATGGTTTGTAGGGCCACTTTAGCTACTTGCTTCTGAGAAAAGTATGTGGGGTTCGGTTCACCGTTCGAGTGCTCCTGAAAAACCCTGGATAAGTGCAGAGTCCATTCATGGTTCATAGAGCCACTCTAGCCACATGCTCCTGAGCAAGTGTGCGGTGTTCGGCTTGCCATTCGAGTGCTCCCAAAACTCGTCGTCACCTTGTTCGGAGTCCATTCACGGTTCATTGGACCACTTTAGCTACTTGCTCCCAAAAAAGTATGCGGGGTTCGACTCGCCGTTTGAGTGCTTCCAAAATAACCCCGGACAAGTGTGAAGTCCATTCATGGTTCATAGGGTCTCTCTAGCCAGTTGCCCTGAGCAAGTATGTGGAGCACGACTCGCCATCGAGTGCTCCTAAAACTAGTTATCACCTTGTTCAGAGTCCACTTACAATTCATAGTGTCTTTTTAGCTACTTGCCCCCGAGCAAGTGTGTGGGGGCACGACTCGCCATTCAAGTGCTCCTGAAACAACCCCGAACAAGTGCAGGTCCATTCATGGTTCATAGAGTCGCTCTAGCCACATGCTCCTGAACAAGTGTGCGGAGTTCGGTTCGTCATTCCAGTGCTTCCAAAACTAGTCGTCAACTTGTTCGGAGTCCACTCATGGTTCATAAGGCCACTTTAGCCACTTGCTCCTGAGCAAGTATGTGGGGCACAACTCGCCGTTCGAGTGCTCCCAAAACAATCTTGAACAAGTGTGGAGTCCATTCATGGTTCATAAGGTCTCTCGAGCCACCTGCCCCCGAGAAAGTATGCAGAGCACGACTCGCCATTCGAGTGCTCCCAAAACTTATCGTCACCGTGTTCGGAGTCCACTTATGGCTCACATGGCTGCTCTAGCCTCTTACCCACGAGCAAGTGTTCAGAGCTCGGCTAGCCACTCGAGTGCTCCCAAAACAACCCCGAACAACTCTCTCCTACAGCCCGGTGATGCTCTTCATTCCGCTCGTCACCGAGCGACCTTCTTACAAACGAGTTCGGAGCTCAAATCACCCCTAGAGTTGCTCCTCAAACTCACCAACTAATCGGCTCTCTCCTAGAGCCTGGTGATGTTGTTCATCTCGCTCGCCTCTCGAGCAAACTTTTCCAAACAAGTTAGGAGCTCAGCTCACCCCTAGAGTTGCTCCTCAAACTCGCCTCCCGAATGGCTCCTCATAGCTCCTCCATGGTGAAGCTCCTATTCTTAGCCCAGAGGAGTGAAGCTCCTCTTCGAAGATTCCAGACACTGAACCTTTTATCAACTTCATAGGGTCATGGGTATTGCAGGCTCATTTTGACCCTAAAGATGGATAATGCTTCAGCTGGCTTTTGAAGAGAAACTGTTGACCTTCGAGTCACCTTCGAAACGAGGGATCACACGCTCCAATCGGACCTTTGTAGAAATGAAAAAGCTGGTTACAACACTGTTGCTCCGAGCCAACAAAAAAGTTGACCGAGTCAACGGTCAATGGTCAAAGTGCCACTTGTTGGCACGCTGAAGCATTGAGGTAGTTCGGAGTCAAGGGCCGAGCAAATGCGCGCTCGATAAAATGGAGCAAAACTCCATTGACCGGTCAACGGTCAATGGCCACGTGTCAGCACGCCGAAGCATTGTGGCAATCGTGTGCTGAGCAAACACGCCCCCGATCGAAAACGGAGCAAAACACCATTGAACGGTCAACGGTCAACATGCTACGTGTCATCTCCAAAAAATGCCACAATAGCTCGGTGGCACGCCACGAGCAAACAAGCCCCTGAGCACCAAAAAAAAAAAATCAAACGGTCAACATCATGTGTCAAGCAGATGAAGCCTCCTGGTTTCGGGGACGGGATCAGAGCAAACATGTCCCTAAGCATTTCGGGTGCAAAAAAAATTTTCTCCCGATCCACGCCTAATCTTGATCAGCGGCTAAGATATGATAAAAAAAAGAAGCGTTGACCAATCAACGATCAACGCCACGTGGTGATAAACCGAAGCATCACCATGCGTGCCGAACAACCCTGCCACCGAATTGAAATGGCGTAAAAATTGTTCCTCCCATTCTGCGCTTCATCATGATCAACGGTCGTGATTCAATCAAGGTAATTTCTTTTATTTAATTTCGTTAATTATTAAATAGAATTAATTATTTAAAAATTCAAAATAATTAATTAAAACTTCTAAAACATAATTATTAATTAAGAAAAATATTTTTGGGGAAAAAATAATTATTAATTTAGAGTAATTAATTAAAAGTTTTCAAAAGTTAATTATTAAAATTCAAAATTGAATTAAAAAAATCGAAAAAATGATTAAAAATTGAAAATATTAAGAAAAAAATTGAAAAATCACAAAAAATTGAGAAAATTCTAAAAATTATTTTGGGTAGTGTAGAAACTCAGAATAATACCGTTACATCTCGAGCAAGATTCTAACGTCCCCTAAAACTCCGATAAGTTCTACAAACCCTTAAAAACGGGCGAACTTGTAATACCCCGTATGAGATGGGCTTTCATGGCGGGCTAAGTAATTAATACATGGTTAGATGGACCAATAGATTTGGTAGTGTGTGTATAGAGGCTATAGAAAGAATTAATTCATTACTATGGGGTCATGGTGTTCATGATAGGTGGTGGTGACTTAGTCCCACATGGAAGGTGAGTTAGGATTGTGTGTGTATATATTAGGAAGCCTATGATCAAGAGGCGTCAACTAGTCTTGACAACTTTTCAGAGGCAGCTTGTGGTGGGTAGTTACTAGAATTTGTTTGAGCGGGGCCCCGGGGCATTACAAATGGTATCAGAGCTGACTTTCAACACCGATTGTGGGTAAGAGTGGGTGAGATGTACGCCTGGCTGAGGAAAGTATATTGGTAGAGAGACTAGGGGTAGTACTCTAGCAGGGTACTCCACTCCACATCGGCTAGAAAGGCGATCCTATAACAGCTTGCGGGTTCCGGGCTCAGCGAGGACTCTGAGTTCTTAAGGTGGGGTGTATGTAATACCCCGTATGAGATGGGCCTTCATGGTGGGATTTATGGTGGGCTTAATAATTAATTCATGGTTAGATGGGCCTATAGATTTGGTAGTGAGTGAATAGAGCCTATAGAAAGAATGAATTGATTTCTATGGGCCATGGTTTTCATGGTAGGTGGTGGTGATTTAGTCCCACATTAAAGGTGAGTTAGGATTGTGTGTATATATATTAGGAAATCTATGATCCAGAGGCACCAAATAGTCCGGACACCTTTTGTGAGGCAGCCTGTGGTGGGCAGTTGTTAGAATTTGTTTGAGCAGGGGACCGGAGAATTACAAATGGTATCAAAGTCGACATTCAACATCGATTGTGGGAAAGAGTGGGTAAGATGTGTGCCTGAGAGGGAGCTGAGGGCAGTACGCTGGTAGTATGACCAGGGGCAGTATGCTAGCATAATTGGGGTACTCCACTCCACATCGACTAGAAAGGGATCCTGGATCAGGTTGTAAGTCACGGGCTCAGGGAGGATGTTGAGTTCTTAAGGGGGTGTGTGTGTAACACCCCATACTTAAGAGGTGTATATATAATATTATATTGGATAAAATATAATAATAATAATAATAATAATAATAATAATAATAATAATAATAATAATAATAATATATATATATATATATATATATATATATATATATATATATATATATATATATATAAAGATGTGGTAGGTGGCCTATAGATGAGTTCTATGGGAGTGTAGTTTGGGAATTAATGCATGATGAGAAGTGGGGAGTTGGTTTGGCTGTTGGTTGCTGTCCACGTGAGGTGTGGTGACGTGGAGGTGGGGTCTGGTCGGAGGGGCTGTTGCTTTGGCTGGCATGCACAGTGTGTGTGTGATTGCATTAATCCCACATCGGAGAAAATTGTGAGAAATGGGAGATTAAATAGGATTTTCTATGATCAAGAGGCACCAAATAGTCCAGACACCTTTTGTAAGGCAGTCTGTGGTGGGCAGTTGTTAGAATTTGTTTGAGCGGGACCCTGAAGTGTTATAAATGGTGTCAGAGTTGACTTTGGACACCTGATTGTGGGTAAGAGTGGGTGAGATGTATGCCTGGCTGAGGATAGTATGCTGGTAGAGAGACAGGAGCAGTACACTAGCAGGGTGCTCCACTCCACATCGACTAGAAAGGCGATCCTATATCAGCTTGTTGGTCCCGAGCTCAGCGAGGACGCTGAGTTCTTAAGGTGGGGTGTATGTAATACCCCATATAAGATGAGCCTTCATGGTGGGCTTTATGGTTGGCTTGGTAATTAATTCATGGTTAGATGGGCCTATATATTTGGTAGTGTGTGTATAGAGCCTATAGAAAGAATGAATTAATTACTATGGGGACATGGTGTTCATGGTAGGTGGTGGTGACTTAGTCCCACATGGAATGCGAGTTAGGATTGTGTGTGTGTGTATATTAGGAAACCTATGATCAAGAGGCACCAACTAGTAATGACACCTTTTGAGAGGTAGCTTGTGGTGGGCAGTTGTTAGAATTTGTTTGAGCGAGGCCCGGGGAGTTACAAATTGTATCAGAGCCGACCTTCGACACCGATTGTGGGCAAGAGTGGGTAAGATATATGCCTGAAAGGGAGCTGAGGTTAGTACGCTGGTAGTATGACCAGAGGCAGTACGCTAGCAGAATCAGGGTATTCCACTCCACATCGATTAGAAATGGATTCTAAATCAGGGATCCGGTTGCAAGTCCCGAGCTCAGTGAGGACGCTAGTTCTTAACGGGGGTGTGTGTAACACCCCGTACTTAAGAGGTGTATATATAATATTATACTGGATAAAATATTATATATATATATATATATATATATATATATATATATATATATATATATATATATATATATAATAATAATAATAATAATAATATAAAGATGTGGTAGGTGGCCTATAGATTAGTTCTATGGGAGTGTAGTATGGGATTTAATGCATGTCAGAAGTGGGGAGTTAGTTTGGTTGTTGGTTGCTGTCCACGTGAGGTGTGGTGACGTGGAGGTGGGGCCCGGTAAGAGGGGTTGTTGCTTTGGCTGGCATGCACAACACGTGCTTAGTAGTGTTGTGTGTGTGATTTCACTAATCCCACATCGAAGAAAATTGTGAGAAATGAGAGATTAAATAGGATTGTCTATGATCAAGAGGCACTAAATAGTCTGGACACCTTTTGTGAGGCAGTCTGTGGTTGGCAATTGTTAGAATTTATTTGAGTGGGGCTCGGGGCATTACAATTCGTATGCATTAATTGATTATCTAGTTGCTTCAACAAGTTATTGCATAGTGTCGGCCAGAAAGTCGCATTGCAAGAAATAATCTGAGAGTTTGGAACAATAGAAGACATTGATGAGAAGACCGGCCGGCGATCAGAGATTGTGTCGGCCAGAATACTCATCCGAAGCCCAGACATCACTCTCATGCCGCGATTTGCAAAGGTTTTCTCCTTTCAAGACTCATACCTCATACGATTTGTGCTTGACAAGCCAGCAGAGTCGGAGGCGGAGCTCCAACTGCTTGCTTCCCCACCCTCTTCGTTAGAGATGGTAGATCTTACAAGCAAGTGACCTTACCGGAGTGCACCATCGATGGGGCCCATGAAATTGAACGGGCGCACCGGGAGATCATCAGAGCTGCAAGGGGGATGGAGGAACGCCAGGGGGGTACAGCGGCGATCAGAGCGTCACACAAAACCCCCCAAAAATTGGACGGCCAAGATCAAGGCGCCATCAGGAGCTCCAACGGTCAAGATCGAATAGAGAAAGTGGATCTACAACCCCTTCCAAAAATGGCAGTTGGAGTAGGCCCAGGCCATCATCTCGGAACCTTGACCCCACACAGAGCCAGAAACGGAAGTCAGCAATAAGCAGCGACTGTAAAGGTACAAGCCACAACTGATAGCGGGGAGACCCCCAAGGTCCCAAACAGACAAACCCTTTCGCCAAAAAGGAAAAAGCATGAGTCTTTGGGACGAGAATCAGAGCTAGGAATGGGTATTTTGGGGAAGAATACGAACGAAGGAACAAAGAAAATGGGGCGAAAAGAGAAAGGAGCCATTTTGGGAGAACAAGACAACGGTGAATGGGGTAAAAACCCAAAATGAAGCGTCTACAATGGGGTCAAGGCTTCGGAGATTGTGCTAGCCTCGATCACTATGCCTACAAATGAGGAGGAGCCACATCATTCTGACAGCACGAAGACCAAGAGTCGCACTGATAGCGTGAAGAACAAGGGACAACTACGTCTGCTTCGACCCAGCTTTGAGATAAGCGATGAGGGTGTTAATGAACGAGTTGGGCCCAAAAAGGGCATTAATGAATGAGTTGGGCCCAAAGAGGGGCCCAACAACGCTCACGACATAAATAAAAGAAAAAATGGGGATGCTGAGAGGGCGACAGGAAATGGGCCCATCGAGGGGCCCACTTATGACCAGAACCCTATTTTGGCAATTGTACTTACTGTATCTGCGGCCCAACTTTCTTTTGGGCTCAAATCTCCTAGCACAATAAATGGGGAAGCTGAGCACACCTCATTAGTAGCTTAACTTATTCATGGGCCCAATAGTTCTCCTTCTTAGCATCTATTTTTAATTTCATGATTGATAATGATATTTTTAGTCTAGCCAAAACATGTGGTCTTGCAGTAGGCGACACCGATCGGAATGCGTTCCTCCTTAATAGGATTAGGGGGTGGGAGACGGATAGGGTTACCCTCTATTCGAACTTGACCTCCAAATCGAGTCACGTTCCTCTATCTACCCATAGTTAATGGAGGCCCTATTCTAGAATGTTAGACGGTTAGAAAGGCGGGGCAAGCGAGAAATGGTTAAGAAAGTCATAACCAAGTCAAAAGCTAACATTGTTGGTCTTCAAAAGACCAAACTTTCACATATGTCTAGACTTAATAGGTTGGGGGGAAATCGAATATCCGAGTGGAGAATTTACCCATCTGTTGGGGCCTCTGGGGGTATCGCGCTAGGTTTTAACCCAGGAACATTCCACTGTCTAGATGAGCTCTACGGGCAATTTTCTGTATCGATCTTGCTCCAACGTAAAGTCGACATGTGCACTCAATCAATCACGGTGGTCTATGGTCCACACACCACTGCCTCTGGGATGGATTTCTAAGCTGAATTAAGAGCGATCCAAACACACTGGCCACACCCATGGGTGGTGGGGGGCAATTAATATCACTAGATTCTCATCAGAACACAGAGGTAGAGGATCCAGTGATTCTGATAGGGAAGCTTTCAATGAGGTGTTCACGGATCTGGAACTGATTGGCATTCCCATATCTGATAGACTTTTCACCTGATCGAACATGCAATCTTCGCCCATTTTAGCTAAACTGGACAGAATATTGGTCTTTAGTGACTGGGAGACCAAATTCCCATTGTCTACGGCTAAATCACTTCCTAAACCCACTTCGGATCATGTGCATATCTTCTTATCCTATGGGGAAGATCTACCCAAGAAAACACCAAAGTTTAGATTCGAGAGAGCATGGCTAGAAATCCAAGGCTTCCACCACTTGGTCTACGAGAGCTGGTCTAACCCGACTAAAGGAATTGAAGCGACCGCTATATAGTGTGAAAAGATTAGAAGATTTAGGAGTAAACTCAAAAAATGGAACCAGACCAGATTTACGCTAATTTGGATGGCAAAAGAATCCCTTCTTGAAGATATTGATGAGCTTGAGAAGATTGAAGAGACTAGAGATTTGATTCAGGAAGAGCAGAATAGATTGCTCCAACTCAGAAAGGAAATAGATCAACTCTATAGTCTAGAAGAAATCAAATGGCAACAGTGATCCAGAATCTCGTGGCTCATAGAGGGAAACACTAACACAACATTCTTCCATAGAGTGGTCAGTGCCAGGCGTATATCTAACCTCATTCACTCGATCCAATCGGACCCTGGAATTATCCAAGGCGACAAGGATATCATAATGGCATTCCAATCCCACTTCAAGTGCCTCTTTGGTCACAAAACGGACTTGAGAGTCCCCCCTACACCACGACTTCTGGGAGGACCAGGGGGGCAGGTCAGACCGTATGATGCGGGCCCTAGAAGCACCATTCACTGAGAAGGAAGTTTGGGAGGCAGTCCAACAACATGGCAATGACAAAGCTCCAGGTCCTCATGGGTTCCCAATGATCTTCTACCGAACATTCCGAGAGGAAATCAAAGGTGATTTGCTGAAAGTATTCGCTGATTTCGACGACCATAAACTCAGACTAGGGAGAATTAATTATGCGGAGGTTGTGCTGATCGCCAAGAAAGAAGACTCCCGGCGAGTGGGAGACTAACGCCCTATTAGTCTTCTTAACTGCTCTATTAAGATCATTACCAAGACACTTGACAATAGATTGGGAATGGTGATGGATAGCCTCATTAGTCACGATCAGACGGGGTTCATTAAAGGAAGATGTATTCAGGACAGTATAGCCACGGTCGAAGAAACTATCCACCAATGTCACACATCGAATACTAAGAGCTACCTCCTGAAGCTGGATTTCGAGAAAGCCTACGACTCGGTCGAATGTGACTATCTTCTAGAAACGCTGGCTAGAAGAGGCTTTGGGGATAGATGGATTAGATGGATCCACACATGTCTCACCACCAGCAGAACGGAAATTTTAGTTAATGGAGTGTCGGGCCACCCATTTTCATGCAAACGGGGCCTCAGACAAGGAAATCCGCTCTCACCTCTTCTTTTCACCATTGTGGCAAGCGTACTTCGATCCATGATGGCTAATTGTAGCAGAGCAGGTTGGATTGCCCCGATAGCCAGGGGGATCAATCATCAAGGTTGCCCAATCCTCTAATATGCAGATGATACTCTCCTATTTCGTAATAGCAACCTCGGGGAAACTACTGTCTTTAAAGATATTCTATATAGCTTTGAAGCTTGGTCCGGCCTCAGGGTCAACTTCCACAAAAGTGTTCTCAACCCCATTGCCCTGACTACAGAGGAGGCGATAGAACATGCTGCAATTCTCAACTGCTCCACTGAGTGCTTCCCCATCCAGTATCTGGGATTGCCACTAAGACCCGGAAAACTCAAAAATGCCGATTGGCTACCCATTATTGACCGGGTTGAGAATCGGCTGACAGGATGGAAAGGTAAAGCATTATCATTAGAGGGGAGAGTCACGCTCATCAATGCCGTCCTCTCAAATCTCCCAACCTACTATTTATTCTTCTTTGAAATTCCACGATGGATAATTCAGAGAACCGACCAGACTCGAAAATGGTTCTTATGGAAAGGAGCAGACTCGGGACGAGGTGGCTACCATCTTATCAAATGGGAGAAGGTATGCATGAAAATGATACATGGACGACTAGGCATTTTTGATCTGCGGGGCATGAATCTTGCTCTATTGGGTAAATGGTGGTGGAAAGTTTTCCACCCTAATGGAGAAGGGTGGTAAGACTATGTTCAGGGATACCTGCATGGGAATGGAACAAGAGATATGGGCTTCAGGGTAGGCCCACGTGTATCCTAGTTTTGGAAAGGCATCGCTAAGGCCTATGAACCATTCATTAGCTGTGTTACATCAGTGATCGGTAATGGCAGACTCACCAGATTCTGGTGGGATAAGTGATGTGGGGATCACACTATCCGAGCCCTATTCCCCGATCTATATGAACATGCGTCACAACCACACTGCACGGTGGCCGCTACCTGGAAAAGAGGTGCTTGGAATCCATCCTTTAAACAACCGCTTGACGTGAGTTCTCAGTTCAGACTCATCGAACTTCAGACCAACATCAACCATACTGGAATGAAATGCTCTCAGGGCCCCGATAAGAAATCTTGGGGATTGAAAAAGAATGACACGTTCACTGTTAAGTCCTTGTATAACCGCATACATTTTAGGGGATGTATGCCAAAATGGTCATGCGTCATTTGGAGGACGAAAGCACCGCTGAAAATCAGAGTTTTTCTATGGCTGGTGTTGAACGATGCGATTTTGACTAGAGAAAACCTTGCTAAATGCCAACTGAATGTTGATTCTTGTTGCGGATTCTGCCACGCTACCATAGAAACTAGATACCACCTGTTTCTACAGTGCCCCAGGAGCAAAGCAGTACTTGTTGAGGTACTCAGCGCCCTAGGGATGAACCAGTACCCGTCTGTGTACGAGGACCTGTGGGTAGGTCCAACTTATGCTATGGAGAGAAGGTATATGAGAGAAGCATGGTATATTGCTATCGCCGCAACGACCTGGGTCCTTTGGCTAGACAGAAACAATTTTTATTTCCGCAAAACTCGTAATAATATTTCTCGTAATTTGATCCACATTATGCATTTCATTTCATTTCATTTTGGGCTAATGTGGCTGCAACAGGTCCCAGGGGGAGGATAGCGAGCGTCTTCCAAGTCAAAGATTTCGATGATGAGGAGGTCCAGATTGGGCCGACGATCGAGTGACAGGCAGTGCGTCAGCTACTTTGGATAGATACCCACCGCCCCAGGGTTTGTTGTGAAGAGATGATGTATTTTGGTTACGCGCATGTATATTACGGCCATTATGGTAGTTTTCTTGTCCCACCCACCATGCATGGGGTGGAGGTTATATACTGTTGTTTATGCACTTTTGCTATGTTTGTAGGACCATGTAACTAGGCTCAGTACTCTGAGCTTTTTTTGTTAATTTCTTATTATTGAAACAAGGTGGCCATACTCCACCTTTTCCTCCCCAAAAAAAAAAAAAGTTATTCCATAGTTTGTATTTTTTCTAAAATATTTTATATATCTTCTTGGGACTAGTTTTTGCCTTATGAGTTTTTGCTTATACTTGTTGCTCTGTCAGTTTTCATATTTACTTTACTTTTCTTATTATACGTTATTTTCTTTAGTTAGCAACCCAATGTAATTAGAAAATAAAGATAGAATGATTTTCCGAAACTGTGTGTAAGTTTTGTATTTTTGTCTTCCTCTTAATAAGGATAGTTCTGAGGACAGAACTATTTTAAGGTGGGAGTGATGTAACACCCCGTAAAATAAAATGTATTTTTTAATTTTTAAATAATATTGAATTAGTGAAACTAAGTATTTTGACCGTTTTTATGAAATTGCTATTGCACGTGGGTTATAAAATTTTGGATTTATCAAAAGTTGGTTGTCAATAATTGATGTCCCTCATTTAGTATGATGTATTCTATTTTTCAGATTACTTGATTAAAGAAACTCTTTTTTCGACTCTATGTTGATATAATTGATTTTTTTAGGAAAGAATTACATTCCGACCGTAAAAGAGCTAAAAGTTAAATCAAAAGTATTTTCTATTTATGCAATATCATTTTGAATTAATAAATGATTTTAAATTAACTTTTTAATTAATTTGGCTATTTATGAAATTGTCGTTGCACGTGCAAAACACGTACAAATATTTTTGAGGTGCAATTTTTCACTTTTAAGTTTCTGAATAAATTCTTCTATTTATGATTATATTCTAGATTTTGAGATTTTTCTGAATAAAGAAACTATTTTTATAAATACTTTGAAAGAAAAGAGGTTTTTGTGCAAAGTTGTTTGGAGGTGAAAATTGAACTAAAAATTTATAGACTGCATTTACGGCCGGCTATCTAGTCGAAGGATCTAATAAATTATATTTTATCCATATTTGGTTTATTTTAATTGATTTAATGGAATAAATATATATATATGCAATTTTGGGATTGTTGGGAACTTTATTGCAAATATTTTATTGGGAAGTAAAAAAAGTCAGAAAATTTATTTGGAAAATCTAATCTTTATTAGTGGATAGTAATTCTATTTTTTTTTTTTGAATATTTATGAATAATATATGACATATTTTTAAATATTTTATTTTTTTGTAAAATTACCACTCAGAGGCAAATATTTTGAAACTTTATTTTTGGGCTGTAGTGGAGGCCGACCAAATTGGAGGAGTTAGGGGGGTTAGATTTTTATTTTTATTTGATTCGATTTAACTAAGTAAATTGGAAATATCTATACATGTAAAGATATATTTTTCTTAAGGGACTTTTTCGTAAAATCTTCGTATAAACCTGAAGGAGGGATCCCTGCCTATATTAACAGTAGTAGTAGCCGCTCTCCACTGGGTAAATAAAAAAAATTCTCATTATTATTTTCTTGGAGGAGGCTTGGATCTCTCAATTTTCGTAGGGAGGAGAAGAAGCTTTCTTTTCTTATTATTATTTTCTTTCAATTGATCTTCTTTGAGGTGGGTAATCTTCCAACTCTCTTGTTATGTTTTTCTTTTCTATTTCTCGTGAACAATATAGAATCATGCTAGGATTTAGATTTTGTGAGATTATGATTATATTAGCATGAACATGATGTTTTGTAGATGATATGATTGTAGAGATGGATTGTTAGATAAAATTTGTCTATTATTATGATAAAAATTAAATCTTGATGGCATGATACTCCTATGTTGATTCTCTTTTGAATAAGGAATATTTGATGTATGAAAGATCATGTTTTATTTGTGGAAATTTATTTGAACCCATGTATTATTGTGGATAATTAGAGTTGTCATACGATCTAAATATCATGTTGATCTAAAATAAGTTACTCTTGAATAGTGGAAATCTTCTATGCATGAAAGATCCAATTTTATTTTTAGAATTAGATATAATAAATCTATACGTTGTTGTTGATGTGTAGATCTAGATGTATGATTAGAAAACATGTTTGAATAATTAAAAGATGAAATTTTGATAAATTTAAATAATGTTTTAAGGGAAATAATTATAAGTTTTGAGAGATTAAATTCTCAGTTTAGAGGGACTATTTTCTTCTGTTTTTAGAGACGAAAACTGGAGTTCTAACGGGGTATATTCAAATTCTAAAAGAGGCAAGTTTCATATATTTGGAAAGTAATAGTTTCAATTTATTGATGATTTGGGGCTTCTATTTTCGTGCGAATGGGTTATAAAATTGGCAAAAAATTTTAAGTTTATGAAGTAAGTATAACTAAATTTTTCAGAATTTAATATTTACTTTTAAATGGACTCCTCTTAAAGATAAGAATATATAACTTTCAAATTTTGGGTAAAAGATAGTTTTCAGAATTTGTTGAATTTAAACCCTTTAAATTAGTTTTTTTGAGTGTAGATTTTTATGGTGAGTTCCTTGATATGTGCTGGATTTAAATTAATTTTTTCAGAATTTAATATTTATTTTTGAATGGACTGTTCTTAAAGATAAAAAGGTATAACTTTCAGATTTTTGGATAAAAGAAAGTTTTCAGAATTTGTTGAATTTAAACTTTTTAAACTAATTTGTTTGAGTCCAGATTTTTATGGTGAGTTCCTTGATATGTGATGGATTTAAATTAATTTTTTCAAAATTTAATATTTATTTTTGAATGGACTAGTCATAAAGATAAGAAGGTATTACTTTCAGATTTTTGGATAAAAGATAATTTTCAGAGTTTGTTGAATTTAATTCCTTTAAATTAATTTGTTTGAGTTCAGATTTTTATGGTGAGTTCCTTGATATGTGCTGGATTTAAATTAAATTTTCCAAAATTAAATATTTATTTTGAATGCACTGTTCTTAAAGATAAGAAAGTATATATTTCAGATTTTTGGATAAATGATAGTTTTCAGAATTTTTTTAATTTAAACCCTTTAAATTAATTTGTTTGAGTCCAGATTTTTATGGTGAGTTCCTTGATATGTGCTAGTTTTAAATTAATTTTTCCAGAATTTAATATTTATTTTTGAATGGACTGTTCTTAAAGGTAAGAAGGTATTGTAGCGCCCCGAATTTCCAATAAATAAACTTAGAAATACGTGGCATAATTCCCGACATCTACCTCAATTGTAATTATAAACACAATAAAAATACAGGAAAATTTAAAACTTTTATTACAACATCTCTTGTACAAACGGAAAATAACACATTGAATTACAATTTATTCTACAACACAATTCCATATTTATACATCCTTTACAACATATATGATAACATAAAACATTCTACCACATGCTCCCAACTCCATGCTAAAAGTACCTACCTATGAAACATGTGGCTAGAGGTAACTCTAATCCCCAAAACTACAGGGGTCAGCCAAAACGATGTGAGTGATATACAAAAAGAAGTACAATTTAAACAAAAAATGAAGAAAAGTTTTTGTGATTGTTCCAAAAAAAATGAAACAAAAGATGCGGTAGAATTGGGACAGTTATTGTATGAGGTCTACCCAATGCTAGATGCAGAGGCACATAATAGATCGATATGAAATAATAATAAAAGAAAAGTAAATCATCAAGTGAATTAGGCTAAGTGTCAAGTGAGGAAAACAAAAACAAGCATAAATCAAGTCAAGAAATCATAAATGCATATGATGAAAACTAATGCACCTTGCCGAATCTATGCTCCCCACTCTACATAGATCTAGTACAAGTCCTTATCGTTATCCACTTTATAGGGTTCAATCCCACGTTATGAAATTACCCTACTACAATGACTACTATGAGGTTTAGACATTTTGCACGTATCAGTTATCGCCCTTGGAATACTGGAGGCCAATCCCACTCACGTGGATCATTATGTGGCCTAATTCATCCATAGTCCCGAAATACTGGGAATTGCCTCACTCTGCAGGTCATCCTGGAACCATCATTGTACAAACATCCCATAAGCGTCGCTCTTGTCCTTGGAATATTAGAGACCAATCTCACTCACGTGGATCATTTTGTGGCTTATTTCAGCCATCGTCTCGGAATACTGGGGATTATCTCACACCTTGACATCCTGGAGTCCATAACTCATGTTTGCTTACATTTCATCATATCTCCATCTAGTACCTGTCATTATACTTATTAAGTTCATTTAATTAACCAGAGTTCTCCTAGAGTTGGTGTACCCTACCGACTTAACTCAACTAAACAACATCAAGGCCCCCAACTGGCCATAAACCACAAAATTTCAACCGCCGGCATACTAGGGTCTCACTTTGTAATGCCCCGAGTTCCATACACTGGGAAACCGTGACACGAGCCAAGACCTTTACCTTCAATTAGCCACAATACAAAGAAAACAGAAAAATTTAAAACATTTTATTCAACACAAATGTATTATAAGTCGAATGTCATAAACTTTAATATATTACAACAGTGTTACAATAATGTCTTACAAACCAAGTGTTACAACTTCCAATAAATTTACATCAGAGTACAACGAATAAAAAATAACACTTGGCGCTCCACTTGGATGCTCCTTGATTATACACATATAACAATAAGAACAATAATCAACACAGTGCTCCACTTGCATAGAGTCCTCTTGAACCCTTGAACTTGTAGTCCTGTGATCCAGCACCTAATTGAGTGGGGACGTCAGTATTATACTGATGCAATTGCTGATTATAAACAACAGATTCTCATCTTAAACAAACAGATTGATGAAAAGAGAAATGTGTATACATAATTTTGATGTGTCAGTGTATGCTATGACTTAGATCAACATCAGCTTTTCAAATCGATCCAGGCTAATATCATTTTTTGGTCTACCAAAGCTAGTGAAGGTGTTGGAAAGAAGGCCAAGGAAAAGTTCGCCGACCACACCACTTCCACATATGAGGCCGATTCACAGGAGGAGCGTGACGGGCTCAATGAGAACACTTGACATGCCGAATCCACCTGCCCCCCTATTTTGATCATCGACGATGAGATGTCGGTTTATGTAGCTCTACATTTTGTTTTTTTGTGGGTATACATGATTTGTATATTTGGTGTATTTGGTGGCATTACTTCATTATACTTTTGTTGGACATATGTACTTTCATGCTCTGTTTGGTTTTTGGGAACGAATGAGTCTCATTCTCCCGGCTTGTTGTGTTGGACTGTAACTCCCGTTTTCATTTTTCCCTTTTATTGATTTCCATTGTAATATATTTTGTAATTCTATATCATTTCATTTTGTTTCATTATTGTATCGAATAATATTAATTCTAATATTATTCATGAACTATCTTTCATCTAAATTTGATTGTTGAATCTTATTTCTTATATTCCTAATTCGAATTTAATTTCATGGATTTTTCCTTTCTCCTTATTGGGTTGATAATTGTCCTTCTATTTGATCCATATTGTACCCAAACACCTATAACCTATTCATATTGGATTCCAAACCATACCCATTAACCCAACATCCTAATACCCCTCTATAAATACTAATCCTTGTTAAACCCTGAATACCCTAACCCTAATTCTAATATACACAATGTCACCTCACCTCTTCCCCTACCCCCCGACTCTCTCTCTATATTTCTCCTCTAGCCATCTCAAACCCATCCACCACCCTGCAGCCCTCCGATCTTCTACGCCTGCACCCTGTCCACCTTCAACTGCCGGCCCCATCTACATCCCGCTCGACTGAAGAACCCCGAACCTCAGTAGACTACCATCCTCGTCGATGCCCTCCTGCCGCTGTCCCTCACCCCGAGCACCCCTTGCCTAGCCGCAACAAGCCTACCACTTGACCCTGCACCCTCCTGCCGTCGAGCCGCCAGCGTTGACTGTCGGCAACCGTCGAGCACAACGACCACCACAACCGCTGCTGCCATTGCCAATCTTGCTGTCGTTGCTTTGCTGTTGTTGTGTGCCTCGCTCTCGCTGTGTTGCTGCGTGTCTCTTGTACACGTAGAGTGCACATGTCGTTCGGGATCCTAATCCCATTATTCAATTATTTCGGATCTAAAATCATATAAAGGAAAGTCACTGTCTATTTCTTGAATCGTTCATTGTGTCTGTGTTGAAGAATATTCGTTAAAATTCCTGCAAGTAGATCTCATTGCTTCATTATATATTATAATCTACCTTGCTTTTCGTTGGGAATATAAAGGATTTACACGAGCTAATCCCCTTATTCTTGACTTCGTGCTGATATTTTTCTTTAAAGATCGAGTCTTTCAAGCATTTCATGTAGATTTGTTGGCATTAGGAATTATTCATGCATATCATCTCATCGATAAACTATTATAGAGTGGTATCATAGGTTAATAGTGATTTAACTATTGATTTGATGTGTTGTTTGGCATTAGATTAATGTATGGTTGTGTTACTTCGCTGTGATTTCATGCTTACCATGTTAATCTATGTTCAATCGACTAATTGAGTTGATAACTATAACTCTAGATCACTTTTATACCATGAAATATGTTAATCCAAAATTCTGACTGTCTGTCTGAAATTTGCATGCTATTTTCGACCCATCTGTTGACACTGAACCATGAAAGTTTATGAATATAAATGTAGCCATATGTGTCTAGTTTTTAGAACACTAAAAAATATTGAATTCTGACTTAAATTGCATGATTTATGATTTTACTACTGCTGTGTTTGTATTTCCAGAATTCCTGATTCATGATTATACCATGTTAAACTGATTAAATTAGATAAACTAATGATCAAATATTGCCATGATAATTTTCAGGTTGATAGTTAATATGGTTAGGGTCATGATAATTATTTTTAATGATTTTTAAAATGAATATTTATAGATTTTATAACTATAACTAATTGACATCAATAACCAGTCAGAATCAGTAATCTATAAAGAACCCTGTAATTAACCTAGCTACTGTTATCAGAACTTTGACTTTAAATATGTGTTGGGACCAGGCACGAGTCTATTTTCTAGAACTTCTGACGGATCCACATTTGTTATTCTGTAGTAGCGGTAAATCCAGTTTTGGTACAGTACATACTGCTGTCCAGAATTGAGTTTCCATATTTTGATCATATAATCGAACCTATATTATTATATTTGATGCATTTGAATTGTATGAATTGCATTGCATGATCTTCGTGTCGCAGTGTCATCATCCTAGTGTTCCCTATTAATTATCTCATTGTTTCCCATTGGCATTATAGTCCCTATTGTTTCCTATGGGTATCGCAATATTGTCAACCGTTATTGCATGTCGATATAATAAAGAATTAATTAACAAGCCGGGGTTTAAGGGTGATTTAAGTAGTGGACAATGTAATGACTATACTCGGAGGAGGGACTATGTTTCCCTAACTAGTGTCATCGGTTAGTATTTTATCGTATAGTGTATCGTGGCCAAATTATCATATCGCGCATCAAAAAGTGAATCGTGATTAGTGAATAATGATTATCGTTGCCGAGTACATGATCTACAGGATACACCACTTAGATCTAAACGACATTGGTTACATGCATCGAACATGTGGTATGGGACGCATTAGTACATGCATTAGTTAGGATTAAAATGAATAATAGACTTAGGATTGTCATCACATCATCATTGCATATTGTCATCATTATGGAACATTACTATCAGTATTTCTTACCGCTATTATTACCATTATTTGTTATTTTTATGATCATCATAAATTCCTTGTTCACTGTTTCCCCTACTTGTTGTTCATGACTTGCACTAAGGACATATTATTCTCTCTTTTTAGATGAGCAGCCTACAGGTAATCAGGAAGAATTGCCAGCTGGATTGGGAGAACAACAATGGCAAAGGAATTGATATCACTGTTGCTTATTTGTTTATCATTTATGTTTTAGAGACTTAAATCATTGGATGTTGCCATTTTGTTACTTTATTCTATTGTCACGCCCCACTTTTCAAAAATACGGAATGCAGGCACGTGACACGGCTCAGTAAATAACTTGCGTCATCCATAGGCTGTTATTAATTCAACTCAACAATATAAATAAGAAGTAATACAAGCACGCATGCAATGAAAGAATAATCACATAAATAACAATATTGGATATTAAGTATAAAAATAACCAACATCAAAATAACCCAATATCTAGAATATACGAACTTACCAAATAGCTCGAGCGGCTCCTGCTCCAATCCTAGACGAACTGCTCACCAATGCCTCCTGGCAATTTTCCTTGTTCACCTGTAACTAGGATCAACTAGAGTGGAAAAGAAAATATCCTTAGAGCAAGTGGTGGACAGCAAGTAGAGAAACAGAGAACAATGACAATAATGGTGTAACGATGAATATAATGGACGATGAAATCAATAGTATTGAACAGTGACAAGGCGATAATAGTACAATGTGCAATAACGATGATTTATAACGACAACAATAAACAATAACAGTAATAGCAAACAATAACGATAACACTGTTCAATGAAGATGACAATATGAAATGACAATGCGATGAAAATCTTAAGTCTATTATTCATTTTAATCCTAACTAATGCACGTACTACTGCATCCCATACTACAGGTTCCATGCATACAATCAATTTCGTTTAGACTAAGGTGGTAGATTCTATAGGTCATGTACTCGCACGATAATAATAGCAATTTCTTGCACAATAACGATAACAATAGTCGGCATAGTAGGTCCTAAAACAATACACGATGAATTGGGATACTGCAGTCAGTAATCCAACAATAAAACGATAGCACTAGCCGACACAATATTTTAGGAACACAGCCCACAATACCGAGTACAATCACTATATTATCAACAACTCATGTCAACCATTAACCCCGGCTTGATTAACATTCTTTATTCAATTAACATACAATAATGCGATTAACAAGGGGCACTAGAAAGATGACAAAACAACCCTAAGATCATGCAATATACTCTATACAATTAAATGCACCAAATATAACGTTATAAATTCAATTATATATTATTAAACATAGGAACCCAATTCTGGAGAGCAGTAGGTTGCTGTACCAAAATCAGAATTTCCAATGCTATAGGATAGCAAATGTGCATCCGTCAGAAGGTGTAGAAACTAGACCCCTGTCCGGTTCCAACGCATATAATTAAGGTACATAAAAGTTGTGGTAACATGTGTCAAAACAGCAAACTATACAGGAATTGTGTTCAGCCAGAATTTGAAATTTTATGTTTATACATATGGAACAAGACTGAAATAGCATTAATTAATTCCAGGAAAATTAGAGAATGTTCTCTAATGTGTCTAGTATTAGCATGAAAAATTTTGAGTCATTATCTTACAGGTAGCATGATTAAATTAATTGTGAATCAAAGTGTGGCAACAGTTTTTTTGGATCTGGAATTGTACGACACAGTAGCAGTAAAACTGCAATATCTCTCAATTCGTAACTCGAAATTCAAAAATTCTGGATGTTATTAGCAACTAGACACTTGGGGCTGCATTTCATATTCAGAAAGATATTGATTTTAATGACATTATCTAGGTTGAAACAGCACGACAATGTTCAGGTTGGCAGTAAATTCAGAGTCTCAATAGAATTTTTCATGCATAAAAAATAATTAAAATGTTATGAATGGTGAGTTAGAGGTTAACAATCATAAATCACAACAAGTTACCCCTATGTGAACATGGTATTATGATATATAATGTCCATAAGCCTACTAATTACAATCATCTAATTTATTATTATCAATCACATGAACAATCAACCCTAATATACAATCTACAATAGTTGTGTATAATGTCATGAGATGAAATGCAACAATAGTTCCCTATTCTTATATTCAATAACTAACTACATGAATGCATGGAAGATCTCTATACATTAGAGGCAAAAAGACGGCATGAAGTCAAGACTACTACTTGGATTCGCTCGTGTAAATCCGTAGTATCCCAGCGATAGATAACAATGACAATATACGATATTCAATATGGATCTACTTGTGGAATTCAATAAACAATCTCGAATACGATACAATACAATTAGAGTAAGATGACTTGCCTTTAGATGACGTTAGATCCGATATATTGAGAATAACGGGATCGAAAATCCCAGTGACACGACAACGAGCAAACGATCATGATCGGGCACGGATCTCGATGATCAAGCGAATCCAACGCCCGAGATCGAACATAAAATATATAAGAATTAGAAGAGTTCCAAAAGAGTAAATATACTATGATTGACAATTTGATGAATGAGAATAAAAAGTGGATCAAATATTTAACTCACCAAGTAGAAGACGAGCGAGACGATCAAGGACCGAGATCAAGTGTGATCGGTCGATCGGACGACTGAGATCAAAGATCAAGATGATGTCACGATCGCGATGATCAAAAGAGATCCGACAATCGAGTTCAACTAGCTTGATGATGATGATGATGATCAATGCAAATTCAACGGCCACGATCGACGGATCACGATGATGATCATCAAGATCGTGATGATCAACGATCGGATGGCTATGATTTGATCAAGCGCTTGATGATGATCATGGAGGATCAGACGGATCACACGGAACGGCCCATAAAACACTTGATCAAACCAACAGAGCCAGGGGCTTTGCGAGGAGGAGTTGACGGCGGCCAAAGGACACGGCGGCGGTGGCCAGGGGACAACGATAGGGATAGGCAGCCAAAAGAACGGCACCGGAGGGCATAAGGGGTTGCTGTCGTGGCTGCGTCGCGAGGTGGTCGCAACAAGGAGCTCGCGACTTGCTACGAGGTGCTGCTGTCGTCGGAAGGCGATGCAGGGAGGTCGCACTGTGCTGGCACTGCAGTTGGGAGGAGCACAGGCCAGGGCATAGGAACGTCGATGCTGTGCTCGGGAGGAGAAGGCGGCACAGGGGGTGCGATGCTGCTGCTGGAGTCACGAAGGGGGAGCACTGCACACAGAGACGATGGGGCTCGACTGCGGCAATGGTGAGTCGACGCTAGCGTGGCTCAGGCGAGGAGACAACTGCGAGGTAGCAACGGGGCAACAGCGGTACTGACAACGCTTCGATGGGTAACGAGGAGAGAGACGTTGAGGAGCGGGGGCTTCAGTCGAGGGCTTCCCGATGGGCGGGCAAGGGCAGAGCGGTGGGTGAGGATGGGGAAGACGATGAGGCTTGGCTTGGGCGAATGGGTAAACTTGGAGAGAGAGCGGGAGGGCAGCACAGTAAAAGGGGAGGTGAACAGTATGCGGCTAGGGTTTTAACAGGGGTAGGGTTAAGGTAAAACTGATTAGGGTTATATAGCAGGGTTGCGGGTTTTGGGTTGTTGGGTAGATGATCCAATAGGAAAATGGGTAATGGGTTTTGGGTTGTAAATCAATTAGTAGGTTTAACCAATAGGAAAAAATAATAATAAGCAATATAGGATTTTATAAAACATACATATACATTAAGTCAAATAATGAATACATATAAAGTAGAGTATGTTCGGCTTAAAATAAAATAATAATAATAATAATAATAATAATAATAATAATAATAATAATATTAATATTAACAATCAAAATAATGATACTGTAAATCACGACACTAACAATAATAATACAGATAATAGTAATAATAATACATGTACATCAAAATGCAAATTTGAGTTTGACAGATTCATTAAAATAATCCAAACAATATATAACATAAATAGTCGATCAACAAATTAAAATACATCGTTATTCGAAATAAGTATAATTTTCGAATAAATAAATGAAATAGAAAATTTCTTAGAATCCGGAATAATATTTTGTTAAAATTCGATCAATTGAAAAGGTAATTGTTGCAAAAGAATCTAAAAGCGAATAGAAAGTTATAGAAATTTTTAAATATAGAAAATACACGGAAAAAGAAATACACCCAAAATACAAGAAATGGAAAACGGGGGTTACAAATCCTACCCACCTTACAAAAAAAATTCGTTCTCAAAATTTGCTTAGGCAGTACATAGGATAAGGCAAAAGCAAACTTGGGGTAACAAAACAGAGAATTTAAGGAAGAGAAACAAAGCAGTGGCAACACTAGAATAAGAAAGAAGATGGATAAGAAGGATATCAAATGGAGTGCATGAAAGAAAATAAACAGTATCAAGAGGAAGGAAACAACACAAGGTAACAAAGCAAGATAGTAGTAGGTAGACTGGAATCGAAGATAGAAAGGACAGGGAAGAATCGAACCAATCAAGGAATCAACAGATGAAGATGAATACGAGGAACAGACGGAAGCAACAATGTAGGAAAGAAGAAACGAGAGACTCCTGGGACCTGTGGGTTATGGGCCCACCACGCTTCCACCGTGCTACTCCGATGGTGATGTCCCAAGCAACATACATGTCGCTGTAGGCCACATGACACCAATCGACGAACCGAGCAGGAAGACAAGAATGAGACACCAGGATCAAGGAAAGTATGGGCTCAAGATAGATATAATGAATAATGCAAAATGAATATAAAGTTTGGGCTTCAATTTAAATGATTAAAAGATATGTTATAGATCAAAACTAATGGGCTTAAACAAGAATAATAATAATAACAAATATTAATAATAAAGATGATAATATCAATAATAATAGAATAATAATAACAATAATAAAATAATAATAACAATAATATTAAAAATAATAACAGCAATAATAATAACAGTAATAAAAATCATCATAATCATACTGGTAATAATAATAATAATAATAAAATTAAAATTGTTAACAATACCGATAATAATGATAATACATGCATGGCAAAATTGGATTCAAAACATTCATGAAAATAATGCAATAATAATAATAATAACAACAACAACAACAGTAATAATAATAATAACAATATATATATATATATATATATATATATATATATATATATATATATATATATATATATATATATATATATATATATATATATATATATATATATATATATATATATATATATATATATATATATATATATATATATATATATATATATATATTGGTAAGAATAATAATGCAAAACAGAATATAATTTGGGTTCAACATTTTTTTTGTATAAAAGTAATTTAATATTAACAACAATAATAAAATAATGAAAACAACAATAATAATAGCAATGGTAATATCAATAATAATAATGATACTAATAGTAATAACGAAAACCATAGCAATAATAATAACATTATAAAACAAAATAAGAATTTGGCTTATCAACTCTATAAATAAATCAAACAGGAATATATATAGTCGATCAATTATAAATGGAACGTGGAGTCAAAATACACCATTAATCCCCAATCGTAAGAAAATAGGAAGACTATTCACATAGAATAAGAAGTCAAAAGTGAAGAGATGAAACCCAAATATAAAATGGTTGATAACCATACAATCAATAAAGGAATACAAACTTTAGAGGTTGTGTGTGTGTGTATATATGTATGTATATATATGTATGTATATATATATATATATATATATATAAAGATTTGGGAAAATAACCAGTCAAGATACATAGAAATACGAACAAATTTAGCTAAGTAAAGAAATATTAATAACAATGAATGTAAAAGACATAAAATAATTAGTGAATACTCGAAAAACACAATAAAGGTGATGAGCAAAATAGACCAAAATATATATATGCAAGAAGACTTAAAGAAGTTCATTAAATATTACAAAAGTAAGCGTCAAATCATTAATTAGGGCGTAGAAATGAAAGTAAGTGAGAAATCTAAAATGTTAAAGAATTGAAAAACGGTGGCAATAAATAGTAAGTCACAAAGGAACGAAAACTTAGACCATAGTTGATGTACTCAATCTTAACATAAATGAAAAAAATTTGTAAACACAAAATAGAGTAAAATCAACTATACTAGTTCAAATTGTAAAAAAACATAAAGTGTAATTGTATAAACAAAATGTCATAAAGAAAATATTTCTTACCATTAGTTTCATTATATAAGTAAAATGTCTTGAAATATCAATTAGCAAATAGGTAAGAAATCTTGCTTCCTTAATATCAAGTTGCATGTTTGTCTTCACGACATCAGGTTGCAGGTTGCCGTCTAGATATTCGGTTGCACATTTTGCCTCCCCGACATCCAGTTGTAATTTGCCTCCATTGACGTCGAGTTGCACATTTGCCATCTCGACATTAGGTTACACCGAAATGGTAAAATGGAAGATGTAACATTCCATATGCACAGGGATATGGGACATTTAATTTAAGTACGAATGTTATGTTTTGAAATTCGTGATATAAAAATAGTAGAAAAGTACGAAATGGAGTTGAAAGTCACACAATGGAATATCAAAATAGATGTATAGATTATAAATATTAAACACAATAGTACAAAATAGTAGTAGTGAAAACGATTTATAAAGGTAGGGAGAAAACGGAATGAAATACATGCATAAGCATAATGCAAATGTGAATGAAAAAATAAATATACAGTGTAGCAAATTTACACAATAAATATATCATAAAAATATACGGTAACGTAGGAATTAAACAATCCTCCAACATGTCGTTGAATATCCAGCGATGCCGATCGACGAACCAAGCAGATAGAAAAGAATGGACGACTCCAAAATCAAAGGAATATGGGCACAAAATAATAAAATTATACACAGTAAGGAATCAATAAATGTGAATGAAGGGAAGGGACGAAACAACTAAGAAATGAAGGAACTGAATATGAAGGAATCAAAAAGTGGGTCAAAAATGTTGGAATCCAGATTATATGTTGGTTATCAATTATCCATGTGATTCATGCATGTTGTACATATTGATGAATCAAACCGATTAAACCCAAACTAATCAGGATCCAATCCCAAGCTAGTTAGAGTCTAACTTGGCTCTGATACCACTAAAACCCTTGTCATGCCCTGCTTCCCAAAAATACGGAATGAAGGCACGGGACACGGCCCAGCGAATGACTTGCGTCATCCATAGGCTGTTATTAATCCAACTCAACAATATAAACAAGAAGTAATACAACCACGCATGCAATGAAAGAATAATTATATAAATAACAACATTAGATATTAAGCATAAAAATAAACAACATCAAAACAACCCAACATCTGGAATATAAGAACTTACCAAATAGCTCGAGAGGCTCATGCTCCAATCTTAGAAGAACTGATCACCAATGCCTCCTGGCAATTCTCCTTGTTCACCTGTAACTGGATCAACTAGAGTGGAAAAGAAAATGTCCTTAGAGCAAGTCATGGACAGCAAGTAGAGAAACAGAGAACAATGACAATAATGGTGTAACGATGAATACAATGGACAATGAAATCAATAGTATTGAACAGTGACAAGGCGATAATAGTACAATGTGCAATAACGATGATTTATAACGATAACAATAAATAATAAAAGTAATAGCAAATAATAATGATAACACTGTTCAATGAAGATGACAATATGAAATGACAATGCGATAAAAATCTTAAGTCTATTATTCATTTTAATCCTAACTAATGCACATACTACTGCATCCCATACTACAGGTTCCATGCATACAATCAATTTCGTTTAGACTAAGGTGGTAGATTCTATAGGTCATGTACTCGCACGATAACAATAGCAATTTCTTGCACAATAACGATAACAATAGTCGGCACGATAGGTCCTAAAACAATACACGATGAATTGGGATACTGCAGTCAGTAATCCAACAATAAATCGATAGCACTAGCCGACACAATATTTTGGGAACAAAGCCCACAATACCGAGTACAATCACTATATTATCAACTACTCTTGTCAACCCTTAACCCCGGCTTGATTAACATTCTTTATTCAATTAACATACAATAATGCGATTAATAAGGGACACTAGAAAGATGAAAAAACAACCCTAAGATCATGCAATATACTTTATATATTTAAATGCACCAAATATAACGTTATAGATTCAATTATATATTATTAAACATAGAAATCCAATTCTGGACAGCAGTAGGTTATTGTACCAAAATAAGAATTCCCATTACTACAGGATAGCAAATGTGCATCCGTCAGAAGGTCTAGAAACTAGATTCCTTTCCAGTTCCAACGCATATAATTAAGGTACATAAAAGTTGTGGTAACATGTGTCAAAACAGCAAACTATACAGAAATTGTGTTCAGCAAGAATTTGTAAAATTGTGTTTATACATATGGAACAGGACTGAAACAACATTAATTAATTCCAGGAAAATTAGAGAATGTTCTCTAATGTGTCTAGTATTATCATACAAAATTTTGAGTCATTATCTTATAGGTAGCATGGTTAAACTAATTGTGAATCAAAGTGTGGCAGCAATTTTTTTTGGATCTGGAATTGTACGACACAGCAGCAGTAAAACTGCGATATCTCTCAAACCGTAACTCGGAATTCGAAAATTCTGGATGTTATTGACAACTAGACACTTGGGGTTCTATTTCATATTCAGAAAGGTATTGATTTTAATGACATTATCTAGGTTGAAACAGCACGACAATGTTTAGGTTGGCATGCATAAAAAATAATCAGGATGTTATGAATGGTGAGTTAGAGCTTAACAATCATAAATCACAACAAGTTACCCCTATGTGAACATGGTATTATGATATATAATGTCCATAACCCTACTAATTACAATCATCTAATTTATCATTATCAATCACATAAACAATCAACCCTAATATACAATCTACAATAGTTGTGTATAATGTCATGAGATGAAATGCAACAATAGTTCCCTATTTTTATATTCAATAACTAACTACATGAATTCATGGAAGATCTCTATACATTAGAGACAAAAAGACGGCACGAAGTCAAGACTACTACTTGGATTCGCTCGTGTAAATTCGTAATATCCCAACTATAGATAACAATGACAATATACGATATTCAATATGGATCTACTTGCCGGATTCAATAAATAATCTCGAATACGATACAATACAATTTGAGAGTAAGATGACTTGCCTTTAGATGACGTTAGATCCGATATATTGAGAATAACGGGAATGAAAATCTCGGCGACACGACGATGAGCAAACGATCACGATCGGGCACGGATCTCGATGATCAAGATGAAGATCAAGCGAATCCAACGTCCGAGATCGAACATAAAATATATAAGAATTAGAAGAGTACCAAAAGAGTAAATATACTATGATTGACAATTTGATGAATGAGAACAAAAAGTGGATCAAATATTTAACTCACAAAGTAGAAGACGAGTGAGACGAGTGAGACGATTGAGACGATCAAGGGCCGAGATCAAGTGTGATCGGTCGATCGGACGGCTGAGATCAAAGATCAAGATCAAGATCAAGATGATGATCACAATCGCAATGTTCAAAAGAGATCCGACGATCGAGATCAACTAGCTTGATGATGATGATGATGATCAATGCAAATTCAATGGCCATGATCGACAGATCATGATGATGATCATCAAGATCGTGATGATCAACGATCGGACGGCTGTGATTTGATCAAGCACTTGATGATGATCATGGAGGATCGGACGGATCACATGGAACGGCCCATAAAACACTTGATCAAACCAACAGAGCCAAGGGCTCTGCGAGGAGGAGTTGACGGCGGCTAAGGGACATGGCAGCGGTGGCTAGGGGGCAGCAACAGGGATAGGTAGCCAAGGGAAAGGCACCGGAGCGCGTGAGGGGTTGCTATCGTGGTTGCGTCGCGAGGTGGTCACAACAAGGAGCTTGCGACTTGCTGCGAGGTGCTGCTTTCGTCGAAAGGCGACGCAAGGAAGTCGCACTGTGTTGGCGCTGCAGTTGGGAGAAGCACAGGCCAGGGCACAGGAACGTCGATGCTGTGCTCGAGAGGAGAAGGCGGCACAGGGGGTGTGATGCTGCTGCTGGCAATGGTGAGTAGACGTTGGCGTGGCTCAGGGGAGGAGACGGCTGCGAGGTAGCGACGGGGCAACAGTGGTGCTGGCGATGCTTCGATGGGTAACGAGGAGAGGGATGATGAGGAGAGGAGGCTTCGGTCGAGGGCGTCGCGATGGGCGGGCGAGGGCAGAGTGGTGGTTGAGGATGGGGAAGACGATGAGGCTTGGCTTAGGCAAATGGGTAAATAGGGAGAGAGAGAGCGGGAGGGCAGCACAGTAAAAGGGGAGGTGAACAGTGTGCGGCTAGGGTTTTAACAGGGGTAGGGTTAAGGTAAAACTGATTAGGGTTATATAGTAGGGTTGCGGTTTTGGGTTGTTGGGTAGATGATCCAATAGGAGAATGGGTAATGGGTTTTGGGTTGTAAATCAATTTGTAGGTTTAAATCCAATAGGAAAAAATAATAATTAGCATTATAGGATTTTATAAAACATACATAAACATTAAGTCAAATAATGAATACATATAAAGTAGAGTATGTTCGGCTTAAAATAAAATAATAATAATAATAATAATAATAATAACAATAAAAATAATGATACTGTAAATCACGACACTAACAATAATAATACTGATAATAGTAATAATTATATATGTATATCAAAATGCAAATTCGAGTTTAACAGATTCATTAAAATAATCCAAACAATATATAATACAAATAGTCGATCAATAAATTAAAATACATTGTTATTCGAAATAAGTATAATTTTCGAATAAATAAATGAAATAGAAAATTTCTTAGAAACCGGAATAATATTTTGTTAAAATTCGATCAATTGAAAAGGTAATTGTTGCAAAAGAATCTAAAAGCAAAAAAGAAAGTTATAAATTTTTTTAAATACAGATACACGGAAAAAGAAATACACCCAAAATACAAGAAATGGGAAACATGGGTTACATGTATTGTGGGCATTGTCCCAGGATTATTATTATTTTTCCAGATTTGGTTATCTCATTATTATTTCATGATTCAATTCGTTTTGTGATTAATGTGGTTATTCTTATATGCATGCGTGGTTGTATTGCTTTCTTATTTATATTGTTAAGTTGAATCAGTAATAGCTTATGGATGACGCTAGTCTTTTCTGGGCCAATGTCGCATGCTCGTGTTCCGTATTTTTGGGAAGCGGGGCGTGACATAGACGAACATCATTAAGGATTTGATGGGATTTGGATGCATGGTTTTGAGGGTAAGTGTAACCCCTAATTCTGCTTTTATTTTATTTTTCTGAATTTTTTATTAGTATTCTTCTTTCTTAAATAATTGTATTCGGATTTATTTAACAATAATTCTTGCTATCTCTTGGACTCATTTGTTCTCTTTTGATCATCTGTATTCTTTTGGCTTGAACTCTGAAATTTTGGTACACTGCTAATTTTATTCTTTTGTGTATTGGGTTTATTGTAATCCATTATTTTCATATCCTCATTATTATTATTATTCTTTTCTTATTGGATCCTAAACCCATACCCTTTAACCCGTTAACCAGCAACCCAAACCCAACATCCTATAAGAGCATCCACAGTCGTGCTTTGCTAAAATATGCATTTTCGCATATTATACATATAGCAAAGCGACTTTGCTGCAGTGGTAAAATGCTATAAATAAAGCAACTACAAAAAAAATCATCGGACGGAACTCTAAGTCCCGTCCCACGCAAAAAAAAAGGGGCATTTTAAAATAATTTATTTGATTATTTTAATAATTTTAATAATTAAAAAAAAATCAAAAAAGGGGGAAAAACGGCCCAACCCAAAATGGAAAGAATGTCAAATTTGAAGGACGGCACTTCAAGTGTCGTCTGAGGGAAAAAAATGAAAAATATATATATATTTTAATCGGGACAAAGTTTCGTCTGATAAAAAAAAATATTTTTTATATTGGGACGGATCTTCAAGATCCGTCCTTCATAATATGCAATTTCTCAAATCTTCTCTCAGATATAGCAATCTACTGTAGCGATTTCGTCACAATATGGATAAATAGCAAACGACTACAGACGATTTTTCCCCAAAATATGCATAATATGGATATTTAGCTAATGACTGTGGATGCTCTAATACCCTATATATATCCATTAAACCTTAATTAATCTTAATCCCCATATTAATCTCTCATGCCGCTCTACTTCATCCCTTTCCTCTGTTTCTTTTTCTTCCGAAACCCATCCCCGCACAGCCATCACCTCCCGTTCCTATAGTTCCGACCACCTCCGCCCTCGTTTTCATCCTCATCCCTCGTTGCCAGCCCCCTAGACCCCGCAACCACAATCGACTGCAACCATCACCCGTCCTCCATTAATTGACTGCCGAAGCCCAACAATGCCAACCACTGCAGCAACCGCCCTCATTTTCACCCTGTGTCCCTCCTCGTCACCCTCCAAGCTCTACCACAATCAGCATCACCAACCTCCGAAACAACCACCATCATCGTTGTCGATCCCCTGCCTTCGCCACCCCGAACACCAAAAACCCCGCTGCCCCCTGTGCACCACCACCCTGTCGTCGCCATCACCTGGTCTCCAGCTACCCCTAGTCGACAGCCAACGCCGACGTCCCCGCTGCCGCCATTATCGTTGTTGTCATTCTTGCCATTGTTGTTGTCCCTCGCTGTGTGCACGTAGTTACCGTGCCTCTTACTTTGCTCGCTATTACGTGCTTTGCACGTGTTGCTATTGTTGTCTCTTGCACGTGTGTTCGTCTCCGTTATTTGCACGTGTATTGTTGCCGTCAGGATCCTTGTCCCGTTATTCTTTTGTGTTCAGAGTCGTCATCTTTAAGGAAAGTTTCTCTTGAACTAGTTTTATTTTTCTTGTTCAAGAATTTCTTTGATCTCCGCAAGTAGCTCCCCTTTCAATTATCATATTTTATCTGTTTGAACCCTTCAAAGAGACTATTACGGATTCATCGACGATACCAAGTAGTAGTTCTCTTTTTCGTACCCTTTCCCTTGATTCAAACCATAGCCTGTATATTTGTCACATGTATACACGACATGAATACTTAGATTGGAAACATGTATATAGACATTGATGATTGAATGCTTTCTGTTTGAATGTGATAATCATGCTATGTTGATAATAATTTGTCTCACCAATAGTAGAATTCCACACTAAAGATTAGGTATGATTTCCGTCAATTATTCTTCAAAATTATATGCTTGCTTATTTATTTTGTTGTCTTTTAATAAAAACCTACTTGCTGGCCTGCTGTTTGTTCTATGTTGATTTGAGTTCTTGACCTAGTTTCTGTCATAATTTAATAAAACTTTGTAAACATCATCTATAGCTTTTTGAATCTATTTTCAGAACTTTTTACAGAATTGGATTCCGATTTACAAAGTGAAAGATATCATATTTCTAGTACTGCTAGGGTTACACCAATATGATTTTCTATTAAAATATGTTAACAGTAAAATTTGAATTTGAAATTTTATATGCAGCTCCTAGACATGACTAGAAGTCATATTATTATTTTTTGAAGATTATTCGATAATTTTTTAGACCTTTTATAAATGTGAAAACTTGACTCTAGGTTGCTGTTAGAATACTAGTTCAATAAAGAGCCCGATTTTGACCTAACTGTAGATAATATCAATTAGAAATCATTAAATAAAAGTTATAGCCATGTATATTTGGAATCCAGATCATCTGACGGTTTTGCAATCTGACCTATAGATTGGAAGATGTCCTTATTTTCGTACAGTGACATCTAAATTCCGGAATGTAGTTTGAAAATGCATTACCCTGCTTAATTAACTGAAACAGTAGATTAATTTTAAGAAACAAATTATGAGATTAATTGTGTTTTTACTAAACATTGTCAGGAATTGAAATATGATTATTATGAGATTTTCAAATAATTTTACAATCTACTTTTATATACAAGAATTTTGACCCTAACATGCTACATGAACCTGTAATCAGTAAATAATGAACTTATAAACCTAGTTTCTGTATTTATTATGTATCGTGTGAATATGCGTTAGAATCGTAAGAGAGTCTACTTTCCAGAATCTCTGACGGAACATGATTTTCTTTTCTGTAGCAACAGAAAAGTAGATTTTTGTACAGTAACGTCTTGCTGTCCAGAATGTGTGTTTTGTGTTTTGTGTTTTTTTGTATATGCATGTTTGATTTTGCATCTAGTTAATAGAATTAGTTATACCATGCATTTCATAGTCATGACATCTCTTTGAAATCATTTCAAAACTTCTTTATCCATTGCATGTCCACATTTAAGTATAATAAAATATGAGCAAAACGGGGTAAATAAAGTCGACTTGATAGTGAACAATCGGAGACTGTATTCTATAGGGCCCCTTGTTCTAGATTGATTATGGTCTTGAATGGTGGATTATTGATTGGAGAATATTGATTGTTAATTATTGATTATTGTGCTGAGTATAAGATCTGTTGAGTTCACCATCATAGTCTAAATCATCACTGTTTGCATGCATCGAACCTGTGGTATGGGACACAGTATTACATGCATTAGATAGGATTATAAAATTTTAATTAACCTAGGATTCACACTTGCATTCTTGATCATGATTATCGTTATTGATCTTACATCATTGATTACAATCACTGTTTATTGCATCATAAATTCTAGACTTTGATTTTATTATCAATTCTTATTATTGTCATTGATCTCTGATTTTGTTTTAGCTTATTATTCCTTGACATACCATATTCTCTTTGTTTCTTTGCTTCCGCTACTTGTTGTCCGTAACTTGCTCTAACGGACACATTTTTCCCACATATAGTCAATGAGTTTGCAGGTACAAAAGAAAGTATGAACTAAGGACTTGGTGAGCAAACTTTCTGAAGATCGGAGCAGAACCATTAGACTATTATAGTTATCTCATGTTATTTTTTTATTTTATTGCTTATTATACTTTGTATTCTAGGCTTGTGTGTCCAGAAGTTTACTTTTTCCCAGACGTTGGATATTATTTGGTGAATTTATTTCATGATTATTTTAGAGTTTATTCATTGTTTATGCGGTTATTCTTTCTTGCGTGATTGTATTCTTTTGTATATTGTTGAGTTAATTTGTTACAGCTATGGATGGTATTCTTATCATTCACTGGGACTTTGTTACGTGCTCGTGTTCTCATATCTTGGAAAGCGGGATGTGATAGTAAGTGTTTCGTTAAGAACTTATTAATGAAACTTGGGGGGGTTTTGCCTCACCTTTTTTATTAAAAATAAAATTAAAAAATCTTCTTGTTTTTTGTTTTTTTTTTCTTCTTCTTTTGTGTGTCTGCTGACACCTAACAAGTTATACTCAAGGGATGGAGGAGGCCAGGGAGATGATAAGGCATTTTGCCTTTGCTGACGGTTTAGCTAGTGAACTAGACATTAAAATAAAGATATTTACTGTATGAATTAAGTTGCATTGGTGAAATGGGCGTGAATTGTCTTGGAAGTTGGAAGTAATGATATGACATATAGAATACTAGATTTGCCTATGGGCACGTGCCTACGACACGTCTTCAGAACAATACATCATATGAAAAGTCTTGTAAACAGTAAATCAATAATTATGTAGCTCAAGTTTGAATAGTATGACAATAATTAGTTGTAAATAAAAGTCCATGTTTCCATAAGTGTATATATATATATATAATAAATTACAAAGAAAGCTATCAAGTGGCTCACAATTAATCCCCCCAAAATTAAAGGTTCATATCAAACCTCACAAAATATATTTTTCCTCCAAAATTTCAAACCCAAAAACCAAATTCCCCCCCCCCCCCCCTAAAAAACTCATTACTTTATTATCTATCTCTTCTCTCTTTACTTTTTCATATTTCTCTCTTTCTCTCTCTCTCTATATCTCTCTATCCCATTCTTTCTTTATTTACTTAGAAACTTAGATTTTAAGATTTCGGTTTTATAAATTTTCAGAATTTTTAATAGCAAATATCTCTTCAACAATTATATTTCATTATTTTCCACACTTAAAGTTCTAAGAAGTTAGATTTTATACCCCCATTTATAATTATTTTTCAACATATACTAATGGAAACATAGACTTTTATTTATAACTAATTATTGTCATACTATTCAAACTTGAGCTACATAATTATTGTTTTACTGTTTACATGGCTTTTCGTATTTTGTATCGTTCCGAGACGTGCCGTAGGCACGTGCCCACTGGCAAATCTAGTATATATATATATATATATATATATATATATATATATATATAGAGAGAGAGAGAGAGAGAGAGAGAGAGAGAGAGAGAGAGAGAGAGAGAGAGAGAGAAATAATTAAATAAATAAAAAAGTTATTTTGGGGGATTTGAATTTGTGTTTTTGGGGAAAACTTTTGGGAAGGAAAATGTGTTTTGTAAGGTTAGATCTGGGCCTTTGATTTTGGGGGGATTGAAGGAGAACCACTTGATAGCTTTCTTTGGGTTTTATTATATAGATTATGTACTGTACATTGAGATATATTATGTGCACATAAGAGCATCCTCAGTCATGAAAGGTAAAAAATGACAAAATGCAAAAATAGAAATAGCAATTTGGGATTTCGCTACAGCCATAAAATGCTAAAAAATAACAAAGTAGCACAAATTTTGATCTGAAAAGAAATTAATTTTTTTATAAATTTATTGAGCTGAATAGTATATTTTAATATTTTTTATAAGTAGATGAAACTTGAACCTTCGTCGGAGAGGGAAAAAAAATCCCCACGGACAAAACTTGGGAACTTGACATTTTCAAACCCCACTAAGAGCATCCACAGCTGTCAATAGTAAAAAAATAGCAAAATGCATATTATAGAAATAGCAAAGCGTTGTTTCCTGCAGTCGTAAAATGCTATAATATTGCGAACCCAAATAACATATGATCGCACGAAATTCTACGTTTCGTCCCGTGGAAAAAATTGTTTTGAAACCATTTTTTAAGAAATAAATTTAATATTTTAATAAATTAATTGGAAAAAAAATTACCATGGTCCAAGGAAGTTGAAGTTTCGTCTAAGGAAGTTTTTTTATTTTCTGACCTATTTTTTAATTATTTTTTTTCTAATTTCATCGGACGAAACTTAGTTCTCAAGTTTCGTCCTGTATAATATGCATATTCTCATATCCCTTCTCAAATATAGCAAACTTCCGTAGCGGTTTAGCCAAAATATGGATAAATAACAAACGACTGCAGCTCATCAATTGGTAAAATATGCATTTTATAGAAAATTAGCAAACAGTTGTGGATGCCTTAATAAATATTAAACCCCCTAAGTATAATTAACTAAGCCTCTAATTATTTATTAAATGGCCTAATTAGCATACTAAGTATAATTAACTAATTAATTATTTAATTATTTAATTAACTTAATAAATATCCTAAATTCATGGAAGTTTCGTCCAAGCTTTTTCACATATTTGGGGTTTTATTAATTTTAAAAATATCTTTATTTTTTCACATATTCGGTATTTTATTGATTTTATTAATTTTATTAATTTTAAAAATAATTTCCCGTCCGACGATTTATTTTTTTAAAAAAATTGGGATGGAAAATGATTTCTCGTCCGATACGTTAATTAAAAAAAATATCAACGAAAGATGATCTTTCGTCCGATCGAATGGACGAAATATCGTCATCCGTCGACTATTTTTTCCATATTTTTATATCTTCTGCCAAATATGGCAGACCACTGTTCCTCAAAAATCCAATTTTTTGTATATAGCCAACGGTTGTAGCACGAAATTGTCTATTTTTTGAAAATTTTGGCAAATGTGTCAACGACTACAGATGCTCTTAGGTGGCACACTATTAGTGGATGTTACTCTAGAGTAGGTGGTAGAAATATCCTATAGTAGTGTGTCACCTAAAGTAGTAAAGAAAAATTTAGTAGATTTGGTAGTATGTAGAGCATTACTCTAAACAATATTAAACTTTTGGGGGAAGGACCAAATAGTACCCAAAGTTTACCTTAATTTCCAAATAGCACCCAAAATTTTTACAATACCCAAATATCACCCAATGTTTTTAAAATAGGTTAAAAAATTTATTCCGTTAATTTTTAGCATAAATAACGTGAAATTACATAAATACCCTCACTCTCTTCTTCTTTTTCTATTCATTTTTTTCATTTTTATTTTTCATTTTTTTCAGTTTTTTTTATGGAGATGGTGGTTGGTGGTGTTCGGCGGTGGAGATGAGTTTGGATTTTAAACTCGTTAAGAGGTGCTCGTTAAGAGGGGAGTGCAATTAGACATTTCTTACTCTTAACGAGTTTAAACCAGTTAAGAGGTATATTATGGGAATATTCGTTTAACTTAACGGAAAACTTAGCGGCATGTATTTTTTTGTCCATATTTAAAAACTTTGAATACTATTGGGTATTTTAAAAATTTTGAATGAATTTTGGAATTAGTATAAACTTTGGTTGTCATTTGGTCATTTCTCCAAAACTTTTATGAATTCAATCCCATTTTGCCACTTCCGCAACTTAAGGCCAGTAAAGACAAAAGTAAATATTTGTATATAGACCCCTAAATGCTTCTATATTGATTTAAAACTTTCCAACAACTTCAACAATATACATTGGGCGGAGAAAGAAAAGACACTATCCATATAATAAAACACAAAGAAAGCTATCAAGTGGCTCACCTTCAATTCTCCCAAAATCAAAGGCACAGATCTAACCTTACAAAACACATTTTCCCTCCCAAAAGTTCCCCCCCAAAACAACTCCTTTATTTATTTAACTCTCTCTCTCTCTCTCACATATATATATATATGTGTGTGTGTGTGTGTGTGTGTGTGTGTGTGTGTGTGTGTGTGTGTGTGTGTGTGTGTGTGTGTGTGTGTGTGTGTGTGTGTGTGTGTGTAGAAACATGAACTTTTATTTACAACTAATTATTGTCATACTATTCAAACTTGAGCTACATAATTGTTGATTTACTATTTACAAGGCTTTTCATATACTGTATCGTTCTGAAGACATGCCGTAGGCACGTGCCCATGGGCAAATCTAGTTTGTTAATAAAATCCCTTGAACCCTCTATATAAATAACACAGTTTCTACTTACAAGTGCCTTAGTCTTCATTCCTCCTCTCCCCCCCCCCACCCCACCACCACCACCACCACCACCACCATCGAAAGAAAAAAAAACGGTGCCTCATTAGTCTATTGGTAAGCATCTGCACTCTAAGCAAAAGTTGGAGGTTTGAATCTCGGTTTGCACAAAGTCCCTTATTACGGGGTAAGAGTGTGTGCCGTGTGTGGGGTGGGAAGAAAAAAAAAGAAGAAGAAATATTTTGCATATAAGACCATCTTTTCTATTTATTTATATTTATATTTATTAATCATAATTAAAAAGTGTATGTGTTCAAATTATAATTAAATTTAAAACATATAATCCAGATATAAAAAGTATATATGCAACATTATGTTCAAAAGAATTATGATCCAAATTTAAAAATATCAAATATGCATATATTGACTACACTCACACTCATTAAAACAATTTGTTTTTTAACAAATAAAAAATCCATAGAAAAAAATTGAAGTAATTGCAGTCTGAAATTTGTTCTATTTATAATTGTAAAAAAAATAGCCGTTGAGATTCTAGCTGTTAGCTTAATTTTTCCCCAATTGTTTATGTTTGCCGAGCCTCCTTCTCCGTCTCCATTTTTCCTGTTACTATTCACGCTCGGCAAAAATGTCGAGCCAATTTAACTAGTTGTTGGAGAGCCAAATTGGAGTTGCTTCGCCAAATTTACCGATGCCTATCCAATTTAGAGAGTCATTGGAGATGCTCATAGGAGGGCATTCAAATCCCACTTTGAATTTTTTTTTTTTTTTTACATTATTTTTATACTATTTTGTAGAAACATACCTTTTTTTCTAGGGTTTTAAAAAAAATGTGCCCTCTAACGCGAGGTTTGAGTGAAAAAACCATGTAAAGTTGTCAAATAGGATGGGCTACCTCAGAACGACCCAAATCCAACCCAATTTTTTCCAGGTTTAGCCCGACCAGAGCCCAATTGACATACCATTTTTTTAAGGTAAAAAAAAAATAAAAACCTCTAACATGAGTTTTGAGTATAAAAATTTCCATGTTGAGGTGTCAAACAGGCTGGGCTACCTCAAACCTATCAGAATCCAACTTTATTTTTTTCAGGTTTAACCTGATTCAAACCCAACTGGCCTAAACCCGAAAACCCGAACTCAAATAAGCGGTTGGGTTTAGTCAGCCCCTAGGCTATTGAGCTCGACTCGACCGAAGCCCGTTTAAGCCCAAACCATATCCAGCCCGAAACCCGTTCAGCCTGAACCCAAACCCGACTGAGCATCCATTTTTCCTTAATCTTCTAATTAACTAGTCAAATATAACTTATTTCTTCATAGAAAAAAAAAATAACAATAGATAAAATTAGTACCTATCAAAATTAATTTTTATAAGAAATATGAGACACTTTTAAATCATAGATCGATTTCCATTCAAATGTACCGATTCCTTCCTAAACATGATTTCCCATTCAAATATAGCTAATTCCTTATAAATATGGTAGTCTTAAATTAGTTTTATTTACCTATAATTTTTTTCGTCTTTTGACATTCAGTCGTAGCTATCCACATTAGGAGAGAGAAATTTCCAACATCCCTAATTAATTCCGCCTTAAGCCGGAACCGAACCTGTGACCTTTCACCTAAGAATGAGAAGTCTTGCTAACTGGACTACAAGTGCTCGGCTAGTTTACCTATAAATTACTCTAGGGCTTATGAACATAAATGTAAGCATCTAAGACAAGAAAAATTAGAATTAATCTTTTTAAAATTTTAATTTAAAATATAAAACCCAATTTAAGCCCGAACTCGAACCCAAACCCGAACACGAACCCGAACCCATCTGGTTCGAACCCGAGCTGGTTAGGCTTGGGGTAACTAGTTGGGTTTGGTCAGCCCCGATACTCCAACCCAAACCCAAAAAAAATGGGAAAACCTGAACTCGGCCTGAAACCCAAAAATCCCGATTATTTCGGGTTTAGGTTCGGCCCGGCCCGGCTCGACCTGCCCATTTGACACCTCTACCCCCGACGTTAACTCGCCGTTAAAAGAGGATAATTTTATTTTACCCCTCCCTTAAAGCATCCATAGTCGTGTGCTTTATGCACAAAATGTATTTTATAGCAAACCAGCTGTAGTCGTTTGTTATTTATGCATTTTATGCATAAATAGCGATAGTAGATTGCTATAAATGAGAGTGGATATGAGAGAAATGCATATTATAAATGACGCAACTTCACTTTCCATCCAACTGAAAATATTTATTTTTTAATTCTCCGATGCAACTTCACTTTTCATCCCTCCCCAAAAAAATAATAAAATGTAATAAAAAAACCCAAAAACATAATAATAAAAAAAACCAAAAAATTGTCGAACGGAACATCACTTTCCGTCCGAGGCCCCCCTAAAACCTGGACGGCACTTCACTTGTCGTCTGACCATTTTTGTAAAACAAAATTTCTTCCGACGCAAATGAAGTTCCGTTTACCATTTAAAAAATAATTAAATCCCTCCGACGCAACTTCAAACTCCGTCTGATAGTGAATTTTTATTATTTTAAATTAAATTGCTATAAAATACCATTCGACGACTACAACAAACAGTCAAAATGCTATATGTAAATATGCATTTATGCATTTTCTCACAATCATGACTGTGGATGCTCTTACCCTTTTTCCCAATAGCTTCTAACTCGTTTCCTCTTCCTCTCTTTCAACTCTTCATCTTGTCTTTCATCCCCAATCTAAACCTAACCCCAACCTTAATGGCTGCTCTTTTAATGCTACAACTTGGTCGTAACTTGAACAATAATCCTTATCCGTCTATTCCCCGAAGCTGCAGAGGCAACGATTAACATTGATATGATGGTGTCAGATGTGTGGTCTAACAAAAGATTGAAGCTGGACATTAGGGGTCAGGTTTCTAAGAGAGAATTATTGGATTTTTCTAATCTGAATAAGTTTATCACAGAAGAAGGAAGGTATAACTTCGACATCGAGGACAGCAGAGAGTGGATGCTAGAGCCTTGGGGGGAATTTTCTGTATCTTTGATGTACAAGCGGATTAACGACGGAGGACTGCGATGTAAGGATGCAAAGATTATTTGGAAGCTTTTTGTTCCATTGAGGGTCAAAATTTTTACCTGGCTGGTGATGAACGACGCAATCTTATCAAAAATCAACCTACAAAAAAGGAATTTGCAAATCGACGTTAGATGCGGGGATTGTGAGACCCATGAGGAAGATACCAAACACTTGTTATTTGAGTGTACTACAGCCAAGCTAGCCTGGGAAACGATTTGTCGACGGTTTGGGAGTATACAGAGTCCTAGGTTGAGTGCAGATGTCTGGGGACACTGTTGGGTAGGACTAGCCAGTAACAAAGAAAGAGATGAGTGGGGTATCGTTGCTACAGCAACAATGTGGTGTTTATGACTTATCCGAAATGATTTATGTTTTCGAAATATCAAATGCACATTTTCGGGACTTATGAATAAAATTATGGTTCTAACACATGATTGGACAGGTAACAGGAGAGTTATGAAATATCTCCGAATGGAAGAGGAGAAGTAGGACTCATTAGTGGAGATCAAGCAGTGGGAGGGAGATTACCTACGCCTGAGTACTAGAGCACATTCCTAGTCTTCATGTAGCGAAGGCTATGTATGCTAGAGTGTCTTCTGCTCATGTGTTCTGTATCTATATCTTTTATTCTGCTTTTCTACTTTGTTCTGTTATAGCTCATGGTTGTACTCCTGGTTGTATCTTACTTTATGCTTTTCTGCGGGCTAAAAGATGTATTTTGATCTTTGGGATCTTTGTAATTAGTACTATTATGTTTCTTTAATATCGCATTAATGAAACAATGACTGGGTCATCTTTTATAAAAAAAAAAAAAATCCTTAACAGTCGAAGTCGTTACTTGATTTTCGAAGTTAAAACCTGAAATCCCTAAAAAATGGCACCCACACATCACCTGCGACACTTTCAATTAGAGAATTTTAAGTTCAATCAAAGAAGGATGGAGATTAGGTGAGGAAAATTAAAAATAAGAAGGGATTCGATGGGTTCAGGAAAAAAAAAAGTATAGGAAGGTATTTTTTAAAATTGGGAGGGGTATACTTGTCCAAAAAAGAACATTGGGCAAGATCTCCCAACAGGTTAACGTTGAGAAGTTTTTTGAATCAAAACTGACGTTGTGAGGTTTTTGAATTTTTAAGAAACGATAGAAACATTTTTTTTCTTCTTTTTACCCTTTTTTTTCTATTTTTAATTGTGTTTATTTGATTTCGTGCCAACATCATTATGCTTTTGTGATGTAAATCACATCTAAGTAGCATTGTCACATTAACCCAATACCCGGACCCGATCAGGACCCGCCCCAGACCAGGCATTGGATCGGAACCGACCCGATCTATACGGGTCCGGGTCCTAAAATAAAACCCAATGCTGTAACACCCCGCAAAATTAGAAATAACAATTTTGCCCTCGGGTGTTACGCACGTGCATTTTGTACCGTTACTAGTGATATCCGTAACGTATTTCAATATGTATTTTGGATTCCGACTATTTATGCATTTCTCGTATTCTTAAAATCTTATTTGTCGAGTCAAATGCTAAATTTCAATCTTTATATTTTACGTGCTTTTACGTATTATCGATGCACGTGTCGATTTCGGGTATTCTACCGTAACGTGTGAGGTTTTCGACGTGTTTCGATTATATTTTAATAATTTTCCATTAATAAAGTCGATTTCGCATTTTCGATATTTTACGTGCAAAGTACATGTTTTCAGTACACGTATTTAAGCGTATTTGCTTTCAAAATATATTTTGAAAGTGTGTGTATTTATTTTATTTGTGCATGAAACATTATAATTTTTAATTAAGCTAATTTATTCGTACATATTATGTATATAAAAAATTTATGTTTTTAAAGTAATTAATTTGAGAAGTGTGTGCAAGTGCAAAACACATGCACGTGTTTTGGGGCATGAAAAGAGGAGAAAACCGGCTGTTGCTTTTGGGTGGAGGGAGAACAAAATTTTGATTTGAATTTGTTCAGTGGAGTTAGTGGTTTAAGTGGACAATTAGTTATTGTAACTACCCACTAAATTAAACCTATACTAATACCCCTTCACTCTTTCTCCTTCCCATTCACCATCTCCTTCTCTGTCTCTTTCCGAAAGCCCCAGACCAACTCCAATTGCTTTCTCCCACATACCTTGTATAGGTATATGTATCTATAATTGCATCTATAATTATATATATATATATATATATATATATATATATGGATGTACACATTTGTACCTTGTTCCTCCTCTCTTTCACTTCTCCCCTGTAATTCCGAAAGCCTCCAAAACAAGCCCAACAAATCCACTGTGTCCTCCACTGTCCTACTCTACCATGCATATAATATCCATTATATATATATAGGTATATATATATATATATATACCTATGTATATGTCTAGTATGCACACGATGAAGATGATGCTTGTTTGCTTGCCGAAAGTGGATGGTGCTTGCTATGCATTGCCGAAAGATGAGCTCGGAGGCTTTGCTTTGGTGCGGCGATTTTGAGGAGTTTGCAATTGGAGTTTATCTAGGAGCTCCTAATTCTAGGAGTTCATCTGAGTACAAATTCTTCAACTTTAGGTGGGTGTTTCTCATGCTTCTAAATCTAGATACCATGCTAGGAATGATTTGATAAAATTACTAAGGAACAACTAAGTGAAATTGGACTCATGTTTGCTTAATTAGAGATGAAATAGTAATTTAGAGAATGATTGATAAAATGATTGCTAGTTGATAAATTGTGAACTAAAGTGCTAGAATCTTTCATGTTGTCATGCTATGTATTTGTGAATTATGCTTTATGGAGAAATTTATGTTTATGAGACAAATTGTGATTAAATGCATCATGAAAATGTTGATTTCATAAATTAGAGTAACACTATTGTAGAAAAGATGGAAATTTGTGTTCTAAAATATTGTAGATTGTTAATAAGTGAGAGAATAAAGAAATAAAGTATTTTCGTAGAAATCTAGATTTGTAAATCGTGTACAAATGTGATTTGATCTCAATGTCGAAATTATGGACATAGAACATAAAATAAGATCAAAAATGCATGTTTTATAAGCAAATAATGATTATAAAAATACTGATTTACTGTAATTTCATATAGATTAAAATCTGGAAAGTTTTGATTCAAAAAGAGAAGAAAAAGAACTAAAAAAAAATATTTTGGGAATTTTAAAAACTAGAAATGAACAGAGAATGAGATCAAAACCAATCCAATACTCTTTGGAACAATCTGGCCCCTTAGACCAAGTGGTCGCGGTTGCTTTAGGCGCTATTGTAGCGTGCGGGTGACTCTAGTGGTCTCGGGTTCGAAACCTAGGCTCTGCCTTTGATTTTCATTTTTGAATAAAACCCAAAACCCAAAACCCAAAACATTTACCTATTAAATCCTTTCACTTACCGCATGTGCACCTTGGCTCAGTTGGCTTTCGGTGGCTGTCGGTTAGTCCTAGGTTGCAGGTTCGAAACCTGGCTTCGGTAGGTTTGAATTATTTGATTTTTTGAAGTTTTTAAATGGAATTCTTGGCTTTTCAAAAATCCAAAAAAAAAAATACTACAATTATCTAGAAATGTGTAAATCCTATGAAAAATATTTGTGTACTATTGGACTAAAATAAAAGTGAGTTAGAAGTGAAATTTGTGTAGATTGCTATAGAAATTTACTCTTGGAGAATTATAAAAGTAATCTATTTTTATGAGAAAATTATGCTAAGTGATAAAGGAGAATTTTGAATGAAAGAAAATTTGGATGTGCTATTTATGGACTCTCATTGTTAAATTGAGTATTGTTTATGAATGAAAATACGACTTTGTGACCTTCTGAATTAAATAAATGAAATGAACATTAGTATGAGAATCAAATGAAATTAGTATTGATTAAAATAAGATTAAGAAAATTATGTGGAAAGAATAAACTATTGAATATGATAAGTTGAATTTATTTGTTTATGCATGATATTGTACATGAAATTGAAATTGAATGACTTGATGAATTATGAAAGAATATGAATATACAAATGCTATGAACATGAAATGAAAATTATTGTTAATCATGAAAAAAACTTTATGAGTATGAAAAACTCGATGTTGTAATTATGAGTTGAAATTAAGAACTAGGGTGTAGCTAAGCCTCATACCGACAATGAAACAAATGTTGAGATGATATTTGAAATGAAAAGACCAAGATTTGGATCATGTGAAATGAATGAATAAGACCGGTATAGTGGGAGTGCTAACCCTAAGGGATTGATTTTATTCATGATTCAATTAAATTAAGGACTAGATATATAGTAAAGATGTCATGAAAGTAAGAGAAAAATATGAGTATGAGGGCCATTGGATTGGCGGCGTGAGAGTACTCATTGGATGTCCCATGATGCATCATGAGTAAGACGTGGATACTGCTCCAGAGTACCGTCCTGGTGGCGATGCTCGTGGGGCGTTTGGTGTTGCGGGTGATGTCATGTCTATGGTAGGAGGTGAATTACCACAAGATGCCTGCATGATGTGTCATGTGTCAGTGTGTTAGGATTCTCTCCAAGGTGCCTAGGCGTGAGCTCGTAACTCATAGAACATATATGATACATACCGTAGTTACAGTAGTAGATTAAGTCATGGAAAGGGATTGAACCCTACAAGATGAAGAACGGTTAAGGGCTTGCCCTCGGATCTATGTAGTATGGGCTGCATAGACTCTGAACAAGTGCGCATTAGTGTCATATAACATAAATAATTGCATTAAGGACTAAGTGCACATTCACAACACGACATCAATAGGATAGTTCCCTTAGCTTTGTTTGTGAACAAGTTTGTGGTTTGTTAAGTATTGAGAATCGTTATACTGTTTCGGTATAGAGAGGATGACCGTGTATAATATTTCATCAGTTGAATGAACTGACGTGACCACAGTTTCCATGCAGGGTAAAGCACATAAAAAAGACTAAGGAGGAATTAATGCTTAAAGATTATTCAAGTGTTGTTGTATTTTATTCATTGTTGTAAAATTGCTTCCGCTGTATAAGTGTTAATGTAAATGTAACTCTGATGTAAAGTAAAGTTTTAATTTTCTTGTAAAATTGTACGAAGTGAAGTGAAAAGATCCTGTGGAACTCGAATTCAGTCTTATTTGGAATTCAGGGTGTTAGAGATGCACTTCTGGGTCCGGGGCCGGGTCCAGGTCCGCTCCAAATAGAACCGACCCGAACCCGGACCCGGACCCGAACTCGTTAAAAAATACCTTAAAAATTATGAAATTTGAATAAGAGTGTTATAGGGATATACATATAAATAGTAATTGTTTAATATAGATGTGTAAATATAATATTTATTCATGTACATAAGTGCAAAAATTGTAGGGGTCGTAGGACATCGGGTGCAAAATACTTACATGCAAATATTTATTCCCCTCTACCGGGCCCGACGGGTAATTTTTTTTAACTAGGACCCGGATCTGGACCCGGTTCTTGTAAGTCTGGGTCCGGGTCCTGGTCCAATTTTTTGACCTGCAAGGTATCGGGTCTGGGTCCGGGTAGTGGAGGATCCAACCCGATAGGACCCGATATCAGCTCTACATCTCAGTACATGTAACACCCCGTAATTTCTAAGGTACACTATATAGTATATAAAATATATATTGATAAAGAGTGTGTGGTTGTTGGTAAAATGGATTATAAATGGTAATGAAATTAAATGTGGAAGGTGGGGGGCCCACACGTGAAGTATAAACAGCAAAGAATCTTGGCTGTTTGAGTGAGCTTTGACTTGGTCCACGGTGACGTGGCTTCTTCAAGTGGGGGCCCACCTTCACACGTGTTCTCTCGAAGAGAGAGAGCATGAGAGATATGTTGTAAATGTCCCATATCAGGAATTGATAGGAATATAATAATATTAAAATATAATAGCCTATGATCAAGAGTCACCTAATCGGTTAACCAACTTTTGAGAGGCAGCCTGTGGTAGGCAGTTGTACTACATAGTATCTAATTGTCTTATAAATTGTATGAGCTAGGGGCAGGGGACGTTACAAATGGTATCAGAGCTGACTTTTGACACCGAGTGTGGGTAAGAGTGGGCAAGATGTATGTCTGAGATGGAGCTGGCATATGTACGTCGGGTATGCCTGAGAGGGAGCGAGGTGGCGGCCTGAAATAGTAGACCACACGCAGAATTAGGGTACAGTGCAGCTAGCAGAATCAGAGTACTCCACTCCACATCGGCTAGAAAGAAAATCGTGCACTAGATTGTGCATGCCCGTGCTCAGGGAGGACACTGATTTCTGAAGGGGGGGTGTGTGTAATACCCCGTAATTTCTAAAGTATACTATATAGTATATAAAATATATATTGATAAAGAGTATGTGGCTGTTGGTAAAATGGATTATAAATGGTAAATGAAATGAATTGTGGAAGGTGGGGGGCCCACACGTGAAGTATAAACAGCAAAGAAGCTTGGCTATTTGAGTGAGCTTTGACTTGGTCCACGGTGACGTGGCTTCTTCAAGTGGGGGCCCACCTTTACACGTGTTCTCTCAGAGAGAGAGAGCAGGACAGATATGTTGTAAATGTCCCATATCGGGAATTGATAGGAATATAATAATATTAAAATATAATAGCCTATGATCAAGAGTTACCTAATTGGTTAACCAACTTTTGAGAGGCAGCTTGTGGTGGGCAGTTGTACTACATAGTATCTAATTTGTCTTATAAATTGTATAAATTGTCTGAGCTAGAGGCAGGGGCGTTACAGTACATTACATATATTAATTTGTTGGGGACATGTATGCTTAGATAGGGATGCTTTCAAATCGGATACGGATAAGATATTGGCTATATCAACATCAGGTATCCGCATTCCAAAAACAGATTCGAATATATATACGGATATGACTTAGAAAGAAAAATCATATCCGTATCCATAAATTTTGAATACGGATGTGAATCGGATACGATCTACCAGATAACAGATACGAACTCAGATATCAAACATATAGTTTTTGCTATATTTTTTTCCCTTAGCTAGTACTTAGATATGTATGTCACTGAATTACGGGAATCAGTTTTCATGTCTAATCACGTAATAGAAATCAACACAACAAAAGAACTTACGGGAAATTTATTTCATATATGTATATCTCATTTAAAAAAGAATATAATACGCACTTACCTGTTAATATTGCCTATGGGTTGGACCTGACTTCTTTAACTTTTTTACTAGGATGATAATACACCAACGAACAAGATAATACTTGGAGTTGCAAATTTGCATTTGTGAAGATGCAGCCAACAAAGAAAAAATGTTTTGTAAATAATACAAGATTTTCAGTTTTATTTCCTAAATAATGCAAGAAAAATGCCCTGCAAAGAGAATTTCAACATGGGATAATAAACCTTCACATAATTAACAACACCAAGTATCTTCATCCCCAACAAACATAGCAAACCATCTCGGTTTTGCTAATTGTGAATTAATGTAGTTTCAGCATCTTCTTTTTAAAGAAATTATGAACAATAAAGAAAAAGAATAATTGAATCTTATATTTAGTGGTGCTTGCCTGTTCTTTGGCTTCTGCAATGTATAGATGAATCCATAGTTAATACATATGTGAGTTGCTCTAACCTGAAGCAAGGTTAATACCACATATCCATAAATACACAATAACTACGAATTAACGAGTTATGATGAACTGGAAACACTTAATCAAGAAAAGAAGATGGATGACTGAAGCGTTGGAAAATAATCTATGTGGGCTCACATATGTAACTAAATGTATAATTGCTATTCTAAAGTCTAATCCAAATTAAAGTGATCTAATCAAGATTAAGTAATGAGTTAAAAGCATATAATTTAAAGTGTGATATAACACGTGTAGAGACCGTAAAGTAAATTTCTTATTTTGTGATGGGCAAAATTGAAAACCAATAATTATCAATTAGGGTTATGGTCCCCTATATATACGCATCTTCTTATTCCATCTGTCATCCCATCAACAGAAGAATAGAGAGATGACCTCTCATAGAAGTGCGTATCATATAGGAAGATCCAAACCCTCTGTGCAATCTTCATCAATGGCTTCAGGTTAGTACTTCCGCTTTTAATGTTCTTCTTCTTTTGATTTAGCAAAGATCTACAGTTTCATGATTTAGGATTTTATATTAAAGCACTTTTGCAACATGATTAAGATCTATATTTATAGAAACATGTTTTAGGTTGTTATTAATGTTTTATTCATGTTCTTAAGTGTATATAAAAATCCAACAATTGGTATCAGAGCCATCTTTGCTGAATTAATTGAAGAAATTTAGGATTTCTTGTTTAAAGAAATCTAGGATTTCTTATTTAAGAAATTTAAGAAATTTAGGGTTTCTTTTGATCTTATTTTTCTTGGTATTTGATCTTCCTGTTTAAGAAATTCAATTAATGATTTCAATTCATGAAATAATTGGATCAATGGCTTCAAATCTGAATTTATAGAAAAAAAAAGTGCCATTCGATCGAGAGAGAGAACTTTGGAATCGAAATCGGATCGGATCTCAAGTTCCTAGTTAAAGCTTATCTGATACCTCTTGGCTCAAATGAAGGAAAGGTATTAAAATGATTGGTGTAAGGATGGTTTGGGCCCACGGCAGATGGAAAGAAACAGCATAAGTGCTGTTGGAGTTTTTGTTGACTTGGTCAACATGGTGAGGTGGCATTCTAGTAGGACCCACCATGAATAAAGCAATTGTATGCTTCGGTTGTGAGTTAAAATTGAATAAAGTTAAAGATATGGTTATATTCCTACTGTGCATTTATGGCTTCAGAATATCATTAAATTGGTAGAAAGTGAGAATCTTTGATGTGATGTCTCTTAAATTAGTAGGCAGTAAGGATCTTTAATGTTTATAATTGTGTAAGATTTCCTCTTGACTGGTGGGACCCAACACTGCAGCAGATTGCTATTGCTGTTTTCTTGCATGCCATCGCCCACTTTGTTATCAATCTTCTGACAATAAGTTAAAACAGTAATTAATTATCTATGTTTAATATTTAATTTTTTAAATCATAACAGAAAGATATGGTTTAGATATTAATTTTATGTTGTGTGTATTTTGATTAATTTGATATTATCAAAACAGTAGATAGATATGGTTCTGTTATGGTTTTGTTATCATTTTAAATAGATTTTATCTTAACATTATCCATCTACAAATAAAGTAAAATTATGATATTAAGGAAAAGATAAAATTTTGGGAAACAATTAAATTCAAATTTTGGTTTTGGTTTTTCTTATGAATGTCTAATATTTTGAATAGTTTAATTGAAAAAAAATGTTGCCAAAGTAACCTCTTTTGTGTAGATTAATTTATTTAAAATATCAAGATGATTGTGTGTTTGTAATTCATGCGTTTATTAACTGACCCAAAGGTAAGTTGATATTTGGCCGAATTTCATACACATCTGTGGTAATAAATATGTGACAATTATAAGGTATTCCATGTGAACAATAAGTCAGTTCAAAGAATGACTTATTATTTGATAGGATTTATTGTCAATATTTGATTACTACAACAAGAGTACCGCTTACAGTTAATGTTACTATTCAAAGACTTGATATTAACGTTGTACCTGGTATCTTGAGATGTGATTAACCATTATTTGAATTTATTGTTTTACATAGATTCTTATGTGAGCTTATTTTGTTTATTTTTTGTTCTATATTCAGCTAATGTATCTTCTGCTGCCTCAATAACTGCTAACATCAATTCTATTCCTATGCTTAATGGGACAAATTTCAAGGAATGGAAAGGGACCCTACTGATAACTCTTGGTTGTATGGAATTAGACCATGCATTAAGGGAAGAACAACCTCCATCTCTCACTGCGGAAAGCACTCATGATGATAAAAGGGTATTTGAGAGATGGGATCGTTCAAATCGCATAAGTCTAATGATTATGAAACACAGCATTCCAGAAGCCTTTAGGGGCACAGAATCCGATGGGATTACTAAGGCCAAAGATTTCCTCAATCAAATTGAGAAACGTTTTGCTAAAAACGATAAGGTTGAAATGACTACACTTCTGAGTTCTTTGATGTCTATGAAGTATAAGGGTCGAGGAAATATAAGGGAGTACATTATAGAAATGTATCATGTTGTTTCAAGACTTAAGGCACTCAAGCTTGAATTTCCTGAGGACTTGCTTGTGCTTATGGTTTTGGTATCACTTTCTGCACAGTTTAATCAATTCAAGATCAGTTACAACTGTCAAAAGGAAAAATAGACTCTAAATGAGCTCATTTCTCACTGTGTGCAAGAGGAAGAAAGGATGAAACACGATAAGACTGAAAGTGCTCATTTGGCCAAAGCCTCTAAGGATAAGGGCAAGAAGAGGAAATCTGAGGATGAAAAAGCTAAGGATCCAGCTCAAAAGAAACAACATAAGGATACAGAGAGTTGTTTCTTTTGTAACAAGCCTGGACATATGAAGAAGAAATGTACTAAATATCATGCATGGCATGCAAAGAAATGTATGTTTCTTACTTTGGTCTGTTCTGAAGTTAATTTATCTTCAGTACCTAGAAACACTTGGTGGATAGATTCTGGTACTACTACTCACATAAGTGTTTTTATGCAGGGTTGCCTGAGCTGCCGGAAGCCAAATGATGGTGAAAGACACATCTTTGTGGGCGATAATCGGTAGAAGTGGAAGCAATTGGGCATTTTTGGTTGTTATTAGGAACTGGTTTTTATTTGGATTTGAAAGACGCTTTTGTTATTCCGTCTTTTAGACAAAATTTAATTTCTGTTTCTTTGTTGGACAAATTTGGTTATTATTGTTCATTTGGAAACTATCAGTTTAGTTTGTCTTTAAATTCGAATGTTGTTGGAACTGGTTATTTGAATGCTTATGAAAACCTTTATTTGTTTTAAAAAATTGCATCCTATAATGAAATCTTGCATGTAGAGTTACGTGGTACTAAACATAAATTAAATAAGGAAAATTCGGCGTCATTATGGCATAAGTGATTAGGTCATATCTCAAAAGGTAGAGTTGAGCGTCTTGTGTCTGATGACATTTTGGAATCCCAGGACTTCATAGACTTTGATGTCTATGTAGACTGCATAAAGGAAAAACAGATCAAAACTAAGAGATTAGGTGCCAGTATTCTTAATGTTAGGTGTTATGAACACATTTGTTATTTACTTTGAGAAAGCTTAGTTATGGTCTCCACAATCCAGAATATGTTCTTATGGTGTTGCATTCTCTGTTCTAAAGTTTAGTTCCGGTTTGGAGTTAAATATAGCATTCTGATCAAAAGGGATAGTATTAATCAGATATTTATGAAATGACCAATGATTTTAATAAGTATTCAAACCAGTTTATTATATCCTAGATTAAGAATATGGTTTGTAAATTGATGAAATCTATCTATGGACTCAAGCAAGCTTCTCGTCAATGATACCACGAGTTTCATCAAGTAATTATCTCATTTGGTTTTGAGATGAATGTAGTTAATGATTGTGTGTATCACAAGTTCAGTGGGAGTAAGCATATATTCTAAGTTTTATATGTCGATGACATATTGCTTGCCACTAATGTATAGATTTATTGCATGAAACTGAAAGGTTTCTGTCCAAGCATTTTTAGATGAAGGATCTTGGGGATGCCTCTTTTGTATTAGGAATTCAGATACACCGAGATCGTTATCGAGATATTCTAGGATTATCACAAAAGGGATACATCGATAAAATACTCAAAAAGTTTGTCATGCAAGATTGTAGACCAGGGGATACCCCTGTTGCTAAAGGAGACAAATTTAGTCTCAATCAGTGTCCTAAAAGAAACCTTGAAATTCAGGAAATACAAAAGATCCCCTATACATCAGCTATTGGGAGTCTAACGTATGCTCAAGTATGTACGGTCCGGATATTGCGTACATTGTTGGGATGTTAGGCGGGTATTTAAGAAAACCTAGTATGAACCATTGGATAGCAGCCAAGAGGGTCATGAGGTATCTTCAGAGAACAAAAGACTACATGCTCACTTATAAGAAATCAGATTATTTGGAGGTCGTAAGGTATTCTGATTCTGATTTCACTAAGGTGCCAAGATAGCAAAAGTCTACATCAGGCTATATTTACCTGTTACCTGGAGGAGCTATATCCTGGAAAAGTGTCAAACAGACACTTTTAGCTTCTTCCACTATGGCAGTGGAGTATGTAGCATGCTATAAGGCATAGAATCATGGAATATGGCTGCGGAATTTTGTCACTGTGCTGTGCATTTTGGAGAATATAGAAAGACCACTTAAGTTATTTTGTGACAATAAGTCAGCAGTGATGTATTCCAACAATAACAGGAGTTCGACAAAGTCAAAACATATTGACATAAAGTTCTTAGTTGTGAAAGAAAGAGTGCAAAGTGGACAGATGTCCAAAGTGCACATTGGGACAAACTCCATGATAGCGGATCCGCTCACAAAGGGATTACCACCCAAGGTCTTTTATGAGCATACTGCTCATATGGGTGCTGTATTATTTGAGGATATCATGATTTAGTGGGAGTTTGTATTTTATTTGCATTATGTTTCTGTGAGACATTTATACATTTGGTTATTTTCTGATCAGAAATAAAGAATTCAGTTTTCTCACTCATTTGTCATGTTTTGGTTCTGACCTCACTTAAGTTTTAAAGAGGACCAGTTGGAAATAGGCATGTGTATAGATCACATTGCATAAAATTTCCATGCTACACATTCACACTTGATGTATGTCGTTTGATTATGTTGATATATGTGACCATTGATGAATTTAGTTACGATAAATGTAACAAAAATTACTTTGATCCTATATTTACATGATTAATGGACGAGATTGTTTGGCTATGTTTTTGGTTATGATAGCAAAATTTTGAGCTCATAAAGTATGTATATTTATAAGGAGTAACATATGTGGCCCAAGTGGGAGATTGTTGAAAAATAATCTATGTGGGCACACATATGTAACTAAATGTATAATTGCTATTCTAAAGTCTAACCCAAATTAAAGTGATCTAATCAAGATTAAGTAATGGGTTAAAAACATATAATTTAAAGTGTGATATAACACATGTAGAAACCGTAAAGTAAATTTCTTATTTTGTGATGGGCAAAATTGGAAATCAATAATTATCAATTAGGGTTATGGTCCCCTATATATACGCATCTTCTTATTCCATCTGTCATCCCATTAACAGAAGAATAGAGAGATGACCTCTCATAGAAGTGCGTATCATATAGGAAGATCCAAACCCTCTGTGCAATCTTCATCAATGGCTTAAGGTTAGTGCTTCCGCTTTTAATGTTCTTCTTCTTTTGATTTAGCAAAGATCTACAGTTTCATGATTTAGGATTTTATATTAAAGCACTTTTGCAACATGATTAAGATCTATATTTATAGAAACATGTTTTAGGTTGTTATTAATGTTTTATGCATGTTCTTAAGTGTATATAAAAATCCAACATGAAGATGATGATAATCCTTGCGTTTTGTGATTTAGTTAGCTTTCGGCCGAACCGACGAGGAGCTAGCTTTTTGGGCAAGTTCTTCACATCTACATCAGTGCCTCTGAGCCAATACAAAAATTAAATGTATCAGTCTCCTTATTATGTTGTACAATTTATAATCCCAGTTTCAATCTCTTCAAATAGGTATGATGAACATATGGTAACTGTTAGAAAAGTGATGTAAACAACACTGACAAAGTATTTATACAATAATCACAATACTCGGAGTAATTTCAGTTACTAAATCTGAAACATTTCAAATGTACCTGTTGACAACAAAGTAAACCAAGTTAGGTTTAGCAATCTTGGTGAACCCTGTCGAAGAATCTACCACACAACTCGTAGTGCTAATAGCGGAAACACACCACAAGCAATAGAAAATCCCAAAACTTAGATGAACCAAGAACAAGCCACCACAATATATGCAAGATCTCACATGAACACAATCAATATGCAGAGATAACCAATACTTCTTATTCCCCAAGAAATACAAAGATTACAAAGAGATTACAACTCTCAATCTCTCTTTCTCACCTTTGAAATACTCGGCACAATCCCTTCTTGAAGTTGAACAATGATAACGGCTCAGCTCTTAATTACACAAATTGATGGATTAGATCCACACAAACCTTAGAGTCTACGGCCATATATATAGCCCTCAAGTAAACTCTAAAAGATAAACACAAACCTAGCAATTGGGCCTTTAAACTCGTATGCCCAAAAACAATTAGCTGCCGAAGTCGGTCGACCGCACCCCCAAGATCGGTCGACCGCAATGTGTAAGTCCAGACCCGAGAGCTAACCGGTCGACTGCACCCCCAAGGTCGGTCGACCATCCTCCCCTCTGTTGGACCATTACACTCGAAGAACTCTCAGCAGACTAGGTCGGTCAACTGCAACTCTCCAGGCTGCATTCTTCTACTCGCTGCTTGTCTTCTCTTACTTCTTTGTCTCATCCTCTTCATCTCTAATTTAAAGTACTCAGTGCCTACGTGTATTTGAGGCCACAATTCCTAACAATTTTCCACTTGGACCAAATACATAACGCTTCAAAGTTATTGCAATCTTTACCTCACATTATCTCTGCCAATCTCCCCCTTTCATGGAAGACCCAAGTACTTCCCATTCTCATGAAGAGCACCTCCACCAATCCACACTCCACCAACCACCCCTCATCGCCTCATGAAGGATGTGCTCCACCAATCGCATAGAACACGAATACCGGAGAAACAATCTCCCGTGTCGAATTTCGTGTTATGAGACTCTCCAACTTGCAAGATCTTCATCAACACCGGACATGGTTCAAAGTCTCTCAATGCACCATCTACATTAGAAACCTCCATGGAAGACACCTCTACAAAATTCACAGACTGTTCAATCCATACAGTCCCATTTCAGTTACCCTCATCGCATCACCCCGCATATCGATACCAGTGCTCTCATCACAAAAGAGCGACTTGAAGCTTCAACTGCCAATTCGCAAAGTACCCTCACCACAACAACGTCTTTCCCTCTAGGATCACTTCCATAGCCAGCAGCTCCCACTAAATTAGTAACCTCCCCTCCATAACTGAAAGAACACGGTTGCACCCCACATAACCTACTACTCGATTCTGACTAAGAGTCAACTACAGGAGAAATGCCCCTCACGTCTCTAAGCAAATACAACGTTCCCTCACCCTTCCCTTTTGCAATCACCCTTGAACCTGCAGCTATACACCACTCTCCACTACCAACTGTAGTAGACAATCCCTCCTTGTCTAGTCTTCCAATCGAGATAAGATTTTCCTTCAAGTCTGGAACATGCCTTGTCTCCCGCAAGACAACACTTTGATCATCAATGGTTTTCATGCGAATAGTACCAACCCCACGTACAGGACATCGGTGACCATTCCCCACGATCACATCTCCAAAAGAACCCTCCTTGTAGTCATCAAACACTTCTCTCCTCGAAGTGCAATGAAAAGAAGCTCCCGAATCAATACATCAATCTTGAGTGCCCAACTCTTCCCGAGCTGATAAGCATAGATCCTCAACAAGCCCCACTTGATCTTTCTTTTGGGTATCTTTCTTCGGTTTCTCCTACTTCTTCTTTATATAAGTCTTGCAACTGTGCATCATGTGACCCTTCTTGTGACAATACCAACACTCAGGCCCATGTCTTCCATCGCTGTTATCAGACCCACTCTTAGATGAACTACTCTGATCCTTTCTTCTTCGAATGCTCTTAGATCTCACACGTCTCTTCTCAATGTATATGACGGAATCTCTAGAAGATGATGATGATATCCCCCATTTCTCACCCTTCTCACATCCTCGTTCAGACCACATCCTGTAGAGTCGTTGAATCTGTCATAGCGCCTGTAATAGTCTGTTCCACTGTACCATAACTATCGGGTAAGATAGAAGTAACAATAACTGCCCCATCTCTGAAAACTTCAAACCTGTAGCTTCCAACTGGTTATAAACCATACAGTAATTGTTCACATGCTCTACTATTGAACCCCCTTCCTTCAACTTCATATTAACCAATATCTTCAGATGAAGAATTTGATTAGATACCAACAGTTTCTCATACATATTCGTGAGAATCTCCATAGTCTCCTTTGTGGTCTTTGCCTTCTAGATATGAAATAATGCCTTCCTGCTTAGTCCCAACTGAATCCGCCCCAGTTCCTTCTTATCCAAACGATTCCAATCTGCCAAGACCTTCGCATCCTTATCTGCACCTACCAGCTTCTCATCAAACAATGGACCATCAAGATCTTTCTAACGAAGATACGCTATCATCTAAATCTTTTACATCGCGAAGTCATTCCCATCGAATCTCTCGATCTTCATCTTGTTATCGGCCATTTCGAACCAACTGCTCTGATACCACTTGTCGAAGAATCTACCACACAACTCGTAGTGCTAATAGCGAAAACACAACATAAGCAATAGAAACTCCCAAGACTTAGATGAACCAAAAACAAGCCACCACTATATGTGCAAGATCTCACAAGAATACAATCAATATGCAGAGATAACCAATACTTCTTATTTTCCAAGAAGTACAAAGATTACAAAGAGATTACAACTCTCAATCTCTCTCTCTCACTAACACTTGGCACAATCTCCTCTTAAAGTTGAACGATGATAACGGCTCACCTCTTGATTACACAAATTGATGGATTAGATCCACAAAAACCCTAGAGTCTACGGCCATATATATACCCCAAGTAAATCTTAAAAGATAAAACACAAATCTAGCAATTGGGCCTTTAAACTCGTAAGCCCAAAAAATAATCATCCGCCGAAGTCGGTCGACCGCACCCCCAAGGTCGGTCGACCGCAACGTGTAAGTCCAGACCCGAGAGCAAACCGGCCTACTGTACCCCCAAGGTCGGTCGATCGTCCTCTCCTCTGTTGGACCTTTACACTCGAAAAACTCTCAGCAGACTAGGTCGGTCGACCGCACCCCCAGGTCGGTCGACCGCAACACTCCAAGCTGCATTCTTCTACTCACTGCTTGTCTTCTCTTACTTCTTTGTGTAACCCCTGTTTTCATTAATACGTATTTAAAAAAAATATTTATATATTTTTCCGTATTTAAATTCTCAGTATCTTATAATTATTTTTTCCTAATTGATCTTATTATTAAATTATTTTTTTAGCCCAATTATTTAATTGTTCATTCTAAGCCCTAGTTTACATTATTGATTTTATTAAATATTAATGTGAGCCCATTTTGTATTTTAATTTTATTATTTGTTAATCTGAAATCCAATTGTTTATTCTAAAGCTCAAATTCGTAATTGATCTTATTAAATTAATCCGAGCCCAATTGTTTAGCCCAATACCCTAATTATTATTTTATTTTGTTATAAGCCCAATTATTGAAGCCCAATTTCGTATTTGAGGTTTAATTAAATTAATTTGAGCCCAAAATATTTTAGCCCAATGTCCTAATTATTTTAATTAAATATTTTTGAGCCCAAGAACCAAGCCAAAATCCAGAACCCATATATTATACAGATTGACCCTACATCTACCCGTATACAATTTCTTCCTACTTTCCCCACTCTTGATCCCGTACTCTAACTTCCTCCCCGCTTTGACTGCACACTTCCCCACTCCTCGTAACTACCCCCACTTCTCACCCCCATTATCTTATATTATATTAAAACCCCGTTCCCCATTCCCGTACCCTCTCTCTCCCACTCTATCTCTCCCATCTCCTTCTCCCGTATACTCTTCTCCCCTGTTTCCAAAAACACACAGAAACCAAACAACCCGAACCCATCTCCCTCTCTTCTTCCTCCCTCGCCCTCCTCCATTCCGCCATTTCCCTCCGCCGAGAACCTCCGACCCTCTCTCCATCCCTACCACTCCACCAACCCGTCTTCACTCTCCACTCGTCTTCAATCCACCGCTGTCCACCGCCATTGCCGAAGCTTCGACCCCGTCGCTGCTTCTACTCGCCTCCCGTCTCTCCCCATCGACAGCCTCGTCAACCTGTGTCGCCGCTCGCCCCTGCCTCCAGTACCTCTCGCTCAAGCCGTCGCGTCACCAGTGCCACCGTTCCCCTGCCGTTTTGCTCGTCTTCAACCTCGAGCTTCCTCCGCTCGACATTCCCAGTCGTCTTCAACCTCAAAGCTCCCCGCTGCTCAACTTCCGAGCGTCACCCGCAACCTCCTCCGTCGAAGAACTAGAGCACCGCCTGAGGCCATCGCCAACCAGCCTCCGCTCCTCTCTTCTGCCTGTCCCCGTGCGCCTTCCTCCAGTCGAACGCCGCTCAGCCGTCCATTCGAAGCTCTGCCTAACCACCAGCACCACAACACCCAGTTGCGCGCCGCCTTCAGTCGCCATCCCGCTCGACCACCATTCGCCCTCGCCGATCGCAGCCCGCTCCCTTCTTCCGCTCGCTCACTCTCTCTCTTTTTCTATCTCTCTCTCTGTTCTAAAGTGAAGAAGAACAGATGGATATGTTGTATTGGGGAAAGTGGAGTTGCTCATTCTGGTATTGAAGTTGCTGTTTGGAGTTATTGAGAATTACTGTTTGAAGTTATGTTGGGTGTTTGCTGTTGTATTGGGATCTAATTGTATTGATGTTTGGTGTTGTGAAGAAGATTGGGTAGGAGTTGTTGCTATTGTGTTGATGTTTGGAGTTTTACTGCCTTGGAGTTGTTGAAAGGAATTGTTGTTGTTTGCTATTGGAGTTGCTATTTAGGAGTTGCTGATTTGGCATGGCTGCCAAACATCTTGCACGCGTTCTGCTGCCCGGGATACTGATCCCGTTATTCTATCTTTAAATTCATCGTCGTCAACTAACAGGCAAGTGTCTCTTGTACAATTTTATTTGTTCTAGTACATGCTATTGTAAAAAATACCGCAAGTATATTATTTTTGACTCCAATTCGCATTCATAAGTCAAATTGATACCCGTTTCCATACCTAATCCGTCGATCTGTATTCACATGTGATCGTGAATACTTTGTTCTCATATGCATGACACGAACACAAAATTAATACACACATATATACTCCTATAATTATACATGATATTGTGCATGAATTGCTTGTTATTAGGTTGCATATTGTTATAATATCTTTTTCTTCTTGATTAAGTGTTATGCATGCTATTAGTCACATCCACATGTTTTATAAGCCCTAAAATATATTTCCTGCCTCGTATAAGTCTTAATACTTGATCTTGTCATGTTACCCTTGCTATGTTACCTGTCCTTATTGTTGCATGTGGTTATTGTTCATGTTTAATTGTAATTAAAAAGATAACAAGCCAGGGTATAAAGGAAAAAGATTTAGTAGTGGATAATATAGAAGAGCGTACTCGGACGGGGGCTCGTGGTTCCCCGACGCAAATTTGCAAGTTACAAATTGTAAATTTGCAAATTTTATGTTCTATGTTTCACGCTACGTTACACTAAGTCCACATTGCACGTATCTTGATACAAGATATACTTGACTTGACTTGATATGTTTTCCGAGTACGTGACCTATAGAATCCACCACTGGTTTAAACGTTCACTTGATTGCGGATAGCAACCATGTGGTATGGGACGCATAAAGTGCTACCTAGTTAGGTTAATAAAAGACATGACATTAACACTTACACTTGTATGACCCGTTTACATGTTACATGGTTATGATGACTTGTTTACTTGTCTACATGTTACTCGTTTATGTTGACACGTTTACTTGCTTACTCGTTTACATGTTACATGTTACTATGGATTATTTAATTATTTACATGCATGCTATTTATTCCATGAGATCTTGTTCTTAATTCTGTCACATGTTGTATTTGCTCTATTATATGATTCTTGATTCTCTGTTCTTTCCTGCTTTTGTTTCATTCTATTATTGTCCCGTTAGCTTGTCCACTTGCGGCCCGTGACTTGCATTAACAGGTAGCTCTTTGTCTTTTCCTTCGTAATAATATACTTGCAGGCCCAGATGGAGAACTACCTGAATGTGTTGCTGAACAGAGATTCTATTCTTGTTTAATTTCATGTTATTTAATTCTTGTTTTATTCATGTAATCCTTGTTGTAATCCGGGCGTGTTTGACCCGTAACTATGTTTCTTTCCAGTTGTTGGTTATGTTCATGTAATATGTCATGTACTTTGTTATCCTGTTGTGATTTTATATGCTTTCGTGGTTGAAATTGTTATCTTGTTATTGAGTTAAATTTACAGCTTATGAATGATGTATCTTCATCATTCGCTGGGCCTCAGTTACGTGCCTGTGTTTCCTGTATTCTGGGAAGCGGGGCGTGACACTTTGTCTCATCCTCTTATTCTCTAACTTTAAGTACTCAGTGTGTATGTGTATTTGAGGTCACAATTCCTAACAAACCCCAGCTTATCTGCAAGCCAAAGTTCATCCCCAAAGAAGCTAGCTGCTTGTGTACAACACCTGATCTCCTGCTTTCAGTCCAGCCTTCGCAGCATTTTCACCTCCGTCGACTGCTTGTAAAAAGTGGTCCAGGACAACATATCGATGGAATTCAAGATTTCTTCCATTCAAAAAATTAAAAATTCAGTGCTTTCTATTGCAATAGTACACTCAATTTCTATATAATTGAACAATGTTAAGGTAAACTCTGATATTAAATGAACAAGTACCATATCGTTCATGTCTGGTTCAATCCAGGTCTGTTGGGTCTACTGCTGCTCCTCCTTTCTACAATTCTAGTACTCGTACTCATAATTCGGAAGTCAGCCATTGTGGAGCCTGAATCAAATAATATATTTATGTCAGAACACATAAAACATGAATGCCTCTCTAAACCTGCATGTCAGCTTGGTTTTGCATTCATTTAACTGCATGCAACATAAATTAAAATTAATACAATAGATATAACAATATTGAAATTCTATATTGTTACTGTTTAAATGAAGAGATCATGTAATGTGGTTGATTAAATGATGGTAAACCATAAATAATGTACTTTCATTCACTGTGATAAAACACATAATGGTAAAGGAACAACGCATACAGTAAACGACTTCAAAGTTACAGTTCATCAAACCCCATCATGGCCAGGACTACAGTCAGCATAGGGACTAACCGAACTCATTTTTAAAGAAAGCATACACTAAACAACTTCAAAGTTACACTTCAGCAACAAGGTCATCTAACAAGAATAATGAAGTGTACATGAATGAGAGTCCAAGGGATTAAAAAATGTACATGCATGACAAAAGAACAAAATAGAAAACTGAAACAAATATCTCCCTCCATACCATACTCTGTGAAACATGGTGTCCCTCCATGTTGTCACCTTCAAAAAAAAAAAATATTAAACAAATTTGAAACGAATTAAATTAATTTGCATAGAAAATAAGATTAAGAAAAAAACAAAAAAAAACAAAATTAACTTATTCCGATAGTTAGAAATTGTTGCTGCTGAATCTGGTGCGGGGTAATAGATAGAATTTGTGGATTCTTGAGAAAACGAACAAGGCAAACCTGTTGACCTTCAACAAAGTGTTGACCAGTTTCTTGCTGCTGCCGCGAACCTGCAAAAGGTGCTAAACACCGGGATGGATCTCGACGACGCACTCTCCGACGCTCTTGTCAGTAATCAGGAAGATTATGAAAGAGATTTATGTAGAAAAATATTGATTACCTTCTTATAGTGGGGGGAGAGGGGTTTTTATAGTCGCCTTAGGGATCCTGTTTCGAGATAAGAACAAATCTCCACTTTCCGGTATGGATGGATAGAAGTGGTTAAAACCACCTCTTAGGGATAATTATGAATCTGAATTCTTCTTTATCCTTCTAAACTGGTTTGTTACGGGTTGAGACCCGTACCCAGTAAGACAAATCCGTTTATGGATGGACTTTGAAGAAAAACCCAGTCCCTATTTCAGACCCGTATGTAGGTGAAATTACTGTTTTACCCCCGAGCTTTAAGATTCGTGTCCGATTTGAACGGTCCCGATTTAATCCCATTTTTAGCCATATCACGGGCCCCCCACTCCTGAAGACTGAGTTTAACAGCCTTTGAGGAGTATTTTGTTGTTCTAATGACGTACGGAATTTTATCGGAGTTCTCAGGGGAGTTGGATCTAGCTCGGGGTGTAACGGTATCAATCTGAGCTTGTAAAATGCCCAAAATTATTCTCAGATTTTTTTGGAATTTTTGTGATTTTTCCAGGTTTTTCTGAATTTTTTTTCAATTTTTAATTATTTTTTTGAATATTTTATTTAATTTCCGAATTAAATAATTAATTATCGAAAATTTTAATTAATTATTCTAATTTAATAATTATTATTTTCAGAATTTAAAATTGTTTTCCGAAATAATAATTATTTTTAGAATTTTTAATGAATTTTTCGATTTTTAATTAATTTTTTCGGATTTTTTAAATAATTAATTCAATTAAATAAATAAATAAATAAATACCTGGACACGTGGCGCATTTCTGTACGTTGATCATGATCAGATGAGCGCGCATTGGGAGGAGCCCATTTTCTCTCATTTGAAGGTCGGTGGCAAGTGAGGTCGGCGACGAATACGAGAGCGACACGTGTCGCAGTTGGTCAACGTTGACCATAATTTATTATTATTTTTTTCTTTCTTTTTTCCTTTCCCACCCTCTTCTCTGTTCTTCGTTCATCGAGTCGTCGCTCCTTCCCACCTCGACTTCGGCCCCGCCGCCTCGCCCCCTCTCCGACCTCGTCTGGCAAGGAGCTCGGCGACAAATGAGAAGAGCTCAATGGCGTAATGGAGCTCGGAGTTGGGTTCGGCGAAAGTGGAGAGCTCGAGCTCGGTGACGAATGAGAAGAGCTCGACGACGTAATAGAGCTCGGAGCTGGGATCGGTGACAGAGTGGAGAGATCGAGCTTGGAGGTGAGGAGGAGAGGATCTCGATAAACGCTTTGGGTTCGAGGGGGCTCCGAGCTTTGGGGATCGACGAGGGAGAGAGCTGGAGCTCGGCGATGTAGTAGAGAGGAGCTCGGTGTTGAGAAGAGCTCGAGCTCGTGAAGGAGGGAGAGCTCGGCGAGGGATCTCGATGGAGCTTGACAAGTTGGCGAGGAGTTGGGAAGGTGGCGAACCCATGGCAGTGGCGGAGAGCTCGAAGAGAAGGAGCTCGAGATGGGTTTAGAGCTTGTTGGCGGCTGTGAAGGGAGATCGCGAGAAGTTTGGAAGGTGGCGAGGTCCGATGTTGAAGGAGCTGGTTTTTTGATCGAGGAGGTGGTGGAGTTCGGAGCTCGTCGGGGACGACGGAGCTCAACGAGGACGAAACGAAGCTCGCCGTTGAAGCTCGGCAATGGAGATGACGGAGGGGGAGCTCTGGCGATGTTTTCGGAGCTCTGTGAGAGGAGGCGAGCTCGGCGAAGCCATGAGAGAGGAGCTCGCGCTTCGACGGAGCTTGGGGAGTGGAGCTTGGCGATGGCGGCGTGTAGCTCGGCACAGGAAAGAGCTTGAGCTCGATGTCGAAGGTTGCGAAGTTCGGCAAGGAGAGGAGCTCGGCAGCAAAGAACTCAAGCTCGACGGAGCTGGGTTGGAGGCTAGCTCGATAGGGGAGCTCGAGATGGTGGCTGGAGCTCGTAGATGGGGGAGGTGAGCTCGCAGTTGAAGGAGCTCGACGATAGTGGAGAGGAGCTCGATGGAGCACGATGACAGTGAAGGGGAGCTCGACGAGTCGGTGTATGGCGGCGAGGAGAGGAGCTCGAGCTCGATGTCGAAGGTTGCGAAGTTCGGTGAGGAGAGGAGCTCGGCAACAAAGAACTCGAGCTCGATGGATCTGGGTTTGAGGCGAGCTCGACAGGGGAGCTCGAGATGGAGCCTGGAGCTCGGAGATGGGGGAGGCGAGCTCGCAGTGTTGGGTCTTTTGGCGCCAAAATGTAAAGAGGAAGATGAAGTGGTGTGGGGTTCGGTTTGGATCCCTAATGGGTTCGAATCCGACCTGTCGACCCCCTTTTCTTTTGTTTTTGTTTGTTGTGCAGATTTAAGCCGTTGATCGTGATCGAGCACGAATTTTAGGGCAAAATTTTTCTCCAATTTGAGCTCCGGTGGCAAGAGAGTTCGGAGATGAGTAAGGGAGTGACATATGGCGGTCAACGGTTGACTGCTAACTCAGTCAACGTTGACCGTTGACTTTCTCTTTTTTGCTTTAATCACCACCGTTGATCTTATCGAACACGAATTTTAAGGCGAAGCTTTTTATCCAATTTGAGTTTCGGTGGCAAGTGAGTTCGGAGACGAGTAAGTGGGTGACACGTGGCGGTCAATGTTTGATCGTTGACTCAGTCAATATTGACCGTTGACTTTCTCTTTTTTGCTTTAATTACAACCATTGATCTTGATCGAACACGAATTTTGAGGCGGGGTTTTTCTCTCATTTCAGGTTCGGTGGCAAGTGACTTCGGAGCATGTTGTCGAAGTCCAGGAGAGCGATGCGTGGCAAGTTTGACCATTGATTGATGACCAGTCAACGTAGTTTCTTGCGTTTGGACGTCGGTGGCAAGTGACTTCGGGGACGAATGGGAGAGTGACACGTGGTCAGTGGGTCCCTGTCACCGTTGACCAGTCAACGCAATTGTTTGCGTTTGGATGTCAGTGGCAAGTTACTTCGGGGATGAATGGGAGAGCGACACATGGCACGTTGACCAGTCAACACATTTTCCCGCATTTGGACGTCGGTGGCAAGAGTGCTCGGCACATGTGTATTGTAAACGATGTTCTCGGTGCTACGGAGGCTGGATTGGGGCGTGTGACCTCTTGTTTCGATGCTAACTCAGAGGTCTACAAGTTCTCTTCAGAAATAAGTTGAAGAATCATCCTTCTTCATGGTCAAAATACTCCCACAACATCTTTGTCTTCGTAAAGTTGAGGAGAGCTTTGTATGACTTTTGAGAAGATCCGATCTTGGAGGCGAGTCTAAGGAGCATCTCTAGATGAGTTAGGCTCCAAAGTCTCTTGGAAGAAGGTCGCTCGGTTAGGCGAGGGCTCTAGGAGACAGCCGTTTGGGAGGCGAGTTTGAGGAGCAACTCTAAAGGAGAGTTATTCTCTGAACTCGTTTAGAAAAGGTCCGCTCTGGGAGCGAGCGGAGTGGAGCGAAGAGCTAGGCTCTAGGAGAGAGTCGTTGGGGAGACAAGTTTGAGGAGCAACTCTAGGGGAGAGTTTTAGCTCTGAACTTGCTAAGAATAGGTTCAACAGTTGTGGGAGCAATTTCAAATGGTGATCTGCCCCGCACTTGCTTGTTTGCAAGTGTCTAAGGCAACGTCGAACCAAGTGTTGGACTCCTAACTTGTTGTTAAGAGAGTTAACGAGTTGTAGGAGCAATTCCGAGTGGTGAGTTGCCCCGCACTTGCTTGTTTGCACGCGGCTAAGGCAACATTGAACCAAGTGTTGGACTTCGAACTCATCTTTTAGGCTTTGTAAGTTGTGGGAGCAGCCATGTAGGACAAGCTGGACTCCAAACTTACCATTTAGCGAGTCGTAGAAGTGACTCGGAGAAGTAGAAATGAAGCAAGTACAATAATAGACAAAAGTTTAAGTTTTATTGAAACAAACTAAATGACCACTTCGATGGGGCGAACCATTATTACATGCTGTTGGCCGGATTACAAGCATCGGCCTTATTGAAAATCGAGATCCTACTTCTACGATAGGGTGAAGGCCTATTGGGAGGAGTTGGGTTCTCCCCCCATTCTACCTCCTTTGATGAGGTGGAGGACAGCCTTAGGTTCGGAATCTTGGAACTCGGTGGACCACTCTGTTCGCTCGTAGGCTCCTCGGGATGGAAGGTCGACCCCATCTCTGCGGACAAACTTGTCCAGGTGTCCCCGCTGTATGAGTTCTTCGACCTCCTCTTTGAGAGCCCGACAATCATCCATGTCATGGCCGCGGTCCCTATGAAAGCGGCACCACTTATTCCTGTTTCTTTTCTTGCCAGGGGTATTCATTCTAGGAGGAGCACGGAGTAGCCCTTCTTTGTCCACCTCTATAAGAACTGCTGATAAACTAGCATTGAGGGGGGTGAACTTCTTAAAATGAGAAGCTGGGTGGCATTAGCCATTGTCGTCCCTCTGGAGTTTCTGGGACCCTACTTCGCTAGTATTCTTCCGTTTGTTCCCGGAAGATGATTCCTCGAGAGTGGGGGGGTTAAGAGCCTCTTCTACTCTGATGTACTTCTCACTCCTAAGCAGGAGTTCTGAGAAGTCTCGAGGAGGCTTCCTTGCAAGGGACGCCTTGAGATCGGCGTTAGTGACGTTATGCCCAAATGCCGCCGAAGCTACTGATTGGTTAAGGGAGGCAATAGACCGGGCTTCGGCAGAGAAGCGCCAAACGTAATAGCTTAGGCGTTCTCCCCTTCTTTAGTTGAGGGTCACCAAAGATACACTTGTTTTCTCGGTCCGGTGGCTACTCACGAAATGAGTAGGGAAGAGCTCTTCGAACTAATCGAACGAGAAAATGGAAGCTGGGGCGAGTCAAGAGTACCACTCTCTCGCAGGCCCCTTCAGCGTGGCAGGGAAGGTCTTACAAAGGAGCGTATCCGAAGCCTGGTGGATCATCATAAGAGTTTTAAAACTCTCGATGTGGTCGGCGGGGTCCATTCCCAATTGTATGACTCAAAGTTAGGGCGCTTAAAGTTTTGCGAGACCGGGGCTTCCATGATGGCTTGGGAGAACGGGGGCCTGCTCGGGTGAAAATTCCTCGTCCGTTGTTCCTCTTCTCTGTCAAGTCGGCCAAGGTGCCTCTCCATATCGTGGAGACGGCAGTAGACCGAGTCTTCCCTTCGGTCATGTCCTGCCGATCCCCTAGACTCTTTCCCATGCGAAAGGGGACTAGAAGTGCGGTGGTAACGGCTTGGGGCAGGTTGAGGACTAGGTGCCCATTGCTCGTGGTTGGGAGCGGTGTTGAGGGCCCACAGAACGGCCTCTTGAAAATCTTGGAACTCCACCCTTGTGACGGGTGCCTCTCCAGCTTGGCGGTCCCTATGTGTGGCTCGGCTTATTGGAGAATGACTTCTCTGCCGATCACGTTGAGGGGACTCTCTTTGCCTTTTCGGGGGAGGGGATCTTCTGGTCCTCGGTCTGCAGGGGGGTCCGGACTCTTGAAACCCTTGGGTGCTCAGGTTGATGGACTCCCCCAAGGGCTCGCCATCCATTCAGGCGAGATTGGAGGTTGACCCCCTTTTGTCGGTTGGCAATCACTTGACGGAGTTCCCGCTCGGGAGGGCTGTAACACCCCGTGTTAAAAAATATATATATAATATATATAATATATATAGAGTATATATTGGCTGGTTTGGTAAAAATGAATGAAATGAAATGTGAGTGGAATAAATTAGGGGGGGGGGGCATGGTGAAGGGATGAAAATAGCTAAGGGCTGTTGACTGGGTCAAAAACCCACGATAACGTGGCATTTGTGTGGAGGGCCCCACCTGAGAATGCTTGGCTGTGCATTCTTGAAAGAGGTATGTGTAAAGAGAAATGTCCCATATCGGTAAGTGTGCATAAATAAATAATATATAAATATAATAGCCTATGATCAAGAGTCACCAATTCGGTTAACCACCTTTTGAGAGGCAGCCTGTACTGGGCAGTTGTACTACATTGTATCTAATTTGTCTTCTAAATTGTATAAATTGTCTGAGCTAGGGGTAGGGGCATTAAAAATGGTATCAGAGTCGACTTTCGACACCGGGCGTAGGCGGAGGATTCCATGACTATAGACCCAGTCAGGCGGTAGATTCCGGGACTGTGGTGAACCCTCAATTAAATCCGGGACTGTTATTGATCGGGCGGTGGATTTCGGGATCATAACTAGTCGGGAGGGTAGGAAGGCGGCTCAATTAAATCTGGGATTATGATTGATTGGGCGGTGGATTCTGGGATCATGAATAATCGGGCGGATAGAAGAGCAGATGCTCCACAACGGCTAGAAAGGAGATCCTGCACTAGATTGTGCATGCCCGTGCTCAGTGAGGACGCTAATTTCTTAAGGGGGGTGTCTGTAACACCCCGTGTTAAAATATATATATAATATATATATAATATATATATAGAGTATAAATTGGCTGGTTTGGTAAAAATGAATGAAATGAAATGTGAGTGGAATAAATGAGAGGGGGGCACGGTGAAGGGATGAAAACAGCCAAGGGCTGTTGACTGGTTCAAAAACCCACGATGACGTGGCATTTGTGTGGAGGGCCCCACCCGAGAATGCTTGGTTGTGCATTCTTGAAAGAGGTATGTGTGAAGAGAAATGTCCCATATCGGTAAGTGTGCATAAGTAAATAATATATAAATATAATAGCCTATGATCAAGAGTCACCAATTTGGTTAACCACCTTTTGAGAGGCAGCTTATGGTGGGCAGTTGTACTACATAATATCTAATTTGTCTTCTAAATTGTATAAATTGTCTGAGCTAGGGGCATGGGCGTTACAAGGGCTTTGAGAAGCCATAGAGTCAATTGGAGGATTGAGAACCGCTACATGGTCATGAGGAGGATGTTGCTTCGGATGACTCCGACGGGAGCCCCCCTGGGCAGCCCCGCGAGACCCTGGAGGGGCCTGTTGAGGAAGAACACCTTGAGCTGGAGGAGGAGGAGGAAGAGGAGTGGTTCTTCGGCTGGAGACTGCTGACTTCCTCTTGGGAGGCATGGCTAGGAGTAGCTTTGGTTGAAGGAGGAAGGTCGGATTGCTATTCGAGGGTTCCCACAGACGGCGCCAATCTGTTGTCGCTGAATCTGGTGTGGGAGCAATAGATATAATTTGTGGATTCTTGAGAAAATGAACAAGGCAAACCTGTTGACCTGTTAACCATCACCAAAGTGTTGACCAGTTTCTTGCTGCTGCTGCGAACCTGCAAAAAGTACGAAATAACGGGATGGATCCCGGCAACGCACCCTCCGACGCTCTTGTCAGTAATCAGGAATATTATGAAAGAGCTTTATGTAGAAAAATATTGATTACCTTCTTATGGTGGCGGGAGAAGGGTTTTTATAGTCGCCTTAGGGATCCATTTCGAGATAAGAACAAATTTCTACTTTCCGGTGTGGATGGAAAGAAGTGGTTAAAACCACCTCTTAGGGATAATTATGAATCTGAATTCTTCTTTATCCTTCTGAACTGGTTTGTTACGGGTTGGGACCCTGTACCCAGTAAGACAGATCTGTTTATGGGTTATTGGGCTTTGAAGAAAGACCCAGTCCCCATTTCAGACCCGTATGTAGGTGAAATTACCGTTTTACCCCTGACTTTAAGATTTGTGTCCGATTTGAACGATCTCGATTTAATCCTATTTTTAGCCATATCAGAAATAATCAATAATCATCATCCAATTATTTCACGATATATTCATCCACCACATCGCCACCTTAAATAAAATTATGTTTATGCAAAAATCTAAAAATTCTTACAAGTGGTGTAACATTGTTTGAATTTCGTCATACCTAGAGTAGACAGGTATAAGAGTTATATATTCATCCTCCATCCTAGCATCTTCATTGGACAAATAATTAGAAAATAGTTATGGTTTGGATGCTACAAAATTAACACATAATAAAGATAATTAATTATTAATTAATAAATGCATCCAAACAAAATATTTAAGGGGGCATTTGGTACAAGAATATTTTTTTTGGCTCCCAGGAATCATAAATCCTGGTATTTATGTTTCCTAGGATTTATGATTCCTAGGAATCATAAAACATGTTTGGCATATCTTAAACATCTTTGGGAATGTTAATTGGAAACTTAATTTTCTATGTTTGGTTGAGCTACATATTTCCTGAAAATATTAATCTTATTATCCAAAATACCTCTCTCAATAAACAATCTCGAATACGATATGCGGTAATCGATGTACGATGCACACACCCGAAAAACACGTGCAGTTGACGTGCAACAGATCCAACAACAACAAACAGCAAGAGTCCCAACAGCGACACAGGGTCGACGTGGGCACTGGGCGAGGACTGGTTGTCGACTGCAGTTGGAGGGCAGTGGCTCGATGGTGCACAATCGAGGGTTGGTGCGACTGGGGGTGCTCGAGAGGAAGATGAAGGGGCAATGGCGAGGTGACAGGGATGCGGACGGGACGGGGTGATGGAGAGGCTGGAGGCTGAAGACGAAGGAGAGGGTGATCGGGTGCAGGCGACAGGGGTGGCTACGGTCATTTGGATGAGCCGCGGAGGGATGGGCAGATCGAGGGGTGTTGGGTTTGGGCGCAGATCGAGGAGGGAGAAAATGTCTGCACAGTAGGGATGGGCATACTTGTCTTTTCAAGGAACTAACATTTTTCCAAGTACTTGGAAATCTAAGAATCCACACCCCCCCCCCCCCCCCCCAAAATTTTTTTTCTAGGAATCTTAGGCTGCGTTTGGATAGTTGTTCTGAAAACAGTTTTCTGAAAATATTTTGTGAAAACTGTTTTGTGAAAACTGTTTTCTGAAAATGAGAGTGTAAAAGCTGTCTGGATAGTTTTCTGAAAACTGTTTTCTGAAAATGAGATTGTAAAACCTGTTTGGTTTTAAAAAAAATCTGAACGCTGTTTTCTTAAAACTAGACTGTAAAATGCTGTTTGATAATAATTTATTTTGAAAAACTATTTTTTTTTAAAGAAATGTATAAAATACGGTTCGATAAACCAAATAATCTGAAATTTTATTTAAAAATAGTTATTGGATAATGTGGTTAGAAAAGGTATTTGGGTTTAAAATTAATACAACAATTTTTTTTTCCAGTTTTCCTGACAAGGAGCTTATCAACGGTGTATATTTAATGAATTTGCATTAGTTTTCTTATAAAAAAAATTTTCTTTGCAGTTACAGAGCAAAGTTCTACAAATATACGAACAAGCAACGTGCGACTATGCAAAGTTTTCTTCGCTTTAAATTTGATTTTTTGTTTCTTCCCCGTATCTTCCCATCATTGGCAAGCTTTCGACTATGTAAAGTTTTATCTGAATTGTGTAAGAGTTGGCTAATACAGCAATTGGACACAATATGCAAATTTCCAATGAATGTACAAAATATCCATTACAAATTTGTGTTTGGTTACATTTATTTCACAAACTGAGATAGCCCAACCATCAATTTCGCATCACAAGCATGAGAACCCTTCAAAATTTATAACATAGTAACAACAATTATCACTTTCTAATGTGAAAATTACACCTCAACCTCTTACAAAGCAAAAAAAAACCATTACAATCCATCAGTGTCCATCATATGCCATTAGTAGCATCAGAACTCATCATAGGAATTGTAATTGTACACCATATCAATATTTTACAAATTGAAACTGGTAGAAACATTACAAAGAAGCCCGAAGCAGCCATTACAAAAGTCCATCAGCAGCCATCACAGCCTTCACAAGTATCAGAAGCCAAAAAGAGGCCATCTTGAATCCATCAGTAGGTGATAATCTCCTACCATAAGCAGCATCAAAATTCATCACAGGAATGGGTTTGTGTACAATATGGAAATTAAACCAACTTAAACTCAAAACCTTGCTCAAAGCCAACAGAAGTCATCACATGAATTTAGAAGCCATCAGTTACCATCAGCAGCATCAAAGCCCTTCACAGTTTGGACATTGTGTACAGTATGACTGAAGATGAAGAAACCTCACACCCTTATAAAGCAGGAAGGGTTGAACATACTCATCACAGAAACCATCAATACCCATGAGCAGCATCGAAACACATCACAGGAAGGTACATTGTGTACAATATGGGTCTAAGTTAAGAAAATGAAACTCAAACCTTATTAATAACCCATTATAAAGCCAAAAAAAAGCCATCATCTATCCAGCAGTAGGTGATAATCTCCTACCATAAGCAGCATCAAAACTCATCACAGGAATGGGTTTGTGTACAATATGGAAATTAAACCAACTTAAACTTAAAACCTTGTTCAAAGCCAACAGAAGTCATCACATGAATTCAGAAGCCATTAGCAACTATCAGCAGCATCAAAACCCTTCACATGAAGGACATTGTGTACAGTATGGAAATATTCCAAACTGAAACTCAGTCCTTACTGTCTTTTGAAGCAAACATAACCCATATTTTCAATAAGTACCCATCCCATGCCATGAGCCACATCAATAATTACTCCAAAGAGTATTAAAGGATCAGAATATATCATCAACACTTCCAGATTTTGAAATACTAGTAAACAAACACAAAATTCATCATATCCATTGATTGCCTTATCTGTCAAATTTCATCATATCCTGATGGCTTTTGAATGCTTGTGATGACTTCTTCTGGCTTTGAGGTAGGTTTGAGATTAACTTGATTTAATTTCCATATTGTACAAAATACCCATTACTGTGATGAGTTTTGATGCTGCTTATGGTAGGAGATGGTGCTCATGGTTTAATTTCCAGATTGTACACAAACCATTTTCTTCCTGTTATGGATTTTGATGGTGCTCCTGGTTCATGAGAACCCAACACAAGTTTGAGAAGTGTTCTCAGTAATCACAAATATTATAAGTCACAACAAGGTTATTTTGAAAGTGAATTTCATACCATAATCCCTTATACAGGTAGAAGATGTCATAATAGTCCAATTTCAGCCAACAGAAACCATGAGCAGCATCCAAACCCAGGACATATATAAGATATGATGAACAACATCAACATTACTCCAAATAGTATATAGGATCAGAATAAAGCATCATCATATCCATATATTACTCCGAAGGATAGTAATCAATCACAAAAGTCTCACAAAACAATGTTATATAGGATCAGAATATATCTTCATCATATCCCTAATTAGTCGTAGGCTCAAAACACATAATCACAGAACAATTATTCTAACAAATCATCCTGATTAGTGTAGAGCTGCATTTTAAAAAAATGTCATGCCAGCTACTACTAATGTCTTGTGCCCACCCCATTCGTCACCCATAGTTGAATACATCATTCATTGAGTTAGTATAATGGGAATATATGATCATAAAAGTGTTTGTTTACGTTAAAATTAAAAAAATCCGGATCAGAATATACCAAATGCCATCATTTCCAGATTGATCAGTGGCACATGATGGTAGGTGGGGGTGGACACAGAACCCTTTCATTGATAGTATATTTCATCATTGCCTAAAACGACATAGATGTTAAAATTTATTTTGAATAAAATTTAATGGAAGATACTTTAATTTAGGAGATATCCCACAACCTGCACGCATAAAAATATTTCATCATAGCCAAAATGCTTAAATCAAATTAAGATGCGATTATCAAATAGATAGGCTTCAAATGAAAGAAAAGCATTTACAACCATATATTACAACAGCACAAAGCAGCCATAAACAAGTACATGGTAGGCCTTAATATTATATTAATGTCTAGCATTCCACATTGCCATAGCTATTTGATCTCTTTTAGTATTCATGCGATTTAATTGAGAAGATGACATATCCAAAGGTTGTGATGTGGAAGCATTATCTTGATTGTGTAGGTGATTATTTTGTTCATTTTCTAAATCTGAAAAGAATGCATCATCCACTGAATACCTACGTATAAAATTATGAACTGCACAACATGCTGGTACCATCATAACTTGTCTTGTGTAGAGATAATTGGTCATAGACTTGAATATGGCAAACCTTTTTTTGAATACACCAAAGGTTCGTTCTATAACATTTCGTAGCCTAGCATGCTGTTTGTTGAAAAGTTGCTTATATTGGGTGGGTGCATGGTTAGGTCCTTGGAAATCTTGCAAGTGATATGGCTCCCCGCGGTAGGGAGCTAAAAACCCTGGCATGTTTGTGTAACCACAATCTACTAAATAGTACTTATCATCGGGAGGGATTGGCAACAATCCTTTTGTTAATGCACTATGTATTACCCGGGAGTCATTAGCGCTTCCTTCCCAGCCCGCATAAACAAAAGTGAACATCATGTCAAAATCACAAACGGCCAGCACATTTTGACATATATCGCCTTTTCAACCACGACAAGTGTTTTGTCGGCTAGCGGGTATGCTAGCAGGTATTAAGTTACCATCGGCAGCACCAATAGCTCCCTACATTATTGAGGAAGAAACATACTACTTTATTGAACACATTTGAAATATTAGAATAAATGGTTTTAAACATGAAGGTCACAAAATACCTTAAACCATGGATAGAAGTCTGGGGAACCACTGATCTTTTCATGTACATGTGCCGTGTCTGGGGGAGTAATAAGAACTGTTGATGCTCTTACCAAACCTTTCAACACATCAGTAAAATGTCTTTGGATTGTTTCCAATGAATGATCAAACCGATCACAGGAAACCCTCATTCTTTGACTGTGACAGACAATGTACAAAAAAATGGCAACACTTTCATGATAAGATAGGTGCCTTTTTTGTATTTCCTCGGGCGTTTCCTGAAGGTAGTTGCCATTTATTATAAATTAACACAAAGCCAAAAAACAGTCCTTATTCATGCGAAACACGCAAAAGAATTTATCCGGTGGACCGTCTAAGACTTCTTGTAGGTATTCACGGCTTGATAGTTTAGACGTGGAATGGGGATTTTTATTATACATGTGTTCGATCTCTTGAAGAAACAACAAGTCCTCAAGATCGGAACTATCAGAACTTGACGACATGTTACTTGAAGTGTCCATCAGTATGGTAGCAAGTGCAACAGTACTGAACACTGGAAAAAATAGAATACATTTGTATAAAGAATACTTCTAATTTTAAATACTCTATGAACATAATGGAGGTCATATAAATAATAACACCAACAGTTTATGTTGTCTTGCAAAGTTAAATATAAGCATTCACACACAGCAAGCATTAGTGAAGACGAGTGCATCTAAAATTAAACCGTTACCTTAGCAAATCAAACTCATTGTGACAGTACATATTCACCCAACTACTAATACAGAAATATTTCAATAAACTGCTACATTTAAATAATACATAATAATTTTTGATCGAACTTAATAAATTAGAATTATTTTTTCGTAAGAGTGCGTAACCACCTTACTCTCCACTCAGGTTTCATGAGAATGAAGCTTCTACGCCAATCTTGGCTATGAACTATGTTGTCCATTGCCAAAGCGAGCATATCATCATCAATCCCATCCAAACCATTCAGTATTAACATGGCATTGTCAATGGACCACTCATCGTCTGCGACGAAGTGATCATTTAGATCGCTGTACTTCTTCTTATAATATTCTGCTTTTGCAATAGACTTTTTGGTATTGGCATCAACACAAACATCCATTCTTGAGCTTTTTGTTGCTCGACCGCTAGACCCACCAGAGCGTCTCTTGTGAGACCCCAAATGTATTGGTTCATAATCATCATCATCAACCAAATTTACATGTGGTGCATTGGGGGGAGTGGGGTGGGTGAACTCAAGGTTGACCCTTCGTTCCTCATCGGAGTCATACACCCTTTCAGATGAAGCCCTAGAAAGTAAACCCTGGGCAGTAGACTCAGCAAAAATTTTGGTCAACACATCATAATTGGTCAAACCCTTCGTTTTGAATTCTGTAGCTTTAGGGTGTGCCTATTCATAAATTATTGTGTTGTTAGTTTACAAGTACTAAAGTCAATAATAAGTATATTACGATGATAATCCCACACTGCATAAAAAAAGTAAATTATATGTGAACCTTGACATATGCCTTCCAAACAACGGGATCGCAAGTCACTGTCTGGTTCTCTTCATCCCAACCCATACCACTTTGATTCTTCAAATCGTGAAACTCTTTCCACTGCATCTTAAGTCGGGAATATTTTTCTTTTATTTGTTTATGCGTGTATGTACGGTTACAAATTTGGTTCAAAGAAGCCAGGAATTGAGACCATTGTCTTGCGTCAAATTTCGAACTTTTCAAGCTATTTCGATCGACCTCCGCCTCCATCATTTCAACAAATATACGTACATTACATGGTGGGCCAAATGAAAAGATCACTCTCCATCTAAATCTCCTTTCCCTTAACGATCAATATAAAATAACATTCATCATTTCCAATTTCAATTCAGTAAAAAAATATCCCTCAATTCAGTATAGGCCCAGTATTAAAAGAAAGAAATTTTTTTTTTTCAGATCTGGAATAAACAAATCGACATCGAACTTGAGAATCAGTACTCATCATCTCCAAATCACAGCAAACCAAAAAAAAAATTTGGTCCCTCAAATCGGTACTCCGTCCAAAAAATTAACACCAAAAAAGGAATTTTTTGTGAAGCAAATGTGGAAATAACGACCCAAAACCATAACACAAGCAAAAAAATTGAATCGATTTTAAACATACCCTGGTTTGTTGGTTTCAAACCTCAAGAAGTTGTCTCCGACAGATTCCCTCGGCCGACGTCTGATTCTACAACTACGTTCTCGAAGACACCTTCTTGTAAAAGCAGATCTGGTCTCACAGACCATGATCGAGCATCGTGCGGGGTGAGAAGGGGTGAGAAGAGCGACACGCTATCGACTCTTGATTAGAGTGAAGATGGAGTAAATGATTCGCAAGATGGGAGTAAATGGGAGTAAAAAGGGCGTTAGGGTTTTCAGATCTGAAGTCGGCGTCAAAGAAGAGAGAGGAAAGAGTGATAAGGAAAAGAGTCCGTTTGGAGAGAAAACAACCCAGATGTTGTTTTCTGAAAATAAGGCCCAAAAGAAAAGATAACCAAACAGGTTTTCTGAAAATTATTTTCACAAAATGGGCCCAGAAAGCGTATCCAAACGCACCCTTAGTTTTCTGGGATTCTGAATTTAAAAATTAACATAACAAACATGAGAAACTAGATTCCCAAGTTAAGTTTCTCAGGAAACAAAAAATAATCCCCTATCAAACGCCCCCTAAGAGTATTGTAATTACCTCCATCATCTTCTATTAGCCAATCTTGAGTTAATATCAATGCTTCAATTGTTTCCTTCTTCATTCGGCTTCAATGACAATGGATCAAGCGACCACTAGGGCTAAAGGTAGATTCTGAATCCATTGTGAAAATTGGGACATCAAAAACATCTCGTGCAATTCTTGTAAGTGAATGATATTTTCCGGTATTCCCTCTCTACCAAGCTAATATATCAAATTTCCCTGTTGTATACTCAATCCACCTAAGAACACCCTCCTCCATATAAATGTCTAAATCCGTCTTGGAAGACATGTTTTCACAAGTCTTAATATTTTAATTAAATCTAGTCTTTCTCTTCTCACCAACACATTCCACCATTTGGAAGAATTACTTGAGTCAACTTCTTTTGGTATACTTTGACTTTTCTCACGAGACTTTTGTGAATATTCACCATAAGTTTCTCGATTAATTTTACAATATTATATACCCGCCTTGCACCATCATACCCATATATCTCATCATAGTACAACTTAATGACTACTAACTTAAATTTTGGGTCAAGGAAAGTCACAACTGTAAAAAGTTTGTTAGTCTTCAACCAATACTTCATGAACTTCTCCATCGCAATTGTCATTCTCACAGTTATACTATCTGAACTTCTGTCCCATTCATTTAGAAGTAATAGAACTTCACAAAATTTCTTAAAAAGAAGATTAACAGTACAATAATCAGAATCAAAATAAGTTTAGTTAGATCACTAAAATGCTTTAAGCAATTACTCAAGGTATCAATATGATTCTATTTATCTTCTGATGGGCAAGAGTTATATTTATTGTCTTTGAGACAGAATTTACTAAATACTTTTTTATATTTTAATGCAATACTCAATATATCATAAGTTGAATTCCATCTTATGCAAATATCAAGAAAAACATGTATTCTGTTCACACCAAGTAGTCTAGCACTTGTGATGACATTGTATCATATTTAATGCTTTTCTTCACATTCTGAATAGCTTATGAGATTTGCTTCAAATCATCTTGGACAAAAATAATGATAATATGTGCAACACATCTCACAAAGAAAAAAGAATCCTTGCAAGAAATTGTATCAAAAATATGATCCTTTGCCATATAGATAACAACATCATTAGCCGTGTCGTTATCAACAGTAACAATAAAAATCTTACTATCAATATTCCATTGAAGCATGTAAGACACAAAAGAATCACAAATAATAATCCCCGTACCCACTTTAACTTTAATGAAGCCGATAACCCTCCTTTGTAAAGTCCAAGCATCATCAATGAAATGAAATTTAAAACACAAATATGACTTTTGTTGTGAAGATGTGGTACATTTATCCATTGTGAAACTTATCCTACTTATGTGCGTAGAAAATGTGTCAAATAACTTTTCTTGTAATCAACAGAGACATTAATACACAACTCCATACTGAATTGTGAGAAGGAACAATGTATTCGGGACGAAGAGAGTGCAAATACTTCAAAAACCTTCTATGTGTCACTTTATTAAATGAATATTCATGAGCAATGATTGCTTGTGCAAGTTTATAACGACTCGTCTCATCATCAAATTTAAAATTTTCTAAATCACAAGTTTCATCAGTTTTCTTGGAGGATGCTCATATCAGCATTTGGTGTATATTTGCTCTCGGTTTCTTTGTACATGTTATATAGTTCTTTAGGTGTGTAGTTCCAAGTCTACTTTCCGCACTAGTTTTGAAATGACAATGCAAGCACTCGGCCTTTTTGAGTTTTACTTCCCCTCTTTTCCATCCACTATTTTTTTTACAACCTCTTCATATTTCACAAAATCATTCAATACTTCAGATCTATTTCTCGGTGGTTTTCGTGCTTGAATATTTGAATTACTTGACAATTAGATATTAATGGGTTTAGTGATAGATTGTTCACTCGGAGAAGAAGACATGATGAACTCTACTTTTCAGTTAAAAAAATTATAAAATATAATATCTAATTAACCACTTAAAACATATAAAAGACGACGTAGAATAGATTTAAAGTTAGAGAGGGAGATTTATACAGTTCCATCAACTCTTCGGTGGTTTTTGTAACGCCCCGGCCCCAAACTTAGACAATTTATTTATTTATTTAGTACAACTGCCCACCACAGGCTGCCTCTAAAAAGGTGGTTAACCGATTCGGTGACTCTTGATCATAGGCAATATTATTTAATTATTAATTAATCATGTAAATCCTCCGATGTGGGATTATTTAATTCCACATCTCGTTTCTCCTCTCACGTGTGCTGACGCACACACAACCGTCAGCACACCCAAGAGGGCCCCACATGCCAACTACGCATGGACACAGCAACTCCTCCCACGGGGGCCCCACTGCCTCCACGTGCTGTCAAAGCATAACCAACAGCCACAATTCCAAATATTCATTACAATTATGTCAATCAAGATTATTACCATTATGCCATTATATATATATATATATATATATATATATATATATATATATATATATATATATATATATATATATATATATTATACTGGTATTATACCTCCAGAAAATAAGGGGTGTTACATACACCCCCCTTTAGAAATCAGTGTCCTCGCTGACTCCAAGATATGCAACCTAGTGCAGGATCTCCTTTTTAGCCGATGTGGAGTGGAATACCCTGATTCAGCTAATTCTAGCGTACTGCCCCTGGCCACACTGCCAGCGTACTGACCTCAGCTCTCTCTTAGGCATACATCTTGCACACACTCGGTGTCGAAAGTCGGCTCTGATACCATCTGTAATGCCTCGGCTCCAAACTCAGACAATTTATTTATTTATTTAGTACAACTGCACACCACAGGTTGTCTCTCAAAAGGTGGTTAACCGATTTGGTGACTCTTGATCATATGCAATATTATTTAATTATTAATTAATCATGCAAATCCTCCGATGTTGGATTATTTAATTCCACATCCCGTTTCTTCTCTTACGTGTGCTGACACACACACAGCCGTCAGCACACCCAAGAGGGCCCCATACGCCAACTGTGCATGGACACAACAACTCCTCCCATGGGGGCCCCACTGCCTCCACGTGTTGTCAAAGCACAGCCAATAGCCACAATTCCAAATATTCATTATTATCATTATGTCATTCAAGATTATTACCATCATGCAATTATATATATATATACTATACTATATTATACTAGTATTATACCTCCAAGAAATATGGGGTGTTACAGTTTTTGGCGGCAAAGACAGCAAAGACAACAGCGGACACAGCAAAGACAGCAAAGATAGATGTTGGTGATGGAGGTCGGTGATGAACTGATGATGCTAAGTTTATGACAGTGGAGATGGTGACGGTGAGGTTGGCTGGGGGAGAATATCGGAGAGGGTCGATTTTCGGAGGTCCCGTCGGCAAGGAGTTGGTGGTCAGAGGTCTCGACGGCAAGGAGGTCAGAGGCTTAGCAAATGAGAATCGAGAGTTTGGTTTTGTGAATTTGGGATTTAGGGATTCAATATTTGTTTAGGATGGAGGTCGGTGATGATGATGAGTTGATGACAATGGTGGTGGTGATGGTGAGGTCGGCAGGGGGAGAAGGTCGGAGAGGGGGTCGGTTTTCGAAGGTCCCGACGGCAAGAAGGTCGGAGGTCGGAGGTTGAGCAGATAAGAAGCGGGAGTTGGGTTTTGTGAATTGTGATTTATTTAGGGGTTTGGTATAATATATGTATATAAATAAGTAATATATTATAAATTATGCGAATATTCGTATCCGCTCCGCTTTTTTTTTAAAGGATATCTGTATCTGTATCCGTATCTGGAGACTTTTGGATTTGGATATTTGAATTTGTATCTTTATTCGTTCGGATATCGATTTTTCATACCCATATTTGTAAGAATTTCGAATTCAGATACGAATCGAATCAGATATATTCTTATCTGAGAGCATTCTACTGTCTAGAGCATCAGGCTCTCACTTGTAAGATCGTTGGACTCTTTAATTTAGTAACATAACTGCCCAGTTAAGTATTTATATTACAAGAAACACAAGAATTACACATTGGGAGCAAATGAAGCATGCAATTAATGATTCCAAAAGAGAGAGAGAAAAGAGAAACAAGCTATCCTCATCCAGGGCTACTACAAAAGTTACTAATTTCTTCTCTGTTCCTCCAACCTCATCCAATCAGTGACAAATAGACATAAATAAGACTAGAGATGGTATCAGGTCCTATCCGATCGGGTTCTTCACTATTTGGATTTGAACCCAATACTTTACGGGTTCAAAAATTGTGCCCGAATCTGGATCCGGATCCGGACCCGGACTTGCTAGAACCGGGTCTGCTTCGGATCCTAGTAAAAAAATATCCATTGGGTCCAGTAGTAGAAAAGAAACATTTGCACTAAGTGTTTTTGTACCTGATACCCTACGTTTCCAACAAATTTTGCACTTAAGTACATGGATAAATATTATAATTACATATCTATCTTCAACAATTACTATTTAAATGTATACTTCTATAATCCTATTATTCAAATTTCATATTTTTAGGGTATTTTTAACGGGTCCGGATAGGTTCTATTTTGAGCAGACCCGGACCCGAACACGTAGTGCATCGGGTCTTAATTTAGGACCCGAATCCAAATCCGGACCCAGATCCGTATAGATCGGGTCGTCCGGTCCAATGTTGGGTCTGGGTATTGTCTAGATATCGGGTAAATGTGACAGATCTAAATAAGACTTACTTCCTAAAGATTTCTCATATGAATCCAAGCAACATTTTATTGAAATATGAAAATAAAGTTAATTAAATTCTTGGAATTAAGAGTAATACTAATGTGATCACAAGTAAATTGTTCCAAAACTTAGTACTAATGTAATCTCTACTATTATAATGGGAGAAGGCCTTAGTGGTATTTGTCACCATTTGTCATTTTGAAGGCCTTTTTTTTTTTTTTTTTGTCCTTTTCATTCTCCCTCCCCATTTTTCCACGTGCAGCGCACGTGTATACTACTAGATTTTTTTGGGGGGTCCTTTTCATTCCCCCTCCCCATTTTTCGCACGTGCGAGAAAAAAAACGTGCAGCGCACGTGTTGGTACGTTTTTTTTTGGGGTCTTTTTCTTTCTTCCTCCACGTGCATCGCACGTGCATGATACTAGTACTAATTATCGCAGGAGGGGACAAAAGGAAGCCGTCATTAATATTACCAAAACTTAGTGAAGGACACTTTTTTTAAGAAAAGAAAATCTGAGTGAAATATTCTCATTCTTTCAAAATAATATTTTTACTTTTTTACGATTATACTTCAACTAGTAATTATTTTTTACAAAAAAGTTAAAGTAAAAATTCTGATTTACACGTGCGATGCATGTCTTAATAAACATGTCCGGTCCTGACCTGATGCAGAGATGCAACTACATCAGGCCCCCAAATCAACAAAAAGAAAGGTGGCCCCGTTTTCAGAAAAGAAAAAAAATTATATTAGCTCCAGGTCCTTAAAATTCATGAATTGTTTTATTTTTTTTCATGATTTTATATTAGCTTCAGACCCCTAAAAAAGTTTATATTAGCTTTAGGCCCCTAAAATCTATGATTTCTCATGTATACTTTTTTATTTAAATCCATGATTTTTTATGTATACTTCTTTATTTTTTTTCTAATACATGAATCATTTTTTTTTTTTTTGGTATATGTGGGGCCCCTTTTTGAGAGTTTGCTTCAGGCCCCTAAAATCCTAGGGCCGCCCCTGTTAATAAATAGGATTATATATTTTTAAAAGTAAATGTGAAGACTATAATGGGAGAGTTAGAGTTGCACGTGTGTTGCACGCAAGTAGGTAGATTTACAACTCCAACTCTTCCATTAAAATATTAGAGATTATATATTATATTATAGAAGATAGATAGATAGATAGATAGATAGATAGATAGATAGATAGATAATAATTTACACTTGTAATGCACATTTAATATACTAGTAATTTTCACATGCGATGCACGTCTTAATAAATATATTTTTATTAAAAGAAAAAACTTCAACGTAGTCTAGCCTTGAATCTAATACATCCTTTATATTAGATATGCACGGGCAATACACGGATTTGTTTGTCTACAAATGTTTATATTTGTCATTTTGTTTTTTTTGACGAGTAAAAGGTAGGGTTGCCCTACCTCACAGAAAATATATATATATATTAAAAGAAGTTTAAGCACTATTACAAAAAATCTGAATAGAGGTTTCAAAAGAACGAGTCAGCTTGTATGTATTTGTCAAAAAAAATATTTGTTTGTCTACAAATGTTTGTATTTGTCATTTTCCATCAACTACTAAGAACTCGTTTGACAAAAGATCCCTATCAGATATCCCAAAAAATAATACTTAAGAGTTACATCAGCAAAGTCTCAAACTATGTTCCCAAAAAAAACAAAAGAAAACCATCAACTGATAAGGAGAGCGCTGCACTGCAAGTTGCTAGGCCGAGCAACTCCCTTCGTCACTGTCCAACTGATCAGTCCTTATGAGTGCTTGCTTTAACAGAGTATCTTGCACTCCTGCCATTTCCATCTCTTGCATCAACTTCGCCTTCTTTTTCCCGCTGTCCATCCCATCTAGCCAAGAGCGAAAATAAAAAATTGCATTAGTAATAATGTCCTTTACTTGCACATCCTTAGAAGAAAAAGTGCGTTGATTTCTAGCAAGCCACAAACTCCAACAAATTGAGACAGTCAATAGATGCCAAGTGAATCTGTGGTTGTGATTTCCAAAGCACCAGGTCGTGAAGCACTCGTGTATGTGATGGGGCATGTTATGAATATTTAGCATAACGGTGAAATGTTTCCAAGTTGCAACAGCAACTGGGCATTCAAAGAAAATGTGAAAGGTCGATTCAACAGGACATGCACAAGCTGTGCATGTAGTGTCGCCCGACCATCCTTTGGAGAGAAGAAATTCTTTTGAGTTGAGCTTGTTCCAACTAAGCATCCAGATGAACACTTTGCATTTGAGCGGGGCAGACGAGGACCAAGTAGCAGTGTAGTAAGGGGATCGGAGGCCAGCCATGATGAAGAAATTATAGGCAGACTTGACAGTGAAAGTAGAGGATGCAGTCAGTCGCCAGGATGGTTGGTCCTCAGAAGTTGTGGGTTGGAAGTCTACAAGCAGCTCAAGCAGACGTAGCTTCTCCTCTCGCATTGATTCTGTGAGAACACAATTTAGCCTCGGCTGCCAGGTCCAAGAGCCATCATACCAAGACCCCTGAGAGAGAATGTTTGCTTCAGTATTCCATGATGCGGCAGCCAGATTTGGAAATAGGGAAGAAATGCTGGCTCCATTAATCCATTTGGACGACCAAAAATTAATGAGGTTACCCTTACCAAGGCTCCATTGGATGTTAACAAGGAATTGATCTTTCAGCGGATATATACCCTTCCAGAAGTAAGAGGCAGTAGAAGGACATACTAGTTGGTTCGAATTACTTCGTTGATACAGGCTTCTAAGGGTTTGGCTAGGCAGGGAATCTGAGGCAAGCAATTTCCACCACCACTTCATCAGGAGAGCTTCATTGAACACCCTTAGATCAAGAACCCCCAGGCCTCCTTGTTCTTTTGGTTGACAAATTTTTGCCCACTGCACACTTGCAATGCCTCTGATATCATTATTTGTGCCACACCAGAAGAATCTACTGCGTAGTTGATCAATTTTCCTGATTACCCAAAGGGGTAGCTTAAAGAAAGAAGCGTAGTAAACCGGCAGGGCACTAAGCACAGAGTTTATAAGAACCAGTCTGCCGCCTCTAGATAACATTTTCCCCTTCCATACTGAAAGCCTCCGCTGAATTTTAAGGAGCAACGGTTGCCAGTATTGTTTGCTGAGCTTACCCGAAGCAAGTGGCATACCAAGATATTTTAGGGGCAACCTCTCCTCTTTACATCCAAGAATAGTTGAGAAAGCTTTGAGTTTCATTTTTGACTTTCCAAAATACACTAAGGATGATTTGTCGAAGTTGATAGCTAGACCAGAGATGTTAGCAAATAGTTGCAGTGCTATTTTATGATTGATGACCTCTTCTCCATCTCCCTTGCAAAAAAGTATTGTGTCATCTGCAAACTGCAGAACTGACAAGTCTGCGATTGAGCCTCTGACCGGCAGCGGAGAGAAGACTTCATTTATGCGGCCATTTTGGAGCATCTGAGCTAGGACATCCACAACCAAGATGAAAAGCATTGGTGAGAGTGGATCCCCCTGTTTCAATCCTCGCTTCGAGTTAATTTGACGACCCCCTTCACCATTTATAAGGATGGAAGACTTTGCTGTCCGCATGATCATATGGATCCATCTGCACCAAGATTGGCCAAAACCTCTAGCAATTAAGAGTTGGTCTAGGAAATCCCAATTCACTGTGTCGAATGCCTTAGCAAAGTCAATTTTAAAAAGTAGGGTGTCGGAGTGTCTCCTGCTGCACAAATTGATTGCTTCATGGGCAACAACAAAACAATCTACCATGGATTTACCTTTTAAGAAAGCACTCTGGGAGGATGATACAAGAGAGTGTAGTATCGGAGCTAGTCTATTCGCCAGCAATTTGGTGAAGATTTTAAAGGAGCAGTTTAGCAAGCTGATTGGCCTGAACTAAGAAACAGAGTTTGCCCCCTCACACTTAGGGATGAGCATGATGTTACAGTAGTTCAGCCTGGATAAGTCGCCTTCACCTTTCTGAATCGCGAGGAGCATATTGAGGAGATCCTCTTTGATAGTGTCCCAGAAGTTGTGGTAGAAGCTCATTGAAAAACCATCAGGTCCAGGAGCTTTATCACTGCTCATACCAAATACCGCTGTCTTGATCTCTTCCATGGTGAAAGGTGCCTCCAAATGATCAAGGCTATGTACCCTATAGGGGTAGAGCGAGTTCCAGTCTATTTGGAAGTCAGAGATAGCAGTTGTGCCACAGATAGATTTGAAATGCTTTTCGAAAGCTCCTCTAATTTGGAGTGGGGCTGTTTCCAGTACGCCATCAATATTCAGACTGTGGATAAAATTCTTGCGCCTTCGCCCATTTGCAATGCAGTGGAAGAAACGTGTGTTTGCATCCCCCTCCTTAATCCATTGCACCCTCGATCTCTGTCTCCAATAGACTGCTTCTGTTTTGATAAGATTTTGGAGCTCAGCTTGCATTGTCTTCATGGGCTCAATAGCACTTGCTGACTGCTCAGCTTCAATTTCAAGCTTCAGAAGCTGTTCTTGCAATTTCTTCTTAGTTTGCGCAATATGTCCAAAGCTGTCGTTTCTCCATCTCCTAATCCTTCTCTTAAGAAGTGTAAGCTTAGTTGCAAATACATCAACCGGATTTCCTTCACAACTGAAAGTAGTCCACCATTCTTTAACAGCAGGGATGAACGTTGGATGGTGCAACCAAGCTTTTTCAAATTTGAAATAGTTCACCCTTTTTGCGATTACTTGGTCATCAAGGACAATGGGGCAGTGATCTGAGGAGATTCTTGGCAGCGAGTATTGGATACAGTTGGGAAATAGAACTTCCCACTCCACAGAGAATTTGTCATTTTGTTGAAATTAATTTGGACGTGTATTACACTTGTTTGTTTAGTTACAAAGTTAGGGTTTGTTTGGTTACAAACCCCAACTCTCCCATTAAAATAGTAGAGATTAGAGATTAGAGATAGGTGGAATTTTTTTATTTGCTTGTTTTTGTCGTAATTAATGAGAGAGTTGGAGTTCCACGTGCAATACACGGGTTTGTATGTTGACAAATGACAATCCCAACTCTCCCATTATAATATTAGAGAATTAAAAAAATTAAATTAAAAAACCTGACGTAGTGAGGACTTGAACCTGAGACCTCCTTCATATTAGTTATGTATGTGCAATACACGTCTTGGTAGATTTACAAATGACACTAAGGCCTTCTCCCATTATAATATTATAGAGATTAGAGATTATTATCTTCACAGAACATTTTATTTAATATATTGAAAAATCTTTTATAATTACTTTTTTGCAAATTATCAGAATTTTTCATAATGTTATACTTGGATCTATTGAAAATGACTTGGATCTGAGATTTTATACTATATCTTAAGCTAATAGGTTTACCCCCTATCTCATTTTTCCATTTTGAAATGAAGAAATGAGAGAAAAAGTAGTAAATCACACTTACCTTAACACATGCACACCACACTTTTTTATTTAACAAAATAAACTACAAAAACAAATTAAAAAAAAAAAAAAATCCCTTCCTCTCTCAACTCTTATGTTATTAGAGAATTTTTTCAAAATAGATTTGTTGCTGTCACTTTTTAGAAATTTATGTACAATATATTGCACGGGGTTATATTGAAAAATTATGTGCAATATATTGCACGTGGGTTATACTAGTTGATTAGTTATGAAATTGATCGAGGGACAAACACGAAAATAGCAATTTGTGGATGACTAATATATAATTTTAATATTTTATTGGGGGAACTGTGCGTAAATCCTCCTCCTCCTTTTTCCCGTCTGATTCTCTCTCCCTTCGCATTTGCATCAACCAACGCCGACCACGGCCGACATCCACCACATCCTCTCTCATTTCCAACATCCGAGATCCTTCAATTTCAGTGGGTTTGGATCCCTCCTGGTCCTGGAGTTACCCGACCCGTTTGCTATCCCCCCAATTCATTATTTCAAGAAGATGGATCCGGATTCAGTGAAATCTACCTTGTCGAATCTCGCTTTCGGAAATGTAATGGCCGCAGCTGCTCGTGACTATCAAAAGGTGAGGTTTTGTAACTAAATACTGTTTAAATATATTAAGGCTCCAATTGACATTGCTTATGGAGGGTGCTTTTGGATCTCAAAGCTCTTTTAGGCTTTTAGGTTCAACATAGGTGTCTCTTTTAAGCTCAAAGCAGGTGTCTCACAAACTAAATTAATAGCCTGTTTAATCAAAAAGTACTTTTTCTAGATCTACTATTTTTTGTATTTTTCTCAAATCACACAAGATGATGCATTTTTTCAAACAGTGCTTTTACTTACTAAAAGAAATTTGAAATTAAATATAATTCTTTCAAGCATTACTTTTGGTACCAGCACTTTTCAACGAAATCAATTTTTGTTTACAGAGCCTTAGAATCCCTTCGTTCCTGAACTCATACTGAGTGCACACTTAGCTTTTGTTCCACCGTGGTATTTAAACGCAATTTTTGAATGTGGTTCCCCCCAACCTCTTACTGAATGTGTCAAGAAATATTTAAAGTGCTTGTCCTATTTCAAGGGATGTGTGGGGGGGGAGTTTATCATCTAGAATTTTGGCCCTTAGCCTAGAGTGGCTAGTAGTCCACCCATGTTGGGGGGCTCCAAAAATGAGTTTGAACAAAGTATAGTTAAGTTGGGTGTGTTTATAAGGTCGCTTTTGGTAGTTAGCAAAGTACAAATATGGTAGTTGCTCTGATAATGATTGTAGATTATTAATGTTGGTCATTGTACAAGGTCAGTAGATAGTTTGCAAAATACAAATATACTACTTGATTCGGTAATGATTGTAGATTATCAAAATTGGGCATTGCGTGAAATGATCAAAACATCATGTATACTTTCAGTAGTATGCTACTCATCATACTGAAAGTATATATCACGCACAAGAAGACTTCTGTTATTTGATTGAGCTATGTTAATCTGGCTATTTTTAATTTGGGATATTTAATATATCATTTACATTTTGATTGAGCTATGTTAATCTGGCTATTTTTAATTTGGGATATTTAATATATCATTTACATTGGTTCAATTATTGGCCAATGTGGCGTATTTTTCAGCTTCGGAGGTTGGGAATGCTGATTTGATATTTTGTTGTCATGTCTAGTTTCTGAGCAAATACCGCTGATTGATGGCACGAAGCCCAATATCAACTGGTATATGGAGCATATCACTCTAAATGTAGAACAATTGTTTGCCATACTATTCTATTAGAACACTTCTGCTTGAAAACAATCTTAAGACCTTCCTCCTCTGCGGAGTTAGCAAAGTACAGGATACAAGCATTTTGTGAGTGTGTTTATTTAGTGTGTATAATTGTTTATCATACAAATTGAAAAACTTTTGTGATGGGTATTTTTTGCTTGATTTGTATGTTAAATCTCTAATGTTTACGTATGTTTTTTTTTTTTTAGTGTTTTTTTTTTTGATAAAATAGATAAGAGTCCTAAAGGACTCCAGCCAATAAACTAAAAATTGAAAGTCATCACTATATTTTGCTGGAGCATTAAACAAAACGGTGATTCTAAAATTGAATCACATGTTTACAGCAAATAGAAACATCGAAATAACAAGCATTTTTCTTTTATATATTAAATTTATGTGATTTCATGTAGACTATTTTATATTTGGGTTGTAATTGTACAGTTTGCATTATAGAAGTTATATTTGTTATTTATAGTCCATGAATGACTAATTTAAATAATATGTTGAATCTACACTTTCATCCGATATGATAACTTAATATTTAATATAACAAAATATTGCCACCCATTATGTTTCAAATGTCCAATATTTAGAACCTTAATTATTTAAATCATGAATGCAATTTACTACAATAAATTTATTCTTTTTGCCTCTTCCATGTAGAATCTTTCTAATTGTGTGGATGAGCTTAAATTGGATAACCAATAAATTGGCCTTTCTTACCTGCCGGCGTACTAAGACCTACCTAGGCATTTTATGCCCATAGCCTGAAGTTTGGTATCAGCTTTACATTTGCCAAAAGTAGAGCAGAAGGATTCTATGTTTAATCCGAGGATCGCTGTCTGAGAGTTATTGTGGTAGTGCTGAAGAAAAAGAGGACCACCATACAAACTAGTGTTAGTGTGTGAAGCAGGTTGTAATATTCTGCTAATCATTGTATGGAGCTTCATCAATAGTGAAATTAGCTCACAAATGAAGCTCGTGTGGTTGTTTAAAGATCGGAATAAATCTGAATTGAAGGGTTCTGCAATTATAGTAACAACAATAAATGACCACCCGTGCCTTCTCAGATTTGTTTGGATCTAAATATGGAGCCTGGATGTGGATGACTCCATATCTTTGAACCTCCAAAAATATCGAAGGAACTTTTCAGATCTATTTCTCCTCTTGGGCGTGTTCCTCCTTATTTTGATGTATCCTTGGAAGTTTTTCCTTTGCCGGCTTGGGTTCCTGCTGGTGGTATCACCATTATGGTGGTGTTTTCTTTTTAGGTTGATGCGAGAGTCATTGTTCTTTTGTTGTGAGGGCTAGTATTTAGCCTCTTGTTACTCTGTGCTATTTGTATACTGCTTAATTGTGGCGTGGCAGAAAACAACAAAGAATAGAAACTCTGATCAGTGTCAATTTGACAGTAAAAAGTATTCATGAGATATACCTATTGAGGTGGTAGTTGGAAAAGAGACTTGGAGTCCTTTTAATTCTATGATATTTGTCTCTTATAGTTTCTTTTCAAGATTTGATTTGACTTACCGAAACCAAAGTAAGTGTGGACTGAAGGAAGAACTAGAAAGGGTATCCCATTCTATACTCTTCACTTAAATACAGTTTCAGTCTGTTTGTATGACTTGCGCCAATGTTCTAATCTGTTTAATTTAATCATTCAAAGTTCCTGTGCTATATTTTGGTACTTAACAAGGAACCCATGTAGAAGAAAGATGGGGCTAATCAGCATTTGGGGTGTGGAGGGGAAAACAACATGAGCAAAAATTTCAATTCAAATACAAGACTTGCTGTTATTATTATTTATTTCCTCCATATTTTCCCTCTATTTTTTTTCAGCATATTTTGTCGTTCGTTCCAGCTGTGTGAATAGAGTTCATTGTTCTCATAAATGCCACTGACATTAATCACTTATATGTTAGTCTTTTCCTGATTTAGGAGGAAGCAGAATCATCAAACGTAAAACAGTAATTAGTAATTAGGTCACTGTTGTTTTGTCTACTATGAACATTTGACACTGCATTTACTTCTTTATTGTCCATCCCACCAATGCTGCAGGAATTGTTAGCTAATCAAAAGGCTCAGACATCCCAAGCAAACAATGAAGAGGTTGACCTTGACAAATTGTTGGATGTAAGTTATCATAAATCTTTATTTATTTGTGACGACTTCAATTATCTTTCATGAGAATCTCTCCTTTATCTTTACTTGTAATATACCTAAAATCAGCTATACTATAAATCAGGACCCTGAGCTGGAAAAACTACATGCTGACAGGATTGCTGCTCTCAAGGTATTATCTGCAAATTGGTAGCCTAAAAATTATTTATTCAATTTTGATTTCATAACAATGCATATTTGACAGAAAGAAGCTGAAAAGAGGGAGGTCTTAAAAAGGCAAGGGCATGGCGAGTATAGGGAGGTATCTGAGGGGGAGTTTCTCGGTGAAGTTACTGGGAGTGAAAGAGCAATTTGCCATTTTTTCCACCACGAATTCTATCGTTGCAAGTAATATGCTACCCAAAATTGATTAATAGAATCTTCCTATATTCCAAACATAACAGGTTTTCCTTTTATGATTCCTTGTAGGATAGTGGATAAGCATTTGAAGGTACTTGCGCCGATACATCTTAATACAAAGTTCATCAAATTGGATGCTGAAGTTAGTCTCTATTACCTATTCTCTCTGTATATTTTGTATATGTAGGATACTAATGATGATAGAAGCTGAATGCAGAATGCTCCCTTCTTTGTGACGAAGCTAGGAATTAAAACCCTTCCTTGTGTCATATTGTTCAGGTGAGGCTAATGCATCTCTCTTAAACTCATCGTTTAATCACATTAAGTCTTGTAATCTATCTTGATGAAAAATTCTTTTTTAGGAAGGGAATTGCATTTGATAGAATAGTTGGGTTTGAGGATCTAGGAGACAGAGATGATTTCACTACAAGAGCCATTGAAAATCTTCTAAAAAGAAAAGGTGCTTGTTGTTTTACTCTGATTCTCGGTTGGACTAACCTGCTACTCGGTTTAAAATCTAAACCACCACATATTAACATATACTGCAGGTATCATTGATGAGAGGAAGGGTAATGAGGATGATGAGGACGAGGTCAATGACAGAAATAGGAGTGTCAGGTCACCGGCTGTTCAGGATTCAGATTCGGATTGAATACCATACAGTACCTTATTTACGTCTTGAATTTGCAATATTTTTGTAAACTATACCTAGTCGTGTTTGTGACTGCTTCTCGTAAGCACACATAATTTTTTTTGGCTTTCTTTTTTCTTTCTGTCGTCTTTGTCTGAGTTTTGTTAATTGTACTAGTGGTAATAGTAATAGAGACGGTTCTTGTTGGATTGATTTGATTTTTAGTATGCTATTTGATTACAGATTAGTCTTGTTAGAATGATATACTGGGCTTTCTGTTTTGTCATTCTTGCAAACAACTTGCTGCATATAGTATAGTGACAATGGTGTTCATATTTTAGTGTGCCATTTGATTACAGATTAGTCTTTGTTAGAACGATATCCTGGGCTCTCTATTTTGTCATTCTTGCAAACAACTTGCTGCATATAGTTTAGTGACAATGGTGTTCATATTTTCAACATTTAAGAACTAGCTATTTTGCCCTTATGAATTTATTTACATTTGATGCTAATGGTTAGCGTAGGATTGGTGTCGTAAGAATGAGACCAATGATCAGTCGGAGGACTAGACTCAACAGGGACTGGATCCTAAACCGATTTTATAGGGAAACCATAGATCTTGAAAATATAGACTGAATTGGTCACTGGCAGTAATGAACCATCTATCTCTAATCTCTAATATCTAATATTATAATGGGACAAGGCCTTAGTGTCATTTGTCAATCTACTAACAAGTGCAATGCACGTACATAAATAACTAATATAAAGGAGGTTTCCGGTTCAAATTCTTTCTACGTCAGAGTTTTGAAAATTGTAAAATGTGCATCGCACTGTAAATTACTAGTACCTATAAATAAAGAGGGTTGCTTTAAGCCGTGTCCACCCAGCCGGACCTTTGTGCGTGCGATGTTTCATTGCAGTGCGGTTCCGTGCTGATGCGTAGAGCGTTAATCCCCCGTCCATATGTGTTACCAATTTGAGATATTGCCGCATGTTGCTCGTGTTTTTTGCTGCTCCAGATTTTGACGCACCTCTCGTTTACATGTGGCAGTGATCCGCTTCATCTTTCTCGCTTTATCCATCTTCCCCTCGTGCTTTCTACTATGGTTTTCTCGCTGCTGGATTGGTAGATCACTGGTTTCTTTAGTTCTGATTGGAGGTGAGGATCTTGCTCCTCTTCCTTTCTTTCTTTTTTTTTTTTTCTGGGCAGGGGCCGGGGTTGGGGTTATACATCAGACAACAGAAGAGTGACGGGGTCGGGGTTACACATCAGACAACAGAAGAGTGAAGAGAAGAAGATGAGGAAGTGTCTGTAAAAAGTTGTAAATACTGTGCGTTTCAATCCTTTTAGTTTGTGTTTCAGTCCAAGGGTTTATGAGAGGTTTATTGTAAATATGTTAAGTGAAGTGGTAACAGAACCGTTGGATGTAAAGGAATGAAGGTCTGGATTTAGTTAGGTGGGGCCCTCTCTTGTAACCGCCTAACTCACTCCTCGTCTCCACCTAGAACACATGACCCATCGTTTGGGCATCGATTGAGTTTGCCAAAGTCTTTTCTTTCTTGATTCTGTTAGAGCCCAGGGTTCCTCTCTAAACCCTAGCTCTGTTCTCTTCTTCCTCATATCCAATTCTCCATTTCCAAGCATTGTAATAGCGAAGAAAGTTTCAAAGGCAGCATTAACTGTAGTGGTGCAATCTACAACGCACCAAATGGTATCGAGCCGATCGATCCTTCGGATCGTGAGGTGGGTGGTGAACGTCGAGATCAAGAAGTAGGGCTACTGGAAACTGGTGGAGTTTTGGGTGGAGTACCGGAATTGGAGCTGAAACAGTGGCAGCAGTTCATGGAGAATGACGGGTATCGAGGGTCATGTTCAAGAAGCCACCACTCAATTGCCGGCTGTTCTTGACCAATTACAGTATCTACTTCACCAGGTTTTGTTTTTTTTTTGCGGCGGGGGGGGGGGGGGGGGGGGGGGGGGGGTTGTAGTTGCAGGCGGAATAAGACTCGAAAGGAGAACTTGGATCCGAATGAACCAATTCCACTATTTACAATGGGAGGTAAGCACGACTTTGATCAATTTTCTTTAGAAGGTAATTTTGGGTCCAGTAAAAGAGGAATAAGTTGTGGTATAACTGGTAGGAAATTTGAGCAAAATGGGGGAGAACTTTTTTCTCCCTAAACCCCCTAAATTGGATGTTAGCCCATTTTCGGGTACCGGTGATGTCTTTAATTGCCTATGTCAAGTTGAGCATTATTTTGATATGTATCATATTTTCGGAGATGAAAATGTGAGGGTTGCGTATTTCTTCCTTAAAGAATAAGCTGTGCAATGGAGTAGATGGTTTCTTAAAGTCAGTGAAGGAGTAGTGACATGGAAGCAGTTCAAGGAGGGCATCTGTAATCGATTTGATGCAGGGGTCTATGAAAATGCAGCAAAATCCCTTTGCAGGTTGGAACAAACCGCTTCGGTTTTAGAATATCAATTTTTTTTTTGACAAATTACAGTGTCTAGTGGATGAGGTGAGTGAATCATATTTGATTCAACAGTTTGTAAGTGGTCTTAAAGAAGAGATTCAGCATTATATTTTTTTAGCTGAGCCCCAGTCTTTGAGTGAGGTGTTTAGGGTTGATGTTCGGTTTGAGAAGAAGTTTAACTCCCTTAAGCAGTTGCATAGGAACACATATAGGCCACCTTATGGGAACACTTTTGTTTCTCAAGGTAGCACTCCTTCCCCTGTTCATCCCATTACTTCATTTCAACCTCAAAAATCACAAGCTATATCCACTCCAATTTAGAGAAATTGAACCCAAATGAAATTTCGGAAAGAAGAAAAAAGGTCTGTGCTTCGGGTGTGATGAAAGATTCATACCAGGGCATATTTGTAAAACTAAGACCTATATGTACATTGAGAGTGAATGAGGGTGAATGGGATTTGTTTTCGATCCAAGATAAGGAGGAACTCAGTTAGTTATTGGATGTTGATGATGTTGCAGAGCTACCAAAGATGTTGAGGGGAGTCAATTAGCTGCTGCTGCTTTGAATACATGAAGTGAATACTGAGTGTTTATTTCTCAGAGGTGTTCTCATAGGTCATGATGTACACATTTTGCTAGATAGTGGGGCAACCCATAACTACATTGATCCCTTCATTCTAGAGAAGACTGAGTTACAACTTTCAATCAAGCAAACTTTCAATGTTAGGGTAGCTGGTGGCAGAGAAGTGGAGGGTAGTGAATTGTGTTCTGGTGTCAAAATTCTTCAAGGCTATAAGTTTGTGGATGATTTCTTGGTGTTTCCTATCAGGGATCATGATATTGTGCGTGGGGAAAAATGGATCAAACAAGTTAAAGAGATAACTGTGAATTTAATAGAGAAGCAATTGAAATTCTTTCACAAAGGTGTCAGATGGATTTTACAGGGGCTACGACCTACTCCTACTCAGGTATTAACTGACAATGAAGCTAATAAGATTGTTTTTCAAACACATAGGGGCTTTGTTCTATATCTGATTGCATCTGCAGTGAGTCAAAGCTCCAAATCACCAGTTCCACCTGATATGACCTCATTACTTGATGAGTATATTGATTTATTTGAAGAACCTAAGGGATTACCTCTGAATAGATCATGTGATCACCAGATACCCTTAGTGGAAGGGTCTAAACCTATTTGCATACGACCATACAAACATTCTTTTGAGCAAAAGAACACAATTGAGGAAATTATCTCCGATATGTTAACTCAAGGAGTAATTAGACCAAGCACAAGTTGTGAGACCCCGTATTTCTAGAGAGTATATATACTAGTATAGTATATATATATATATATATATATATATATATATATATATATATATATATATATATATATATATATATATATATATATAGTATATAAGGAAAGTATTAGAAAGAAAGAAAAGAGTGGATGGATTGGAAGTGGTGACGTGGAAGGAATGGAAAGAAGGAAAAGTGTGTGTGGTGCGGTTGACTAGTTGACCATATATGGAATGAATGAAGGAAGAGAATTAAAGGAATAAAAGAATGGATAAGTGTGTGTGGTGTGGTGTTTTTGACCGGTTGACCCTTGGGGATTTAATCCCATATCGGATGGAATAGGAGGAAATAAGAGGAATATATTAGGATTTCCAAGTGATAAAGGTACCTAACGGGTATACCCACCTTTTGATGGTGCCTGTGGTGGGCGTGGCTAGAATTTAGTTAATTGTGTGCGTACGAGTTGAGTGCGGGCCGTTACACAAGTTCATACTCTTCTCCGGTGGTTTTAGTGGAAAAACATGATGGTTCTTGGCGTATGTGTGTGGATTACGGGGCTTTAAACCAACAAACAATCAAAGATAAATACCCTATTCCTATTATTGATGATTTGTTAGATGAACTTCATGGGTCAAAATTCTTCACCAAGCTGGATTTGTGCTCGAAATATCATCAGATAAGAATGAAAAAAGCTGATGTTGAGAAGACTGCATTTCAGACGGATAGTGGGTAGTATGAGTTCTTGGTGATGCCATTTGGATTGAGTAATGCTCCGTCAACATTCCAATCTCTTATGAATGATATATTTAGACCATATCTGAGGAGATTTGTGCTAGTTTTCTTCGATGTCATTCTTTTCTTGAGTGATTCTTGGTACCATCATATGGAGCACCTCCGGATTGTTTTACAAGTTCTTCAATAAAATCAGTTGTTTGTGAAGAGGTCTAAGTGTAATTTTGGCAAAAAATAAGTCGAATACTTTGGCCATGTTGTGTCAAAAAATGGGATTGCTGTAGATGCAGGGAAAGTGGCTGCAGTAAAGGGAGTGGCCAATTCCAAAAAATGTGAAAGCTTTGCGGGGTGTAGGGGGCTTACGGGTTATTATAGGAAGTTTATAAGGAATTATGGATCTATTGCTACCCCTTTTAACAAAACTTACGAAGAAGGAAGGATTTATTTTGTTTGAGAGAGCACAGAAAGCATTTGAGTTGTTAAAGGAAGCACTCATTTCAGCGCCAGTTTGACAGCTTCATGACTATACAAACACATTTGTTGTTAAATGTGATGCACGTAAGGAAGGAGTAAGGGTTGTTTGTTACAAAATAAGCACCCTATTGCATATATAAGTCAAGGGCTTAAAAGGAAAGCACTACATTGGTCTACATTCGAGAAAGAAATGCGTGCTATACTGCTTGCAGTAAAGAAGTGGAAGCAATACCTTTTTGGGAGAAAGTTTATTATTCGAGCTGATCATCAAACACTAAAATATCTCTTAGATCAGTGATTGTCAACTGCAGGCGCAACATGCTTGGTTAGTTAAGTTGTATGCGTTTAATTTTGAAGTAGAGTACAAGAAGGGTATCATCAATATTCTAGCGGATAGATTATCAAGGAGGAATACTGATTGTTACTTGTTGCAATTGTCTACATTACTATCTGACTGGTGGGATATTGTACAGATGAATACTACTGACCATTATTTCACAAAATTTGCTGTTACGGCTTGCAAATACACCCAAAGTTTGTGCATGTGAAGGGAGTTTGGTACAAATCTTCCAGAGTTGTGATTAGTCCAACTTCGTCTTTGAGGCAGATGTTTGACCTTTGTGCATCATGATACACCAATTAGGGTCACTCTGAGTATGATAAGACCCTGCACAGATTAAGACGATCATTTTGGTGGAAGGGCATAAAGAAGGATGTGCAAAGGTATGTACAGGAATGCACCACTTGTCAAACAAATAAATATATATGCAGTGGTCCATCAGGATTATTACAACCACTACCGTATCCCTGATAAGGTTTGGGAACATGTCAGCATGGATTTCATTGAGGGACTTCCACTTAGTTCAAAGTTCTCACTGATTTAGTAGTGGTTGATCTGTTGAGCTAGTATGCCCATTTTTTCCCTATACAACACCCATATTCAGTTGCTGACATTATGCAAGTTTTGTTTGATAGAGTTTTTAAGCTCTACAGGATGCCAATGTCCATTGTGTGTGATCGAGGTGTTGTATACACGAGTGCTATGATGAGAGAATCTCTAAAATTGCAGGGTATCACCCGCGATCCTGATGGCCAAATTGATGGCAGTAAACAGGGTGTTTAGAGACTTAATTGCGGTGCTTTTGTAACCATAAGCCTAAGGAGTGGAGTAAGTGGCTATCATGGACAGAATATTGGTATAATACATTATGTCATAGTGGAACAAAGTCGACACCTTATCAGACTCTATTTGGGAGAGAGCCACCTACATAATTGTCTTATATTCCACACACTTCAAAGAATCCAATGGTGGAGGAGTCATTACTGGCTAGAGATGTGCATTTGCAGCTTTTAAAGATCAATTGCTTCGAGCTCAAGATAGGATGAAAAAGCAAGCAGACACACATAGGGTGGATAAGGAGTTCATGGTTGGGGATTTTGTCTATTTGAAACTGTAGCCCATATCGCCAGGTCTCGGTTGCCACACGGGCTGTGCAGATGCTTGCACCTTTATTCTGTGGGCCATATAAGGTGATTGAAAGGATCATAGTTGCAGCCTACAAGCTGGCGTTGCCCGACACTACAAAGATCCATCTAGTTTTCCACATTTCGCAACTACGAAAGCATATAGGTCCTATGGTTGAAGTGCAGTGATTAATTCCTTCTTCTATCTCTACAGCACTACTAGAACGTGGATCAATATTAGACTGGTGAGCTGTAATCAAGGGTAGAAGGATAATTTGGGAGGTTTTGATTAAGTGGAAGTCTCAAGTTGCCACATGGGAGCCATCTTGGGAATTAATCAAACGGTTTCCTCTATTCAACCTTGAGGTAAGGTCTCAAAAAATGGGAGAAGAAATTGTTACACATCAGGCAAAAGAAAAGTGGAGAGAAGAAGATGAAGATCAGAGCTAAAGTGTTTGTTTATAAGGTGTAAATGTTTTGCGTTTCAGTCCTTTTCATTTGCATTTCAGTCAAGGGTTTATGAGGGGTTTATTATAAATATGTTAAGTGAAGGGGTAACAGAATCGTTGGATGTAAAGAAGTGAAGGTCTGGATTTAGTTACGTGGGGCCCTCTCTTGTAACCGCCCAACTAACTCCTCGTCTCCACCTAGAACACATGCGATGCACATAGGAAAACTCTATAAATAAAGTAGGTCGACCCATCGTTTGGGCATCGATTGAGTTCGTCAAATTCTTATCTTCTTTCTTGATTCTGTTAGAGCCCAGGGTCTCTCTCTAAACCCTAGATCTGTTCTCTTCTTCCTCATATCCAATTCTCTATTTCCAAGCACTATAATGGTGAAGAAAGCTTCAAAGGCAGCAATAATTGCAGTGGTGCGATCTGCAACGCACCAGTCTGTATATAATTTTATTTTTATTTTTTGCTTTTGATGTGTAATTTGTGTTTGTTTGGATTGTTACCTTTCGTTTTCGTAGGGTTTTCTTTACATGTTTTAGCATTTAGGATTTCACCTTGCTTCAATCTGTAGTTGTAGCTGTTCTCTGTGATATTGTTGTTGTTAGTTTGATCATTTTTGGTATGTTTTCCCTTTAGATCTCACTTATTTGCGTTGCATGTGATGCTTTTGGTATTTTGGGGGGGGTTTAAGGTTGTTGCATGTTGCATTTTGTGGTGTTGGTTTATAGTTGCGATTATACCTTGTGATGAGGACATCAATTCGACATAATTCGGACGTTTCTATAAGCGCAGACATCGTCTAGGATTGTTGTTCCATTAGCATAGTATTTTATTTCAGTACTCATATTTGTTTTTGGCAATTATAGCCATATGTAGTAGTTTTACAATTTGCACCCTTTATTTTATGCATTAGAATATTTTGGAGATCTGTATTAAGATTTGTTTTGAGCATATATACAGGCCTTGAAAATAATGAGAAAGTATGTTATTCTTCACTAAAAATTTTTTATTGCGATTGAGTTATTGCTCTTCATTCATCTTTTTGTGTGAGACACTGAGATACAATTTTAGGATTTGTGATAAACTCTAAAACTACACCAAAATCTAATACAATTCCCGAACCCTAATCCAAACCCACTGCCGCCACCCCACTGATTCCAAACCCAACACCCAAGCTCTCTCTCTCTCTCTCTCTCTCTCTCTCTTCCCCTTTACATTCATCTTTTTGTGAGACATTGAAATATAATTTTAGGGTTTGTGATAAACCCTAAAACTACTTCAAAATCCAATACAATTCCCAAACCCTAATCCAAACCCACTGCCGCCACCCCCGCTAATCTTCTTCTCTTTCTTCCCCACTGATTCCAAACCCAACACCCAAGCTCTTTATCTCTCTCTTCCCCTCCTACTCCCTATGTAATGCCATGAATTCTAAAATACGGTAATTCGTAGCATAAATAGAATATTTACTCAATTTCGTACAATTTTACAAGGAATTTAAAAACTTTTATTCGTACAACATTGTTCTTTTATATCAACGCAGTGGAAAAATAAAGATTACATTACAAAACATGTACAATTTAAACATCAACAATAAACAATCTTTAGCTTCAAGTTTATCTTTCAGTCTTAGCCAATCCAAGCTCTGCATTGAATACTGTGAGCACATTAGTTGCTTACAACTGACGCAATATTATAAAACAACGATCCTCACTATGCCGTAATATAACGATTCTTTATACTTTAGCAATCACAAGAACAAACTTGAATGAAAAAAAAGTGTGAGAAGTGACTACCCTAAACATGTCAGTGTATGCAATGACTTAATACCTAATGCAGGTGTTTACGCTATGGTGACACTAATGCATACTTGTTCGGATTCTATGCATCCCATGCTACATAGGTCCGAGGGCAAACACCTACGTACTCCACTTTAAAGGGTTGAATCCCTTGTCATGAATTTCTACTACGGTAACCAAGGTAAGGTTTAGATATTCTGTGAGTATTAAGCCCACGCCTCGGAGATGAATCCCACACCACCGATGAGTAGGGAAAAACTCCCAATCACACCTCGATAATTCCGGGGAAACCATCTCACACCGCAAGCTATGGCGCTTCCATAGTCCCAAAATACCCCATAGGCGTCGCCTTGATCCCGATAATTTTGAAGATGAATCCCACACCGCCGATGAGCTGGGGACAACTCCCAATCACACCTCGATAATTCTGGGGAAACCATCTTACACCGCAGACCAACTGAGGCCCTCATACCCATGTTTGTCCATACTTCATCACGTCTCCCCTTAGTGTCTGTCCTTAAGTTTTAGTTTTAGATGAATCATCACAACCTAGAGCTAGCTTACCCTACCAGATGTAAACCAATACGAAAGACAGTTGGCTCAACCTGGCTACTTCTCAAGGGATATTCAACCCACACTGGTTAGCTCTCAAATTTTATTAATCATAAATGTCGGTTTCTAAGAGTCTCTCCTAGCCTCTAGATTCCAACAACCATCTTAACTGAGACCACAAAGGTTACATCTAATCTCATCAATGATCATTCAGTTATTTATTCACAATTTCTTCATATTTATTTTCTTTGTAATCATACAACATGAAGTAGCCCACTTCAACTTTCATTATTATCAATTTAATCAATTATAGCCTTGTAGGTAACCCAACCATTCTCTCAACCAAATAGTTTTTAACCATGAAATTTAATAAAGATGAGTCCAATCGTATTCCACTTTAATCTTCTTTAACCATACAAAAATCTCTTCTTTAATTTCGAATTCAAGTCCTCTAAACAAATTGTTTTAATGTAACATACCACTTCTATTCTAACAAATATATCATAAACATTATGGAAATATTCTTTAAAGTCTTAATAATAGTTTAGAACAACAATAAAAAAAATTCCAAAATTTTATTAACTTAACCCCCCCCCCCCCCCAAAAAAAAAAGGTAAAACTTGAAGCTGGCATGGCAAGTTTCGAACCTAAGACCAGGGGCCAACCAAGACAGCGCCCATGCCAATAGGCCATTAGCGGTTTAGCCTTCAGTGCCTTATATGCAGCCACTTTGTATTTGGAAGAAAAAATGAATTTTAACAATAAAAATAGAGCCTCTCAAGAATCAAATCCACGACCTGTGACCACTGTTCACAGCACTCAAAATCAACGCCAGAACCAGTAAGCCGACAGTCAATCTCTGATATATATAGGGGTTAAAATCTCTTTTTTAAGCTTCGATTTTTAAATTGTTTTGTATCAATAAATTCTAATTATTTCCAGAATACATTTTCTTTAATAATCTGAGAATTAGCACGAATGAAACTCATACAACTTTTATTTTAACTATATAATGAAAATTCCCTCCAAAATTTTATAATCAATTCAATTCATGCACAAATTCAGTTTCTTTTACAATCTTTCTAAACAAAATCTACTTATACTAAAAAATTTCATGGCATTACATATAATAATTTGCACACTTAAATTTTAATTTCACATAAAATCTACATCATAAATTTTACATTTAACATGCATTTCATTCATCAATCACTAAAATTTTAGATTTTTCCTACAACATGCATCACAATCAAAATTAGAGAATAAACTAAACAATTTACATCTACAATTCTTAAATATACAATTAAACTAAAAATTAGAAAGTATATAAAAATACCCATCTACTAGGAGAATATACTAGTGGCAATTCCCTGCACCAAAGCCCAAAAGCACGTACACAAGCCACCGAAATTCCCCAACGAAATCAAACAGCAAGCAAACGACAACAAACTAGGAGCAACACTCTCATATATATATATATATATATATATATATATATATATATATATATATATATATATATATATATATATATATATATATATATATATATAATGAATGGTGAGTGAGTGGAGGAAACAAAGTGAATTGCTGGGGGATTTGGATTTGGCAGAGAAAGAAAGAAGGGAGAGGAGAAGAGAGTGAATGGTTAGGGGGTATTTTTATAAACTTATTTAATTAATTAATTAACTAATTAAACTAATAATCTTTAATTAACCACCCACTACTACCCACTCTGTCCATTTCCCCTCTCCTTACTTAGGGTTGGCAAATGGGTCGATCGGGCCGGGTTGGGTCGAACCCGTCTGGGTTGGAACCCAACTAGGGCGGGTTCGGGTCGGGTCTGAGTGGAAACCGGGCCGGGCCGGGTTGGAATTATAAAAACTCGACCCGCCCAACCCGCGAACCCATTCGGGTCCAACCCGGGTCAGGTCGGGTTGGATCGGGGCGCAGGTTGGCCCGTCTAATTTTTTTTTAAACTTAAAAAATGTAAATTTAATAATAATAAAAAATGTAATAATAATAATAAGAATCAAAGAGTGAAATTGCCAACAAAAAAATGTATATATTATTATATGATTTCAACTTATACAAATTTTCAAATTTTTAATAAGAAACAAAAATTTTCTACAAATTTGTTTATACAATAACAGTTTCTTCGATACAATTTTAATTTTCTTCAATTATCCTAATTTGTTATAACAAATAAAGATTTATATATTTTTTATACATTTACAATTTTCTTCAATTTGTTGGTCTTCAATTTGTTATTGTTGTTGTTGGTCTTCACTTCTTCATGTTGGTTGCTATTGTTGTTGTTCTTCTTCCGACGAGTTTTTTCCACTTGTAGACGTGTCAAACTCTTTTCTTTGAGTCCTATCTTCGACCTTCATCCAGTCTTCCATGCAGACGAGCATCTCCAACGATTGGGGCTTCAAGCAATTCCTGTAATCGGTTAGAACCCTGCCAATTGTAGAAAATGCACTTTCTGAAGCAACTGTAGAGACAGAAGGAGTTAGTAGATCTTTAGTCATATATTTAAGAATACTATAAGTATGTTCATGGTCTTTTCACCATTGTAAACTATCAAGTGTAGAAGTAAAACTTTCAGAATCTTGTTGATTATACCAATGTAATTCATTTGGTTGATTGGTCCTAGGTTTATTTGATCGAAGTTGTGCAAGTAAATTAAATGTGACATTATCTAATTTATTCTTACCATTACCTCTAGAAGTAGCAGAAGAAGAACTAACTAAACTAGTTATACTACTAGATGCAAAACTTCTATCATAAAAATCATACAAGTTATTTAATGTCGATTCAAACTAGCTAAAAAAGTTTGGCAATCAATTTCAGATTCATCTCCTAGTAAAGTAAAAAATATTTCAATCAAACTCTTCGTACCTTCTAATTTGATACGAGGATCCATCACAGTAGAAATACAATACAACATAGGAGGTGGACTAAAATACTTCAAAATTTTGGTATATGCAGGTTTCACAATATGACTAATAAAAGCACTATCGATCATTTCTTTGAAAGTTTGCATCATAGTAACTATCAAAATAAAAATGCTACTAGAAATAGATTCATAAGATTTCAAAAATTTTAAAGTTGCGGTTTTAAAAGGTTCTACAAATTTTAACAAAGATTCGGCAAAATATCAAGCTTCGGGAGTCATTTGAAAATTTGGTATATTTTTTGCCATACAAAAATTATTTATACATGCTTTATATTCAGTAACAACATGTAGCAAATCAAAAGTAGAGTCCCATCGATATTTAACATCCTTTGGAAATTTTCTAAAATGTACATTTTAAAGCCTAAACCATGCTTTCCATTCTTGAAATATAGGGCCACTTAATGCAATAAAATGTACACAATTTTTAATGTTAACTATATATGGGTCGGCTATTTTCAATGCATCTTGAACACATAAATTTAAAATATGACATTCACATCTAATATGAAAAATATTGTCAGATGAAGGGTTTAATGCGGTTTGTAATATACTGATTGATGCATTGTTGTTCGATGCATTATCAAAACTTATACACATAATTTTATCACGAATATGAAAAATATCACAAATTTCTAAAATACAATTTGCAATTTCATTACCACTATGGGGATAGGGCAACGCGGCAAGTGATATGATCTTTTTTTGAAGAATCTAATCACTATCGATCCAATGACAAGTTATTCCCATTATTGAAATATTGTTGCAACCCTTCCAACAATCGGAAGTTAAAGAAACTCTACAAGTTAAAATCCATAAAATAGTAATCAAAGCTTCTCTCATTTCGGTGTAAATTTTAAAACAATCTGACTTTACAGTATACCTAGAGATTCTTTTAAAATGCGGGTTTAATACGGGTTGATTAAAAGTTTCTAAGTCCCTACTCTCGGAATATGAAAATGGTAACTTTTCCTTAATTACGTCGGGCTATTTCCCGACGAACAAGTTCGGGATCATAAGGGTGGCTATCAACTAGACCGGTCCTAGGGTGGATTTTTTGTTGGCTGGGTAGGTCTACAAGAAGTTCCTTGTGTATATTTTGGATGTGTCTTTTTATTGTACCCGTCCCCTCACCCTTCTTCCATTCGTATGCTTTCGAACAAGTTTTACAAATTTTTATACCTACACCCGAATTTTCTTCGTCGGAAACATGGTCATAAAATTTGTGTCAATTACTTGTTTTCCCTCTAGTTTTCCTACTACTATCCGGTTGTGTTGTTTCGGTTGCTTGTGTTTGTGGTTCTTCTTCTATGTCTCCTACAAACACATCGTGTGTACCAATGTGTCCGGTCATTGGGTACTCTTCGGCAGGATCAATTTGTGGGACAATAGGAGGCCTACGAGAGGTGCCGGTGGAATCTTATCCACTTTGGCTACGGCCACTACCTTGTGATCTAGACATGTTTATATAGAAGTGTAAGTAAAAAATTAAATATAATCTAGGCGAGATAAGTTTTTAAAAAAATCTAGAAAACAATAGGAGGGTGGTGAGAGAGAAGATCAAAAAACCAACAAACAAATATGATACAATAAATTTACACTACAAAAAAATATCACGACAATAAAAGGGTTGTGAAATTTTAATACCGTACTTCGCGGATACTCGTATATAGAATGAGAGTGAAAATAAAAGTAGAAATCTGGACTCGTATACAGAAAGAAAGAGAGCTTCTTTGTTGGAGCCTTGGAGGAGTTGAAGACTTGAAGTAGACATAGTTGAATGTTGAATTTTATACGATCGGAATTTGTCGCTTCTATATTGCTAGCTTTTTTGTTGACAAAATTTCAAAGAATTGAGATTGAATTGAGTCTTAGTAGTAGAGAGAGTAAGAGAATAAGGTGTGAAATTTTTAGAGTGGTATTTATACGTGTATTTATAGGGGAAAAAGAAAAAAGAAAAAAGAAACAAAAAAATGGCTAAAACAGCCGATGGCTGTTTTTTTCGCCGTTTGACCCGTACGGATCGAACGGTTCGAAACCCGCGGGTCGACCCGCGGGTTGGTGGGCGGATTTTCCACTGTTTACTGGGTTAGCGGGCCGGGTTCGATGGGTTGGAATTCCATATTACTCGACCCGGGTCGACCCGCTTAGCCTCGCGGGTTCGACCCGGACCCGAACCGTAAATCAACGGTCCGGGTTTTGGCGAGCGGGTCGCAGGTCAGCTCGGCCCGGTTGCCAACCCTATCCCCACTCACCATACAGTCGGCTGCTCCTTCTTGGTGTGTACATTGCACGTGTGCACGTGCACGTGCTTTGTGTACACCACACATTTTAATATTTTTATTTAAATGAAAACATATTTTAATATATATAATATGTATTTAATATTATTTTAACTTAATCAAAATTTAGTTTGCCATGCACAAATAAAATAAACACACACACGCCTCCGAAATTCGTTTTGAAAAAGAATACACCCAAATACGTGTACTGCAAACACGTGTGTCACACGTAAAATATTAAAATACGAAATAAATTTTATCGACGGAGAAATATTTATAAATAATTGAAATACAACATACGAAAGATATATTTCATAAATTTTTATATATTTCACAACGTAATCAATACGTACATAGAAAATACGTGCACCGCACGTATAAAATATTTTAATAGGAGAAAATGAATTTCCGTTTATAAAACGAATTCGAACACGTCATAAAATGAATATAAAATATTACACGTAGCGATGAAAAATACGTAATCGATACATGCATCGATAACACGTGCAATGCACGTAAAAACACAAAAATTAAAAACTAATATTTGAGTTGGCTCAAATTGGGTAAGAATGAATTTTGAAATGACGGGAAATGTATAAATATTTGAAATCCAAAATATGTATTAAACTACGTTACGGATATTATTCGTAACGGTACAAAATACACGTGCATAACCCAAGAGGAGCAAAATTATCATAACTCAATTTTGCGGGGTGTTACACCCTCTTCCCGAACCCATACACCAAAACCCTCATCCTTCGGTCTCGCACCCCACCTTCGATGCCATCGTCGCTCACCACCCTCGACTACCCTGCTGCCTCTCCTTCACCGCGATGAAACCCCAATCCCTCAAAACCCTACCAAATCCCCTCAACTTATAAACCCTAACCTCCAAATCCCTTCCCCACCATACCCGGCCTCCTTGAGTCGCTTCGACAGTCGAGAACCCCCGCCTTCTACCATAGATTACTGCCCCAACTTATTTTCTCTTCCCCGATGCTTGACACCTTTGCTGCCATCTCCGACCGCCATCAACCAGCCGTCATGCACCCCTTCAGCTGCCAGGGATTCCAAACGGCAACTCAATTCTAGCATCTTGGCAATATGTTCTTCGAACCCGGGGTAATATCTTTCCCCTTCTCAAATATTTGTAATACTGCTTTATCATCTCTAGATTATTATCTAAATTTACTGTTGTCTACAAATATTGAATGTGTGTGTGCTTCCACTTGCTAAATAGGGTAAAAATCTTAATTGCATATCTTACTTGCTAAAAATGATTAAGTATAATTGTTGATTGTTAGACGTGAATCTTTAATTGGGCTTGTTAAACTATTTCATATCTTGAAAATTCATCAAACCAATTGATAGTTTTAATTTCTGACTTAATCTGCATTACATATTGGTAAACTTAATCTTTCAAAATTCTTGAAAAATTCTCTACCTACATCATTTTGGTATCAGAGCGAAGGTTTTTAAAACCCTAGTTCTTGCATCATTTAGTCATAATTTTTGCATTCATTTAGGATCGTTTTAGAGTCATTTATTTTTCTTTCTTTCTTTTAGATTATTTCAACAAAAAATGAAAAAAAAATTAAAAAAAAAAAAACCCTTAGGTGCACTTAGGATATGTTTTTCTAAATTTCAGCAAACACACGTCCCCACGACCTTAGTTTTCTACGTTGGTGACTGCGTCATCGCAGCACCATCACGAATCCCGAGGAACCTTTTTTATCCCTCCCAAACCACCTAATCAGGAAACCCCTCCTTGCACTGAAATAGACAACTCTGATATTTCCATTACCCTCGCTGTCATTCAAGCAACTCTTGCCAATATCAATCAAAGGCTTGAGAAAGTAGAATTAAATCAAAATGTTTCGCCTGAGCTTCATCGTCAGATCCCTCATGGGAATTATCGTGATGACCGACGTCAAGATCGTGACCCTAACGAACAATACAAGAAGAACATTAAGGCTATCGTTCCCCACTTTGAAGGCCGTATGGAACCCCAAGCCTATCTCGATTGGATTCGTGCCTTGGACGACTACTTCATATAGTTTGACATGAGCGAAGCTATGAAAGTTAAATTTTCCACTATTAAATTGACTGGTAAAACTCAACAACATTGGACCAATCTTGAACACGCACGTAGAGGCCGATGCCTAACACCCATAGCCACTTGGGAGGCCATAAAAGAGAAGCTCACTGAGAGATATGTACCTTCATTTTTCCATGCCCGAATGCTTGATTCATGGAATCAACTCTATCAGGGGAGCAAATCTACCCAAGAGTATGTGGATAAGTACGACGACTTTCTCATTTGGTGCAATGCCTTAGGTAAAGAGAGCGAAGAATAAACTCTCTATAGGTTCAAGGCTGGACTACGAGCCAATCTTAGGAATGACCTATTTCATAGAAATATGGATTCATTGGCAACATCTTATGCCCTTGTCCTCGATATGAATTCTCTTAATGCAAGTTCCCATTACAAGTCTAGCGACTCGAGAGATCATTCATTGAGAATGACCTCCACTGATCCCTGTAGGCCTAAGCCCTCATCTTCTCAGTAGCCCAACAAATCTTACCCTAGCAAGCCTAATTCAAATTCATATCCACCTAGAAATGACAATAACGGTAAAAACACCGAAAGGGACTACTCTAAGATTGATCATTTCACTAAGTACTATAAATGTAAGGGATACGGCCATGTTGCTGACAATTGTCCCAGCCCAAGTAGGATTAATATAGTAGAGAGTACCGCTGTCATCGCTAATGATTCCGACAATGAGTTTTCCAATTAACCTAATGAAAGTGATGTCTTCGGTGAAGAAGAGGAGGACCAGTATTTCCATTGTATTTAGTCGATCCAATCACCTCACTTGAATGTAGTCAGATGTGCTTTTTTCCAACCAACCGAAGAAGATGGTTGGAAGCGCACTGCTATATTTCACACCTTACGACAATAGGTGGCAAAAACTACAATGTGATTATTGACAGTGGGAGCTACTTCAATGTTGTCTATTATGCAGTCTTAGCTAAGACCGGACTTGAAGCTGAACCTCATCCACGCCCATGCAAAGCATCTTGGATTAATGCGACAGCCCTCCAAGTATCACATCGATGTTTGGTCCCTATATACGTCAAATCCTACAAAGAGCAAATTTGGTGTGATGTGCTCAAAATAGATGCGGGTCAAGTAATTTTAGGGAGATCTTGGTTATACAACCACGATGTGACCATATATGGTCGATCCAGCCATTGTGTGTTCTAGCATGACGGACTAAAAATAAAGCTCATACCCGTGAAACCACAAACTGGTCCGGCTGAAACAACACAAACTCCCTCGAGAAAGGGAAAGGAAGTAGTGTATATGGGTGAAAATGAACTCACAGAAGAGATTGACATAGTGACGATAATTTTCTACACAGCGAGAGAAGTCCCTAAAGAGCCCAAGTCATCCATCCCTCCTCAAGTTACTCTTGTCCTTCAGGAATTTGTAGATGTTTTCCCTACTGACCTTCCTAACCAGCTGCCCCCTCTGTGTGACATTCAACTCGCTATTGATCTGTTTCTGGGAGCGAGTGTTCCTAACTTGTCACATTATCGGATGAACCCGACAGAACATGCTGAGTTGAAAAGGCAAGTTGACGAGTTATTGGTAAAGGACTTGATCAGAGAAAGCTTAAGTCCTTGCGTTGTTCCCACTCTAATGATGCCAAAGAAAGATGGAACCTGCCGTATATGTGTGGACAGTCGTGCCATAAACAAGATCACGGTGAAGTACCGTTTTCCTATTTCCCGTTTGGATGACATGTTGGGCATGATGTCTGGTGCCTCAATCTTTTTCGAGATTGATCTTAAAAGTGGATAGCACCAAATACGTGTTCGTCCTTGTGATAAATGGAAGACTGCCTTCAAGATAAAGGATGACTTGTATGAATGGATGGTCATGCCGTTTGGAATGACGATGCCCCGAGCACGTTTATAAGAATCATGACGCAAGTACTCTGCCCTTTATGGGCAAGTTTCTTGTGATGTACTTTGATGATATTCTCATTTACATCGATCCGTTGGGCAACATCTTGACCATTTGAGACAGATTTGCGGTATTTTGAGGAATGAACAACTTTATGCTAATCCTACCAAGTCTACCTTCCTCTCCGATTAGACTATCTTTCTGGTGTTTATTGTTTCTTCCAGAGGAGTATCCGCTAACCCAGAAAATATATGAGCTATTACTGAGTGTCCTGAGCCCCACAATATTCCTGATGTGCAGAGTTTTCATGTTCTTGCCACCTTCTATCGTCGATTTGTGCAAGAATTTAGCACAATCATGGCTCCAATAACTGACTGTTTGAAGAAATGTGAGTTTGTCTGGTCGAAAGAAGCCACAAAAGACTTTGAAGAGATCAAGAAAAGAATGACTCAGACAACTGTCATGACTCACTAAAGTCTTTGAAGTAACGTGCGATGCTTCTGGTATTGGTATAGGTGGAGGCCTCAATCAAGAGAGTTATCCAGTTGCTTATTTCAACGAAAAGCTGAATGAGGCAAAACAAAAATACTGCAGTTATGACAAGGAATTTTATGCGGTAATTCAGTCACTTCGTTATTGGCGACATTACCTCCTGCCACAAGAATTCATCATTTTCTCAGACCATAAGGCCTTAAGATTCCTTAATTCTCAACAAAAGTTGAACCCGAGATATGCTTAATAGGTAAAGTTCCTACAATAATATTCATATACCATTAGGCATAAGAAAGGGATTAATAATTAGGTCGTGGATGTGCTAAGTCGTTGTCACATGATCTTTTTCACATTGCGCACCAAAATTATTGGTTTTGATATATTAAAAGATGAGTATGCCTCCTGCTCAGATTTTCACGAGATCTACACCTCTTTGAAGGATGGCATCACTCGGGTGATAGATGATTATTTCTTGAAAGATGATTATCTCTTCTATCGATCCAAACTGTGTATTCCTAGTACATCACTACGAGAGTATCTTATTTAGGAATTGCATGTTGGTGGACTTGCTGGACACTTTGGGCATAGTAAGGCAATTGATGCTGTGGAACATAGGTTTTACTGGCCTAAACTCAAGGGAGACGTTGCGAGATTTGTTAATAGGTGTTATACTTGTCAACTCGCCACACAACAAAAATAGAACATAGATCTGTATACTTTATTACCTGTTCCTAGTCGTCCTTGGGAAGATGTCAACATAGATTTCGTGTTAGGCTTACCGAAAACACAAAAGAAACATAATTCCATTCTTGTCATCGTGGACCATTTTTTCTAAAATGGCCCATCTCGAAAACTTTCGATGCATCTCATGTAGCTCGTATCTCCTTTGATAACATTGTGAAGCTACATGGGTTGCCAAAAACCATTGTGTTCGATAGGAATGTGAAATTTACGAGTTATTTTTGGAAGACCCTATGGCACAAGATGAGCACGAAATTAAAATTCTCTTCAGCAGACTGATGGACAGACTGAGGTTGTCAATCGGAGTCTTGGTAATCTCTTGCGTACTCTTGTGGGTGAGAACTTGGGAACATGGGACTTGAAATTGATTGTTGCTGAATTTGCCTATAACATATCTAAGAATAGAACCCCCGGCATGAGTCCACATAAAGTTATGCATGGTTATCGTCCTAGGCAACCTATAGATCTTGTCCATTTGTTAGAACATCATAGAGTCTCAAAGTCTGCATCTATATTTGTATCCCGCATTCATGACTTGCATAGAGAAATTTTCAAGAAAATTAATGAGAATAATTTTAACTACAAGTTAAGGGCAGATATTAGAAGAAAATTTAAAATATTTAATGTTGGTGACAAAGTGATGGTTTGGATTCGTCCGGAACGGTTTCCAGCTAGATCCATTAAGAAATTGAATTCACGTGTTGCATGTCCATTAAAAATTCTGTATAAAATCAATGATAATGCTTATGTCATTGACCTTCCTGAATGTTTTTCTCATAAGTAAGGTTTTCAATATCAAGGATCTATTACCCTATAAAGGCCCAGAATTTAACCATAGAAATCCTCTTATAGATGAGCCTACCATGCAGCCTACTGATGAGACTCCCGTATTATCCCCACTACCTGATACTACTTACCCACCGACAGAAAATTGAATAATATTTTAGATGATCAGATAATCTCTACTAGAGATTGTTGTATTCATAGATATTTGGTAAGATGGAAAAACAAGCCGGGGTCAGAGGATACGTGGATTGATCGTGAAGAGCTCCAGCGCTTGGATCTAGACCTTTTGGAGCACTATGATAGGAGGACTGGTTTTAACTCGACTGGGTCGAGCCCTCTCCCACCCAGAGAGAATGATGAGGACATCAGTTCGAGATGATTCGGGTGTTTCTATAAGCGCAGACATCGTCTAAGATGGCTGTTCCATTAGCGTAGTATTCTATTTCAGTACCCATATTTGTTTTTTGCAATTATAATCATATGTAGTAGTTTTACAATATGCACCCTTTATTTTATGCATTAGAATATTTTGAAGATTTGTATTGAGATTTGTTTTAAGCCTATATATAGGCCTTGAGAATAATGAGAAAGTATGCTATTCTTGATTTTTAAAAAATTATTGTGATTGAGTTGTTGCTCTTCATTCATCTTTTGTGTGAGATATTGAGATACAATTTTAGGGTTTGTGATAAACTCTAAAACTCCCAAACCCTAATCTAAACCCACTGCCGCCACCCCTGCTTTTCTTCTTCTCCTTCTTCTCCGCTAATTCCAAACGACCCAAGCTCTCTCTCTCTCTCTCTTTCTTCCTTTCTTGCTTTCTCTTCCCAAACCCACACACTGAAACCCTCGTCCTTCGATCCAGCACCCCACCCTCGACGCCATCGTCGCTCACCACCCTCGACCACCACGTTGCCTCCCCTTCACCCTGAAAAAACCCTAATCCCTCAAAACCCTAACCCCCAAATCCCCTCAACTTCTAAAACCTAACCTCCAAATCCCTTCCCCATCGTACCCGGCCTCCCTCAGTCGCTTCGACAACCGAGAACCCCCGCCCTCTACCATCGATTGCTGCCCCGACCTGTTTTCTTTTCCCCGACGCTTGGTGCCTTTACTGCCATCTCCAGCCGCTATCAACCAGCCGTCAAGCACCCCTTCGGCTGTCGATGATTCCAAACGGCAACTCAATTCCAGCATCTTGGCAATACGTTCTTCGAACCCAGGGTAATATCTTTCAACTTCTCAAATATTTGTAATATTGCTTTATCATCTCTAGATTATTATCTAAATTTACTGTCGTTTATAAATATTGAGTGTGCGTGCTTCCACTTGCTAAATAGAGTACAAATCTTTATTGCATATCTTACTTGCTAAAAACGATTAAGTATAATTGTTGATTGTTAGACGTGAATCATTAATTGGGCTTTTTAAACTATTTTATATCTTGAAAATCCATCAAACTAATTAATAATTTTAATTTGTGACTTAATCTGCATTACATGTTGGTAAACTTAATCTTTTAAAATTTTTGAAAAATTTCCTACCTAGAATTAAGTTTACATCACCTTGCCTTATGTGTCAGTTTTTTCTTATGAGAATGGTCATGTTCTATATTTTTGGTAATGTTTTCCCTTATATGTTGTTTCCATAGGTTTATTTTGAAGGCCGGCTGTGTTGGAGGAGGGTGTGGTTATCCATTTTCCTATCTTTCTATCTGTTGTTGGTTTGTGTTAGCAGCTCTTTTATTATGCATGTCGGGGATTGGTTCGCCGTTGCATCTTCTTCTGAAGGTGTGGTGTTGATTTCTCTATTTAATTATATTTGGGTGGGACTGGTTCGGTTTTGTTTATGGTATTTTCATTTGTTTATACTGTTTTCTTTCTTTATTTTGTGTTTAATTAAATTGTTTTTTTTTGTTTTTGTAGTTATTTACAAGTTTGTTGCATTGAAGGTTATTTGGGCTCCACGTTTTTAGTAGCCTACTAAATTTTTCGTTTCTGGTGGCTTTCCCTTTTGCTGCGATCTTTATATAACATTATTTTTTTTTTCTTTCTTTCTTTCTACCAGTTTATATTTAGAGTTTCTAAATTTTACAAGTATGGACTTTTATTTGTTTCAATTATGATGATTATTACTATTTCTTCCCATCCTTACAGTTTGTTTGACGACTTGTATTTACTTCTAACCCTTTTTTTTAAGAGACCCAAGCTGTTGAAGGGGAGTGTCAGCTCTGTTCATGTAGTTGGAGCATCTACTGTCGTTTTTAAAAACCCAAAAAATGGAAATCGATTTAGAAAATAAGTTCACAGTCGTTTGCTAAAAACCCAAAAGTTAGAATAGAAGTGAACAGTTCATTGCTAAACTTAGCAGCTGCTTTAGCGAAATGCTAAATATATAAGACGGACGAAGTTCATCAGTTTGAGAAAAAAATTCGAAAGGACGGATGAAGAAGCTCTGTCTCATCGATTTATAATTTCTGTTTAAAGGAAATTTATCAAATGAGTGGGGTGAGAGACGGATGAAGTTCACCAGTCCCTCAAATCCAATTTTAAAAAAAATTATAATGAATTGACACATTTACCTTTACCCCTAAATGAATAATCTGTCCCAGTAAAAGAAAATAAAAATTTCCAGTATATAAGCATATATGTTTCTCTATAAATTCTCCATCCCAACTAAATCATGATGTTTGTGGCTACAAAAGAAAACTGCACAAGGTTTGTTCTCACCCAATTCTTGTACAGATTTGGAGGATTTTGGTATACAGCCAGCATCCTTAGTTGACAGTCAACCCATTTTGGTAAAAAAATCATGCTAAGATGACAATAAGATGCATGAATTCAGCATCTTTGATAGTGAAAGAAAATGAAAATTTCCAGTATGTAAGCATATATGTTTCTCTATTAATTCTTCATCCCAAACTAAATCATGATGTTTGTTGCTACAAAAGAAAACTGCACAATGTTTGTTCTCACCCAATTCTTGTACAGATTTGGAGGATTTTGGTATACAGCCAGCATCCTCTAGTTGACAGTTAACACATTTTGGGGAAAAAATCATGCTAAGAAAGCAATCAGATGCATGAATTCCAGCTTCTTTCACAGTAAAAGAAAATGAAAATTTCCAGTATATAAGCATATATGTTTCTCTATAAACTCTTCATCCAAACTAAATCATGATGTTTGTTGCTACAAAAGAAAACTGCACAAGGTTTGTTCTCACCCAATTCTTGTACAAATTTGGAGGATTTTGGTATACAGCCAGCATCCTCTAGTTGACAGTTAACACATTTTGGGAAAAAAATCATGCTAAGAAGGCAATCAGATGCATGAATTCCAGCTTCTTTCACAGTAAAAGAAAATGAAAATTTCCAGTATATAAGCATATATGTTTCGCTATAAATTCTCCATCCCAACTAAATCATGATGTTTGTGGCTACAAAAGAAAACTGCACAAGGTTTGTTCTCACCCAATTCTTGTACAGATTTGGAGGATTTTGGTATACAGCCAGCATCCTTAGTTGACAGTCAACCCATTTTGGTAAAAAAATCATGCTAAGATGACAATAAGATGCATGAATTCAGCATCTTTGATAGTGAAAGAAAATGAAAATTTCCAATATGTAAGCACATATGTTTCTCTATTAATTCTTCATCCCAAACTAAATCATGATGTTTGTTGCTACAAAAGAAAACTGCGCAAGGTTTGTTCTCACCCAATTCTTGTACAGATTTGGAGGATTTTGGTATACAGCCAGCATCCTCTAGTTGACAGTTAACACATGTTGGGGAAAAAATCATGCTAAGAAGGCAATCAGATGCATGAATTCCAGCTTCTTTCACAGTAAAAGAAAATGAAAATTTCCAGTATATAAGCATATATGTTTCTCTATAAATTCTTCATCCAAACTAAATCATGATGTTTGTTGCTACAAAAGAAAACTGCACAAGGTTTGTTCTCACCCAATTCTTGTACAGATTTGGAGGATTTTGGTATACAGCCAGCATCCTCTAGTTGACAGTTAACACATTTTGGTAAAAAAATCATGCTAAGAAGGAAATCAGATGCATGAATTCCAGCTTCTTTCACAGTAAAAGAAAATGAAAATTTCCAGTATATAAGCATATATGTTTCTCTATAAATTCTTCATCCAAACTAAATCATGATGTTTGTGGCTGCAAAAGAAAACTGCACAAGGTTTGTTCTCACCCAATTCTTGTACAGATTTGAAGGATTTTGGTATACAGCCAGCATCCTCTAGTTGACAGTTAACACATTTTGGGAAAAAAATCATGCTAAGAAGGCAATCAGATGCATGAATTCCAGCTTCTTTCACAGTAAAAGAAAATGAAAATTTCCAGTATATAAGCATATATGTTTCTCTATAAATTCTTCATCCAAACTAAATCATGATGTTTGTGGCTGCAAAAGAAAACTGCACAAGGTTTTTTCTCACCCAATTCTTGTACAGATTTGGAGGATTTTGGTATACAGCCAGCATCCTCTAGTTGACAGTTAACACATTTTGGGAAAAAAAATCATGCTAAGAAGGCAATCAGATGCATGAATTCCAGCTTCTTTCACAGTAAAAGAAAATGAAAATTTCCAATATATAAGCATATATGTTTCTCTATTAATTCTCCATCCCAACTAAATCATGATGTTTGTGGCTACAAAAGAAAACTGCACAAGGTTTGTTCTCACTCAATTCTTGTACAGATTTGGAGGATTTTGGTATACATACAGCATACTTAGTTGACAGTGAACCCATTTTGGTAAAAAAATCATGCTAAGATGCCAATCAGATGCATGAATTCAGCATCTTTGACAGTGAAAAGGAGAGAAATCAACATTAATTACTGAAGAAAGAGAGGGGGCCGACCAGCGGGGCGACGAGCGGTGGTGTAGGAGATAGAGAGAGAGCGGGGCGACGAGCGGTGGTTTTCGATCACAAATTCACCGCGAAATAGAGAGAGGGAGAATAGAAATCGAATTGGGCTGTCGAAGATGACGAAGGGTCGGAGGCGAAGCGCGCGAAATAGAGAGAGGGAGGAGGGAAAACGAAGCGGCGAAAATTAGGTTTGGGAATTAGCGAGCGAAGTGTTAGGGTTCGCGGGGATTAATCTCAGTTAATTCACCGGCGTTTGAAGTTACGAACGCCGATGAATGTATCTATATATTCCCTGGCGTTTGTTATTAAAATGCCGGTGAATAATACCATTCACCGGCATTTACAAATAAAACGCCGGTGAATATCATGATTCACCGGCGTTTTATAGAGGCCGCCGGTGTATAACCATCCAATCTGATGCCCCATTCCTGGTCACTCCCTACCCCGGCGCCAATGGTAAAACGCCAGGGAATATACGCCAGTAAATCGCACATGTTTTGTAGTGGATTCCCAAATATACAAACAAGAAAAGCAATAAAGAATAATGGCAAACAGAAGCAAAACAGGAAGATATTCAAAAAGAATTCTTGATTAATTGGTCCATAAGAAAAAGAGGAAGATATCAAGATCAGAATTTTTCTTTCTATTTTTGTGAGATTATAATTGTATAAGATTGATTGAAGAGGGATTCGTTTATGGTAAGAAAATAGGGTGGATTCGGAATAAACAGCGCGTGACCGGTCAACCGCACTTTGTGACCGGTCGACCGCATCACAGTCGACCGCAACCTTGAGTTGTTTGAGAAGCAGTCGACCTTTCACCTCTCTAATTTACGTCAGAGAGCTGAACAGTCGTCCGCACCAATATGACGGTCGACCGCACATTGCGCTGTGTATATTCTTGGAAAGTATCATTTCCATTTTTGGATTGATACTCTTCCCCGTCTATTAATATTTACGAATCCACTTCCTCACCTAATTAATTCTGATAAAATTCTTGAGAACTACTCCTTCAGTAAATCAATCAGAGTGTGAGCGTTTATTTGGTTTATTTGGTTGTATTCTTCAGTCAAGATCATTAACGATCTTGAGGTTCTTTTCTTTTCATTTTTTTCCACTTCGGTGAGATTGACGGGACTTGGATTAGAAGTCCTGTGGGTGTAATAAGTCACTCGGCCTGAATCCGAGAATCACTATACAAGGATTTTAAGTATAGTGGAACGCTTGTGGCAGAGAATTGCTACAAGTAGGTAGTGTGAAAGTAGACCTGAGGGTCGAACCACGTTACATCGCAGCGTCATCTGTGTTTGATTTTCTTATCACTCTTGCATTTACTTTACTTTATTTTGATTTTTTTAATTCCGCACGATCACCCTTTTCACCCCCCTTTAGGGTGATTTACAAATCCTTCATTAGAGCATCTGTAGCCGTTGGCTATTTTTCAGAATTTATAAAATTTGGCAAAATTTGAGCCGTAGTCATTGGCCAAATATCCCTTTTTTTGGTTTGAGGAGAACAGTAGCTGACCATATTTGGGAGGAGATATAGCAATTTGAAATTTTTGGCAATCGAAAAAATGATTTCCCATCCGATGTTAAGATTCTTCGAAAATTTTCTCCGACAATGAATGATCTTTCATCCCATTTTTTTTTTCTTGAAAAAAAAATTCTAAGGGATATCATCTCCCGTCCCACAATATTCCACTCCAAAAAATTCCCCTCTCAATTGCTAGGAACGTGAATGATTTTCCGTTTGTGTCTATTTAATAAAAAATAAAAATAAAAATTGAAAGCGACGCGAAATCATTTTCCGTCCATCTCTTTGTAAAACTGAAAACCCATTTTTTTATTTTAATGACTATAACTAACTTCCGAATTTCCTATTTCTATTTGCCAAATACCCAAATTTTAACTTTCAACGATGACAGATGCTCTTACAGCACCAACTTGATACATTATTTAAAGCTTATAAATTCCTATTCATCAAATGTTATGCACTCAAATACTGTATATACACTCTAAGGGTACATGGTGTAGAGAATCTGATACCACTTGCAGTGCTAATAGCGGAACACACATCACAAGAAACAAAAACGCCAAAGACCTAGATGCACCAATAATAAGTCACCACAATTATCGCAAGATCTCACAAGAACACGAACACAATAATATGCAGAGATAATCAATACTTCTTATTTTCCATGAAATAAAAAGATTACAAAGATATCAAAACTCTCAATCTCTCACCTTTGAAGCACTCGGCATTCACCTTTCTTGAAGTTGTACAATGATAACGGTTCATTTTTTATTTCTATTCTCTTTCTTGTTAACCCTAGAGTTCACATCTATTGCTATATATATAGTCCTCAATCAAACATTAAAAGATATATACACATACAGGCTTATTGATAATCCATAATCAATTTCCTTTTGAAGTACCTACCCCTTGGACTCGAAATCCGTCAACCCAAATAACATACAGTGCCGCTGCAGTCGACTGCACAAACACGCGGTCGACTGCAATGAGTCTCGCCAAGACCCGAGCGTTGAGCAGTCTGTCCACTGCGCTCGACTGCACTTCTTGCAGTTGACTACAACTCTTTCGGTTTCTGCTATCTTCTTGCTATCTTCGTCTTCTCTTCTTCTTCTCCAACTTCAAACTCGTACTTACGTGTATTTGAAGCCACAATCCTAACAATCTCCCACTTTGATCAAATACACAATGCTTTAAAGTTATTGTATCCTTACCTCGCATTATCTTTGTTAGTCTCCTACACTCATGAAAAACCCAAGTACTTCTCACTCTCATGAAGAGCACCTCTGTCACTCCACCACATGGAGTGCACCAACCACCCCTCATAGGCTTATGAAGGATGTGCCCCACAAATCGCATAGGGAACGAATAACAGAGAAACAACCTCCTGTGTCGGATTTCATGTTACAAGACTCCTCAATTCACAGTATCTCCATTAACAGTGGACATGGTTCAAAACCTCACAATGCATCTTTTGTAACAGTTCCTAAAACTGAATCATAGAAACATTGAAGAACAGTTCCTAAAACTGAATTAAAATGGATAGAAATTGTTTTGAAATTGAAAAACAAGTTTTGAAAAACAAGTTTTGAAATCAGAAAACTGTCGAAATGACTTGAACAGTCGTCTGAGTTGCCATAATGAGACGACTGGTCACAGCTTGTATGAGTTCAGACAGTTTCGTACTAAGACAGTCGACTGGTTCTGAAGAATGGTCGACTGGTACTTAACAGCTGATCTTATTCAAGCTTGTTTCGACCTTTTATCTTTTGTAAAACACTCAAATATTAAAAGATATGTGTGAGTGTGTGTGTGACAAGGCTATTACAACATTTCTAAGACTCAAAAAATAAAAATTACAATTGTTACAAGACACTTTAATACAAAACATTTTGAAGCACTAGTCTTGTCTTAAACTTGAGTCTTTGACTTGAGCTTGAGCCATTGTCTTTATGTCTTGAAGCTTGCTTGATCAAATGTGGCTTGAACTAAGTTCTTTGTGGATTGATCAATTCTCTTGAAAGCTTCATTGGATCATCTTTGCCTTTGTGTATTGCACCATGGTATTGATCTTGATACACCCTACGATATATATAAGTGATAGCACAACTTTGCATTGTGTTTAGTCACCAAAATCAAGAATCAACATTCTCCCCCTTTTTGATAATGACAACACAATAGCTTACAATAATAATAATAATTAAAGATGCTCCCCTAACTAATGTACAACATGCACAAGTAAGTTAAAAAACATGCACATAAACATGCACATGAAAAATATGCACCAAAACCACAAAACATTCCTTTTCTCCTCCTTTGTCATCAACAAAAAATAGAAGGAGGAAAGAACAATAACATATGGCAAAACCATAACAAATATATATATATATATATATATATATATATATATATATATATATATATATATATATATATATATATATATATATATATATATATGAAATTGAAGTACAAGGGTTTCAAATACGGCATAAAAGTGAAATACAGAAAACATAATAACAAATTACAAGACAAAATAGAAAATACATCAAGTCAGTCTTCGTCTTCGTCATCAGCACCTTGAGAGGCAGGAGGTGGAAATTGTTGGGTGAACATGTAGCGCCCCGAATTTCTAATAAGATATCTTAGAAAATACGTGGCACATTCTTAGCGATCCACTTCAATATAATAGTAAACACAACCAACACCACTAAAATTTTCAACTTTTATTACAACAAATCCTTTACAAATCACAGCGGAATTCAAAACAAACTCATCTCAATATTTTCTTTATTTACAACACAAATTTATCTCAAAATTGTTATTACAAATTTACACAAATCTCTTATGAGTCAATTATATCTCAAAACCACTCAAGCATCCAATCTTCAACTCTAAGCAACAACCTGCAACATATGAGGCTAGAGATGATCCCTAACCCCCAAACTAAAGGGGTTAGCCATAAATGGTGTGAGAGATATAAAAACAAACAAATAACATAAAGATCATACCTCATAAATTCTCAAACAACAGGTACTAAATAAGAATATGGGAAGTACGAAATGACAGATAACATAAAAACATCAAGTGGAGCTAAACTAAGTATCCGATGTAGGAAACAGGAAAACCACATGCATAAAATCAAGCCTAGAACACAGATTCTAAATGTAGACTCTCTAATGCGTACTTGTCGAAGTCTATGCATCCCATTCTACATAGGTTCGGTGCAAGCCCTTAACGTCTTCACTTCATAGGGTTCAGTCCCCCGCTATACAACTAATCCTAACACGATGACTACTACGAGATAAAGATAAACCATGGATAGTATCTCATGCCCGATAATTCCAGAGATGGATCCCACACCCAAGATATTTCACTTGAATAATTCCAGAGATCATCCCACACCGAAACATTGACACGTCACCATACGAATACCCCATGTGCTTCACCTCGACTCCGATAATTCCGGAGATCAATCCCACACCACAAGTAGTTAACGTGATAATTCCGGAGATTGTCCCACACCACAAGACTGTGATAATTCCGGAGACATATCCCACACCACTAATAATCTACTGTGATAATTCCGGAGATTAAATCCCACACCGAAAGCCATACTGAGGTTCTTGACTCATGTTCCCATTTATCATATCACCACTAGTGCCTGTCCTTATCATTTTGGGTTAATTGATTACTTAACGAATCTCCTAGAGTGGTATACCCTACCGGCCTAAATTCAAAACCGAATAACTGAAATGCCTCACTAGGCTTTAACAAAATAACTCAACACTGGTATACTAGGGTCACACACCTCTAGAGATTCAAACTCAAAAGTCAAAACCAAAGTTCCACTAAACAAAGTGGCTCAACTGAAAGTCTTAAATCAAATACTTAACTGAATATCTTAGAATAGACTGAATTGTCTGGGAACCAAACACTCAAGGAACACTCAAGTTTACAAAGATCCTTCAGTACCAGTCGACTTATACTGTGGTAAGTCGACTGTCCAGAGGACAAATATCCAAAATCTTACAAAATAAACTAAGTCATATAACAGTCGACTTAAGAGAGGATCAGTTGACTTACCCGAGGTAAATTCCAATAATTTCTCAAAATATTCTAAGTATATAAGTCGACTTAAAGGATTATAGGTCGACTGTCCAGAAAGGACTAATAATTTTACAAAAAATAATTTCCGCAGCGAACCAGTCGACTGCCTATGAGCTAGGTCGACTGTCCAGAATGACTTTTTAAAAGATTCTAAAATACAGTATCAGACTCGTACCAGTCGACTGTACAGTAGGCCAGTCGACTGTCGGCCTACAGTTCTCAAAATTCGGGTCTGATTACAAAATTAAATCGGAGGTTTTCTAATGATTCAATGTTTATGAAAATAGTTCGTATTCAGGAAAAATGATAAATCTCAACAAATCCTCATCATGTATGTGTATATATTACTCAAAACATCAATATGTCAAAATTCAAATTCTCATGTTCTAAATCACAGATTCTTCCATTAGGGTTTTGCAAGATCTGAATTTCTTTCACAAATCTAAATCAAAATCTGATTTATAAATCTAATGTCCAGATGTTCATATTCAAATCTCAATATGCTTTTAGCAACATAATTTTAATAATAAAGATCTACTGTTTCATCCACAATTTTTCACATGATTCATACCACAATACAAGATCTAAATCGTTCACAACATCAAATCAATACCTCATTGATACTTGCACACATAGATCAACAACAAGACAAATTTCTATCATTCACAACATCAAAACAAACAACAAAACAAATTTTTATATCACTCACATTGAATTGAGAAAAGTCCACGAAAGAGTCTCCCTTTTGCTAGATCCAAAAACTCCTTTCTCCACCAAAATAAATCTCCAAAATTTCTGTATTTTAGTAATGACGGCTGGAGTAAAATCCTTTAAATATCCGGGATTGAATATTAGGGTTCTATCCACACTTTTGCATAACAATCCTTTCAAAAATACAATTTACATATATAGTTCTATCCTTGGAAATTCCATCAAAACTCATTTAAATTAGGATTTAAAAGAAAATATAAATTCTAAATCTCAATCAATACTGTTCAAAACGTTCAGAATGTACATTTTGCACTTTAACCCCTAAAAATGTCAGATTTGCAAAAAGGTCCTTCTTTTCCCAAAAATTGCAAATAGTTCCAATTAATTTCAAAAAAATCTGGAAAAATACTAAATAAATCCCAAATATTAAATAATGATTTTTCATAAAGAAAACTAAATTTTCAAACTTCTCATAAAATTATTTGCACGTGTTTTGCACGTGTGCAAAAGATAAATTTTCTGAAAATATTCATTAAATCTCCAAAAAAATCAATTTAAATTCATTTTCAAATATAAAAATAATATTTGAAAATACGGGGTTCTACATCACTCCCTCCTTAGAACTACTACTAATGAGTCCAAACAACATATCATCAAAGCAGTCAACATCCCATAAATGGAAACATAATTCAAACAATTGTATAAGACAACTCAATCAAAATAGAAGAAATACAACTCAAATCAAAGTACTATCATTCAAAGAATTACAATCACATAACAGAAATACACTCATGCAAAAAGTTCAGGAAAATCCTTCTGCATGCGGTCCTCAGGCTCCCAAGTAGCCTCCTCAAACTGCTGATTCCTCCACAACACCTTGACCATAGGTATCACCTTGCGCCTGAGAACTTTCTCTCTACGGTCAATGATCTCAACAGGCCGTTCCTTGTAACTCAAGTTTACCTGTAAATCTTCAGGAATCTCTACCAACTGATGATTCTGATCTGGCACATACTTCCTCAACAATGACACATGAAATACGTCATGCACCTGTGCCAACTCCTCTGGAAGCTTCAATCTATATGATGTCTTGCCAATCCGCTCCATGATCCTGTATGGACCAATATACCTTGGCGCCAACTTGCCTCCCTTACCAAACCTGATCACTCCTTTGGTCGGAGAAACCTTGAGAAAAACTGCATCCCCAACCTCAAACTCCAAGTCTCTTCGTCGAGTATCAGCATAACTCTTCTGCCGACTCTGAGCCTCAACCAGTCTCTTGCGAATCAGCTCAATCTGTTCCGATGTCTGTTGTACGATCTCAGGACCATACATCTGCCTCTCGCCAACCTTATACCAACAAACAAGTGTCCTGCACCTCCTCCCGTACAAAGCCTCATACGGTGCCATCCCAATACTTGCATGGTAACTATTGTTATAAGCAAACTCAACCAATGCCAAGTATCTCTCCCAACTACCACCAAAATCCATAACACAAGCCCTCAACATATCTTCCAGCACTCGATTCACCCTCTCAGTCTGACCATCGGTCTGTGGATGAAACGCGGTACTGAAATCAGTTCTGGTGCCTAAAGCTGCTTGTAGGCTCTTCCAAAACCTTGAAGTAAACCTTGCATCTCTGTCGGATACAATCGACACAGGAACTCCATGAAGTCTCACAATTTCACCAATGTACAACTCAGCCAATTTCTCCATCGACCAAGTAATCTTCATGGCTAGAAAGTGAGCCGACTTAGTCAAACGGTCCACGACAACCCAAATCGATTCATTGCCCTTCGAACTCCTCGGCAAACCTGTGATGAAATCCATACTGATATTCTCCCACTTCCACTCCGGAATGGGTAACGGCTGTAACAAACCTCCAGGTCTCTGATTTTCTGCTTTGATCTGCTGACAAGTCATACACCTTGTCACAAAATCTGCTACAACCTGCTTCATACCAGACCACCAAAAGTACTGTTTGATGTCCCTGTACATCTTCGTGCCTCCTGGATGAACTGACAATAATGTACTGTGTGCTTTCTGCAAGATACTATCTCTCAGTTCTGCATTATCTGGAACACACAACCTCTCACCCATCCAAAGAACTCCATCTTGGACACGAAACTCTGATAGCTTGCCTTCTGAAACCTGTTGCAGCATCTTCTGAATCTCTGAATCTGATCTCTGACCTTCCACAATCCTCTCTCTCAAGGACGGCTGCAGCCTCAACTGAGCCAAAGATGCCCCTAAAGAGTACCACCTTGATACCCGCCTGATCAATCTCTGCTACCAACTCACTTCGAGTAGTGATCAAACTTGATAAACTACTCTTCCTGCTAAGTCCATCAGCCACCACATTCGCCTTGCCCGGATGATACTTGATCTCAGGACGAATGTCTTCCAATACTTCCAACCACCTTCTCTGCCGAAGATTAAGATCCTTCTGCTGATAAATATACTTCAGGCTCTTGTGGTCGGTGTACATATTAACCTTCTTACCATAAACATAATGCCTCCATAGCTTCAAGGCATAAATGATAGCTGCTAGCTCCAAATCATGCGTCGGGTAATTCTTCACATGCGGACGCAATTGCCTCAAACCATAAGCAATAACCTTGCCTTCTTGCATCAAGACACATCCCATACCTCTGAGAGACGCATCACTGTAGATATCATAATCCTTCCCAACTTGCGGCAAAGCTAAGATAGGTGCAGTAGTCAACCTTTTCTTTAACTCAAGGAAACACTCCTCGCACTTATCTGTCCACACAAATGCCATATTCTTTCGGGTCAAACCTGTCAAAGGAACTGCAATCTGAGAATAACCCTGGATGAATCTCCTGTAGTATCCAGCTAAACCCAAGAAACTTCTAACTTCCTTCACAGACGTTGGCCTGGGCCAATCCTTCACTGCTTCAACTTTCTGAGGATCAGTAGCTACTCCCTCCTTAGAAAGGATATGACCAAGGAAAGCTACTTCAGACTTCCAAAACTCACACTTCGACAATTTGGCATACAAGCTATGCTCCTGCAATTTCTGTAATACCGTTGTCAAGTGCGTAGAATGCTCCTCCTCCGACTTCGAATACACCAAAATATCATCGATAAAAACCACCACGAAGGAGTCAATAAATGGCCTCAAAACCCGATTCATCATATCCATGAACACTGCTGGCGCATTCGTCAACCCGAATGGCATTACCAAAAACTCATAGAGTCCATGACGAGTCCTGAAAGCTGTCTTACTCACATCTTCCTCCTTGACTCGAACCTGATGATACCCTGACCTCAAATCAATCTTCGAAAATACAGCTGCTCCTCGAAGCCTGTCGAACAAATCATCAATTCGCGGCAGTGGATACTTGTTCTGAATAGTCACCCTATTCAACTCCCGATAGTTAATGCACATCCTCATTGACCCATCCTTCTTCTTGACTAACAGTACTGGCGCTCCCCACAGAGAAGAACTCGGCCTAATAAGCCCTTTGCTCAACAGCTCCTGAATCTGCTTCTTCACTTCATCTTGCTCTACAGGTGCCATCCTGTACAGAGCCTTGGAAATCGGCGCACTCCCCGGCTGAACATTAATGCAAAACTCCACATCTCTCTGTGGCGGTAATCCTGAAAAATCATCCAAGAACATCTTAGGAAAATCCCTGACAACCGGAATGCCCCTGACTTCATCTGGAATTGTCATCTTAAACACCATTGCAGTCACCTTCGAAATCTTCTTCTTCCCTTAGAAAGTCACTGCGGATCTTGTAGAACCCCGTATTTTCAAATATTATTTTAAATATTTGAAAATGAATTAAAATGATTTTCTGGAGATTTAATAAATAATTTCTAAAGAATTATCTTTTTGCACGTGCAAGACACGTGTAAATATTTTCTTGAGAGGTCCAAAAGTCAAGTTTTTCTTATGAAAAATCATTATTTAATATTTGGGATTTAATTAGTATTTTTTCAGATTTTTCTAAAATTAATCGGAACTATTTGCAAATTTTGAGAAAAGAAGGACCTTTTTGCAAAATTGACATTTTTGAGGGTTAAAGTGCAAATTATATTTTCTGGATGCTTTGAACAGTACCAATTGAGATTTACGAGTATATTTTACTTTTAAATCCTAATTTAAATGAATTTGATGGAATTTCCAAGAATAGAACTATATGTATAAAGTTGTATTTTGAAGGGATTATTTTGCAAAATTGTCGTAAAACCCTAAAACCTATTTTCGGATTGTTTAAATAGACCTTTCCAGCCGTCATTACTAAAATACAGAATTTTGAGATTTGTTTTGGAAGAGCAAGAGGAAGTTTTGGATCTAGCAAGAAGGAAGGCTTTTCGTAGATTTTCTCAATTCAAAAGTGAGTGATATTGTTTGTTTTGTTTTGTTTTGTTATATGAACTTTGTTTTGTTAATTGATTTATGTGAATGATTGTGTGTTGTTTTGTCTCGATATTTTTGTATCTTGTATGTGATCGATGCAATAGTTGTTATTTATATTGTGCATGTGAAATCCATGAATGTTTAGTAGATCTTGATTGGCAAATTCTTTATTGCTTGAAAACATGTTAAGATTTGAGTATGGTTATGATAATAAGGAATTGGATGGTTGAACATCTGGATCTTGTGATTACAAATCAGATTTAGTTTGAGTTGTGGAAGAGAGTTAGTATTGAGAAATCCTAATGGAAGAATTAGGAGTTTAGAACATGAGAATTTGAGATTTGAGAAATTGGTTGATTTGAGTAATGTATCCGAACTGGGGATTATTCGAGACTGTCATTTTATTGAAATACGAATTATTTTAGTAAACAATGTTTTCTTTTGGTAAACCCTAATTTTGATTATCATGAACAACCAAAACTAAGCAGACTGTAGGCCAACAGTCGACTGGCAGATCTATCAGTCGACTGGTACGACCCAGCTGCTAGATCTTTAGTTTTCTTAAAAATCCGTTCAGGACAGTCGACTTAGACCCTTTTCATTCGACTGGTACACTTAGAATTTATTTTTCAAGGTTATCATAGATTTTTCTCTGGTAAGTCGACTTATGACCTTTAAAGTCGACTTATATTGTATTTTAAGTCGACTTATGACTTTGCAAGTCGACTTATAATACTTAGAATATTTTCTTAAAGATTTCTGGAATTTCTCTCTGGTAAGTCGACTTATGTTCTTATAAGTCGACTTATGTCTCCTTTAAGTCGACTTATGTTTTTTATAAGTCTACTTATGATCTGGTAAGTCATCTTATATTGTTGGTAAGTCAACTTATGATTTTTATAAGTCATCTTATATTGTTAGTAAGTCAACTTATGATTTTTATAAGTCATCTTATATTGTTGGTAAGTCAACTTATGATTTTTATAAGTCATCTTATTGTTGGTAAGTCAACTTATGTTTTTATAAGTCATCTTATGATTTTTGTAAGTCAACTTAAAATACTTAACTTATTTTCTGAAAGTTACTGGATTTCTTTCTGGACAGTCGACTGGTGAGTTTTGCAGTCAACTGTAGACACTTAGATCTTACTTCTTAAAGATGTTAGTTTTCACTCTGGACAGTCGACCGGTGAACTTTTGCAGTCGACTGGTACTGATACTTTTCTAAGGTGTTTTGATGTTCTTAAAAGACTAACTCTTTAAATGTTCTGGATCTATAATCTACTCTTATAAATATTATTCTTCTATAGAACATACGCTTTCACTATATATTATGGTTGGATTTGGATTATGGAATTTATTAAGGACTTGAGTTTTGTGGAGTGGAGAGATTTCCTCTTGATCGTTTGACGATGGATTAGTGAGTTTTGGTTCTGTTTGAGATTTGTTGAGATAGGCCTGAGGGGTCTTGGTTAGTTGTTGTTTTGAGTTATTTAGATGTTCGCGTGTCGAGGGTCTACGGGCCTATTCACGGAGCATGCAGGGTGCATTTGCGTGTCGAGAGTCGGCAGACCTATTCACGGAATGTATCGGGTGTATTCGCACGTCGAGGGTCTTGACGACCTATTCGTGGGATACACAGCAGGGAGATGATTCTCTGGTTGTTGTTGTTGTTGTGGTTGTTCTTGAGCTATCTTACTTGATGCTTGCGCGTCGAGGGCGGTGACGCCTATTCGCCGAGTATTTTGAATCTTGTTACCCATCACCATAGTGGGAATAGTGCATATGGAGTTGTGTTTTCTTAACTTGGTTTTACGCATGCGTTTTCCAGTTTTCCTACACTTGACACTTAGACTAGGTTCACTTGTTGTTTCATTCCATGATGTTTCCATGCTTCACATCCTTTGTTATTTCTCGTTCATTTATCCTTGTTGTTAATACATGCTGTTGATGACTTTATGTTTTATGATTAAATTATGTTGTTTTGTTTTTATATCACTCACACCATTTATGGCTGACCCCTTTAGTTTGGGGGTTAAGGATCATCTCTAGCCTCATATGTTGCAGGTTACTGCTTAGAGATTGGGGTTTGTACGCTTGAGTTAGCTTTGGAGGTTATAAGTAATGTAATAAAGCCTTGTGTAATTTTTGTAAAGAGAAATGTTGTAAAAAGAATGTTTTAATTCAAGGTGTTTGTATTTCCGCTGCAGTTGAAAAAGAATTGTTGTAATAAAAGTTGGAAGAAAATAATTTGTGTTTTTGGGCTATGTGTACTGTTACATTGAAGTTGATGCTGGGAATGTGCCACGTATTTTCTAAGTTATTATATTAGAAATTCGGGGCGCTACAGGTCCACCTGGTACTTTCACCAACACCTCTTTCTGCTTGCATTCAATGGTGGCATCATATATTGCCATCCAATCAATGCCCACGATGACATCCACACCCAAAACTTTCAGTTCGATCAAATCGATGCCGAACAACCTCCCACCAATCTCGATATCACAACCCTCATAATATCGATCCGCAATCAACTCTTCACCTGACGGCGTTGCCACCGACAAAACCCTGCCTGGAAACAACTTAGGTTCCACACCTAAGATCTTTGCAAAACTTGGTGATACAAATGTATGCGATGAACCAATGTCAAATAAAACCTTTGCCTTTATTCCATTAATTAAAACAACTCCTGTTACAATAAGAATGATACTCAATCTTAAATTGTTCTCAAATAAAGGTTTTACTTATTACATTGATTCAAAATAAAAATCAGAATTCTTGCATACCCTGTATTACATCTTCCGAGTTACCCGCGTCCTCCTCGGTTAATGCAAATACTTGCCCTTGCCTCTTCTGAAATTTGCTCCCACCAGAACCATCCTTCCTCAATTGTGGACAATGGGGCTGAGAATGTCCTGCCTGCCCACACTGGGAACAAATCTGCTTCGCCAACTTCGGACATGCTGACCTGTAATGTCCTGCCTCCTTGCAGTAATAACAGGTCACCCCTTGAGCTGCAGGTGCCTTCTGCACCGGATCACTGAACTTGACCTGCTTTGCGGGGAATCCCTTCCCACTCTGGCCTGATGCTGGCCTCTTGTTCTGGTTCCATGTATCTTGCTTCTTCTGGAACTGGTCCATATCCTCCTCAGTCATAGCTGCTCTCCTGACCAGCTTGTCGAATCTTCTGATGCCTAACGGGATCATCCTCGATCTCAAGCTTGGCCTCAAGCCTTGCTCGAACTTTTTGGCCTTCTTTACCTCGTCAACAACCAATTCTGGTGCATACCTCGAAAGTTGAGCAAACTTGGTCTCATACTCCCGCACGGTCATGCTGCCCTGCTGAAGGTTCAAGAACTCAGTCGCCTTCTTCCCCTGAACGTCTAGGGGAAAGAAGCAATCTCTGAACTCCTCCAAAAAAAGCTTCCCAAGTCATCGGCTGGTCTCCCAAGGCCCTTTTCACTGACTCCCACCAGACACCAGCGTCCTTCTCTAGCTGCATCGTAGCCAACTTCACCTTGCTGGCTGCTGGAGTCTCCGATACCTCGAAGATCATCTGCATCTTCCGAATCCAATCATCAGCTACGGTCGGATCAGCTTGCCCCTCAAAGACTGGCGGCCTCATTCTCTTAAAGGATTCGATCTGCTTGATAGGATTGGCGTTGACCAATCCCTGTCCAGCTCCATGTTTTGGCTGTTGATTCTGCTGCTGATTCTGAGCTTGCGCCACATTAAATGCCATCAGCGTGTTCAGCATCTGGTACACCTTGGCGAATTCAGCCTCAAGGTCAATTCCCGTTCCTCGAGAACTACCAGATCCATCCTCATTGTTGCCACCATTCCTGCCCCTGGGTGCAACCATTTTGAATACTGCAAAACGAGGGAAAAGTTAGAGCATCACACACAATTCAACTCACATCAATATCCTTTGGCAAAATCTCAATGGAATTCCCAAAGGTAAAACATCATATTCAGTTCTATGTGATAATCACTCTTTAATGTCCACACCTAGGTTCTCACACTCTAGTGTCCACACCTAGGTTATTTTTTATGTCATGTTTATTATTACTATTGAAGCATGCTCTGATACCAATCTCTGTAGCGTCCCGAATTTCTAATAAGATATCTTAGAAAATACGTGGCACATTCCCAGCGATCCACTTCAATATAATAGTAAACACAACCAACACCACTAAAATTTTCAACTTTTATTACAACAAATCCTTTACAAATCACAGCGGAATTCAAAACAAACTCATCTCAATATTTTCTTTATTTACAACACAAATTTATCTCAAAATTGTTATTACAAATTTACACAAATCTCTTATGAGTCAATTATATCTCAAAACCACTCAAGCATCCAATCTTCAACTCTAAGCAACAACCTGTAACATATGAGGCTAGAGATGATCCCTAACCCCCAAACTAAAGGGGTTAGCCATAAATGGTGTGAGAGATATAAAAACAAACAAACAACATAAAGATCATACCTCATAAATTCTCAAACAACAGGTACTAAATAAGAATATGGGAAGTACGAAATGACAGATAACATAAAAACATCAAGTGGAGCTAAACTAAGTATCCGGTGTAGGAAACAGGAAAACCACATGCATAAAATCAAGCCTAGAACACAGATTCTAAATGCAGACTCTCTAATGCGTACTTGTCGAAGTCTATGCTTCCCATTCTACATAGGTTCGGTGCAAGCCCTTAACGTCTTCACTTCATAGGGTTCAATTCCCCGCTATGCAACTAATCCTAACACGATGACTACTACGAGATAAAGATAAACCATGGATAGTATCTCATGCCCGATAATTCCGGAGATGGATCCCACACCCAAGATATTTCACTTGAATAATTCCAGAGATCATCCCACACCGAAACATTGACACGTCACCACACGAATACCACATGTGCTTCACCTCGACTCCGATAGTTCCGGAGATCAATCCCACACCACAAGTAGTTAACGTGATAATTCCGGAGATTGTCCCACACCACAAGACTGTGATAATTCCGGAGACATATCCCACACCACTAATAATCTACTGTGATAATTCCAGAGATTAAATCCCACACCGAAAGCCATACTGAGGTTCTTGACTCATGTTCCCGTTCATCATATCACCACTAGTGCCTGTCCTTATCATTTTGGGTTAATTGATTACTTAACGAATCTCCTAGAGTGGTATACCCTACCGGCCTAAATTCAAAACCGAATAACTGAAATGCCTCACTAGGCCTCAACAAAATAACTCAATACCGGTATACTAGGGTCACACACCTCTAGAGATTCAAACTCAAAAGTCAAAACCAAAGTTCCACTAAACAAAGTGGCTCAACTGAAAGTCTTAAATCAAATACTTAACCGAATATCTTAGAATAGACTGAATTGTCTGGGAACCAAACACTCAAGGAACACTCAAGTTTACAAAGATCCTTCAGTACCAGTCGACTTATACTGTGGTAAGTCGACTGCCCAGAGGACAAATATCCAAAATCTTACAAAATAAACTAAGTCATATAACAATCGACTTAAGAGAGGATCAGTTGACTTACCCGAGGTAAATTCCAATAATTTCTCAAAATATTCTAAGTATATAAGTCGACTTAAAGGATTATAGGTCGATTGTCCAGAAAGGACTAATAATTTTACAAAAAATAATTTCCTTAGCGAACCATTCGACTGCCTATGAGCTAGGTCGACTGTCCAGAACGACTTTTTCAAAGATTCTAAAATACAGTATCAGACTCGTACCAGTCGACTGTACAGTAGGCCAGTCGACTTTCGGCCTACAGTTCTCAAAATTCGGGTCTGATTACAAAATTAATTCGGAGGTTTTCTAATGATTCAATGTTTATGAAAATAGTTCGTATTCAGGAAAAATGATAAATCTCAACAAATCCTCATCATGTATGTGTATATATTACTCAAAACATCAATATGTCAAAATTCAAATTCTCATGTTCTAAATCACAGATTCTTCCATTAGGGTTTTGCAAGATCTGAATTTCTTTCACAAATCTAAATCAAAATCTGATTTATAAATCTAATGTCCAGATGTTCATATTCAAATCTCAATATGCTTTTAGCAACACAATTTTAATAATAAAGATCTACTATTTCATCCACAATTTTTCACATGATTCATACCACAATACAAGATCTAAATCGTTCACAACATCAAATCAATACATCATTGATACTTGCACACATAGATCAATAACAAGACAAATTTCTATCATTCACAACATCAAAACAAACAACAAAACAAATTTTTATATCACTCACATTGAATTGAGAAAAGTCCACGAAAGAGTCTCCCTTTTGCTAGATCCAAAAACTCCTTTCTCCACCAAAATAAATCTCCAAAATTTCTGTATTTTAGTAATGACGGCTGGAGTAAAATCCTTTAAATATTCGGGATTGAATATTAGGGTTCTATCCACACTTTTGCATAACAATCATTTCAAAAATACAATTTACATATATAGTTCTATCCTTGGAAATTCCATCAAAACTCATTTAAATTAGGATTTAAAAGAAAATATAAATTCTAAATCTCAATCAATACTGTTCAAAACGTTCAGAATGTACATTTTGCACTTTAACCCCTAAAAATGTCGGATTTGCAAAAAGGTCCTTCTTTTCCCAAAAATTGCAAATAGTTCCAATTAATTTCAAAAAAATCTGGAAAAATACTAAATAAATCCCAAATATTAAATAATGATTTTTCATAAAGAAAACTAAAATTTCAAACTTCTCATAAAAGTATTTGCACGTATTTTGCACGTGTACAAAAGATAAATTTTCTGAAAATATTCATTAAATCTCCAAAAAAATCAATTTAAATTCATTTTCAAATATAAAAATAATATTTGAAAATACGGGGTTCTACAGAACAAGTGGGTAAGATGAGAAATACTAGCTTCAAGGGTATCCTGACGATCAATGAGATAGTGGACAGAATGATAAAGACTCTCAGGATCAGAAAAGACAGCTCTAGGATGAGATGAACTAGAGGCAGAAGACCTACGACCTGAAGTAGCTAAAGGAATAAGAGGGGTATTTCTTCGAGGAGGAGAGTGAAGAATCTTCATACGAGCTAAACTCGTACGATCAAAGACTCATAATGAGTGACAACACTACATTCAGAAGTAAGATCAACTTCATAGAAGTTCAAAATATGAGTAAGTATTGCACCAAAAGGAAGAAAAGAAGTATGAGCCTTATGGAGACGATTGAAAATGACTCGACTCCAATTTATTTGGATGTTGCCAAAAATTGCATAGACAGCTTGTTGCAACTCGTAGGAAAATTGATCGTAACTCTCCGTTTTAGGAATAATGTTATACGACAAAATTCTTGCAACTTGCTTAGCAAGCGGTGTAATTGTTTGGTTAGACATTCGGGGACCGCGATTTGGCAAGAAGATTTTTGAATGGATAGAGTCGTCATCCATATCAATCTCCTCTAAATCTAATCCTTCATATGGAATACCCAAAATAATTCTGAATTTTTTAGGTGTCAGCCTCATACGAATATTTTTTACCGTAGTAGTAATAAATATTTCGTTACCATCCTCGGAAGTGTAAATTCTCATATTTGTATAAAACAAATATATAATTTGTGGATAGTAAAAAGGTTGATTAACAAGGGAAAGCAAGTCAAATAATCCACATTGTTCAAACAATGGAGCTAAAGGGAACCTTTCTAAATCAGGAAAATTTACAAATCTCTCTAGAAAGATAGCAATCTCACAAATGAGTAAAAATTTCTCAACAAGGTTGGGGTTCCTAAGATATTGAAGGTAATTACTAGAGGATTGTCCTTCCTCAACATTAGAACCACGAGCTCTCTTTGGAGGCATGATTCAACTCAAAAAAAATAAAGAATTAGAATGAGGTCAAGAAATTTATACCCAACAACAGAGATAAAAAGAGAAGCACAAAGCTTCAAGAGATCTCGAAAAAGACTTCAACAAGTGAAATGAACTGAAAAAGCTGAACGAAGTCTTCAATATTGGGCTTCAGATCGGTGAAAAATGCCGAGGAATGGGTTCAGCAGCTGACTTCTTCTTCTATTTCTGGAGAGAGACGGTGAAAGAGGGGAAAGTGAAAAAAGAGAAGTAAAAACTAGGGTTTTACTTTAGAATAGAGGGCTGAGATCTAGGCTGGGGTTAATCAAAGGATGAGATCAATCAATGGGTAAGAAAAAATAAAGAGAAATGCCTCAAAAAGTGCACCGTTTCGAATCAGAAAGACAGACTGATGTCGCGACAGTCGACTAGTTTTGAGGAACAGTCGACTTAGTCGAGAGCAAATAAAACAAACAAAAATATCAAGTAATACTTCTGTCAGTCGACTGGGTGTTGTTCATAGTCGACTGTCCAGAGCATAAAATTCAGTCAAAAATAGACAACGAAAAATACTTGTCAGTCGACTGAAACATAGGTTTAAGTTGACTTATACAAGATAAAAATTCAAGAAATATCATGAAAACTGCAAATTCCTTGTTCTCTTCTTAAGGTGATAAAATTGTCTTTCTTAAGTGGTTTAGTAAAGATATCTGCTACTTGTTTATCAGTAAAAAGTAAAGTCTAAAGATATATATCCCTTTAAAACATGATCACGTAGAAAATGATGTATAATATCAATGTGTTTCGTATGTGAGTGTTGAATTGGATATTTAGATAAATTAATGGCACTGGTATTATCACACATTATAGCAGGTTGTAAAAATGAAATACCATAATCTAATATGGTTTGTTTCATCCACAAAATTTGGGCACAAGCCAAACTTGCAGCAATATATTCAGCTTCTGTAGTAGATAGGGATACAGAATTTTGCTTTTTACTGCACCATGATACTAGTGAATGTCCCAAAAAATGACAAGTATCACTAGTAATTTTACGGTCAGTTTTACTGCTAACAAAATTCGCATCACTTTACAACAAAAGTTGAAAGTTATCTGTGCGGGGATAAAATAAACCATACTTAGATGTGCCTTTAATGTATCTTAAAATACGTTTCACAGCTTTTAAGTGAGTCTCTTTAGGACTTGACTGATATCTAGCACACAAATATACACTAAACATAATATCTAGTCTACTAGCAGTTATATATAAGAGTGAGCCAATCATCCCACGATAGAGTTTTTGATCGACACTCTTACTAATTCATCTTTGTCAACTGTAGTAGAAGTAGCCATAGGTGTGGTGTACTAGTGCTATCCATGCCAAACCGTTTGAATAATTCCTTAGCATATTTTCCGTGATTAATAAATATGCCATTATGTGACTGCTTTATTTGTAGTCCAAGGAAATAATTGAGTTTACCGATGTGACTCATCTCAAACTCATTTTTCATATTATTAGCAAACTCTTGACAGAGATGACTATTAGTAGAGCTAAAAATTATTCCATCTACATATATTTGTATGATTAGGATATCAGTTTCTATTTTCCTAATAAACAAGGTAGTATCTACTTTACCTATTTCAAAACCAGTTTCTGTAAGAAAAGTCTTCAATCGATCATACCAAGCACGAGATGCTTGTTTAAGACTATATAAAGCCTTTTTCAATTTAAAAATATGGTTTGGGAATTGTTCATGTTCGAAACCAGGTGGTTGCTTAACATAAATATCTTCCTTTATATAACCATTAAGAAAAGTACCTTTAACATCCATTTAGAAAAGTGTAAAGTTCATAAAACATGCAAAAGATAGTAAGATTCTAATTGATTCTAGTCTAGAAACAGGAGCATATGTTTCATCGAAATCTATGCCTTCTTCTTGATTATATCCTTGAGTAACTAATCTAGCTTTGTTCCTAACGATTTGCCCTGATTCATCTAACTTGTTTTTTAATACCCATTTGGTACCAATTATAGTATGGTCATGAGGTCGTGGAACTAAATCCCATACATCATTTCTTATAAATTGGTTTAACTCATCTTGCATGGCATTCATCCAAAATTCATTCTCACAAGCGTCTTGTATATTCTTCAGTTCAAAATTCGACAAGAAAGCCGTATGAGAAATCATGTTAACATGAGATCTTGTTTGAATACCACGTGAGATGTCACCAATTATTAAGTCATGAGGATGATCTCTAAGTTTAACAAAAGATTTTGGTAATGTTTGAGTCATCATAACAGGATCAGTCGACTTAACTAGTCCCAGTCGACTTGATTTCCTTATCGGTTGACTTATCTGCTAGGGTAGTTTGCTCTAGTGATTTAATTACGTTATTTAATGGTGATGAATCAATTTCATCATCTTCAATAACAGTAGATAAAGTCAGAGATTCATCAAATGAAACATGCATGGATTCTTCAATAGTCAAAGTTGACTTGTTGAAAATTCCATATGCCTTACTCCTATTTGAGTATCTAATGAAGATACCTTCATTAGATCTAGCTAGGATCAAACTTATCTAAATTATCTTTCGTGTTTAAAATAAAACACTTGCATCCAAATACTCTAAAATAAGATATTTTAGGAATTCTATCAAAAAATAGTTCATAACATGCTTAGGCCTAATCAAAATTCTATTTAAAATATAACATGCTGTAGTAACAGCTTCAGCCCAGAAGTACTTAGGAAAATTGCTTTCAACAAGCATGGTATGTGCACACTCTTGCAAAGTCCTATTCTTTCTTTCGACCACTCCATTTTGTGGTGAAGCCCTAGGAAATGCAAATAAATGTGTTATCATTCTTGTTGCAATATTCTGAAAATGTTTCATTCTCAAATTCTCCACTATGATCACTTCTAATAGTGACTATGGTTAAAGACTTTTGATTTTGAATCCGTTTACAAAATTTTGCAAATTCATCAAATGCATCATTCTTATGTTTTAAAAAGAGAACCCATGTGAATCTTGAAAAATCATCTACTAAAATAAATACATACCTACCTTTATTTAAAGAAGCGACTCTGGTAGGGCCAAATAAATCCATGTGGATTAATTCGAGATGCCTACTAGTAGAAATCATTTCTTTTGTCTTAAAAGTAGATTTAATTTGTTTACCTAGTTGACATGCATCACATAACTTATCCTTTTTATGGGATAGTCTTGACTGTCCTTTAACTAGATTGTACTTAGACAATTTAGCAATATTTTTCATATTCACATGGCCAAATTGTTTATGCCAAAGCCAAGATTCATTGTTAGAAGCTATTAAGCAAAAATCATTCGAAAAATCATTTGATTTTAAACATAACTCATAAATATTATTATTCCTAAAACCTTGAAAATTTACATTTTGCATGGTAGAGTCATATATTAAACATGCATCTTTTTTTAAAATAATTTTATATCCCTTATCACACAATTGGCTTATACTTAACAGATTATGCTTAAGACCACTAACAAGAAAAACTTCTTCTATATTAGGGGTAGTGTTCTTACCGACCATGCCTATACCAATTGTAATACCCTGATTTTTCAATTAAATTATTTATTTTGCACGTAGTGTGCACGTGCAATATTTTGGGTTGAATTATTTTTATAATGATGTGTATAGATATTTAATTAGGAGTTCTCAAATTATTTTGTACAAAAAGCCTTTCTTTAAAGCCTTATTTTAATTTAATGAAAAACCCTTTTTCTTAAAAGCCCAAATGTATTTTATTTTATTTATTTTTATAAACTATTTTGGCCCAAAAAGAAAGCCCATGAATTAATCTATTTTATTTAAACTTGTCATGTAGAAGACTTTTTTTAACTAATTTATTTTTGTACAAAAATTAAAATGTACAAATTTGGCCTAGTTGCATGCACGTGCACTACATGTACACGTGCTATGCACACCCTAGAGGGGGCCGGGATTCATTCTTTTTGGAGGGATTTTCAAAAGTGATCATGGTGATCATGGTGGTAGTTTCATGGTTGTGGGTAGTTTTTCTAACTCCTACCTTAATCTAGACCCTTCATTCTACAACCACCAAAGCAATCTTGGCCCTCCATCTCACCTCTTTTCTAGTATAAATACCCCCCTCTCATGGCTATTTTTCATATGCAAATTATATTTCCAAGCTATAGTATTGTTGTTATAATAGTGTGAGTTATAAAAGATAGAGAGTTTGTGTGGGTTTGCTTGCTTGGAGTGGTCGGCTATCACCTAAGGAAGCATTCGGTTGTGCTAGAGAAGCTTTCGGTTGGGCTTGGGTGGCTTGGAGTTTGTGCGTGCTTTTGGCTAGGAGGAGGTGCTTTTATTTGCAAGGTCTTGTTGCTTTGTGTTTCTCTCCATACAAGGTGGGTAAAACATTTCATATTTCTAATATAGGAGTCCATGCTAGTTTTTATTATCAACACTATACATGAAAAATACTAATAAGAGCCCACTTTAATTGAAAAGTTAGTGTATGAATGGATTGAAATGATGTGATTAACTTGTGTGTGAAATTCTGGTATGAAATTAAATTATATGTAGAATTCTCCATGATTATTAATTTGATTGAATGAGGGTGGAATATTGCTAGTGTGATGTATGGAAATTTCCAATTAAATTGCTTGTAAATTGTATGGTTGAAGCATGAAATTGATTAAGTAAATGGCACACTTTAAAATTTGAATAGAGAGTTTTCTTGAATACTTGAGTTGTAATTATGTTAATTAATGAGTAGTAGTATATTTTGTGACATAAATGAACCAATGAAGTTACCTTGTTGTCATCAAAGTAGAACTACTCAAAAGTTAGTATTTTTGAGTTTTACCTATTCATGTGCTAAATAAATCCTCTTGTTGATATGGGTATGGACAAATCCAAAAATGTATGTATTTGTGAATAAAGATTAACAACAGTGAATTATCATAAGAAAATTGTGAAAGAAAAAGGGATTAGAAGACTAATTGATTATTCAATGTCGAAAATAAAAGAAATAGTAGATTTAATGAGTAATTCATTGATTTGTGGGAAGAAATATATTTTTATAGTACAAAAATTATTTTTATCTTACTGGTATGAAATTCACATGAGTGAAAATTAATCTAGAAGTTTTCAGTAATTTTTACCAAAGCAATAAGAAACTATGTTTATTTGAACATCAAGTTGTTTTTAAAACAGTACGAATATAACACATATGGATTTTGTCTGGGTATTGTGACAGCCCGAGCCACTAGCTCAGGCGGTCACTGACTGCCGTTTGCTTCTCTGGGTCGATCGGTTCGAACCCTATGTTCACCACTTTTTTTTCACCAATTGAGTATAAATATATATAACCTGCGACCAAAGCATATATACTAAATTCGCTCCTTACTTACCGCTAGCACAGTTCGGCCATACGGCGGGTGCTCTTGGCTCTCTTCCTGTTGTGACTGGGTTCGATTCTCACCCTTCGCGTTTATAAAAAATATTTTTTTGGGAGTTGTAGATGTCCAAAAAATGTGAAAAAAATATGGTAATTCTCAGAAAAATATAAGGAATTTTATAGGATTGATTTGAGTATTATTTGAATGAAATTAATTATGGTTTGGAGTCAAAATGCATATATAGACATATGGTTCTATGTGGATGATTAATATGAAACTATAACTTGAAAGAATAAGTGAATTGGCACATTAAGAGTTGATTTGGTAAAAAGAGATGTAGTTGTGTGGCATGATGCAAGTATTTTCTCACTTGTGAAATAATATGAAGTGTGTATATTATTTGGTAAGGAGAAATTATCATGATGTGACAATTGATAAGTATATGCAAATTTTGTGCAATGATGGACTTGTGAACAAATGAGAAATCATGAATTGAAAGAGAATGTACATGTGAGTTTGAGAACTCGACATGGAAATTGTATAAATTGAAAATTGTGAAATGAAATTTGAAATAGAGTAGCTAAGTCTCCCCGGCATCGAGAAATGAAATAAAGTGAAATTAGACCAAGGTTGGTCAAGATGAAATGAATGAATAAGTCCGGTTGATGGAGAGGCTAACTCTAGAGATTAATTTTGTTCATGATTTTTAATAAAACTAAGGACTAGTGCATAGTGAAGATGTGATGAAAGTAAGAGAAAAACATTGAGTATGAGGGCCCTGGATAGCGGCGAGAGCGTATCCCAGGAATTCCCATGACGAGTCTGGGTGAGGATACTGTTCCAGAGTACCGTCCCAGTGGCGACGCTCGTGGGATGTTTGAAGACTACGAGTGGTGTCATGTTTATGGTGAGAGCGTATCCCAGGAATTTTCATGATGCGTCTGGGTGAGGATACTACTCCAGAGTGCCTAAACATGAGTTCGTAGGTCAGATAACATCTAGGATACTTACCGTAATTACAGTAGTAGATTAAATCATAACGGGGGATTGAACCCTACAAAGATGAAGAACGAATAAGGGCTTGCCCTCGGACCTATGTAGTATGGGATGCATAGAATCCGAACAAGTGCGCATTAGTGTCATGTAACATAAATAAATGCATTAAGGATTAAGTGCACAATCACAACACGACATCAATAGGGTAGTCCCTTTAGTTTGAATGTGACAAGTTTGTGTTTGCTAAATATGAAAAGTTGAGTTATACTATTTCCGGCATAGAGAGGATGGCCGTGTATAATGTTCGTCGGTTGAATAAACTGACGTACCCACAGTCTTATATGCAGGTAAATATCATGTTAAAGATTAAAGAGGAATGGATGCTTAAAGATTATATCATGCTGTTGTACTTGTATTTAATTGTTGTATTTTACTTCCGCTGTGCAAAAGAAAGATGTAATTATGATGTAATCTCTGATGTATGATGAAAAGTTTTAATTTTCCTGTAAAATTGTACTAAAGAAAGTGAAAAGATCCTGTAGAACATCTCGAATTCAGTGTATTTGGGATTCGGGGCGTTACACCAATAACCTTCCCTTTGTTGTTGTCACTGAATGTGACTGTTCCTCCATCAATCTCTTGAATGGAAGACAAGAGGTTAGCATGACCAGTCATATACTTGGAGCATCCGCTGTCAAGTATCCAATGTTCTCTTTTAGGTACCTCGTTTTGTGTAGCCATGAAGCATACATTCACAACTTCGTTTGTTTCTTCATTTTCTTCTTCTGATGAAGAGTCGCTATCGTCCCAAATTGCTTGATACGCCTTTTTGTTCTTCATGTACTTGTTCTTTGTGTACTTATCCTTCTTGAAGTTGGAAGCCTTTCCTTTAGATTTCGTCTATTCTAGTGGACAATCCTTCTTCATATGACCTGTTTTGTTACACTTAAAACAAGTGGGAAGTTCATTAGTATCTTTAAATTTGGAATTAAATTTACCTTTTCTTAGAAACTTTTTGAACTTTCTCGTGAACATGGCTATCGCTTCTTCATCTTCTTCTTCATCATCGGAGTCCGACATGGCCTTGAAAGCGAGTGTCTTTTTCTTTGACTGTTGAGGTTCTAGATCCTTCTTGCGTTCTTCAAGTTGCACTTCATATGCCATAGATTTCTCACAAGATTCTCAAGAGAAAGTTGTGTTAAATCGGTTGGCCTCTTCTATGGCGGTTGTAATACCTAGATTTGCAGCGAACAGTCGACTGGTTTGCGTATACGGGATTTGTGGAATTTGAGAGGATTTGAGAAATTTAGTCCCACATGGGAGGTGCACAAAAACTAATTTGAGTATAAATATAATTAGCCAATGATCAAGAGTCACCTAATTGGTTAACCACCTTTTGAGAGGCAGCCTGTGGTGGGCAGTTGTACTACATAGTATCTAATTTGTCTTCTAAAAATATTAAAAATTGTCTGAGTATTGGGGCGGGGCGTTACGAATAGTATCAGAGCCAAATTTCGACACCGGGTGTAGTAGAGGTCAGTATGATCTGCGGTGCTGAGAGTCATTGATCTCCGGGGTCGGGTATATTCTACGGTATTGAGAGTCACAGGTAGTGATTGATAGCCGGGTATCCGATCTGTGGTGTTGAGAGTGATTGATCTCCGGAATCGACTATACTACATCGGCTAGAAAGGGCGGATCCTACATTAGATGTGTGCCCTGTACTCAGCGAGGACGCTGATTTCTAAAGTTGGGTGTATGTAATACCCCAGATTTGCAGCGAACAGTCGACTGGTTTGCGTATACGGGATTTGTGAAATTTGAGAGGATTTGAGAAATTTAGTCCCACATGGGAGGTGCACAAAAACTAATTTGAGTATAAATATAATTAGCCAATGATCAAGAGTCACCTAATTGGTTAACCACCTTTTGAGAGGCAGCCTGTGGTGGGCAGTTGTACTACATAATATCTAATTTGTCTTCTAAAAATATTAAAAATTGTCTGAGTATTGGGGCGGCGTTACAGCGGTGGTCTTCTTCTCCCATTTCGGGGTTAAGGCACAAAGAACTTTTCTCACAATTTCAGCTTGAGTGTACGTCTTTCCAAGAGCCACAAGAGAATCTGTAATATCCGTGAACCTTGTCATCATATCTGACACATTCTCGTTCTCCTTCATGCAGAACATCTCGAACCCGTGAACAAGAACAGATATCTTAGATTCTTTAACTTTATTAGTACCTTCATGAGTTACCTCGAGTGTGTACCAAATTTGATACACCGTTGTTACATTGGACACGCGATTGAACTCCTCCTTGGTAAGAGCACAAAATAGAGCGTTCATCGCATTTGCATTGTTCATTGTTTCACTGTTCATGTCATCATTCCATTATGCATACGGAATTGTAAGAGCGGTGTACTCGGTCTCTATCATGTTCCATATCTCATAGTTGATGGAATGAAGGTAGATCTTCATTCTACACTTTCAATAGTTGTAATTGGTTCCATCGAATAGGGGTGGACTTTGTGTGGATTGGCCTTCATGGTATTGGTTCGCATTTGAAGTAGATGTCATTGCACTCAACCAGGCTTTGATACCAAGTGTTGGATTCTGTATGCAAGGCAAAATAACACTAAGGGGGTGAATAGTGTTGTATAAAAATTAATTAAGAAAATGAACATTTCGTTCTGTCCAGTCGACTTAAAAAGAGAATACAGTCGACTAGGACATCAGATAAGAAGAGTATTTTATACAAGTCTGATCAATCGACTTATAGCGGAAACTCAGTCGACTTACCAAACAAGTGTTCAAAGAGTATTTTATACAAGTCTGATCAGTCGATTATAAAGGAGTCTCAGTCGACTTGCTAGACAAGTTTTCGAATAAAACACAGAAAAATTAAAATGCAAGTGAAGAAAATACAACCACAGAGAGAGTCAACCACAGAGTACACAGCGATGTATCCTGGTTCGGTCCTCCCGACCTACATCCAGTCCCCAAGCAACCCACTTGAGATTTTCCATTATTCTTGAACAAAATATAAGAATACCCTACGGCGTTCGACAACAACCTTGCCAAACCCGTAGACCTCTCTCACCACTAGAGAGAGCACACCCACTCTACAACCTAAAGTAAAAACCCGACTCTACAACCTAGAGTCCTACTCTCCAACCGAGAGGATCACCCTCACAATCCGAGAGTGAAAAACAACAACAAAAGAGTTACAACAACCTATAGCCTTGTTTGTGATTGTGATTTTATATAAAGGCTAATATGTCAACTTTTAAAATCAGTCTAAAACGAATTCAATATTATACTAGACTGATTTTCATAGAACCAAAACTTAGAAATTATGATTGCTTCTTATGAAACTTGTTCTCTTTAAAAACAAAAGCTTTAAAACTTGAGAGAATGCTTGGAACCTTTCCATGGTGATTCCTATGCTCTATTTATAGAAAGGAATCATAGAAACGTTGAAGAACAGTTCCTAAAACTGAATTAATACGGATAGAAATTGTTTTGAAATTGAAAAACAAGTTTTGAAATCAGAAAACTGTCGAAATGACTTGAACAGTCGAGTGGTTTGCCATAATGAGTTGACTGGTCAGAGCTTGTAGGAGTTCAGACAGTTTCATACTAAGACAGTCGACTGGTTCTGAAGAATGGTCGACTGGTACTTAACAACTGATCTTATTCAAGCTTGTTTCGACCTTTTATCTTTTGTAAAACACTCAAATATTAAAAGATATGTGTGAGTGTGTGTGTGACAAGGCTATTACAACATTTCGAAAACTCAAAGAATAAAAATTATAATTGTTACAAGACACTTTAATACAAAACATTTTGAAGCACTAGTCTTGTCTTAAACTTGAGTCTTTGACTTGAGCTTGAGCCATTGTCTTTATGTCTTGAAGCTTGCTGTTGTGCGCGGAATACAAAACTAATTAACCAATGCGGAATCAAAGAGAGAAACAGCGAAGAAAAACACAAAAACAAACCAACACAAGAACACAAGATTTACGTGGTTCGGCAAAACAATGCCTACATCCACAAGGGGCGGTTGGGTTTCTTCTTGCTATAATCAACGATGGGCAAAACAAAGTTTACAAGAGATGACGGCTGCAAAATCCGAATAGAGGTCTCTTCTTTACAAAACCCTAACGGGTGTATTTATAGGGAGACTATTGGGCCTTCCAAAAATGGGCCTGATCTGATTCAAAACCCGCCGACAGTCGACTGGTCACCTTACCAGTCGACTGATAAATACTTCGGGATAGTCGACTGATCCCATACTCAGTCGACTGATTCTGCTGTACCTTTAGCCTTTGAAAATTCCTCTCTGGACAGTCGCCTGATTCTACAACCCAGTCGACTGATATACTGTAACTTTTATTTGCTGCAGATACTCCAAAATAATCTGAACCAGAATCGAGCCATTATCCAACAATCTCCACCTTGGCGAGATCTTCCTAGTATCCAACAATCTCCACCTTGGTGAGATCTTCCAAGTAGCCCAAGCAATCTCCAGAAATACTCCAAAACAAATGCTCATCACCAAATGCAACAAAACACCCAAACTCCACCTTAGTATGATATCACATACTAAACAAACCAATAGCAAACCACTATCCCAATCGCCCATGCCAAATTATCAAACATGCAAAATATTAGCCAGGTTCATGCAATGCTTGAACTTGGCTGCCCCAACAACTTTGGTCAACATATCAGCAGGATTATCAGCTGTCCCAATCTTCACCAAATGAATATCACCATCCTTTATCAAATCACGCACAAAATGATAACTGACATCAATATGTTTGGTCCTCGAATGATGAACTTGGTTCTTCGCTAAATGAATAGCACTCTGACTGTCACAGTGTACCTCCACCTTCTCCCGATGAATTCCCAAGCTCTTCAAAAGTCCATGTATCCAAATGGCTTCCTTCATGGCCTCAGCAACCGCCATGTATTCAGCCTCAGTAGTAGACAACGCTACAGTGGACTGCAAATTGGACCTCCAACTTATAGGTGCTCTAGCCATAGTAAACAAATAGCCTGTAGTAGACCGCCTCTTATCTAGATCACCTGCATAGTCCGAATCAACATAACCCACCAATAACCTGCTAATATTGTCATCCCTTTCAAACTTCAAACCCACATCTGTGGTGCCACTTATGTACCTCAAAATCCATTTAGCTGCTTGCCAATGCTCTTTGCCTGGATCATGCATATATCGACTAACCAAACTCACCGCCTGAGAGATGTCTGGTCGAGTACACACCATGGCATACATCAAACTGCCAACCACACTAGTGTAAGGTACATTAGCCATATACTGTCTCTCTTCATCTGTACTTGGAGACTGAGAAGCACTAATTCTGAAATGAGGGGCTAAGGGTGTACTGACCGGTTTAGTTTTCTCATCTATACCAAACCGTTTTAACACCTTCAAAAGATATTGCTTCTGTGTCAAACTCACTATGCCCTTTGCTCTGTCTCTAGCTATCTCCATCCCAAGTATCTTCTTGGCTTCACCAAGATCCTTCATCTCGAACTCAGAACTCAACTGATTCATCAAATTTTGAATCTCCTTAGCATTTTTAGAGGCAATCAACATATCATCCACATATAATAACAGATATATGAAAGAACCATCCTGCAATATTCTGAAGTAGACACAATGATCAAACTCACTTCTGGAATATCTCTGCACCTTCATAAACTGATCAAACCTCAAATACCACTGCCTTGGAGATTGCTTCAACCCATAGAGAGACTTCTTCAATTTGCAAACAAAACTTTCCTTCCCAGCAATTTTAAACCCATCTGGCTGCGACATATAAATTTCTTCATCTAGATCCCCATGTAAGAATGCAGTCTTCACATCCATCTGTGTCAATTCAAGATCAAACTGTGCTACCAATGCCAACAAAATCCGAATAGAAGGATGCTTCACAACCGGAGAGAACACTTCATTATAGTCAATACCTTCCTGTTGAGCATACCCCTTTGCAACTAGTCTAGCCTTGAACCGAACACTGCCTTTTGGACCCTCTTTCTTCGTATACACCCACTTGCAACCAATTGCTTTCTTCCCCTTTGGTAGTTGCACTGGATCCCAAGTCTTATTCTTATGAAGAGAGTTCATCTCTTCATCCATAGCAACTTTCCAATCTGCATTTTCAGAACTTCTAGTAGCTTCTTTGAAGTTAGAGGGAACTTCATCATCCACAATGGGAAGAGCAAATGCAACTGTATCTGTAAAACGAGACGGTCGTTTGATATCTCTTCTTTGCCTTCTTACTGCAATTGATTCTACCTGCTGGATAGGAACTTCTTCATCATTCTCAGTATCAACCACATCATCTTCATCTTGGACAGGAACAGGATTTTCAACTGACAATTTTTCTAACTCCACCTGTTGGAGAACTCTCCCACCAGTCGACTGGTAATTGCCAACAGTCGACTGTCCCGAGCTCCCACACTTCTGCTGCTCTGGACCACCAGTCGACTGCTCCTGTACACCAGTCGACTGTCCCGAGCTTCTGCTACTCACCTATTGGAGAACTGTCCTACTCTTCTGCTGCTCACCAGTCGACTGTCCTATACCACCAGTCGACTGTCCCGAGCTAATCATGCTGGTCTCATCAAAAGTCACATCTCTGCTGATTACTAACTTCTTCTGTTCTGGACACCACAACCTGTAACCTTTGACACCAGTACTAAAACCAACAAATATAGCCTTTTTGCCTCTTGCATCAAGTTTAGTTTCAGTTACATGAAAATAAGCAGGACAACCAAATATATGCAAAAAACTATAATCAGATGCAGGTTTACCACTCCATACCTCAATAGGCGTTTTGCCTTCAAGTGCTGCTGATGGTAAACGGTTGACAATGTGGCTTGCATATATAACAGCTTCTGCCCAAAATGTCTTCTTCAACCCAGACTGTGCTAACATACATCTCACCTTCTCAAGTAAGGTTCTGTTCATCCTTTCTGCAATCCCATTTTGCTGTGGAGTCTTCCTAACTGTGAAGTGCCTCTGGATCCCTTCATCTTCACACAATTTCAGAAACGGATCATTCTTGTATTCCCCTCCATTATCTGACCTCAGAACCTTAATTTTCCTACCAGTCTGATTTTTAACTTTCTTCTTCCAACTTGTGAACAATGTCAAAACTTCATCTTTGTGCTTCATGGTATATACCCAAACTCGTCTGGAGTAATCATCAACAAAAGTAACAAACCAGTGTCTACCACTCATAGAAGGTGTCTGAGTAGGGCCCCAAACATCTGTGTGCACATAATCGAGGATACCCTTTGTCTGATGTACAGCTGTACCAAATTTTACCCTAGTTTGCTTACCCAAAACACAATGTTCACAAAATTCCAACTTGCACCCTTTAGCATCTTTAAGCAACCCTTGCTTCACAAGCCCCTGCAAGGCCTTTTCTCCTGCATGCCCGAGTCGCATATGCCACAACCTGGTAGAGTCGGAAACAACCTGTTTAGGCCTTTCAGTTACACTGGCAGCCTGACCCAAATATGTTTTTCCCTGCAAGAAAAACAAGTTCCTTTTTCTTTGCCCTTTCATCACCACAAGTGATCCGCTAGTCACCTTCAGCATGCCACCTTCACTAGCAAATTTCAATCCACTGGCCTCCAAAGCACCAAGTGAAATCAAATTTTTCTTCAAATCTGGAACATACCATACATCTGAAAGCTCCCTAATAAGACCATCGTGCATTAGCAATTCAATCTTCCCGATTCCTACCTTCTTACAAGGTGCATCATTTCCCATCAAAACTACACCACCATCCATATACTCCAAAGAAGTAAACCACTCCTTTTTCCAAGACATATGATAGGAGGCTGCTGTATCAAGAAACCATACTTCCTGATAAAGTGAGGGACTAGAAGCAAGTGCAAAAGAAAAATCCTCGCCACTATCTAAATTATCAACAGTCACATTTGCAGTCGAATTTTCCTTATTTCGTAGCTTTGGACAATCCTTTTTCCAATGCCCCCTTTCATGACAGAAAGCACATTCATCTTTGGCCGGTATTTTCCTGTCCTTAGAAACTCCTCTCGATTTGGAACGAGATTTGTTTCCCTTTTTCCCAGATTTGGACTCAGATCTGGTCTCAGTCCTGCCCCTTACAATCAATGCCTCAGAAGTTTTCCTATCAACCATTTTATCCCTTCTCCTAGTTTCATTATTCAACAGGGCATTTGCAACATCTTCATATTTAACAGTATCCTTTCCATATAGTAAAGTAGTTGCTAAATGATCATAACTTTCAGGTAATGAATTCAACAGAATTAGGGCTTTATCTTCATCTTTAATTTGCTCATCCAAATTTAACAAATCAGCCAATAATTTATTAAATGATTCAACATGAGCGTTCATAGACATACCTTCCGTATAGGTGAAGCGAAAAAGTCTCTTCTTCAAATACAGCCGATTCTCCAAACTTTTCCTCATGTATTTGTCTTCGAGCTTCTTCCACAACACCGCAGCAATGGTATCCCTCATCAAATCATACTTCTGAGCCTTTGCAATAAAGAGCCGAATAGTCCCACACGCAACTCGATTGAACTTCTTCCAATCTGCTTCGGACATATCCTTAGGTTTTTCTTTCTCCAAAGCAACATCTTGTTCTTGTTGAACAAGAACATCCAACACCTCACATTGCCACATCCCAAAATTGTTTGTCCCATCAAATTTTTCAACTTCAAATTTTGCGTTGTGAATCGTTGTTCTAGAAGAACTTGATCCCACAACATCCTTGGTTGCATCTGCATCACCCGCCATCTCCCTCTAGGTCGAACCAACAGCTCTGATACCACTTGTTGTGCGCGGAATACAAAACTAATTAACCAATGCGGAATCAAAGAGAGAAACAGCGAAGAAAAACACAAAAACAAACCAACACAAGAACACAAGATTTACGTGGTTCGGCAAAACAATGCCTACATCCACAAGGGGCGGTTGGGTTTCTTCTTGCTATAATCAACGATGGGCAAAACAAAGTTTACAAGAGATGACGGCTGCAAAATCCGAATAGAGGTCTCTTCTTTACAAAACCCTAACGGGTGTATTTATAGGGAGACTATTGGGCCTTCCAAAAATGGGCCTGATCTGATTCAAAACCCGCCGACAGTCGACTGGTCACCTTACCAGTCGACTGATAAATACTTCGGGATAGTCGACTGATCCCATACTCAGTCGACTGATTCTGCTGTACCTTTAGCCTTTGAAAACTCCTCTCTGGACAGTCGCCTGATCCTACAACCCAGTCGACTGATATACTGTAACTTTCATTTGCTGCAGATACTCCAAAATAATCTGAACCAGAATCGAGCCATTATCCAACACTTGCTTGATCAAATGTGGCTTGAACTAAGTTCTTTGTGGATTGATCAATTCTCTGAAAGCTTCATTGGATCATCTTTGCCTTTGTGTTTTGCACCATGACATTGACCTTGATACACCCTGCAATATATGTAAGTGATAGTACAACTTTGCATTGTGTTGTAGTTATCAAAATCAAGAATCAACAGCTCCCAAATTAATACACCAATCTTGTGTGTTCAACTCCACCCTAGCTGATAAGCAAACTCATCATTTTTGATAGACACCACGATGGCTTCATTTGGTTTGGTTTCCTTTGGTTGTTCCTGATTCTTCTTCATATAAGCCTTATAACTGCGTATCATGTGCTCTTCTGGTGACAATACCAACACTTAGGTCCTTGTCCCCTGTCGTTGTTATTAGACCCACCCTCAAACAAACTACTCTAATATTTTCTTCTTCGACTGCTCGTAGATCTCTCACTTCTCTTCTCAGCTAACATTGCAAAATCCTTAGAAGATGATGAAAATCCTCTGTTTTGCACCCTCATCACCTCCTTGTTCAGAATACTACTCACCAACCTGTAGAGTCATCGAATCTGTCATTGTGCCTGTAATAGTCTATTCCACCGTACCATAACAATCAGGCAAAGTAAATAGAAGTAACAATGACTGTCCCTTTTCTGGAAAAAACTTCAACCCTGAAGCTTTCTTCTGATTGTAAACCATATAGTAATTGTTCACATGTTATGCTACTGAACCTCCTTCCCTCAACTTCATATTAATAAATTTCTTCAAGTGAAGAATTTGATTAGATATCAACGGTTTCTCATACATATCGTGGTTTTTGCCTTTGAGATATGAAACAACGTCTTCCTGCTCAGTCCTAACTGAATCTGCCCTAACACCTTCTGATCCATACGATTCCATGCCGCCAAGATCTTTGCATCCTTGTATGTAATTTTCGGCTTCTCAGCAAACAACAGACCATCTAGATCTTTCTGACAAAAATATGTTATCATCTGAATCTTCCACATCGCGAAACCACTTTCATCGAAACTCTCGACCTTCGACTTTCTATCGGTCATCATGAAACATTTTCTCTGATACTACATGTAGAGAATCTAATACCACTTATAATGCTAATAGCGGAACACACACCACAAGAAGCAAAAACACTAAGACCTAGATGCACAAAGAACAAACCACCACAATAATCGCAGAAGCATCCTGTTTATTGAGGCCCAGAGTCCTATGACTCCCATCCATTTGGTTTACAAGTTCGTTGTTGCAGCGAGTCAATTTTTTCGAGAAGCAAGCCCCGAGGAGGCAACACTTGCAATGGGATTAAGTTGCAGTTGTGGTGTTTGGTGGCTCTGAACAAGGCTTTAGACCTTGACCTATTTGAAAGATGATCTCGCATTGGTCAAGGCCGTCGACTACATCCGAGGAGGAGGAACTGGTTGTGCAAAAAAGGTGAAGAGATCGAAGTAGTTTCAAACCCATCCGGTAGTAGGGTATGCTCCCTTCTGCCCGTCATCACCTCGTTAGCATATTAATTTCTCCTAACACTAGAATGAGGATGGGTTGGAGCCGCCATGCCATTGATGAAGCGAATGGGTAAGGATGCATTCAATCCTGCCTACTCTTTAGGCATTTTCGGTGTTCTTTGTTAGTTTTAACTGTTTTAAGGTTTCAATTTTCATATGTAATGAATGTATAGAAATATCAAATTTTCTTTATCATCACTCTAACATATCAGTTGGTCTATAGGTTAAATTATTGTTCCAATTCAAGTTGTTTTCTAAATCTCTTAAAACTAAACATTGGTAAGAAGTCACCTATGCTTGAATCATCCATGCAAATTAACTGATATTTATGCCCAAAAAGTTTCTAAAGGACCTGAAAAAGCATACGTAATGTTTGAGAAGTTTTGGAAAGCACATTTACTGAACTAGAATATGGCAATTATTGATGCCAATTAATTGCCAAATAAGACTGAGTGGGATGACAACGACCACGAGCTCAACAAAACAAGAGCAGAAACAGAGCAATATTTGATGAGAGAAGTTTTTTTTTTTTCCGAGGAAAAAGGTGGAATATGACAACCCTGTGTTATTAATAAGAACTTAACGAAATAAGCCCAGAATACTGGGCCAGATTACAAACTCCAGACAGAAAGTAAAACATATATGAAGCAATATGACCCGTACAAACAATAAATCCCTCCAACAACCCTGGAGGGTGGGCCGACAAACAAGCTCGGTCCAGCAAGATTGTATGTACGTTAGTTTAGCTTCGTACACTGCCTCCACAGCACATGCACACCCACCTGAGACAAGTCTGATAGGATTTTATCACCCGCCAAGCCCTGCCTTCTCCTCGCTGGGGGGACTCCATCTTTGGACCCAAGCCCCGCATGCAGAGTTTTGACAACCGCCAAGCTCTGTCTACACCTCCTATTCTCCCACAATCTCCTCCACTCATCCTACAAACGCACCAACAGCTCCCACAGCCGCTACCAAAGAGAGAGCCGTGCAGATGATACCTTCACCTCTCTCACGTTTGTGCTTTCTCAGGCGATTTCTCATCAAACAACTATCTCGCTCTCCCCACCCAAAGACCCCGCTCCAAGAGAGTGCCGTGGAGAGGATACCTTCTCCTCTCTCACGCTCTTGCTCTCTCAGGCGATTTCTCACCACACAGCTACACACGCTGTGAGAGGCAGTGGCCTAAGCTGGAGGAAGCTCAATAGCATGATAGTAGACGCTGTGAAGACTGCACCGACGACATCGTCAGACAGCCCGAAAGTTGAGACAAGTGAGCGCACATCATGGAGGAACCCCATCTTCGGGCCCAAGCTCCACAATCATGCGATACAACATACTACACCCTCCACACCACCCACACAAAGGCGTCGACTAAGGTGATGAAGAGAATGATAGTGAAATTGGTAGTGGCTGAAGCATTAGTCTTATCAAAATAAGGGTAATTGGTTAGCTAGGTAAGTCTCAATATAAGTGGTGTAAAATTGTGCCTATTGCATCCAACATTTGTAGACAATATTAATTTAACAGTGCAGAACTAGAAATCGACAAGATGACCTTGTAAATGACAACCAACTTTTGTCGTACCAAGAGAAGAAACTTGTGGAGGAACCTAAATATATCAATCCTGATAGCTTCAGATAATACTCCTTTACTCAAGGTCCCGGTAAAAACCAATCTTTCGTTAATTCTTTTGACTTGACCTTCTTCACTTTCTGAATGATTTAGTTACGTTACGACAAAATAGAATATGAAATTCTTGACTTGAGTAGTCTAGTGAAGCAAAAACATAAATGTACTCTTATTATTGTGAAATAGGCTGAATTATTCGATTCGAGTGGACTAAGCTGAATTATTTTATTTGAATTGAAATTCTCAATTCATCTAGAACTTCATAGGCGAAACAAAAGAGTTTACTAAATTTGTTCAAAGCATTTAGTTTCGAGTTTGCTATATAACCATAAATGAAGGGGGAATTGCGCATATTTAGCAATAGCACCAACGAATAAAAAAGCAGCACACAGAATAACAAATAAAGAATTGACTTCATTATTTAAACCAAGTTATTAACTATTTTGAATAAATCCCAAAATTCTAAACTACCGGATATCAATAAAAGCCTAAAATTCCTAATAATAAACCAAAACCCCTACTCGATTGGTTACGGGACATGTCTTTTTTAACAATTCACATAAAAAAAACCACTTCCCTTTTTTTTTTTTTTATAATTCCAACATAGAATGCTCTTTCCACAAACAATTTTTTTTTTTACCTTGTCTCGAATTTTTCCTAAAAAAGTAATGAAATAATTCAATCTCAATAAAAATAAAAAATAGTATAACAACACTAATAAAACTAATAAAAAATACCACTCAATGAATGAATAAATGAAAATGAAATATAAAATAATGTCCAACTTAAAGTAGTCAATTATATTCTTTATAGAAATAGAAGGTCAATCGAGAAATTTATCACAAATCTTCAATTTGTCCGGACTGGATTGGTATTGAATTTTTTATACATAACATAATATATACCCTGTTTACAGTATACCGTGTTTAGACCATATCGCCCTATTTATAATTTGATAACCTAAGAGTGATTACCGAGAGCAATGGATGATAATGTTTTACAACAAAAAAAGTAAAGAATACTCGTAAGAAGGAGAACACAACCAACAACAAATGATTCAATTAAATTGGATACCAAAATCAAAGACATAATAAGATTGCATAGTAACTGCTACAAAAATAATGAGTAATATTTTGACTACTCAGAATTAGAAAAACCAGCTTTCAATTATCAAATATCACAACCATGAGATTTATCTGCATGAATATGATATAACACAAACTCCATATTCCATATACAAATCTAATCAAAACTTTCAATGCTAACGAAGAAACAAAAAAATAAGAAAAAGACATACACAGCTCTCAACAGAAATCACAAAATAAGACACAATACTACTTCAATTACTAAAAATTGCAGATACTATATCAGATCTAGATTCTGGGTTCTCACAGAGATACAACGCCCCTGACAGGCATTTCACCAATTTACAAGGAAAAGCTTTAACAGAAACACAACTCAAAGCAAACTATAAGGAGAAGCTGATCCACACCCCTCCTGAACTAAATAAAATGAAAGGGAAAACTGCCAGAGATCTCTACCAAATGTAAAACCCATATCACCACAATTCTACTCAAGCCAAGTTAAAGAAAAACTGACCGCACCCTATTACAAATACAGACTCTACCCATAGAGTTCCTACACTCGACACAAACTCAATATTTTTTAAGAACTGAAAAAGAAGAAAGAAAAAATAAGAGGAAAAATAGAAGAGAGAAGAGGAAGAAAAAGAAATAAACCACCATCACAGGAGACCTTCATTTTGCTTGGTTCCAATCTCACTAGCTATGCAGCCTTCACCAGCCCATTTTTCATCACTTGATGAAAAAATACTCACGTGAAACCTTTTTGACCACGGCTGATGGCTAGCGAGTCAAAGAACCCTAACACCCATTAGCCAAACAATTTGGTACAGCACTCTTTTCTGCTAAACCATTTTCCTCTGTGGGTTTCCTTTCTCCAAGTCTTGTTTCATTCTTTAGCAATCTAACCGTCGTAGTTGACCCATCTTTGTTTTTCTCATCAGCAGCATCTACTGGCTTTCCATCGACTACCTGAACAATTAAGAGAAGGCCAGTCAATGCTAAAGAATGTTGTGAACAAGAAGTTAAATAAGAAACATAAGCAGCTTGCACACAACAGTCTAGCATGCAAGTCCAAAGGATGAACAGCTTCAAAACATTTCAAATTGAAGGATAATTCATCAAGAGATTGTTTGCCTTCTGATGATCAAAATCCCCAGGAAAACCAACCAAAAATACTTAAAATGGTAAGGAATGAATATGAGAACTTAATGAATTCATCAAGTAGACCATTTAATATTGGATTCCAAGTGCTAATGACCACCAAGCTGAACCTTTTCAGAATCAAAGAACCGTGTCATACCGGCTTGAGAACCTGCTGTAGTTTCAGCCTCTTCTCTTGCATCGCCTTCTGGCGGATTTCATAAAAACTGAAGTCATCCAAAACAGATGTCTTGCAGTCATGCTCCTTGAAAAGCTTAAGCATTTGCAGGCCCTGCTCAAATTTCACCTGCGATAGTAGGAGGGGGAATTTTTTTAAGTTAAAGACCTATTTTACAAAATACACAGATTAACCAATATAATACAATGCATCTTTTTACCTCCTGGGTATCTCTACTATTAGTCACTGGCTTATTATCATTGTTCTCCAAAGTGATGTGCCTGAGAAAGCTATTTGGCACATCCTTAACAATATGCCACTTCACAGGGAAGCAACCATTCCATTTGTCCTGTTGCCAGTAGTCAACAGTCTTATCAAAATCAACTGGTCCCACCATCTCAGCAACACCAACAAACTGTCCACTAGTGTTTACCTGGAAATGAACACAAAAATTTGATCATTTACACTTTAACAGCTGAGGAAAACTCTAATAATGTGTACAAGAAATGGTTGAAAGACGGGAAATGAACACAAAAATCTAATACGTACAGAGAAGAATAGAAAGACAGGGCATCCACCCACTTTCTCTCGAGCTTCCTGGTAACCTGAATCCAGCTTCTTGTTACCATTTGGAGTACTGGCCCAAACATTATATTTAACACTCTTGTGGACATCATCCTCACTGTAGGACTTAATAATGAAAAATTTCGCATCCGAGTAATCTATTGGAAAATCTGCCTTGTTGTATTGATCCTTGTCAGGAACTAAACTTGAATCCTCCTCATTTGTGCTGGTGGCAAGATTCTGCCCCTGCACTGCAACTGTGACAGCACGTGTAACTACTCCTTGTTGATTCTTGAAGCGATTGACTCTTGGTCCTCTGTTCAGTTCGGCCAAACCATCCGAATTCTCGTTAGCATAACCATAGTAGCCATTGCCTTGGCCTCTTGGCTTGTATTTGTTATCCATGATACCCCACCGCCCATTTGTTCTGGGATCGTAGAAATTTGATCTAAACCCAAGACCTGTGCTATACGCACTGTACATTCTGTTGTTAGGAGCCATTCTGTTCATCATCCCAGAAGTTGCAGGTCCCATACCAGATGATGGCCTTGGTGTATGCAAACCCTGAAATGTAAGAAGACAGATAAACCAATTTAATTAGAGGAAATCAAAGAACAAGGCCCGCAGCTGATAAAGACACATAAATGCTCATTATTCACAAAGACTATATGAAACCGAAAAGTGGATAGTGTAAGGGTATAATTTCATACCATGAGATGAGGGACAGACCGCAAATGTTGATTCCTACCCGATGTAGAGTTTGTAACATGTAATCCAGTAGAAGAGACAACACTATTTGAACTTAATGTGTGCTGTGAATCTGGGTTTTCAAACCAAGGAAGAGAAGAGCTCACTCCCTCAAAACCGTATCTTGGTTCCTGGTACACTGAAGGCGTAAGCCCTCCATTCAGTAAGCTACCTCTACCGTACGAACCATTTGACAAATGTTGGTTTTGATTTGGCTTCTGTAGGCTGTACCCATTTGCAGTTCCATTAGCAACAACTCCGTTAGAGTTGGGTTTAGTGGCATCGAGAGAAATAAGTTTCTGGTCTGAAGCAGTTGAAGTGGTGACGGCAACTTCTCCCTGAGATGTTGGAGCTTGGTTAGGAGCATATGGTGCATTTGCCGGTGAGGGTGGTTGGTAATAAGGAGCATGGTACTGGTAATGTTGATGGCTATAAAATTGACCATCGTGCCCCATTGTCGGAACTGGGGAACCAGGAGAAGGATATGGTCCATATGGAGCATAACCATAACCAGGATGATACATATCCCCATAAACTCCCTGCAGGCAAAAGAGGTAAATGAAAAAAACAGTAATATTTCCAAGTAATATTTCCATGTGTCCACAATCGGGTGCAACTAATCATAGTTGTTCTTCTGGCTACATGCATGTTCCCATGGAAAAATTAAAAAAATCCTAATTGTGCTTCTATATGCAACCATTATCTACAATTGTTTATTTGCTGTGTTGATGATTTTCTTGCCTACAGCATTACCATATGCTACAAGATTAAATCGTGCCTCAAGAAAATATTACAGAAGTAACAAAATGCAAATTTCTTAAACATTTCAGAATCTTCTTCATATATTACAGACTAATATAATATACTAAATTAAAATTTGCAAACAATCAAAATATAAGATTTGCATAAAAGGAGAAGTTAAGAACAATGAATCCAATAGACCATATTTCTGTACATATTCAACATTAACAAGCATCCCTTCAATAAAAAATAATGAATCTATATAACAATGATCTTAAAGCTGACTCACCTGGGTCATCTCCACTCCATCAGGATTCAGATATCTACTGTAATCCTCCCAATCGGTCATCATCGGATCAAAGGCTGAAAGAGAGAACCAAGTTCCATTAATTCAATAGCAGGTAATTAACATAGTGAAAGGCAAATTTTGACTTAGCAACATCATTAACGTATACAAAGCAAACATGTCAAGCATAAAACAAAACAAAAAACGGCTGAAATGAACATCACTGAAATTGTTCCCCAGCCATCCTCCCAAGACGATGAACATTCAAAATATTCAAATCCATACACAATGATTACCCAAATCAATAATCACATAACTAAACACCATAAGAGGAAACAATGGCAAATACCCATCTAGAAAAGGCAGAAAACATCTAAATAATATTGCTCATTTTATCTTACCTCCATAGTAGTATGGTGTCGTCTGGTACCCATTTGGGTAAAAGCTTATGTTGGGATCAACATTCTGGAGCGAAGGTGTTAAAGACCGCTCTGATGAGGCTGTGCTCTGCACATCCAAAACCATATTATGTATCAATATTCATAGTGTCACATTATACGAAACAGTTAAATTGAGAAACTACCACACAAATGAAACAGAAATTTCACAAGCAAAATTATGTATTTATATAACAAGATGACAGGGGACCTGGTCCCGAGGGGCCGCGGCTTGCGCCCCCGGTGATTTTGAATTATATATATATATATATATATATATATATATATATATTAAGGGCCTCTGTGTGTGTGCGGGGGTAGAAAAAAATATTGAAGGGTCTATGCATACTTTGTTTGAAATCTCTAATACTATAGTGGATGGAAGAGTTTGGGGTAATGTAATTTATAGACAACTCAACTTTGCATTGCCCATGCAGATTAAATCTCCAATTCAAATCCCCCAATCAAAAATAATCTCCCTCTCTCTCTCTTGCAACCCACGGTCATTCTTCTTCTTACATCCGAAAGGCTTCATTGCATAACCGATTTCATTACATAACCGGTTGGGAGATGAGATAATGAATGATTGTTTGGTGGCATATATTGAAAGAGACTTATTGGATGCCGTTAACAATGAAGATATCAGTCAATATTTATATTTTTCGGAATATGAAGTCTGGAGAGGTTTTTTGCCAAAGAAAAGGGATGTGTAGTGATTATAATAGTTTATGACATTTGGTATTAATATATGATGTTTTGAAGAATATAAATATTTTTATTATAAATTATTATTTTCTAATAGTAGTGTGGTGCCCCCTTAGATGAAAATCCTGGCCTCTACACTACAAGATGACTTAGACATAATCAGTGCATGCAGTATTCATATTCCTTACTTAAACTAGAGTGGGGCTTCCAAAAGCATACCTACGAGAAAAGGTTCAATCAACACTTGTGAATAATGTGGTGAAGGTGATTAGTTACGTGCCTCATTTTTTCTTATTTTTCTAATGCTGGTTTTATTCGGGAAAGGCCAGGTGGCAAGTCACAATCAGTAGTAAACATGTCGTCCTTTTGGTGTATTAAGGAGTCGAGATCTATACAACAAACCTACAAGAATACTGGTACTAAATAGTATAAACAAATGTGATAGGCTACCTTCTTGTTGACCTCAGGAGCATCATTTTTTTGGGTCTTGGTCTTTGGTTCCAACGCAAGCTTTTGGAGTAGATCACTTGCTTCTGTAATTGAATGGATCAAGGCTTAAACAGGGGGGGAAATAGGATAATATTTATAGAAATTCATAACCAAACTCGAAAAGTTCAAATTTTTTTCCTTCCTATCCACTTAAACTCCATGCATAATTCACACCAATTACTCCACACACAAATCGAAAAAAAAAAAAAATTCACAATTCATTCACAGAAACCCCCTCTTTTCTTTATTGCAAAATGAAATTATCATACAAAGAAAACACCAATTGAATAAACAATTGACCAAACACAGATCACAAACTATCAATTAATCTGTGATTCAAAAGCCACCCTAAAAACATAAATCTCAAACCGAATACTTCTATGAAGCCCCCAAATCAAAATCCCACCCAAAAATAAAAACTTTCAAAATTCAATTCACAAATCAAAGCAAACCCCTCACAACCAACACACACAAACAAACATAAAAAAAATAACTTTCAAATCAAACAGCACCGTAAAATCCTAAATCCCCAATCCCAAAAACACAAATTCAGAAACCCTAAACCCACATCAAAGATCCATGATCCAATCCGAACCCGCCAAAACCCAATCAAGATCCAACCCTTTTTTCGCTGTCAAGGTCCACAGATCAATAAAAAAACCAAACTTTTTAGCCCCAAACCATCCAACAAAAACCAATCATTTACTTTATGGGAAGATCCAGAAATGAACAAATAAGAGCAAAACGAGGGAAACAGAAAGGATACGGTCGGAAGCAGGAGCGGCGGCGGCCATGGTTGGAATCTCGAGATCTGCAGAGGTCTGCTGCTTCTTCTTCTTCCAAAACCCTAACCCGATAGGAAGTGGGAGGAGAGAGAGAGAAAAACCCTTGGAGAGAGGAAGGGGGTACAGTATTATTTAGCCGCCACTAAGAGCGAGGAGAGAGAGGGTTTGAGTCACGCGAAAAGCGGTGATTCATATACTAGATAGATTCGCCACCAAAACCCTAATTACGTCTTTGATTGGGCCTTTGACTTTTTTAGCTGGGATTTTGACTTAACCTCATACTAGTATTTCACACTACTGTACTTATGGAATTTTTATGGGCTTTCAAATTTTATGGGCTCTTTATTATGGGCCCTGTTTAAGCGAATTGTTTCGAAGCTTCTTGGACCTTCAATCAAAAAATAATAATAATAATAATAATAATAATAATTTAAAAAAATGCGGCTCTGACAATATGGGAACACCTGTGGAGAAACGTGACTAGTGATTTGATTGCGCTTGTTTGTACCATTTTCATGTCTTTCGGTATCTATCTCGTCTCGTAGATTATCAGGTATGACGATAAGATGATGGAATGGGTGCGGAGGATGTGCTCCGAGAGGGAGAGTATGTCTAACACGCTTCCTAAAATCATCGTGATGTCTATTTTTGGAACAGGTTCTTCAACTGAAGGTGCTTTTCTAATTGACTTATTCTATCTCATTGGATTGATCTTTCCTATTAATCAGATAGAAGCAACCCTTTTTTTTTAAGTGAAATATTTTAGTGTCTTTATTTATAAAAGAATGGTTTGATATATATATTTGACATAATCGAATATATGTAACAAACTAAAGCTATTTAAACGTGTTGAGTGTAAGATATTGTTCGAATGTTAAATCTTTTTGTGAACTCAATGTATTGTGTTGTTGTTTTTTTCTGGTGTAGGAGCAATCAGATGATGGGTTCTTTTTGAAGATGAAACTCAAAATTTGGACCGCAAATCATATTTGAATTGTGATGGCTGAAGTCAGCTAGATCTGAATATGAATGGTTGAGAGCGTCTGGATCTGGATTGAATGACTGAGATGTCGCCAGCGAACTTGTACAAAGTCTCTCCGATGCTAAAGGTCAGCAACTCAGAAAAAGATATTTGTTTGGGTGACAAAAGGATAGAGGATTTGTTTAATAGCTATGGATCAGTTAGTTGAGTTGGTTCCTTAAGATAGACTCAAATCGACATCTTGTAAGATTAAACTCCAGATTCCCATCATGATGGGATGGAGTTAGTTGATTACTTTGTTAAGGATAGAGGATTTGTTTAACAGCTATGGATCAGTTGAAACATCTCTTATTGTGATGTAAATCAACCTAACATTTGTAGACCTGGATGAGTTCATGGGCCTGTAGTTGTTGAAATTACCGTTCTATCCCTGAGAAACTTTAAGATGCATGCCAGAATCATACGGTCCTAACTTGTTGCGATTTTTACCGACATCATAAGCCTCCACTCCTGAATGTTGAATATAACAACCTTTGAGAAGTAGTTCGCTATTTTTTTTTGTGATTGGGAGAACATATTGTAGCTTCGGAAATGCTTAAATCTTGTTTGATGCTTTTAAGGGTAGTAACATTCTTTGTAGCACTTCAAATAATTTTAATTAATTTTTCTCAATTTTTAATTATTTTACGAAATTGTTAATTAATTTTTTCGAATTTGTAATTAATTCTTGGATTGATTTTTAAATATATATTCTGAATTTTTAATTACTTTTCAGAAAAAATAATTATTAAATGAGATTTTAAATAAAAAATCAAACATGGCGAGAGATGTAGAGCAATTGAGCCCGTAGATCGAGTGGGAGTGAATTTTGAAGAGATTCAATGGCGGCTAACGCATCAAAAGCACCCCCTGCTCGGATCAAGTCGTCATCGGCTCTAAGGGCCTCCTCAAGGGGCTTTTGTTGTGTAGCGTCCCGATCAGTGCAACGTAAATTTGGGAGCAATATGACGGTTGAGATCGCTTGGCGTGCATCCCAAGGTGATTTGATGGTCCAGACGTGCCCAAAACCTCGAGTGGATTGGTTTGGCTCTTCCTTGGCTTGATCGAGCTGCTCGGAGGTAGTGACATCATATTTTGTCATCTTCTTCTCGAGGAGGTGAGCGTAATTTTGTGGAGCAATGGCTAAGCCGAGAATGCCAACTGATAGATCCTTGATGGACTCAAGAAGAGGTTGGATGAAGCTCTAAAGGGGCTATGGGTCGAAGAGCTCCCAATTGTTTTCTACTCCTACGTCACCATAAAGAGGACCCCAACTAGAGAATCCCGGTTCAACCTCTTTTTCGGCTTCGAAGCATTGCAATTCCCCGATGAAAACAAGTGACTTTCGTCGATAATCAGAATTGCCACTTTCTGACTTTGTTACTTCCCTCAACCTAACCTCGACTTTCCAGTATGAAGTGCTCTTCTTTTCTAGTGACTTTCATACTAGAATAGGTCTTGCTCCAGTCGTCACTCGTCCGTCCTTGCTTAGGCTAGGCGATCGAACCAATCTTGTGCCATTCGAGGATGATACTTTTTATGAATCCTAGATCGTAGCCAGACCAAGAGCGAACTCTGATCAATATCTGTTCAGACCGGGTCTACTTTCATAAGAAAAGTAATTATGTCTACATTAGTCTAACTAGTCTGGTCTGAAAACATCTGTCAGAGCATAACGAAAATTCGTAGTAAAAGACCCACTTTCTCGCAGTAGCTAGAGCAGGAAGGAAGGAATCCGATTACGGAATCCAAGCAATAAAGGGATTTTTGTCAAAGGTTTGAGTCACAGCTAATCCATACCGAGTAGACCTTGTCATTGTGAGAATTTTTAATTCATGAGTTGTAGGGAGGGACTTATGTCACCACAAACAGAGACTAAAGCAAGTGTTGGATTTAAAGCTGGTGTTAAAAAAAACAAATGAAATAAAAAAAATAGGAAAGAGAAGATTCAAGAGGCCTATAACGATCAGCATAAAGAAAGGCAGATGAGCTGACTTGATATTTTTTAGCATTATCATTACAAAGAAGAGATTCGGGCCTGCTCTCCGTCAAATGCCAACTCCTCTGGAAACAACCTTAGGTTTCCATTATTAGTCCATTTACTTTAGATAGGGTTGAACCCAACCTATACACCGTTCTAAAGGTAACTGAGGAGTACCAGGAGGCTTTGTAGAAGCGACCTAAAGTCAAGATGTTCTTTTTTAATACCTAAGTTAAGGATCAAAGCTCTTCCTTGAGGCTGGCTCAGCTAACCGATAATCTAATAAGAACAAGAGATATTTCTCGATCATTCCCTTTGCCCCTCATTCTTCGAGAATCAGAAAGATCCTTTTCAAGTTTGAATTTGTTCATTTGGAATCTAGGTTCTTCTATTTTCTACCTTTTTTTTGTTGTCTTCTTTTCTTTAATTCACTCGAACTTCGTGGAGAACTCCATTCTATCTTTTGTTTCATTTCTTCTGGAACAATCACAAAAACTTTTTAGATTATAGATCTACTACCAGAAATTCAATGCATTGAAATCCGTACTTCAATATCACAGCTCCCGCCCCTTTCTTAGGAATAGAATCATCCAAGTCCTAACTTTGGCATATTCAAACCATCTTATCCATCCTTACTGTTGTTGTTACAAAATAAACAGGAGCAAGGGGACCGCCCGCCACACTCCCTTGCCCCTGTTCCGGATTCGAATTGGAGGTCGTGGGCTTGGGCCTTCCCATTTCCTTCTAACTTACCCCAAACACAATCCTTGCCATGTATTATTGGATAAGTGTATTCTGCTGGAAGGTGCTTCTTCGTATAGGTTAGGTCTCAACTGGAGCTTCAATCTGGAGCATTTATTTCGACTCGATAGATTTTATTGAGCTGCATAGAATTCGTCTTTTTTATATATTTAATGAAAAATCGAAACACGACGATTCTTTATAGGGATATGTGTACAAGAGAGATACCTAGCTTGGTATCCAGATACCCATTTCAGAATTCAATGGATTCTAAGTAGGACTAGAGTCTTTCGTTTTTCATCTGTGCTCTTTGGACTTTTCAAACTTAGCGAACTGAAACATCTGAGTAGCTAAAGGAAGGAAAATCAAAAGGCCAGAAAGAAAGTTTTGCGATCCCCCTTCGCTGAGCTATCAAGTATATTCATTCGAGTGTGAGTCAAGTTCATCAATTCGATACACCTTACACGAACGTATAGGCTGCTTGACTTGTTTCTTTCTATCTAGATCCAAAATAACTACACAATCAAGTTGTTGGTTCGACCCTAAATTGATCTTCTTTCTCGAACGGATTTTTTTCGGACTTGAACAAGAATTGGTAAAAAAAAAGCCTCCTTGCCATCTTCTTTGAGACGTGCAAAGATTATCATCTCCACAGTTGAAACGAACTTTTCGGAAAGCCTAGAAAGAAGCGGCTCTCTTTTGAGTCTGATTTAAATGGTGAAGTGGTGGCATATTGACTGGTGTCTTCGATCGACTTTCTTGGATTGTGTTGAGGAACCCAGATTCTGAGTCAGAGAAAGCCAATTGGAGTGAGCCAATCCATCCGAGTCCTCCAAAGTTCATTTAGATGGAAAAGGTAAGCTTGACGTACGTGAATGGAAAAAAACAAGATCTTTGGCGCAAGAAGAAGGGGTGATCCATATCGTCTTTACTTGTTTGCTTCCCGTCTTTTTTTATTTTTAACAATACCGATTCGTGTTCTTCTCCTACCAGTATCGAATAGAACATGCTGGAAAAAAACAATCTTCCCATTTTAAGAAGATAGAGTTTCGGAGTGTCATATCCCGTGTCTTCTTTCATGGAGTCAAAAGCCTTTTTTGACCTGTGGCTTCCACTTCTGGAAAGCTCCTACACCGAATGGCTTAAGCCGTTGTTCCCATTTCTTCGCTGACCCATCATGCGAAAGGTACGCCGTTAGAGTGAGTGCGCCCGTGCTCCACTCCTTCGACTGATTGTTCGCATCGGATCTCAGGTTCTCTATTGCACTCCCCGATAGGAGGCATCACGTTATCAACCCTTCCTTGTGATGGAAGTAATCCGAAGCAAATGCAAAGTCACAACTATTCGACTAGCAGAAAGACCAACCGGTTAGCAATACACGGGAACAATATGGACCAAGCTCATTGCTTTTCGCCGGCGTAAAAGGTGTACCCTACCCCAATTTTTTTATTAAGGTTAGAATGTTCTAAGAGATTGAATGAATAGGAGCAGGGCATGGATTTTCATTTTTTTGCCAGTTCAACTCTGGTCGGTTCTCATGTGGCGAACAGTCAGAGACAAGGGTTGTGGGACATGCGGTACGAGTGTCCACTGGACACCCATTAAGAATGAGAGAGTAGGAGACGAAGCAGATAGACTTCATGATCAAAGAAAAAATTGGATCCGAGGGAAGAACCCAGAATACGAGAAAAAAAGCCTCAGGAATCACACCATCTTTGTAATAGGTAAATGCCTTTTTTTCTCCTAGAGTTGTTGGAATTTTTCGTAACAAAATATTGGCTATAATTGAAGAGGTCTTATCAATAAAAAACTTTACGAAGGTCCCATTGTATTCCAGAAGCACGTAACATCGGTCCTGATAAACCCAAATTTATTGCTTTCTCTCCACCAATAATCCCTACGCCTTCAACTCGTTCCAAAAAACTTGACTTGAATCGAAAGAAGCTGTAACACCCCGTACTTAAGCGGGTATATATATATGATATTATATAAAAAATATATAATAATAATAATAATAATAATAATAATATATATATATATATATATATATATATATAATAAATGAGATGAGTTGTTAGTTGTTGGCCTATAGAAGGATCCTATAGGGCTTGATTCAAAAAAAAAGGATTGATGATGGAGCCTATAGGATGGTCTATGAGACTTAGCATGCATTAAATGAATAAATGGAAAAATGAAGTGTGCATGCATGGAGAAAATGACGTGGCTTGGGTAGGGGGGATTTAATCCCATATCGGAAACGGAAGGAAGAAGTATGAGTATATATAGGATTAACCAAGTGATAAAGGTACTTATAGGGTTAACCCACCTTTTGATGGTGCATGTAGTGGGCGTGGCTAGAATTTTGTGTCCGTTCATTCGTGTGCGTGCACGTGTATCAATGTGCGTGGCTGAGCCGGGCTCGGGGCATTACAAATGGTATCAGAGCCGACTTTCGACACCGATTGTGAGTCAGAGTAGATGAGTGCCTGAGATAGAACTGAAAAGGATAGTACGCTGGTTGTGACTGAGGGAAGTACGCTGGTTGAATCAAGGTAGTCTACTCCACATCGGCTAGAAAGGGATCCGGATCATGTTGCAAGTCTCGGGCTCAGCGAGGACGCCGAGTTCTTAAGGAGGGGTGTGTGTAACACCCCATACTTAAGTGGGTATATATATATGATATTATATAGAAAATATATAATAATATGTATATATAATAATAAATGAGATGAGTTGTTAGTTGTTGGCCTATAGAAGGATCCTCTAGGGCTTGATTCAAAAAAAAGGATTAATGATGGAGCCTATATGATGGTCAATGGGACCTAGCATGCATTAAATGAATAAATGGAAAAATGAAGTGTGCATGCATGGAGAAAGTGACGTGGCTTGGCTAGGGGGGATTTAATCCCATATCGGAAATGGAACGAAGAAGTATGAGTATATATAGGATTAACCAAGTGATAAAGGTACCTATAGGATTAACCCACCTTTTCATGGTGCCTGTGGTGGGCGTGGATAAAGTTTTGTGTGTCCGTTCTTTCGCGTGCGCGCACGTGTAGCCGTGTGCGCAGCTGAGCCGGGCTCGAGGCGTTACAGAAGCAACAAAAGGCTAGTGAACCTTTTTTTTTTCTTGATCACAGACGATCGGAGAAGCTACCGATCGCCTGGTATAACAGCTCCCGGTACGATGAAGACGTGCCTTGGATGGACCTAACAGAGTGATCAAAGGATCTCTCTTGGTACGCTAGTTCTTTCAAGCGAACTCCCGAACTCCCATGTAGCACCCCAAATTTCCAATATGAATCTCAGAAATACGGGGCACAATTCCGAGCATCAACCTCAATGTAATAGTAAACATAGCCAAAATATAGATAAATTTTTTCAACTTTTATTACACCAATTCTTTACAAAGCACAGCGGAAAATTAAACACCTTGAATTACAATTCTTTTTTTACAACACATTCTTTTACAATTTACATAAGCCACATTATCATTCTACCACATGCATCCAAGTCCCAATGCTATAGGTACCTACCTGTAAAACATGAGGATAGAGATAACCCTAACCCCCAAAACTACGGGGTCAGCCATAACGGTGTGAGTGATATCAAAACAAATACAACATGTATAAAACATAAAGAATAAAGTCATAAACAACATATGTCAACAATAATAACAAATGGAATAAGGAATACCAACAAATAAAACATGAAAACATCAAGTGAAACTAGACTAAGTGTCAAGTGTAGGACAATGGAAAACAAACATGCATAAAACCAAATCAAGAAAACACGAATGTAGGATGATGACTCTCTAATGCATACTTGTCGGATTCTATGCATTCCATACTACATAGGTCTGTTGCAAGCCCATATCGTTCTCCACCTTATAGGGTTAAATCTCTTGTTATGCAATTAATCCTACTACGATAACTACTACGAGATTTAGACATTTTGCAAGTATCGATTCTCACCCTTGGAATACTGGAGGCCAATCCCACTCACGTGGATCATTATGTAGCCTATTTCATCCATCGTCCCGGAATACTGGGGATTCCCTCACTCCGCAGGTCATCTTAGAACTCATATTGCACAAACATCCATGAGTGTTGCTTTCGTCCTTGGAATACTGGAGACCAATCACACTCACGTTGGATCATTATGTGGCCTATTTCAGCCATCGTCCCGGAATACTAGGGATTATCTCACTCCGCGGATCATCCTGGAGTCCATAACTCACGTTTACCCTCATTTTATTATATCACCATTCTAGTGCATGTCCTTATATTTATTAAGTTAATTAATTAATTATGAATCTCTTAGAGTTGGCGTACCCTACCGGACTTAACTCAACTGATCAACAACAAAGGCACAAATGGCCAAACCAAAAAATCTCAAATGCAGGTATCTAGTGTAGCGCCCCAAATTTTCAATATGATATCCCAGAAATATGTGGCACAATTCCCAGCATCAACTTCAATTGCAATAGTAAACATAGCCAAAAACACAGATAATTTTTATTTCAACTTTTATTACATCACTTGTTTACAAAACACCATGAATTACAATCTTTCTTTTACAACACTTTCCTTTACAATTTACATAAGCTCTAACATCATTCTATCTCAAACATCCAAGTCCAAAGCTATAAGCACCTACCTGTAAAACACGAGGCTAGAGATAACCCTAACCCCCAAAACTACAGGGGTCAGGCCATAACGGAGTGTGTGACATCAAAAGAAAACAACATAAATAAAACATAAAGCATAGAGTCATAAACAGCATGTATTAACAGCAAGAATAAATGAAATAAGAAATAACAATAAGTAAAGCATGAAAATATCAAGGAATATGAAAATATCAAGGAATATAAGATAGTAAATAGTAGAGCATGAAAACAACAAGTGAAACTAGACTAAGTGTCAAGTGTAGGAAAAACAGAAATACAACATGCATAAAACCAAGTCAAGAAACATCAATGCTATAAGCTGACTCTCTAATGCATAAAATTCCTCGGTAAGAAAGAAGAGAAGGAAAGAAAGAAAACCTCGCCATCTCCCTTAGCTTTAGCAGATTGAAATCATCCAATAATAAATCTTCTATAATTCAGATCGTAATCCTTCAGCGATTGCTAATCAGCAAGTTCTTGTCGGATTCTATGCATTCCATACTACATAGGCCCGATGCAAGTCCTTATCGTTCTCCACTTTATAGGGTTAGATCCCTCGTTATGCAACTAATCCTACTACGGTGATGGAAACAAGATCCAGAATACTCTGCAAATAGGCACCACAGCTCTCGACGTGCAAGCATCATGTAAGAATAGCTCTAAAACTGGAGAAACACCTCCCAACCGTGTATCCCATGAATAGGCTTACGAGGCCCTCGACGTGCAGATACACCGAGTACATCCCGTGATAGGCCCTGCCGACCCTCGACATGCGAATGCACCTTGCATGCTCCGTGAATAGGCCTGCAGACCATCGACACACGAACATACAAATGTCCTCTCGAGACAGAACAACAAACAGTCCTGGAATGCATCCATTGGACTAACAGACCAAGAGCATATATTTACGTTTCCCAAGTTCCATCACATCTCTACTAGTGCCTGTCCTTAAGTTGGTTATTATTAAAACACAAAAATACTCATCTCTAGAGTTAGTGTATCCTGCCGGACTTAATTCCACAAAACAAACCCAAGACCCCGCAGGTCTAAATCCACAAATCTCATCTACCGGTTCACAGGACTCCCACTCAACTCTTAGAGAAAACACAACTCATCCATTAAGACCAACACTTTCAATAAAACTCACAAATCCATCGTCAAAACGATTACATGAAGAAACTCCTTAAATCAACAAAAATCCAAATCTTATATAAAATTCCAGAATCCAAATAAATATTAAATCTATTAAATAAATGAAAATTATATTTTTAAGTCGTAGAATATCACAAAACATCAATTCCTTTGAAAATACGTATAACTCAAATAAGGTCCAAAAGAATACATTTAAAGCTCCAATATAAATCTCTGTAAAACATTTTTTTATCTGTAGCAAAACATCTTTTAAAACAATATAATATTGAAGGAACAATCATTCAAAAGAAGCATCAGAAAACTCAAGAAAACATCAGTTAGAGCAGTAGCAGTCGACTTTATAGGGTAGTCAGTTGACTGTCCCACGTTAAATCCAAACTCAAGAAATCCATCAATCAGAGCAGTGGCAGTCGAATGCGTAAAGTCATCAGTCGACTGTCCCGCATGAAAATCCAATACATCAAGAAAACACAAATCTGAGTAGTGACAGTCGACTGTATAAGGTGGTCAGTCGACTGTCCCGCCTAAAAATCCAAAACCTCAAGAAAACATTGCAGCCAGGATCGCGACGGTCGACTGTCGAAACTTTCCAGTCGACTGTCGTACCTACAGATTGCAGTTTTAGTTTGTGTACATTTCAACCGATACGGGGTTTTATTTTATAAAAACGAAATATGTAAAAAAGTATATTTCTGATATGGTCTAATATGACTTGTAGGGTATATAAGAGTCCACAAAAACAAATCAAAACCACCTCAAATTGATAAAAGTGTCAATTTGTTGAATTTCTTCAAAAATAAGACATGAACATATACATCTTCAAAAATAGAGTTTTTAAGAATCAATTATACATCGAAATAACTTTGTATTATGTTCCAAACCATATCAATGCTAAAATAAGTTAAGATATAATAAAAATCCATAAAACACACAAGGATTCAATTTCTACAAAAACCACAAAATAGGATATTCATATAAAAATGTTTGTGCATGTTTGTGCACCAAGAAAACTTCGTAAATCCATCAATTAAAAATAACAAAATATTCAGATTAAAACTTAGTATTTGAGCAAATTCAATTTCAAGTAAAAACTACACAAAATCACGAAATCCCCAAATTGATCATAATGCATAGATCCAAATCTAAACCCCTTTCTCAAAACTCCAAGACTTGATTCTTAGATTCAATAGCCATTAAACTCATCCACAATCATTCACAATAATTTGTTCATGCATATGAGCAATTATAACAATTACTAATCAAGTTTCTACTCAACGAAAAGCCCCCAAATAGAGTTTATGCATTTATATATACACAAGTAAAGGTAATCTTTTTATCCATTTTTATGTAATATCATCATACAACACATCATGATAAGTTAAAACAGCAAGTATATGAAGGAAAGCATCCTACTTATGATTTCTATTCAGTTCTCTAACAATCTCAAGTCTACAAATTACGGTTCCAACTATCAATAATATAGTTAATGAAACAGGGTGGCTTAATTCCACCTTTTACCTCAAAAAAATAAAAAATAAAAAAAATATCAATAATATAGTTTCATGAAAGGATTCACTTTTAATTCATTTACTCATAAAACTTCACATATCATCATACAAACTCCTAGCATGCTTTCTAATCGATAGATCATTACGTATAACATACATAAAACGAAACAAAACAAAATATGTCACTCACCTCTATGAAGAATCAACCGATGAAAAATAAAGAATAAGAGAAATCCTCCTTCGCAAGAAAACCAAGAATCCTCACTTGAAAACTCCAAGAAAATAGCAATAATAAAAATCCTTGTGTAGCACAGCAAGAGATGGCTGCACCCACTCTTTTATAGGCCGGAAATAATAGGTTTAGAGTTTTGTAAATAGATTTGCAAAATACATCTTTTAAATATATCATTCTATATATAAATCTTTATACTTGGAAACCAAATAAACCAACTTAGTTGAGTTTTAAAAACAAAACAAACACATTATAACCAGCCGGCACTGTTTGAAAAACCCAGAAAAATAAATTTACACTTTTACCCCTCTAAATGGCAAATTTGCGAAAAGATCCTTTTTTTTATCAAAACTTGCAAAATAAACCAAATTCATTAAAAAAAAAGTAAAATCTTTACCTCTGAGTTGACTAGGCATCATACCCAGCCTAAAAATCTGAAAATCTAGAGTTTTCACTCCAAGTGGCAAATTTGCACAAAAGTCCCTATTTTTGTAATATTTGCAAATATGTCCAATAAATATCAAAAAAATCCAGAAAATTCAAAAATAATATCTAATAATAAATAATGATTTTCCACAAAATAATTTTTGACTTTGAACTTCCAAAGAAAATATTTGCACGTATTTTACACATGTAAAAATGTAAATTTCAGAAAAATATTTATTAAATCACCAAAAATCATTTTAATCCATTTCTTAATCTTAAAAACATTATTTAAAAATCTGGGGTATTACATCTAGGGTCCCACACACCCTCTGGAGACTCTCAACTGAACCATCAACACAAAATCTTTTATTAAAACTCTCAATTCCATCATCAATACTCTCACATTAAGAAAACTTCTTTAAAAATCAACAAATCCAAATTCCTTTAATATACTCACAAATTCCAGAATTGAAATAAAGTATTAAATCTAGTAAATATCTGAAAATCATATTTTGAAATCGTAGGATATTACAAAACATCAATTTCTTTGAAAACCATATATCTTTCGTTTAATAAAGTTATAGAATACAATTTAAAATCTATTACAATAAAAATGTAACTCTCTGTAAAATACTGTAATCCATAGTAAAACATCATCTAAAACAATAGATCAATAATCCATAATATCGAAGAAATAGTCGTTCAAGAAAAACGAAGAAAACTCAACAAAACCAATCAGCCAAGATACTGACAGTCGACTGTCAAAGACAGCACAAAACGCGACGATCGACTGTCGAGTGAAAATCCAAAAAGATAAAGAATTGACAATCGACTGTCACCTTCAGTTCAAAACGAAGTGGTCGACTGTCATATTGAAGAAAATACAGCTTTGAAATTTGTGCACCTTTTTACTGATACTCCAATAAGTCTTTGTAAAATCATAAATTTGCAACAAAAAAATTTGAGATGATTAAATACAACTTATCTAACATACTAGAGTTTATAAAACTAATCAAAACCACATCGAATTCACAAAATAGCAAGTTTTCACTAAAACTTCTCAAAACAGTAAATACAAGTATATAAGTGTATATAGGTGTGTTTAAGCATCAGTAAAACATCAAGAAACCATTTTTGATATTTAGTATATTGTTTTCAATCGCCGAGCTACCGAGGAACTATGGTCGAGCTACCAAGGCACCGACCTTCGCAAGCGGAGAAAAGTGCCGTTGAGCCACTCCGACCGTCCGATCGCTCAGATATTCACACTGTTGGTTGATGAACAACCCAGATGGTGCCACGTCATATATGGTATTAAAAATTAATTTTTTATTTATTAAATTCTAATTATTATTTAAAAATTGCGAAAAATAATTAAAAATGCAGGAAAATTAATTAAAAATTCTAAAAAATAATTATAAATTCGGAGAAATATTTTTGAACCTCCGGATAAATAATTATTGCTTAGAATAGTTAATTAACACCCCCGAACGATAAATCACCGCTTCGCAAAAATTAAATAACTGATCTGAAAAATAAATAAAAATTAAGAAAAGTCACCAAAAGTCCAGGAGAGCTCAAGAACAACCTGAGCGCGCAACCAACACCAAAAATCACCATAATCCCTCATATAAAGATTCGACACCCCTCATTTGGACTCCGGTACAACTCCGCAAGCCATTAAAACAATAAAACTACTTCTCAATGGCTGATCAAACTCAGTCTTCGGGAGTGGGGGGCTCGTGATATGGCTAAAAATAGGGTTAAATCGGAACCGTCCAAATTGGGCACAAATCTTAAAGCTCGGGGGTAAAATGGTAATTTCACTTACAAACGGGTCTGAAATGGGAACTGGGTCTTTTTCCAAAGGCCCCTTAACCCATAAACGGGTCCATCTTACTGGGTACGGATTCTAACCTGCAAGAAGCCCAGTCCAGCTGGATAGGAGAATTAGGGTTTATGATTAACCTTAATCAACGGTCCTGATCACTTCTATCCATTCACTGGGAAGTAGAGATTTGATCTTATCCCAAAACTAGTTCCTAAGGTTGCTATAAATACCCCCCATCCCCCACTGTTACCAGGTGATCAATCTTTTACCAATCAAAGCTCTTTTATAATCTTTCTGATTACTGACAAGAGCGTCAGAGGGTGCGTCGCCGGAATCAACCCCGGTGTTTCGCACTTTTTGCAGGTCAATGGCGGGAGATCACGATCAAACTCTGGTGGAAGTGTGTTCAGGTTTGGCTATTTAACTTTCTCCGAATCCACAAATCTATCTGTTTGTCCCCACACCGATTTCAGCGGCAACAGATTGGCGCCGTCTGTGGCAACAGATTGTTTATATTTAGTATATTAGTATACCAAATTTAGTATACCAAATTTGGTATACTAAATTTGGTATACTAAAACATCAAGAAACCATTGTTTATATTTAATATAAACCATTGTTTATATTTAGTATACTAAATATAAACAATGGTTTCACAAAATAGCAAGTTTTCACTAAAACTTCTCAAAACAGTAAATACAAGTATATAAGTGTATATAGGTGTGTTTAAGCATCAGTAAAACATCAAGAAACCATTGTTTATATTTAGTATATAAACCACTGTTTATATTTAGTATATTGTTTATATTCAGTGTCCAAACAACTCAGATTTCAATCAAAATATCACAAAAAGCATCAAAAGCAACTTTTGGCCTGTCAGACCCGAAGACAAAGCCCCTTTCTAAACATCAAAACTTGATTTCTTTTTATTCAAAAATCCTTCTACAACTTGTTATACACATCTACAACTAGTTAGATTAATTTTTCCATGGTTATGTGCAAATATAACATATAAATAATCAAGCTTCATCCATCGAAACATCGAGAACATACACTCAAGATTTCTATTAGGTTCTTAACAATCTCAAGTCATCTATATGTAGTTTTAATCATCAATAGCATAGTTTTTGTTGCCGCTGAAATCGATGTGGGGGCAAATAGATAGATTTGTGGATTCTTGGGAAGTTGAATAGTCAAACCTTAAACCTTTCCAATGGAGTTTGACCGTGATCTCCCGCCGTCGACCTGCAAAAAGTGCGAAACACCGGGGTTGATCCCGGTAACGCACCCTCCGATGCTCAAGTCAGTAATTAAAAAGATTATGAATGAGCTTTGATTGGCCAAAGATTGATTACCTGTTAATAGTGGGGGATGGGGGGTATTTATAGCTGCCTTAGAGATCAGTTTTGGGATAAATCCCTACTTCCCAGTGGATGGATAGAAGGAATCAGGGCCGTTGATTAAGCATAATCATAAACCCTAATTCTATGCAGCTGGACTGGATTTCTTGGGAGTTAGAACCCGCACCCAGTTGAGATGAATCCGTTCGTGGGTTATTGGGCCTTTGAAAAAAGGACCCAGTACCCATTTCAGCCCCGTTTGTAGGTGAGATTACCATTTTACCCCTGATCTTTAAGATTCGTGCCTAATTTGGACGGTTTCGATTTAACCTCATTTTTAGCCATATCACGAGCCCCCCACTCCCGAAGACTGAGTTTGATCAGCCTTTGAGGAGTAGTTTTACTGTTTTAGTGGCTTGCGGAGTTGTATCGGAGTCCGAATGAGGGGTGTCGAATCTTTATACGAGGTATCATGGTGACTCTCAGAGTTAGTTGCGCGCTCAAGGTTGTTCTTGAGCTTTCCTAGACTTTTGGTGATTTTTATTTATTTTTCGGACCATTTATTTAATTTTGCGAAGTGGTGATTTATTGCTCGGTGCCCTCAATTAATTATTCTAAGCAATAATTACTTACCCGGGGGCTCAAAAAATATTTCTCCAAATTCATAATTATTCTAAGCAATAATCATTTTTCACAATTTTTAAAATAAATAATTCGATTTTAATAAATAGAAGATTAATTTTTTATCCCATTTGTGACATGGCAAGATCTGGGCTCTCCATCAGCATTGGGCACGAATTTTGGGGAGATCTAAGGCCTGTGGTTGCTCGTGCTTCATTCAGTGGCAAGTCGCTTCGGCGACGTTGCCGATTCCTTCCAAATATGTGTTAGGAAGGAGGCCGAAGTCTAGGGGGGTTCGGGATCTCCTGCCGAGGTGTAGAGATAACTCGGCGCGGTGACACGTGTAAACAAGGGGTTCGGCAAGTCTTTGCCGAAGTCCGGAGTGGGTTTTTCCATATTTGAGCATCGGTGCCAAGAGCGCTCGGCAAGACGTGCCGAGGTCGAATGATGAGTTTTTTCTCACGTTTGGGAGTCGGTGCTAAGAGCGCTCGGCAAGGTGTGTCGAGGTCCAACGGTGAGTTTTTTCTCAAGTTTGGGCGTCGAAGCCAAGAGCGCTCGGTAAGGTGTGCCGAGGTCCAATGGTGAGTTTTTTCTCACGTTTGGGCATCGGTGCCAAGAGCGCTCGGCAAGGCATGCCGAAGTCCAGAAGTGATATTTTTCCACGTTTGGGCATCGGTGCCAAGAGCGCTCGGTAAGGCGTGCCGAGGTCCCAAAGTGAGGATTTTCTCACGTTTGGGCGTCAGTGCCAAGAGCGCTCAGCAAGGCGTGCCGAGGTCCCAAAGTGAAGATTTTTTCCCCGTTTGGGCGTCGGTGCCAAGAGCGCTCGGCAAGGCGTGCCGAGGTCCCAAAGTGAAGATTTTTTCCACGTTTGGGCATCGGTGCCAAGAGCGCTCGGCAAGGCGTGCCGAGGTCCCAAAGTGAGGATTTTTTCCACGTTTGGGCGTCGGTACCAAGAGCGCTCGACAAGGCGTGCCGAAGTCCAGAAGTGAGTTTTTCCTCACGTTTGGGCATCGGTGCCAAGAGCGCTCGGCAAGGCGTGCCGAGGTCCCAAAGTGAGGATTTTTTCCACATTTGGGTGTCGATGCTAAGAGCGCTCAGCAAGGCGTGCCGAGGTCCCAAAGTGAGGACTTTTTCCATGTTTGGGCGTCAGTGCCACGAGCACTCGGCAAGGCATGCCGAGGTCCCAAAGTGAGGATGACAGCTGGCCTTTTGACCGTTGATCTTCAGACGACTTTGACCGTTAGTTATTAATCAACGGTACAACTTTTGTCGTTTTGCATAAATGGACCCGACAGTTGGTCTTTTGAGGCCCAACATCCTCGTTTAGTGTGCCAACATCTATAAAACTCAAACCCCCCCTCATTTCTTCACTTCTCAAATTTTTACTCAGGCGGTGATTTTTACTATCGAGAGCTTCCGGCGATCATCGACCGTTTTCCGGTGAATGCTCCGACCGCGACTGTCACTTCAAGGTAACTTATACTTAGTTTATTTCAAGTAGAAAAATGTTTCTTTCCCCTGTTTCAGAGCCTTACTCCCTTTGCTGGCGAAGCGCCGTCTCCGAGTCAAAGACCTCGCACCGACATGGGCAAGAAAGTTGATGGTTGAGACACCATAGTGGAAGATCCGAAGCGTATGGGGGAGTTCGGCAGACTGCCAGGGGTGCTGACGGGGCTCCATAGGGTTCAGAAACTTTTGGAGGAGCACGCCAAGTGTATAGTACATGGAAGGGGGCAGAGCTTCGAGGAGAACACAGTGAGAGAGACCTCAGAAGCAGACAACACAGTCTCCATTCTCAACGAGGCAGACTTGGCAACGATCCGAGAGTGCTTTCATATCTCGGAGGAGTACGAGTTGATGCTGCCGGGGTCCCGAGGTGAGGGCCAACTCGCCGATGCCAGTAAACATGTGTTTTTGGCCGGTCGATGCCTTCATCGCCGGGGTTCGGCTTCCTCTCCATCCGTTCGCAGTTCATGTGCTTAGGTGGTTCTGGGTCAGCCCCATCTAACTAATGCTGAATGCGTGGAGGGTCATCAATGGGTTCGTGCTCCACTGCCAGGCAGCTGAGATCGAGCCGGAGGTGAGGGTGCTCCGGACACACTATCGGCTTCATCAGCAGCACAAGGCCGAGTTTAGATACTACTTGGCTTCGAGGCATGGTGCTCGGCTCGTCAGCTGCCCCGACTCAATAAAGCACTGGCGAGACAAGTATTTTATAGTTCGGAGTTGCGAAGCGTGGCCCATACCCTCAGGTTGGGTGAAGGAGGTGACGAAGAGGGTGAGGGAGTCACCAGTGCTCCACCCCAATGAAGAAGAGGCGGTTCGGACTCTTCTCGATCGGCCCAAGTTCGACTGGAGAGATCTGACCGAAGACGTGCTCTTCAGGGGAGGGCTCTGTCGCGTAGACCCCAGTACGCAGCTTTATCCGTTGTTTTTTTTTATAAATTTTTTTATCATAACATGTGTTTTGACCAACTTCTCTTGCTGCAGAGACTATGGACTACGACGCAATTCTGGCACAGAGGGCGGCCCTCGGAAGCAAGGCACCTAAGAAGCGCAAGAGGGTCGCCACAAAGTTGGCCTCGGGGAAGTCGAAGACCGTCGATGTTGCCGTTCTGGAGGCAGAGACTTCGACAATTTTGACTCCGAGGAGGGGCAGCAGCCTCACCATCGACCGGGGCCGGAGAGTTCCCGATAGCCGCTGCGCTCGGAATGGAGGCGCCCCCGCTGACGGCAGATGCCGAGGTGTTCCTCACCGAGGAACACAAGAAGATTTTCGTTCTGGACTGGCAAGTTCGGAAACATGATGGCTTCCTCCACGATTCGATGTCAAGCATGTAGGCGGTGAAGCACCTGGCGAAGCCGAAGGATCGAGCTGCCATGGACGCCGGCAGCGTGGGCGACGATGCCTTCGAGATCGCTCGCTCGGCGGTATCGATGAGTATCGATTCCTTCCTTATAGATAACTTGCATGTTTGTTTTTCTAACTTCCCCCCCCCCCCCCCCCTTTTTTGTTCGGCTGCAGATAACCATCCACTTCGGTCATCTTATGGAGAAGATGACGGAGCTCGAGAAGGACCTCAAGCAGGAGGCTGACCGTGCTCGGGCTGAAAAAGCGCGCCTCGCCAACGAGCTTGACAAATTGAAGGTCGAGTTCGAGGGAAAGACGACGAGGCTTGAATACCTCGAAGGCCTTGTTACGAAGCTCGAGGGCGATCTACTTCGGCAGAGGGAGGAGTCGGCCAAGCAGTAGGCCGAGGCGGTGGAAGCTGCCAAGGTTGCAGTGGCGAAGGAGGCCGAAGCTGCGACTATGGAGAAAGCGCAGGGCATCGTCACGGCCAACATGGCCAAGGCGCATGCTCACGCCATCGAGCAAGTGTCAGAGCAGTACCCCGAGGTCGACTGCTCTAGATGGCAGCTCTTCCCTGACCACGTCGATGGCTTCGACACCGAGTCTGAGGGGGAAGGAGGGGATGACGAAGAGGACGTCGAGGTCGAGGTTGTCGGCGAATGCCAGGGGTCCGAGGTGACTCTGCTAGCGATGGTCCCGTCCTTTGGGGGAATTCGACCCCGTCCAATCCCGTCGCCATGGAAAGAGGTCGCCTCCTGACTTCTTCTGTTTTTTCTTTCTTTTGTACCTTTCGATGTACTGCCTAATTGCGGGACTGGCCACCGCACTTTTTTGGAATGAATGAAAAATCTATCTTCTTGAGTTCGGCTAAATGTTTGTGAGTCCATGTCAATGAGTTTACAAAAGTTCTTAAAATTTGGCTAAGTGTTCACGTTATCTTGTTCAGGAGTTGTCGTTGTGTTAACCAAATTTGCTAATTTTTTCAGCTCGTTGAGGTGACCCAACTTGTCGAAGCAACTCATGCGGCGGATGAGTCAGGTTCCGAGGTCAGCTTAGGGGTGACGAAGTTGTGCCTCGCTAGGTGCCAAGAGCGCCTTTATGAAGTTGAGTTGGGGCTGTGCAGAGCCGAAAGTGAACGAAATCATCTGCAACTAATTGTAGGCCACCGAGACATCGAGATTCGAAGACTAGAAGGGAGGCTTGCCGAGATGACCCCTGAAGGCGATGATGATGGCTTGTCAACAGCCTTTACACTCGGCTTGAGACTTAAGTGTCTCCACCACTCTTTGTCGAAGATGACAACGGAGAGGGACGAACTATTAGCTGAAATCCACCACCTGCAGTTAGTAGAAGAAGAGCTTTTGGCGGAGGAAGAAGAATTAACAGCAGCGGTGGGCAAGTTGATGGTCGAGCGCGACGAGTTGACGGCAGAGGTCGACGAGTTGAAGAGGGTTACGGTCGACAAGAGTATCGAGGTTACTCAGCTCCGCCGAATTATTGTCGACAGCTCTGGTGTCGCGGGCTCGGCTGTGCCCCCTCGCTTCAAGATAACCGTGAAGGACGACCCTCTGAAGCAACGAATAGTCAAGCTAGAGGCAAAGGTTGCTCACCTCAAGCCCCATTCGGGACCGATTAACGTCAGAAGCACTTCGTGTACCCGTGAAGAGAGTGAGCGAGGCATTTTGTTTTACGAGCTTGCGACTCGTTCGCCTGTTGCTCGGCAAAGTCCAGGTAATGCCCAACGTGGGGTGGCTGTCTCGTCGAGCGGAGCGTCCGCTGGCGCGACTGTTAGAAGTAGCGCAGAAGATACATCTCAGTTTGTCGGTCTAGGGACGAGCTCCGAGGTTAGGTACAGCCGCTCCCGAGTGTCTTTAAAGCGGAACATCCCTGTGCCTAGGAGGCGTTAAGTCTGTCTTTTATTTTCCAAGTTTTGAATCTTTGTCTAAGTACGAGGAGTCGGTCTTGTAATTTTGCTTTTTAACTCTTGTAACTTCGTTGTAAAGAGAAGTACTTGTAATTTTAGCTTTTTAACTCCTGTAACTTCGTTGTAAAGCAAAGTACCACCTTGTAATTTTGATTTGTTCCCAAACTTTATAGGAGCGAAACTTGTTCCCTCTTCTGGACTTCTGTGTTTTGTTAGTCATCTGTGGTTGTAGGAGCACTTTTGAAGGGTGGGCCACTTCTTACTCGCTTATGAGAGCGCTCGGCAAGGTGTGCCAAAGTTCGAAGCGAGAGTTTTTTTCTCACGTTTGGGCGTCGGTGCCCAGAGCGCTCGGCAAGGCGTGCCGAAGTCCAACGCAAGAGTTTTTTTTCTCACATTTGGGTGACGGTGCCCAGAGCGCTCGTCAAGGTGTGCCGAAGTCCAACGCGAGAGTTTTTTCTCACGTTTGGCATCGGTGCCATGTGCGCTCGACAGGGCATGCCGAAGTCCAACGCGAGAGTTTTTTTTTTCACGTTTGGGCATCGGTGCCAAGAGCGCTCGGCAGGGCGTGCCGAAGTCCAATGCGAGAGTTTTTTCTCACGTTTGGGTGTCGGTGCCAAGAGCGCTCGACAGGGCGTGCCGAAGTCCAACGCGAGAGTTTTTTCTCATGTTTGGGCATCGGTGCCAAGAGCGCTCGGCAAAATATGCCAAAATCCCAGAGTGAGAAGTACAACTTCAACCTGGCAACTACTCACAATCAGAAGCAAATCTTCCTTCTTAAAGGCAGGGAATATCAACCTTATGAGCTTGAGGTAAGCGGTGCTATGGTTTTTGCAGCCTCCCCGATGAGAGAGCTACTGCAAATTGTAAGAGAAGCCAGTTTATTACAGTGGAGAGCAGTCACCAGAAGAATTATTTCAACTTTAAATGAACCATAAGGTTAGCTCTTCTAAGTACTCTTCTCCCATATCTAGTATAGTGGTAGGAACTCAGTTGTCCAGCCAAGTGATTTGGATTCCGAACGTGGTTCGAGTATATTTCAACGGTTGTGGGAGCAGTTCCGAATGGCTAACCACTTTTAACTCGCTTAAGAGCGAGCTTGTGAAGCAGAATCGAGCCAAGTTTTGGACTCCGAAAAAATCGTTCGAGTAAATTTCAACGGTTGTGGGAGTAGTTTCGAATGGCAAACCACTTCTAACTCGCTTAAGAGCGAGCTTGCGAAGCGGAATCGAGCCAAGTTTTGGACTCCGAACACGTCGTTCAAGTAAATTTTAACGGTTGTGGGAGCAGTTTCGAATGGCGAACCACTTCTAACTCACTTAAGAGCGAGCTTGCGAAGCGGAATCGAGCCAAGTTTTGGACTCCGAACACGTCGTTCGAGTAAGTTTCAACGGTTATGGGAGTAGTTCTGAATGGCGAACCACTTCTAACACGCTTAAGAGCGAGCTTGCGAAGCGGAATCGAGCCAAGTTTTGGACTCCGAACCCGTCGTTCGAGTAAGTTTCAATTAAAGGTCTTAAACAGAGATAAAATAATCACAAGAGAGTCATTAGGGGAAAGAAGGTTCTTTATTGATAACTAAGTTGCAAGCCGTTATTACAATGAGAAAATAAAGAAGCAAGTACAAATAAAAGGAAAGGAAGGGCTCGACACTTGAATGTACTCGGAGAGGCATTCAAACACCCTCTTGGTAATTCAGTAAGTGGTCAGCGTTCCAAGTTCTTGGTATCTCTTTGCCTTAAGGTCTTCAAGACGATATGCTCCTGGCCGGACTACCTTGGAAACCTTGTACGGTCCTTCCCAATTCGGAGCTAGCTTACTCTTCTGGCTGGGTAACGAGATAGCTAGCTTTCTGAGGACTAGGTCCCCTTCATTGAGATCTGTGGGATGGACTTTTTTGTTGTAGGCCTGCTCGATTCTCCTCCGATAATTTTGCTGGCGAATTGAAGCTCTTTCACGGAGCTCATCAATAAGGTCCAAATTCGATCGGAGCTCTCTGGCGTTCTGCTCTTCATCATCGGCAATAAGGCGACGTGATGGCAAGCCAACTTGTGGGAAAGGACAGGTCCCCTGGGTGGAGGTCATGTAACACTTGCAGGCTATCTCCTGACTACCCCTTACTTCCTCCATACCTACCTTGGTGGGAAACTTCATTTTGAGATGATAAGCCGAGGGGAGGGCCTCTAAAGCAGCTAGGCCAGGTCGGCCTAGAATCACATTGTAAGCAGCTGGAATGTCGACGACCATGAAATCCATTGGCTTCGTCCGGGTAGTAGGAGTTTTTTCAGCGGTTACGTCGAGGGTTATCACCCCTTCGATAGTCACTAGCACTCCCGTGAACCCATGGAGCGTATAGCCTGCGGGCTTGAGCCTGTCCCGCGATAACTTAAGTCCTCGGAAGGCCGCCAAGAAGAGGATGTTGACAGAACTGCTATTGTCCACCAGGATCCTCTCCACTTTGAAGTTAACCATGTGGAGGTTAATTACTAGTGCATCACAGCGGGGTGTTCGGACACCCTCTAGATCTTCATCCGAGAAAGTAACCGGGACTCCGAGACCTTTGAGAGGGGGTATGCTGTGCACTGAATTGACCTCCTGGATGAAAGCCTTTCGAGAAGAGTTGGAGGTTCCTCCCATTTGACCTTCCATGGATGAGGTGCAAGACGCATTCTTCTTCAAACTCGGGAGTCTCGTCATGCCTCTCGGGACGCTTGTTAGCCCCCCTGGGGGAGGAGGAAGATCAATTCGGTCCTTTCTCACAAACTTGGACAGCTGCCCTCTCTGAATGACGGCTTCAATTTCATTCTTCAGGACCCAACAGTCATTGGTGTCGTGGCCATGATCCCGATGATATCGGCACCACTTCTCCTTGTCTTTCTTCTTTCAGGGGGTATTCATCTTCGGGGCAGGAGGCAAGACTCCTTCTTTCTCCACCTCCATGAAAATAGTTGAAACATTGGTGTTGAGAGGGGTAAACTTCTCAAATCTGGGAGGCGAGCGACGCTGACCCCCGTTGTCCTTCTGGATCTTAGCTCCTTCATATTCGGCTGCATTTCTCTTGGTTCCGGAGGAAGAACGCTCGAAAGTGGGGAGATGTTCAGCTTCCTCAGCCCGGATGTACTTCTCACTTCTGAGAAGAAGGTCAGAGAAGTCTCACGGGGACTTTTTGGCTAGGGAGGAACGGAGGCTCGAATTGAGGACATTGGATTGGAAGGCGATTGCAGCGATCGATTGGTCGAGGGAGGCAATCGACCTAGCTTCCGCGGTAAACCGCTTGACATAATCTCTTAGTTTCTCACCCTTCTTCTGATTGAGGAAGAGTAGTGAAATACTAGTCTTCTCGGTTCGACAGCTGCTCACGAAGTGGGTGATGAAGAGGGTTTCAAATTGTTCAAAGGAGAAGATGGAGGATGGGGCGAGGCGGGAGTACCATTCCCGAGCCGAACCTTTGAGAGTAGCCGGGAAGGTCTTGCATAGTAGAGCATCGGAAGCCTGGTGGATCATCATGAGATTTTTGAAACTCTTGATGTGATCCACGGGGTCTGACTCCCTTGTATATGTCTCGAACTGTAGTGGCTTGAAGTTTTCTTGAACGGGAGCATCCATGATGGTTCGTGAGAATGGAGGTCTGCTTGGGCGGAGGGTCCTCCCCCTTAGCTCCTCTTCCCTATCAAGTTGGCAGAGCGTCTCTCCATATCGTGGAGACGACGGTAGATAGCATCATCCCTTCGACGGTACCCTGACGAGCCTCTGGACTCATCTTCGTACGAAGGGGAGCGTGGAGTTCGGCGATGGTAGCTAAGAGAATGGTGAGGACTGGCGATGTAATGGCGGTGGCTTGGATTTTGAGGAGGAGTTAGGGACCGATGGCGAGGACTCTGGACCGGAGGAGGAGTGGGGACCCTCTGAACATTGTTGTTGTTGTTTGGTCGGAGATTAAGGGCCTGCAAGATTGTAGCCTGGAACTTTTGGAATTCGGCTCGGGTGATAGGTCCATTCTCGTCCCTCTGGGGCTGCCGACCAGTGGGAGAATGATGTCTTCTTCGACGGTATTCAGGGGACTCCCTTCGTCTCCTATGAAGAGGGGACCTCCTGTGGTTGCGGCGACGAGGAGATCGCTCATTTGGATGTTCTGAGCGGGTGGCTCCCTCACGGGCCCGCCTTTCATCCAAACGGCAGCGAAGGTCCTCTTCTTTCTGCCGGTTGATAAGGATGTTGCGGAGGTCTTCGAAAGGCCGAGGGTTATGAGATGCCATTGAGTCGGTTGAAGGGTTATGTATGGAGACGTGGTCACGGTGAAGGGGTTGCTTCTGAGGAGGAGGATGAGAGGTCCCAATACCGGTGTTCTGGGGCCCGACTGGAGCTCGCTGGTGCTGAAGATTCTGAAGAGGAGGCTGTTCCTGCTGCAGAGGCTGATCAGGCTGAGGAAGGAGTTGTCCCTGCTGCTGGACGGTTTGGAGGGGAGCCTCCTATTGCGGTTGAGGAGGAGTGGGCCCATAGTTGGACCCTCTGGATCTTAGTTTCCTTGGAGGCATGGCTGGAGGTGATCTTAACCGATGGAAGAGGATGGATTGCTATTTGTATTTCCCACAGACGGTGCCAATCTGTTGCCGCTGAAATCAGTGTGGGGGCAAACAGATAAATTTGTGGATTCTTGGGAAGTTGACTAGTCAATCCTTAAACATTTCCGCCGGAGTTTGACCGTGATCTCCCGCCGTCGACCTACAAAAAGTGCAAAACACCGGGGTTGATCCCGGCGACGCACCCTCCGACGCTCAAGTCAGTAATCAGAAAGATTATGAATGAGCTTTGATTGACCAAAGATTGATTACCTGTTAACAGTGGGGGATGGGGGGTATTTATAGCCGCCCTAGGGACCAGTTTCGGGATAAATCCCTACTTCCCAGTGGATGGATAGAAGAAATCAGGGTCGTTGATTAAGCATAATCATAAACCCTAATTCTATCCAGCTGGACTAGGTTTCTTGCGGGTTAAAACCCACACCCAGTTGAGATGGATCCGTTCGTGGGTTATTGGGCCTTTGGAAAAAGGACCTAGTACCCATTTCAGACCCGTTTGTAGGTGAGATTACCATTTTACCCCTGATCTTTAAGATTCGTGCCTAATTTGGACGGTTCCGATTTAACCTCATTTTTAGCCATATCATTTTTCATGAAAAGATTCAATTTTTATTCATACATCCATTAAAATTCATTATATCATCATACCATCATCTAACATGCTTTCTAATCGACAAATCATCACATACAACATGCACAGAACAATATAAAAAACAAACATATGTCATTCACCTTATTGAAGAATCACCAAAGACAATAAAGAGAATAAGAAAAGTCCTTTATTTCGCAAGAAATCCAAGATCCTCGCTTTGTAACTTCAAGAAATAAATAATAAAGAAAACCCTTTGTGTAGTGCAGTAAAGAGACGGATGCACCACTCCTTTAATAGGTCGGTAATTGATGTAGTTTGCAAAATTTCGCTTTTGAATATGTCTTTACATATATAAATCCATATACTTGGAAATTAGATTATCCAATTCAATTTAGATTTAAAAATCAAAATAACTGATCTAATCATGGCTGGCATTCTTTGTTAACCCAGAAAATGCATTTTGTAATTTTGCCTTTAAGTGGCAATTTTGCAAAAAGACCATTCATTAAGAAATTTATGAAATAACCCAAATCTATTAAAGCAAAATGTAAACTCTTTACCTCTGAATTAACTTGAAATCATGCTTAGCCCAAAAATCCAAAAATCTGGAGTTTTCCCTCAAAGTGGTAATTTTGCACAAAGCCCCTCCTTTTGTAATATTTGCAAATATGCTAAATAAATATCAAAAAAATCCATAAAATTCTTAAATAATCCATACTAATAAATAATAGGTTTTTCCAAAATAATTTCTGACTTTGAACTTCCCAAGAAAATATTTGTATGTGTTTTGCACGTGTAAAAAGATAAATTTCAGAAAATGTTTATTAAATCACCAAAAATCATTTTAATTCATTTATTAATCTCAAAAAAAATATTTAAAAATATAGGGTGTTACATCCCACAAATCGAAGAAGGAAGCATCTATCGTATTGAGAGAGGGGGGGCTAGACTCGACCAACCGCAACGGAAAGTGACACAACAATGTAATGGATTGAAATGTGCGGTAGCTCTCAACTAACTCAGAAAGGAGAACAAAAATTTGTCTATTTCATTTTTCGAGGTCTCAAAAAAAGGGCGTGGAAACACATAGGAACTCTGGAATGGAAATGGAAAAGAAATGTGGCCCAAGTTTCTTCGAAAATGGTAGATAGGTGACAGTCCAATAGAAAGCTTGCTATGGTCTATTCTAGTCCGGACGGGCCTGGAAAGTGCAAAACCGGGTAGCAAGAAGATGCATTTGCTTATAACAAGTAGATCATATCCATCGTGCTTTCCAGGCCCGTCCGAACTAGACCAGAACGTAGCAAGCTTCCTATTGGTCTGTCACCTATCATCCCCCTTTTGGTTAGAGTAGTTGGACATAGAGAAAATATTCCAATTCCATAAAGTTCGTTGATTGTTGCTTCGAGAGACTAAAGAAAAATCGGGAGATGATTAGATGAAATAATAGATACATAGACATCTAAAGGGATTTATATTCTATTCCTCTTTCAATATATTTCAGCTCAAAAAAGTAGTTACTTTTCTGAAGTAAAGTTGTAACACCACACATTTTTATTTAAAAATGCATTTTTTGATTTTTGCATGTATGAAGTATGATGCACGTGCTAATTTATCCATCTCTAATTCCTACTCTCATTTACTAATTTTAAGCATGCATAGTCTTATTTAGCCTTTTTTTATTTAACCCATAGACCTAAAGTTAAATTCTAGCCCATTAGATTAATTGAAAGGAGAGCCCACTAGGATAATTAAATTAGTTAATTAAAATGAAAGCCCATGGGACAAGCCCATTAATAAAATCCTATTTTTAAGTTGTGTATGGACTACTACATGACATGTTACAACTTTTAATACACATCTTTAAACTATAGGAATTGTATTAATTTTTGTGCATGTGTGTGCACTAGTGCACACCATGTGTATGTAGAAATGAAGAGCTACAAGGAGGAGGCCGGTTTTGAACTTTATGAGGTGGGGAGTTGGGTTTTTGAAAGGTTGAGAGCATGAAAGGTTGGGAGTTTTAGGAGTTAGGATTGTGAAGGGTTGGAAGAATTAAGAGAGCGATTTATTAGGTCGAGATTTATGCAAATTAAACCCTCCCATTATCCTATAAATACACCCCCCATTTTCCCTTCTTTTGTCACACCAAAGCTTAACAAATTTAGAGAGAAAGAAAGAGAGCAGAGTGTTCTTGTTTGGAAGAGTTCTTGCTTGAAGGAGTTCTTGCTAGGAGGAGGAGGAATTGCTAGGAGCTAGGAGTTGTGCTTCCACCTTTTGTTCAATCTTCATTAGAGGTGGGTGATTTCTTTACTTTCTAGTTGTAGAATATGCATGCTAAAAACTATAAATGAGTAGTATAAGTTAATGTTGATGTGAAATATGTAGATAAAATTTCATGCTAGTGTGATATGCTATGAATGAGAATAGTCTTGTTGTGGTTAAGTAAAAACTAAATACCATGCTAATTAAAAAGAAGAATTCTTTTATACTATGAACCATGTTAGTATGCTTGCCATTTTTGTACATGTTGAATACATAAAATTTGTTGAAGAAAGATTACATTCAATTCATGTGTTAGAATCTAATGACTAAGAAAGAAGAAGAGAAAGCTAAACAAAATCTAGTTAGTGCTGACATATGTATATTTTGCCATATTGTATTCGAAAATAATAATTTTCTCCATGAAAGAGGTTTTTGTGAAATTCTCATGTTTGAGAGACATGTTGGAGTTATTATAAAATTTTAATTTGTATAAGTAGGAACATAAACTAGTTTTCATGAACACTATTTTGTAAATTCAAGTTTTAAGAAAAATACAAGCCTACGTGTAAAATGAGAAGAGGAATTGTTAAAGAAATGGAAATAGGGCTTTAATGAATTTAAAATTGTTGTTTACTATTTTTAAAATTCATTCTCAGTCAAGAGAAAGTTTATCTCAAAATCCTAAAAAGATTGGATCTTTGAATAAACGAGTTTTGTGAAAAAGAACCAATTTCTGAACAGTTTAAACAAAAGTATATTAATACAATTCCTAAACAGAAATTACACTTGGACTTACTGGTTAGCCAGTGCAACACAGAGCACTGTTTGTAAGAGATCTTGGGTTCGAAACTTGATAGTCACATTTATTTTTGTTTGTTTTAATTGATTTTCGAAACCAAGAGTCGATTTATGAAGTTTTCGGCACAATTCATTGACGCCAGAGTCCAATGGACTTATTGGCTAGGGGGTTTGAGTTTGGACGTTGGCTGTGTGTTTCAGCCAGTCACGGGTTCAAAACCCAGGACCACCATTTTGTTGATTCTTTTTTGGTTTTTTTTTCATATAATTGAGTTTTGAAGTGAAAAAGTTTTAGAAATAAACTTTATTATTAAAGTAAAATGAAATGGAAAATATTAAGAGATAGTATAAAGTTTTCTTGTATTTTTTTTGAAGTATAAAAAGAAATGGAATTTGGTGAATAGAACTTTGTAGTATAAAAATGCAAAGTATTAATTTGTGAAGTGATTTTTGAGGAGATTATACTTTGATTTTGTTTAAGAAATATTTTATATTGTAATAGCTTGGATTTTGTTATAAAATTTCATTTGATGAAATTGTGTTCTTGAAAGAAATTATTTTTTTGCTTATAAAGATTATGAATGGATGAATAGACCATGAATAGTGACAAGACTAAGAAAAAGATTGTTTTGTGGATAAGATATTGATCTTTGTGAATAAGTTGAAAATGAAAAAATCTAAGTTTAAGACATGATTATTAAAGGGTATGTGTACCCATGGATTCGTGTACATGAAAAAGTTGTGATTTAGAGTTAGTGAGATCTCGGGTACCGGCACTATTGAATTGAAAAGAGTTTAGATATATTTTGAGATATGACCATGGAGCTATCTCGTATTTTGTTGATTAAGTTCGGAAGAAGGTAAAACTAATTCTAGGTATGGAAATTTATTCATGTCTTGAACTTAAGAATTAGGCACATAAGTGAAGATGTAGTAAACTTGGGCAAACGTAAGTGAGGTACTCGATATAGTCGGCGGTGGATTCCGAGTCTATAGACCCAGTCAGCGGTGGATTCCGAGATTGTGGCTGCTCCGTGGGAGACGGACTTTTATTTTTAAATCCGGGATTATGATGATTGATCAGCGGTGGACTCTGGGATCATGAGTTGTCAGGCGGATGGTTTGCCATACTCCAATGTATATACGTATACCGGGGCTAGAGGGGCACTTGCAGGATGATTCGCACGATGAGGGATCTGTTATAACAGTCAGTGGTGGACTCCGGGACTGGGATCCATATTCATGGAATGATCCAAATCTTGTTTTATTACTGGGTAGTTTTCATGGCGAGGGATCGAATCCTTAAATGTGGAGTACGTAGGTGCTTGCCCTCGGACCTATGTAGTATGAGATGCACAGAATCCGAACAAGTATGCATTAGTATCATCCTAGTAAAAAAAATGTGTGCATTAGGCATTAAGGCATCACATACACTTACCTGATTAGAATAATCACTTTTGACATTTTACTTGTTCATTCAAATTGTGGTTTGTTAAAGTATGAAATCGTTATATGTACGGCATAGAGAGGATGGCCGAGTATAACATTTTTGTCAGTTGTAAGTGACTGACATGCCCACAGCTTAACATGCAGGTAATGAACTCTTCCTTGAAGAAATAAAGATGTTATGATGCAGTTGATGACTTAATGTTGTATCTCTTTTATGTTTCCGCTGTGTAAACAAAATGTAAAGAACTCTGATGTATTATTGAAAAGTTTAAATTTCCTTGTAAAATTGTACGAAGTGATGTGCAAAGATCCCGTGGAATCTCGAATTCGGTCTTATTTGAAATTCGGGGCGTTACAAAAGTCGTTGTCGATCTGTAAAGAGCTTGTTAAGGTGCAACGGTACTCTTTCTTTGTTTGAAAGCTCTTTCAAGAATTACTCCAATGGGACTGTCGAAAGTCCTGTGGATCACAGTCTTCACTTATCCAAAAACACGGGTGACAACATATCATAATTGGAATATGCACGTGTAATTAGTAGTCTGATGTACATAAAAAAATTGTACAATATCGGACTTTGCGCATTCAGTAAATGTACTGAGCCGTTACAGAAGTAATCCAGGACGAAGTCACTAGAAAGGAATAACTAGAGTATTGAACCACTTGCGACATACTCAGAGTTATGAGCTGAATTACACCAGATATCCAGCAGTACTGGATGGCTACAGTGATGCCAACTGGATATCGGACTCCAAAGAACTCAAAATCCACTAGTGGGTATATCTTCACTCTTGATGGTGCAGCTGTGTCATGGAAACCCTCTAAACAAACGTTATTGGCCAAATCCACCATGGAATCTGAGTTTATTGCTTTAGACAAAGCGGCAAAGGAAGCAAAATGGCTATGGCACCTTTTAGAGGATATTCCTATATGGAAAAAACTAGTGACTACTATATGTGTACACTGTGACAGCCAATCGGCTTTAGCAAGGGTACTGAGTTGTATGTATAATGTTAAGTCTCGTCATATCAGATGGCGACACAAAACCATTAGACAAATGCTCTAAAATGGAATCATCTCTATAGAGTATATAAAATTGGCGGACAGCCTAGTAGATCCATTTACTAAAGGTTTGTCACGAGAGCAGGTTGTGAGATCATCAAGAGAAATGAGTTTAAAACCTATGACAAAAAAGGATACTTGATGGAAACCCTACCTAGGTGACTGGAGATCCCAAGATCTAGGTTCAAGGGGACAACTAAATCTTGTTGAATCGACGTAAGCACTGAGAGATTAAAACCTCGTACCCATTCTTAGGATGATAAACAGTGCTGCCTGCAAGGAGTTAGGATAAGCTTGGCTTTTAATGATTCCCATAGCTTTGAAATAAAAGTAGGGTATGGCAGGATACTCTTTATGGGTAATCACCTTGTGAGTGTGAAATGAAGCCGTTTCTAGGAGAATAAAGAGAGGCTACATTCTCCAAGTTCACTCACGATTAACCAGGATTGTTCAAAATTAAATAAAACACAATAAGATAACCTAGTTTTGTGAAGAGATGAAACTGTGTAATAGTTATTGTCTAGATTTATATCAAAGCCCGGGTAGTTCAAGACATCATATTCACTACCTGGTCAAGTGAATCCGATGGCTACTCACTAGGGGCGGTTCAAAGCTGAAAAATTACTACCAATCCTGATGCAGTTTTTCTCCGATTGTACTCTCAATATCTTTTCTATCGTGTCTGCATTGCATAGTCCAGTAATTTCCATTCATGTGGGAGATTATTGGAAATATTTTTGGCACCAAAACAGAGCTTGAAATTTCAGGTTACTGTCAGATTTTTTGGGCTTGATTCCGTGGGCTCCGGACACCGTCGGAGCCAAAAAGTGATTGGACCGCTTTCCTCTTGTCGAGTACTATTTTGTAATGTACTCGTTTGCCAAAAATAGATTCCGTATGAATGAGAAATGTTCGTCCAAAGTTGGGTACTCAAAATGTAGTAACTTGGGAATTTTGAGAAAATGGATAGTCCCACATTGAAAGTTGAGAAAGATTTCTCTAGTATATAAGCTAATGAAACGGACTAAAGGGTGTAGCCCATGGGGTTACCACTAACATGTAGTGGAGAGAGGACCTAGCCAAATTTGTAAACACACGCGCACGCGCGCGCCCGACCCGGCCCGAATTTAGATTTGGATTTGGATTTAGATTTGTGTGGACATAAAATAGTTAAGCTTGGGCCTCAGCAGCCACGGCCTAAACTATTTTTTGCCCTACTCCGAATTTTTTCTTGGATCCTGTTTCTCTCCTTTGTGTGTTTGGGCTTCTGTTGAGTCTGCAACAGAAGCTTCTAGAGGCATTTTTGAATTCTGTAATTGGTGCCATAACTCTATAACAGCAGAATAATGGATCCATCAATTACGTTTTTGTGCCATAACTCTGTAACAGCAGAATAATGGATCCATCAGTTACTCCTTTGATTAAAAAAACACCATCAAACAATCTCTTATAAATCCAGTCGTTTTGGTCTGTTATAGGACACCATTAATTTTTTTCAATCTCTTCTGCTTTTCTTCTGAGTCTGTCTAAGAGTACAACACAGTTGCTGGTTCGCTGGTGTCTCTGAAGCTTGAGTGCTGCTCTTCATAGAAGGTAATACAGTTGTATCCTGGGAAGCAGTTCGTCACGAACTATCACACTACGGAGCGAATTTTTCTTGAAAGACATAGATTTTGATCTCGACACTGTATCAATTTTTTCTGGTTTGAATTTTCTTACCTGTAATTTTTCTTTTTCACAAAGATTATTAAAAATATTTTATTTTACGAAATTCAACACAGGCATCACAGGACAATTTCTATTTGAAAGTCTTATCTTTTTTTGTGGTTGATGAAATAGATAGACCCTGATGGATTCCAGCCAAATGTCATTAAAAAGAGAAAAGTGCAATAATAGTTCATACAAAACCCCGCATCCTAAGGAGCATATAAAGACATACAGCTTCATAAAACATAAAAAGATCCTTAAGTATCATATTCACACAAAAAAAAACCGAAGTATCATCCAGGAAACCACAGGTAAGAACAGAACATCATCAAGGATCAGTCACCACTATTTATTCTCCCTCACCAGTGATCTCATTCGCCTTATAAGTAGCTTGAAGGAGGTCACCAGTAAAATTCTAGTTATGATTTCTTGTTGATGAAGAGTCATGCTTGCAATTCAGTCCAAAGTTACAGAGACTGGATGAACATGTGGTTTAGTATTCTGAGCATTGACCCCTTCATGATGATGAATAGACTATTAGGATTGTAGCCTCAAATACTGTTGCTGCTTATTTTGGTGTGGGAGCAAACATGTAGTGAGTTAATAATTGAAGAAAACTACTAAAAGTCTGACTTTTGATCTTAGTCGTTAAAAGCGGTTAGAGCTCTTGGGAATGAATCTGGATGTTGATTGACCACCGTGATCTGAATCCGATAGTTGCTGATGCGGCCGATGAACCTGTAAAAAGCCTGAAATACCAGGGGTGGCCCCGACGATAGACCATCCGACGCTCAGTCAGAACCAGAAAGAGAGAGAGAGAGAGTAAGAGAGAAAACTGACAAATTGTTGATTACCTTCTGGCTGTAGAGGGGGAGGGGTATTTATAGGCCTGAGAGACATTTCAAGAGATTGATTTGTGTCCGTTTGATCGATTTAATTTCCTTATCTCTTTCATGACTCTCCCCCTCAAGAGTTAAGATATCCTTATTAGGGGATAAGAGACTTGACTCCTAGCCTTCATGGGCTGGGTGTCTCTCCTAGTGGGCCTAGTCTGTTACTTTTTGTGGGCTTGAAAGAAGCTCATATCTTGAAGAGGGCTCAGACCTGTAAAAGAGGCAAGTGATGGCTAATTTGCTTGTAGATGCTTTGAGATCTGTACAGGAACCGTACGGCTCTGATCGGCTGCGATTTTTACCCTCATCATAAGCTCCCCACTTACGGAAGGCAATTTTCTTGGCTTTCGGTGAGTAGTACGTCGTATTTTTGAAATCTGGCATATAATCTTAGTAGTCAGAGTGTTCGGAGATACCTGGAACTGATATGTGGCTTCTGAAGGCAGTGAATATTTTCCTAGATTTTTTCATAGTTCTTCGGATTTTTCCAAATTTTCTGGAATTTTCTGGAATTTTTCCCAATTTTAAAATCACTTTTTCGAATTTTATCATTAATAAATTCAATTTTAATTATTTTTTCGGAATTTTTAATTATATTTTCTTAATTTAAATAATTGAATTTTTAATTACTTTTTTGAATTAAAAATGAGTTTAAGGGGTTTTTTGTAAAATAACCGACCTCGGCGCCAATCTTGACGCGATCTGAGGTGTTGATCAAGGCAATCTCGTGCGTTGAGGGAGATCTGATGGTGGAGAAGTTTCTCAGATCTGAGCATGATCTTTGAAGCGATCTAGCTTAATCATCAGGTAGTGGCTCGCATGCTGATGAGTTTGGACGGGTGTGATTCGTCCGCTGTGATTCTGGTGCTCTGGCACGAATTATGAAGCGATCTGGATTGCTGATCGGGTAGAGCTCACACGCTGAGGGAGATCAGACGGTCGAAGAGAAACCAGAGCATTTGGGAAGACGATGGGACGACATTGACGAATCTGATCCGTTGCTCATGATTGAGCTCGACTTTTGGAGAAAACCAACGGCCAGGAACTGTTGCAAGGACCCCCTAGCTCGGCCCACCATTTGGCCAAGCTATGGCCATTTTTTCGACTTCTGAGGGCTTGGCTGAGCTAGGGGGACCTCGTGTCTTTGCAGAGCTATGGGTTCTCGCACTCATCGAGCTACCACGACATTGAAACATCTCTTCATCGACTTATCTCCTTCGCTGAGCTTGCTGAGCTATGAGGAGGCAATTCGACCGAGCTGAGCTATGAGCTTCATGCTATGGCCGAGCTATGGCCTTCGAATTCATTAAGCTTCGAGCTCGTGTTATCGGAGCTTTGAGGTGAGTGCTCTGTTTTAGGTAGAGCTACAAGTTGAGGTCCTTTGGAGAGCTGTGAGCTTTGACAAGCTGTGGTGGCTCCACCGACCTATGGGAAATTGAAGCTTTGTCCAGCTATGATGCTCGAGTTTCACAGAGCTATGGAAGTTTGAGCTTCCACAAAGCCATGATCATTGAGTTTCGCCGAGCTACGAACTCGAGCTCTGTTTTCAGCGAGCTATAAGGGTGATTCTTCGCCGAGCTATGGTCGTTGAGCTTTCGCCTGGCTATGGCCGTTGAGACTTTTGCTGAGCTATGGGAGTTGAGCTTTAGCTGAGCTATGGGATTTCGAGCTTCGTCGAGCTCGTTTGGGTTTTGTCGAGGCGAGAGCTCGAGGACGAAGATGCAGCCTGGCTAGGAACTCGGTGATGCATTTGACAAGGCGAGAGCTCGAATTCGGAGTTGGGGCGAGGAGGAGAAGATGAGTTGGAGTTTTGGTTGAGTTCGGATTTTTTTGGCGGGAAAACTTTTGGGAAAAGAAAGAAGGAGAAGGAGGGGAAGCGGAGCAGGTATGGATATCGGGTCTGTACTGAATCTGACCCGAAACCCTTTTGCTCTTATTTTGAGTGAAATGGGCTTCGGGTTTGGACCCGAATTCGAACCTGTTTTCTTTTTCTTCCCCTCCATTGAGCCGTGAGCACTTATCGGGGATTTTTTGAAGCTTTTTGGACATGGATTTGCATATATATATATATATATATATATATATACATATATAATTATTTATGTGTGTATACCAAGCTTTTTACTTCATAACCCTTGATTGGTGGATCTTGTACATATATAGCTGTCTTGAAAGAGCCGGTGCAGACTCGCTGTTTCATCCCAGCAAGTTTGTTGAGATGGTCCTAGGACAGAGTTGAACGTTTGAACTTGCCGTTTGCGCCCGACGAGTTTTGTGAAGGCGACTCCATGATGGTGTTGGACGTTAGGGCTTGCTATTTGCGCCCAGCAAATTTCTAGAGACAACTCTTTGACTGAGTTGATGTACAGCTTGCTGTTTGAGCACAGCAAGTTTAGAGAGACAACTCTTTGACTGAGTTGACATAAAGCTTACTGTTTGATCCCAGCGCGTTTGTGGACAACTCTGAGATAGAGTTGATGTAGAGACTACCGTTTGATCCTAGCGAGTTTGGAGACAGCTCTGAGATAAAGTTGATGTAGAAATTATCGTTTGATCCCGACGAGTTTGTGTGAAACTCGTGGCAGAGCTGAGTTGGAGCTTGTTGTTTGATTTCAGCAAGTTTAGAAAGACAACTCTGAGATTAAGTTGATGTAGAACTCGTTGTTTGATTCCAACAAGTTGTTGAGGCAAATCTGGGGCGGAGTTGAGCGTTCAAGCTTACCATTTGCGCCCGGCAAGTTTAGAGAGACAACTCTTTGACTGAGTTAACGTAAAGCTCGCTGTTTGATCCCAGCGAGTTTGGAGGGAACTCTGTGGTAGAATTGAGTGTTGAACTGTCGTTTGCGCCCAGCAAGTTTTACGAGACAACTCATAGTGGAGCTGGTCGTTGAACTTGTTGTTTGTTCCTAAAAAGTTTAGAAAGAACTCTATGACGGAGTTGAATCAATGTGCTTGCCATTTGATCCCGACAAGTTTCTAGAGAACTCTGCGATTGAGCTGGATGTTGAACTTGTGTGCCCAACAAGTTTGTGGGGTGGCAACTCTTTGATTGAGTTGATTTAGAAATTGTCATTTGACCCCGGCTAGTTTGGAGAAAACTTTGAAATAAAGTTGATGTAGAGACTGTCGTTTGATCCCGACGAGTTTAGAGAAACAACTCTTTGACTGAGTTGATTTAGAAACCGCCGTTGGATCCTGGCGAGTTTGGAGAGGCAACTCGTAGTGGAGCTGAGTTGGAACTTTCTGTTTGATCCCAGCAAGTTTATAGAGGTTACTCCTTGATCGATTTGATTTGGAACTTGTTGTACTTGCTGTTTGTGCTAAGCAAGTATTGTAGAGACAATTTTAAGCCAACGTTGGATGCCAAGCCTATTGCCCGAAGATGAGGGGTCGTTGGAAGGACTTGAACAAGTAGCGGGGCGCTGTGCTCGCTTGTTTGGAGTTGACAAGTTATTGATGGAGTTCATGCGGTGATCTGAGCACAGAACTTGTTGTTTGGAGCTAATGAATTGTTGACGGAGCCTGAGCGAAGACCAAGGCATTGAACTCATTATTTTAGACCAACGAGTTGTTGATGAAGCTCAAGCGGTGAGCGAAGCATTGAACTCGTTGTTTGGAGCCAATAGATTGTAGACAGAGCTCATGCAGAGAGCAGAGCGGTGAACTTGTTGTTTAGAGCCAACAAGTAGTTGACGGAGCTCAAGTGAGAATCAGAGCGTAGAACTCGTTGCTTGGAGCCAACAAGTCATTGATGGAGCTCAAGTGATGAGTGAAGCGTTGAACTCGTTGTTTGGAGCCAACGAGTTGTTAGGTGAAGCTTGAGCGAAGACCAAGTCAACGAATTGTTTGGGGCCAACGAGTTATTGATGAAGCCTAAGTGAAGAGCAAGACCTTGAACTCGTGGTTTGGAGCCAACGAGTTATTGGTGAAGCTCGTGCGGAGAGCATGGCATTGAACTCGTTGTTTGGGGCCAACAAATTGTAGACAGAGCTCATGCGGAGAACAGACCATTGAACTCGTTGTTCGGAGCCAACAAGTTATAGACAGAGCTCGTGCGGAAAGCAGAGAGTTACACTCGTTGTTTGGGGCCAACGAGTTTTCGATGGAGCCCAAGCGGAGTGCGGAGCATTGAATTCGTTGTTCCGATTGAACACGTTGTTTGATAGAGCTCATGCAGAAAGCAGAGCGTTGAACTCGTTGTTTGGAACCAACGGGTTGTGTGCAAAGCTCATGCAGAGAGAAGAGCGTTGAACTCGTTGTTTGGAGCCAACGAGGTGTAGACGGAGCTCATGCAGAGAGCAGAGCGTTGAGCTAGTTGTTTAGAACCAATGAGTTGTAGACGGAGCTCATGCAAAGAGCATAGCGTTGAACTCGTTGTTTGGTAGGGCTTGAGCGAAATCCAAGACGTTGAGCTCGTTGTCTAGAGCCAACGAGTTGTAGACGGAGCCTGAGCAGAGATCAGGGCATTGGACCCGTTGCTCGATGTTGACGAGTAGTTGGCCGGAGGAAATCAAGTGGCTTGCGTAGCACCAAACTCATATTTAGAGTGAATGAGTTGTGGGTATTCTAAACCTTCTTAATATTGAAGTGAAGTCACTTGTGTTTGTTCAGCATTGAGGTGATTCCACTCTTCTCTTTGCTGACAAGTAGCTGCGTACATCGAACGAGGTCCTTGGGACATAGAGCTTGCTCTCCTTCGTGATACGCTATGCTTGACAGAGTTGGGACTCTCCCATTTGCACGACGCATTAAACGAGACGGAGTTGGATCTTGCTCAAGTGAAGGTGGTTGGATAAACCTAGATCTTGTCTGCCTAAGGAAGACTTGTCTTGAATTTCATCATCAAGAGTTGAGGCGGCCCTAAGGAGTTGTTAACCGGTAGGAGGCTGGTGAAGAGGTTTGTTTCTCTTAGGTAGAGCATCTCTCCAGTGTGTAGCTAGAAGAACAGCTTACATGGTAGTTTGTCGTACAGTGTTCACAGGAATTTTGGTAGCGATTCCTAGACGTGAAACGTAGACTCATTGTAATTCTACTGTTGTAATGAGACTTGTAGTTTGTGGAATAAGATGTCTTCTACGTGACGGTGTCTTGTCTTGTGGTTCATCGTCTTGGGGGTTGGCTAGTCGTATGAGCTGTTCTTGGGGAGAGTTAAACTCTGGACTAGCCTTTTTGTATTTGTAGATATTTGTAGTAGTACTGGATCTGAACATATGGGTTTGCAATAGTTCTGTGATTTGAAGAATTCCTTTCATATGCTTGATTCTTGCTGTCATGGTTGATGTGCCATCGACTGGGCTCTTTGTAGCTAAATAACAGGGCCTCAAGTCTGTTGCGTACAGCTAAGGAACTGCCGACGGTGTATGACGGAATTTAGCATTGCTCCGTCTTGAATTCAGCTAGTTGTAAGGACAACTCTGAAGGAGAGTTGTTTTCCAAACTTGCTGTATGGGTCCTCTAACAAATTATGAGAGTCACATCGAGTGGAGAGTTAAACTCTAAGTGTTTCTAAAGTAACTCCGATCTACGATTTTGGATTCTTAATTTGTCTTTGAGGGATTTTAACTAGTTTCAGGAAAAGATCGAATAGCGAGTTGAACTTTGAATGTGTGTACTTACAGGTTGCGAGAATAACTCTGAGTCATGGGTATGGATTCCGAACTTGTTAGTTTGAGTTTTGACAGGTTGCAGGAGTAGATCGAATGACGAAGCACACTCTGAACTTGCATCTTTGCAAATTGCTGGAGTCTCTTTCGAGCCATGGGCATGGACTCCGAACCGGTCGTGGAGGTGCTAACGGATTGCAGGAGCAGATCAAATGACGAAACGCACTCTGAACTTGCTTCTTTGCAAATTGCGAGGGTCTCTTTCGAGCCATGGGTATGGACTCCGAATCCGTCTGATGGAAAGCTTGTAACGAGTGTTCATCGCCGATCTAGGTGTAAGTTGGGCATTTAGCTCGTTGTTTGCTTTAATGAATTAACAGGTTGCAGAAGCAGATCGAATGGCGAAGTGCACTCTGAACTTGCTTCATTGCAAATTGCTGGAGTAACTTCGAACCATGGGTATGGACTTCGAACCATGAGTATGGACTCAGAACCCGTCTTGTAGGAAGCTTTTAACGAGTTTTTGGTGCCGTTTTTGTATATAAGTGTGGCACTTAACTCATTGTATGCATCCATAAAGTTGTACAAGAATTTTACAAAAATTCATAGTATATTTTTTATTGGAAAATAAAACTAAGCGGTTGCTCTAGTGGCTGGCCGTTATTACAAATTGAAAAAATTTGCTGGGAAATAGAACTAAGTGGCTGCTCTAGTGGCTGACCGTTATTACAAATTGAGAGAATTTGCTACTACTATTAAGAGAGGACGTTTGAGACGCCCTTGTTCACCTTCAAGGTGTTCCACCTTCCAAGTTTCTCTGATATCTCCTTGCCCCCCGGGTCTTCAAGTTGATGAGCTGTTAGGTGAACAACTTGATAGACCTTGCCTGGACTTGCCTGTTTCAGAGGGAGCCCCCCATTGTTTTGCATAGAGAAAGAGAAATCTTCTGATGCATCAATGCGTTTAGGCAAGATTATTTGTTTCTGTTGAGTCAGCGGAGTGGCTTCAGTAGTGGAATTCAAGTTTATTACTGTGATATGATGAGAACTAGTTTGGACAGGGTGAGAGATGATGTGGCAGGTTCGGAAGTTCTTCGTAGAATTATGTATGGCAGTGGTTTCATGCTTGTTTACAGTCTTGAAATTATTGTGACTACTTTTTGGCAGTAGCTTTATGGCGTCGAGGGGGAGAACCGAGCCCCCCATTGTAGCAGTGTAGCATGCTCGTGATGGTCGTATGGCCTCTCTTGACGCTTATTAGCCCTTCGGAGCGGAGGGTTTTCAAAGTCGTTGTCCTTCTGAACAAAGTTGGAGCAACAGCCCCTACGAATTATGGCTTCCAGTTCTTCTTTAAGGGCTCGACAGTTGTCAGTAGTGTGTCCATGAACTCTGTGAAATGTGCACCACTTATTTTTGTCTCTTCTGCTGCTAGATGTTGACATCGGGGGCGGGGCGCGGGGGGGGGGGATTATTTCGTCCTTCTCAACTCCCATGAGGATGGTTGATACGCTTGCATTGAGATGAGTGAACTTGTTGAAGCGTGGCGCTAGAGTTTGACGGCGTTGACTTGCGCCATTTTTCTGAAACTTCTTGGGTGTTTCCTTACTTGAGTTCTTCCGCTTGTTCCTAGAAAGTGACACTTTCTTAACTTGAGGATAGAGAGCTTCCTCAACCCTGATATACTTTTCACTCCTTTTCAGGAGCTCAGTGAAACTTTTGGGTGTTTTTTTTGTGAGGGAGGCTTTTAGGTCTTTGTTAGTGACGTTGTGGCGGAAAGCTATAGCTGCGACTGAAGTGTTCAAGGAGAAAATTGACATTGCTTCAGTTGTAAGGCGTTTGACAAAGTCATTTAGTGGTTCTCTATCTCTTTGCTTCAGTTCTAACAGGGAGACACTTGTTTTTTCAGCCTTGCGGCTAGTAACAAAGTGTGCAATGAAAAGTTTCTCGAGCTGATCAAAAGAAAATATTGATTCTGGAGTCAGGCGTGAATATCATTCCCTTGCTGATCCTTTTAGTGTTGCGAAAAATGTTCGACACATTAGCGCATCAGTGGCATTATAGACCATCATGAGTGTTTTGAAGCTCTCGATATGGTTGGTCGGGTCTGATTCTCCATTGTAGGATTCGAGTTGAGGAGCTTTGAAGTCCCTTGGATGGGTGCATCGAGGATGGCTTTGCTGAAGGGAGGTTGACTAGGGCGGTAGGCCATGCTGAAGCGGTTTCTCTTGTTCTTCATCTGTTTTAGAAGATCTTCTACTTCTTGGATAAGGCGAAGGACTTGGTCGTCCTTCCCCGGGTACCCAGTTGAGTTGGCAGATCCTTCGTTAGGGGGCTGGCCCAGATCTTGACTTCCTTAAATAGCATGGACGATGTCGAGTTTGACCTTATCCAGTTCGGCCCTAGTGACTTGGGCGTTTTACCCTTTGTTCCTTACAAGAAGCTTTCGACTATCATGAGTCGGGCTCCTTATTGCCTTGAGAGGATGCTTCATGCATGTCCACCTTCAAGAGATCAAAGTTTATCTTACCTTCAAACCACTTGATCTTATTGATCTGATCTGCCATGATCTCCAAGGAACTCAAACAAACCTACAAACTTATAGCTCTGATACCAATTGTTAGGGAATTTGATTCCATCTTCTACTAGGATCTTGTTGATTTAGCGACACAATCAACACAAACCACTAAGCAATTAGAAGATCACACCGAACACATCAAAGCATACAAATTTGTCCCGGTTAGAACTTTCGTGGTCTCGGTTAGAACTCGCGTCAGTAATCAGAAATTGAGGGCCTGCAAGATTGTTTGGTCGGACATTGAGGGCCTGCAAGATTGTAGCCTGGAACTCTTGAAATTCGGCTCGGGTGATAGGTCCATTCTCGTCCCTCTGGGGCTACCGACCAGCGGGAGAATGATGTCTTCTTCGATGGTATTCAGGGGACTCCCTTCGCCTCCTATGAAGAAGGGACCTCCTGTGGTCGCGGCGACGAGGAGATCGCTCATTTGGATGTTCTAAGCGGGTGGCTCCCTCACGGGCCTGCCTTTCATCCAAACGGCGGCGAAGGTCCTCTTCTTTCTGCCGGTTGATGAGGATGTTGCGGAGTTCTTCGGAAGGCCAAGGGTTATGAGATGCCATTGAGTCGGTTGAAGGGTTATGTATGGAGACGTGGTCACGGTGAAGGGGTTGCTTCTGAGGAGGAGGATGAGAGGTCCCAATACCGGTGTTCTGGGGCCCGGCTGGAGCCCGTTGGTGCTGAAGATTCTGAAGAGGAGGTTGTTCCTGCTGCAGAGGCTGATCAGGCTGAGGAAGGAGTTATCCCTGCTGCTGGACGGTTTGGAGGGGAGCCTCCTGTTGCGGTTGAGGAGGAGTGGGCCCACAGTTGGACCCTCTGGATCTTAGTTTCCTTGGAGGCATGGTTGGAGGTGATCTTAACCGATGGAAGATGATGGATTGCTATTTGTATTTCCCACAGACGGTGCCAATCTGTTGCCGCTGAAATCGGTGTGGGGGCAAACAGATAAATTTGTGGATTCTTGGGAAGTTGAATAGTCAATCCTTAAACCTTTCCGCCAGAGTTTGACCGTGATCTCCCATCGTCGACCTGCAAAAAGTGCAAAACACCGAGGTTGATCCCGGCGACGCACCCTCCGACGCTCAAGTCAGTAATCAGAAAGATTATAAATGAGCTTTGATTGACCAAAGATTGATTACCTGTTAACAGTGGGGGATGGGGGGTATTTATAGCCACCTTAAGGACCAGTTTCGGGATAAATCCCTACTTCCCAGTGGATGGATAGAAGAAATCAGGGCCGTTGATTAAGCATAATCATAAACCCTAATTCTATCCAGCTGGACTGGGTTTCTTGCGAGTTAGAACTCGCACCTAGTTGAGATGGATCCGTTTGTGGGTTATTGGGCCTTTGGAAAAAGGACCCAGTACCCATTTCAGACCCGTTTATAGGTGAGATTACCATTTTACCCCTGATCTTTAAGATTCGTGCCTAATATGGACGGTTCCGATTTAACCTCATTTTTAGCCATATCATTTTTCATGAAAAGATTCAATTTTTATTCATACATTCATTAAAATTCATTATATCATCATACCATCATCTAACATACTTTCTAATAGACAAATCATCACATACAACATGCATAGAACAATAAAAAAAACAAACATATGTCACTCACCTTATTGAAGAATCACCAAAGACAATAAAGAGAATAAGAAAAGTCCTTTATTTCGCAAGAAATCCAAGATCCTCGCTTCGTAACTTTAAGAAATAAATAATAAAGAAAACCCTTTGTGTAGTGCAGTAAAGAGACGGATGCACCACTCCTTTAATAGGTCGGTAATTGATGTAGTTTGCAAAATTTCGCTTTTGAATATATCTTTACATATATAAATCCTTATACTTGGAAATTAGATTATCCAATTCAATTTAGATTTAAAAATCAAAATAACTAATCTAATCATGGCTGGCATTCTTTGTAAACCCAGAAAATGCATTTTGTAATTTTGCCTCTAAGTGGCAATTTTGCAAAAAGACCATTCTTTAAGAAATTTGTGAAATAACCAAAATCTATTAAAACAAAATGTAAACTCTTTACCTCTGAATTGACTAGCAATCATGCTTAGCTCAAAAATCCAAAAATCTGGAGTTTTCACTCAAAGTGGTAATTTTGCACAAAAGCCCCTCCTTTTGTAATATTTGCAAATATGCTAAATAAATATCAAAAAAATCCATAAAATTCTTAAATAATCCATACTAATAAATAATAGGTTTTTCCAAAATAATTTCTGACTTTGAACTTCCCAAGAAAATATTTGTATGTGTTTTGCACGTATAAAAAGATAAATTTCAGAAAATGTTTATTAAATCACCAAAAATCATTTTAATTCATTTATTAATCTCAAAAAAATTATTTAAAAATATAGGGTGTTACATCCCACAAATCGAAGAAGGAAGCATCTATCGTATTGAGAGAGGGGGGCTGGACTCGACCGGCCGCATCGGAAAGTGACACAACAATGTAATGGATTGAAATGTGTGGTAGCTCTCAACTAACTCAGAAAGGAGAAAAGGAATTTGTCTATTTCATTTTTCGAGGTCTCAAAAAAAGGGCGTGGAAACACATAGGAACTCTGGAATGGAAATGGAAAAGAAATGTAGCTCAAGTTTCTTCGAAAATGGTAGATAGGTGACAGTCCAATAGAAAGCTTGCTATGGTCTATTCTAGTCCGGACGGGCCTGGAAAGTGCAAAACCGGGTAGCAAGAAGATGCATTTGCTGATAACAAGTAGATCATATCCATCGCGTTTCCAGGCCCGTCCAGTCTAGACCAGAACGTAGCAAGCTTCCTATTGGTATGTCACCTATCATCCCCCTTTTGGTTAAAGTAGTTGGACATAGAAAAAATATTCCAATTCCATAAAGTTCGTTGATTGTTTCTTCAAGAGACTAAAGAAAAATCGGGAGATGATTAGATAAAAAAATAGATACATAGACATCTAAAGGGATTTATATTCTATTCCTCTTTCAATATATTTCAGCTCAAAAAAGTAGTTACTTTTCTGAAGTAAAATTGTAACACCACACATTTTTATTTAAAAATGCATTTTTCGATTTTTGCATGTATGAAGTATGATGCACGTGCTAATTTATCCATCTCTAATTCCTACTCTCATTTACTAATTTTAAGCATGCATAGTCTTATTTAGCCTTTTTTATTTAACCCATAGACCTAAAGTTAAATTCTAGCCCATTAGATTAATTGAAAGGAGAGCCCACTAGGATAATTAAATTAGTTAATTAAAATGAAAGCCCATGGGACAAGCCCATTAATAAAATCCTATTTTTAAGTTGTGTATGGACTACTACATGACATGTTACAACTTTTAATACACATCTTTAAACTATAGGAATTGTATTAATTTTTGTGCATGTGTGTGCACTAGTGCACACCATGTGTACATGGAAATGAAGAGCCACAAGGAGGAGGCTGGTTTTGAACTTTATGAGGTGGGGAGTTGGGTTTTTGAAAGGTTGAGAGCATGAAAGGTTGGGAGTTTTAGGAGTTAGGAGTGTGAAGAGTTGGAAGAATTAAGAGAGCAATTTATTAGTTCGAGATTTATGCAAATTAAACCCTCCCATTATCCTATAAATACACCCCCCATTTTTCCTTCTTTTGTCACACCAAAGCTTAACAAATTTAGAGAGAAAGAAAGAGAGTAGAGTGTTCTTGTTTGGAAGAGTTTTTGCTTGAAGGAGTTCTTGCTAGGAGGAGAAGGAATTGCTAGGAGCTAGGAGTTGTGCTTCCACCTTTTGTTCAATCTTCATTAGAGGTGGGTGATTTCTTTACTTTCTAGTTGTAGAATATGCATGCTAAAAACTATAAATGAGTAGTATAAGTTAATGTTGATGTGAAATATGTAGATAAAATTTCATGCTAGCGTGATATGCTATGAATGAGAATAGTCTTGTTGTGGTTAAGTAAAAACTAAATACCATGCTAATTAAAAAGAAGAATTCTTTTATACTACCATGTTAGTATGCTTGCCATTTTTCTACATGTTGAATACATAAAATTTGTTGAAGAAAGATTATATTCAAATCATGTCTTAGAATCTAATGACTAAGAAAGAAGAAGAGAAAGCTAAACAAAATCTAGTTAGTGCTGACATATGTATATTTTGCCATATTGTATTCGAAAATAATAATTTTCTCCATGAAAGAGGTTTTTGTGAAATTCTCATGTTTGAGAGACATGTTGGAGTTATTATAAAATTTTAATTTGTATAAGTAGGAACATAAACTAGTTTTCATGAACACTATTTTGTAAATTCAAGTTTTAAGAAAAATACAGGTCTATGTGTAAAATGAGAAGAGGAATTGTTAAAGAAATGGAAATATGGCTTTAATGAATTTAAAATTGTTGTTTACTGTTTTTAAAATTCATTCTCAGTCAAGAGAAAGTTTATCTCAAAATCCTAAAAAGATTGGATCTTTGGATAAACGAGTTTTGTGAAAAAGAACCAATTTCTGAACAGCTTAAACAAAAGTATATTAATACAATTCCTAAACAGAAATTACACTAGGACTTATTGGTTAGCCAGTGCAACACAGAGCACTGTTTGTAAGAGATCTTGGGTTCAAAACTTGATAGTCACATTTATTTTTGTTTGTTTTAATTGATTTTCGAAACCAAGAGTCGATTTATGAAGTTTTCGGCACAGTTCATTAACGCCAGAGTCCAATGGACTTATTGGCTAGGGGGTTTGAGTTTGGACGTTGGCTGTGTGTTTCAGCCAGTCACGGGTTCAAAACCCAGGACCACCATTTTGATTCTTTTTTTTTCATATAATTGAGTTTTGAAGTGAAAAAGTTTTAGAAATAAACTTTATTATTAAAGTAAAATGAAATGGAAAATATTAAGAGATAGTATAAAGTTTTCTTGTATTTTTTTTGAAGTATAAAAAGAAATGGAATTTGGTGAATAGAACTTTGTAGTAAAGAAATGCAAAGTATTAATTTGTGAAGTGATTTTTGAGGAGATTATACTTTGATTTTGTTTAAGAAATATTTTATATTGTAATAGCTTGGATTTTGTTATAAAATTTCAGGTGAAGAAATTGTGTTCTTGAAAGAAATTATTTTTTTGCTTATAAAGATTATGAATGGATGAATAGACCATGAATAGTGACAAGACTAAGAAAAAGATTGTTTTGTGGATAAGATATTGATCTTTGTGAATAAGTTGAAAATGAAAAAATCTAAGTTTAAGACATGATTATTGAAGGGTATGTGTACCCATGGATTCTTGTACATGAAAAAGTTGTGATTTAAAGTTAGTGAGATCTCGGATACCGGCACTATTGAATTGAAAAGAGTTTAGAAATATTTTGAGATATGGCCATGGAGCTATCTCGTATTTTGTTGATTAAGTTCGGAAGAAGGTAAAACTAATTCTAGGTATGAAAATTTATTCATGTCATGAACTTAAGAATTAGGTACATAAGTGAAGATGTAGTAAACCTGGGCAAACGTAAGTGGGGCACTATATATAGTCGGCGGTGAATTCCGAGTCTATAGACCCAGTTAGCGGTAGATTCCGAGATTGTGGCTGCTCTGTGGGAGACGGGCTTTTATTTTTAAATCCAGGATTATGATGATTGATCAGCGGTGGACTCTGGGATCATGAGTAGTCAGGCGGATGGTTTGCCATACTCCAATGTATATACGTATACCGGGGCTAGAGGGGCACTTGCGGGATGATTCGCACGATGAGGGATCTGTTATAACAGTCAGTGGTGGACTCCGGGACTGGGATCCATATTCATGGAATGATCCAAACCTTATTTTATTACTGGGTAGTTTTCGTGGCGAGGGATCGAATCCTTAAATGTGGAGTACGTAGGTGCGGGTCCTCGGACCTATGTAGTATGAGATGCATAGAATCCGAACAAGTATGCATTAGTGTCATCCTAGTAAAAAAATGTGTGCATTAGGCATTAAGGCATCACATACACTTACCTGTTTAGAATAATCACTTTTGACACTTTACTTGTTCATTCAAATTGTGGTTTGTTAAAGTATGAAATCGTTATATGTACGGCATAGAGAGGATGGCCGAGTATAAAATTTTCGTCAGTTGTAAGTGACTGACATGCCCACAGCTTAACATGCAAGTAATGGACTCTTCCTTGAAGAAATAAAGATGTTATGATGAAGTTGATGACTTAATGTTGTATTTCTTTTATGTTTCCGCTGTGTAAACAAAATGTAAAGAACTCTGATGTATTATTGAAAAGTTTAAATTTCCTTGTAAAATTGTACGAAGTGATGTGTAAAGATCCTGTGGAATCTTGAATTCGGTCTTATTTGGAATTCGGGGCGTTACAAAAGTCATTGTCGATCTGTAAAGAGCTTGTTAAGGTGCAACGGTACTCTTTCTTTGTTTGAAAGCTCTTTCAAGCATTACTCCAATGGGACTGTCGAAAGTCCTGTGGTTCACAGTCTTCACTTATCCAAAAACACGGGTGACAGCATATCACAATTGGAATATGCACGTGTAATTAGTAGTCTGATGTACATAAAAAAATTGTACAATATCGGACTTTGCGCATTCAGTAAATGTACTGAGCCGCTACAGAAGTAATCCAGGATGAAGTCACTAGAAAGGAATAACTAGAGTATTGAACTACTTGCGACATACTCAGAGTTATGGACTGCATTACACCAGATATCCAGCAGTACTGGATGGCTACAGTGATGCCAACTGGATATCGGACTCCAAAGAACTCGAAATCCACTAGTGGGTATATCTTCACTCTTGATAGTGCAGCTGTGTCATGGAAACCCTCTAAACAAACGTTATTGGCCAAATCCACCATGGAATCTAAGTTTATTGCTTTAGACAAAGCGGCAAAGGAAGCAAAATGGCTATGGAACCTTTTAGAGGATATTCCTATATGGAAAAAACTAGTGCCTACTATATGTGTACACTGTGATAGCCAATCGGCTATAGCAAGGGCACTGAGATGTATGTATAATGGTAAGTCTCGTCATATCAGAAGGCGACACAAAACCATTAGACAAATGCTCTAAAATGGAATCATCTCTATAGAGTATATAAAATTGGTGAACAACCTAGTAGATCCATTTACTAAAGGTTTGCCACAAGAGCAGGTTGTGAGATCATCAAGAGGAATGAGTTTAAAACCTATGACGAAAAAGGATACTTGATGGAAACCCTACCTAGATGACTGGAGATCCCAAGATCTAGGTTCAAGGTGACAACTAAATCTTGTTGAATCGACGTAAGCACTGAGAGATTAAAACCTCGTACCCATTCTTAGGATGATAAACAGTGCTGCCTGCAAGGAGTTAGGATAAGCTTGGCTTTTAATGATTCCCATAACTTTGAAATAAAAGTAGGGTATGGCAGGATACTCTTTATGGGTAATCACCTTGTGAGTGTGAAATGAAGCCGTTTTTAGGAGAATAAAGAGAGGCTACATTCTCCAAGTTCACTCACGATTAACCAGAGTTGTTCAAAATTAAATAAAACACAATAAGATAACCTAGTTTTGTGAGGAGATGAAACTGTGTGATAGTTATTGTCTAAATTTACATCAAAGCCCGGGTAGTTCAAGACATCATGTTCACTACCTGGTCAAGTGAATCCGATGGCTACTCACTAGGGACGGTTCAAAGCTGAAAAATTACTACCAATCCTGATGCAGTTTTTCTCCGATTGTACTCTCAATGTCTTTTCTATCGTGTCTGCATTGCATAGTCCAGTAATTTCCATTCATGTAGGGGATTATTGGAATTATTTTTGGCACCAAAACAGAGCTTGAAATTTTAGGTTACTGTCAGATTTTTTGGGCTTGATTCCGTGGGCTCCGGACACCGTCGGCGCCGAAAAGTAATTGGACCGCGTTCCTCTTGTCGAGTACTATTCCGTAATGTACTCGTTTGCCAAAAACAGATTCCGTATGAATGAGAAATGTTGGTCTAAAGTTGGGTACTCGAAATGTAGTAACTTGGGAATTTTGAAAAAATGGATAGTCCCACATTGAAAGTTGAGAAAGATTTCTCTAGTATATAAGCTAAAGAAATAGACTAAAGGGTATAGCCCATGGGGTTACCACTAACATGTAGTGGAGAGAGGACCTAGCCAAATTTATAAACACACGCGCACGCGCGCGCCCGACCCAGCCCGACCCGGATTTAGATTTGGATTTGGATTTGGATTTGATTTAGATTTAGATTTGTGTGGACATAAAATAGTTAAGCTTGGGCCTGAGCAGCCACAGCCTAAACTATTTTTTGCCCTGCTCCGAATTTTTTCTTGGATCATGTTTCTCTCCTATGTGTGTTTGGGCTTCTGTTAAGTCTGCAACAGAAGCTTCTAGAGGCATTTTTGAATTCTGTAACTGGTGCCATAACTCTATAACAGCAGAATAATGGATCCATCAATTACGCTTTTGTGCCATAACTCTGTAACAGCAGAATAATGGATCCATCAGTTACTCCTTTAATTAAAAAAACACCATCAAACAATCTCTTATAAATCCAGTCGTTTTGGTCTGTCATAGGACACCATTAATTTTTTTCAATCTCTTCTGCTTTTCTTCTGAGTCTGTCTAAGAGTACAACACAGTTGCTGGTTCGCTGGTGTCTTTGAAGCTTGAGTGCTGCTCTTCATAGAAGGTAATACAGTTGTATCCTCGGAAGCAGTTCGTCACGAACTGTCACACTACGCGACGAATTTTTCTTAAAGGACATAAATTTTGATCTCGACATTGTATCAATTTTTTCTGGTTTGAATTTTCTTAACTGTAATTTTTCTTTTTCGTAAATATTATTAGAAATATTTTATTTTACGAAATTCAGTTTCTAACACAGGCATCACAGGGACAATTTCTATTTGAAAGTCTTATCTTTTTTTTGTGGTTGATGAAATAGATAGACCCTGATGGATTCCAGCCAAATGTCATTATAAAGAGAAAAGTGCAATAATAGTTCATACAAAACCCCGCATCCTAAGGAGCATATAAAGACATACAGCTTCATAAAACATAAAAAGATCCTTAAGTATCATATTCACACAAAAAGAAACCGAAGTATCATCCAGGAAACCACAGGTAAGAACAGAACATCATCAAGGATCAGTCACCACTATTTATTCTCCCTCACCAGTGATCTCATTCGCCTTATAAGTAGCTTGAAGGAGGTCATCAGTAAAATTCTAGTTATGATTTCTTGTTGATGAAGAGTCATGCTTGCAATTCAGTCCAAAGTTACAGAGATTGGATGAACACGTGGTTTAGTATTCTGAGCATTGACCCCTTCATGATGATGAATAGACTATTAGGATTGTAGCCTCAAATACTGTTGCTGCTTATTTTGGTGTGGGAGCAAACATGTACTGAGTTAATAATTGAAGGAAACTACTAAAAGTCTGAATTTTGACCTTAGTCGTTAAAAGCGGTTAGAGTTCCTGGGAATGAATCTGGATGTTGATTGACCACCGTGATCTGAATCCGACAGTTGCTGATGCGGCCGATGAACCTGCAAAAAGCCTGAAATACCAGGGGTGGCCCCGACGACAGACCATTTGACGCTCAAGTCAGAACCAGAAAGAGAGAGAGAGAGGGTAAGAGAGAAAACTGACAAATTGTTGATTACCTTCTGGCTGTAGAGGGGGAGGGGTATTTATAGGCCTGAGAGACATTTCAAGAGATTGATTTGTGTCCGTTGGATCGATTTAATTTCCTTATCTCTTTCATTACTTTCCCCCTCAAGAGATAAGATATCCTTTTTAGGGGATAAGAGACTTGACTCCTAGCCTTCATGGGCTGGGTGTCTCTCCTAGTGGGCCTAGTCTGTTACTTTTAGTGGACTTGGAAGAAGCTCATATCTTGAAAAGGGCCCAGACCTGTAAAAGAGGCATGTGATGGCTAATTTACTTGTAGATGCTTTGAGATCTGTACAGGAATCGTACGGCTCTGATCGGTTGTGATTTTTACCATCATCATAAGCTCCCCACTTACGGAAGGCAATTTTCTTGGCTTTCGGTGAGTAGTACGTCGTATTTTTGAAATTTGGCGTATAATCTTAGCAGTCAGAGTGTTCGGAGATACCTGGAACTGATATGTGGCTTCTGAAGGTAGTGAATATTTTCCTAGATTTTTCCATAGTTTTTCGGATTTTTCCAAATTTTTTGGAATTTTTTCCAATTTTAAAATCACTTTTTCGAATTTTATCATTAATAAATTCAATTTTAATTATTTTTTCGGAATTTTAATTATATTTTCTTAATTTAAATAATTATTTTGAATTTTTAATTACTTTTTTGAATTAAAAATGAGTTTAAGGGGTTTTTTGTAAAATAACCGACCTCGGCACCAATCTTGACGCGATCTGAGGCGTTGATCAAGGCAATCTCGTGCGTTGAGGGAGATCTGATGGTGGAGAAGTTTCTCAAATCTGAGCATGATCTTTGTAGCGATCTAGCTTAATCATCAGGTAGTGGCTCGCGCGCTGATGAGTTTGGACGGCTGTGATTCGTCCGCTGTGATTCTGGTGCTCTGGCACGAATTATGAAGCGATCTGGATCGCTAATCAGGTAGAGCTCGCACGCTGAGGGAGATCAGAAGGTCGAAGAGAAACCAGAGCATTTGGGAAGACGATGGGACGACATTGACGAATCTGATCCGTTCCTCATGATTGAGCTCGACTTTTGGAGAAAACCAACGGCCAGGAACTGTTGCAAGGACCCCCTAGCTCGGCCCACCATTTGGCCAAGCTATGGCCATTTTTTCGACTTCTGAGGGCTTGGCTGAGCTAGGGGGACCTCGTGTCTTTGCAGAGCTATGGGTTCTCGCACTCATCGAGCTACCACGACATTAAAACATCTCTTCGTCGACTTATCTCCTTCGCTGAGCTTGCTGAGCTATGAGGAGGAAATTCGACCGAGCTGAGCTATGAGCTTCATGCTATGGACGAGCTATAGCCTTCGAATTCATTAAGCTTCGAGCTCGTGTTATCGGAGCTTTGAGGTGAGTGCTCTGTTTTAGGCAGAGCTACGAGTTGAGGTCCTTCGGAGAGCTGTGAGCTTTGACGAGCTGTGGTGGCTCCACCGACCTATGGGAAATTGAAGCTTTGTCCAGCTATAATGCTCGAGTTTCACCGAGCTATGGAAGTTTGAGCTTCCACAGAGCCATGATCATTGAGTTTCGCCGAGCTACGAACCTGAGCTCTGTTTTCAGCGAGCTATGAGGGTGATGCTTTGCCGAGCTATGGTCGTTGAGACTTTTGCTGAGCTATGGGAGTTAAGCTTTAGCTGAGCTATGGGATTTCGAGCTTCATCGAGCTCGTTTGGGTTTTGTCGAGGCGAGAGCTCGAGGACGAAGATGCAGCCTGGCTAGGAACTCGGTGATGCATTTGACAAGGCAAGGGCTCAAATTTAGAGTTGGGGCGAGGAGGAGAAGATGAGTTGGAGTTTTGGTTGAGTTCGGATTTTTTTGGCGGGAAAACTTTTAGGAAAAGGAAGAAGGAGAAGGAGGAGAAGCGGAGCAGGTATGGATATCGGGTTTGTACTGAATCTGACCCGAAACCCTTTTGCTCTTATTTTAAGTGAAATGGGCTTCGGGTTTGGACCCGAATTCGAACCTGTTTTCTTTTTCTTCCCTTCCATTGAGCCGTGAGCACTTATCGGGGATTTTTTGAAGCTTTTTGGACATGGATTTGCATATATATATATATATATATATATATATATATATATATATATATATATATATATAATTATTTATGTGTGTATACCAAGCTTTTTACTTCATAACCCTTGATTGGTGGATCTTGTACATATATAGCTGTCTTGAAAGAGCCGGTGCAGACTTGCTGTTTGATCCCAGCAAGTTTGTTGAGATGGTCCTAGGACAGAGTTGAACGTTTGAACTTGCCGTTTGCGCCCGACGAGTTTTGTGAATGCGACTCCATGATGGTGTTGGACGTTAGGGCTTGCTATTTGTGCCCAGCAAATTTATAGAGACAACTCTTTGACTGAGTTGATGTACAGCTTGCTGTTTGACCACGGCAAGTTTAGAGAGACAACTCTTTGACTGAGTTGACGTAAAGCTCACTGTTTGATCCCAGCGCGTTTGTGGACAACTCTGAGATAGAGTTGATGTAGAGATTACCATTTGATCCTGGCGAGTTTTCTAGACAGCTCTGAGATAAAGTTGATGTAGAAATTGTCGTTTGATCCCGACGAGTTTGTAGATGAAATTCGTGGCGGAGCTGAGTTGGAGCTTGTTGTTTGATTTCAGCAAGTTTAGAGAGACAACTCTGAGATTAAGTTGATGTAGAACTCGTTGTTTGATTCCAGCAAGTTGTTGAGGCAAATCCGGGGCGGAGTTGAGTGTTCAAGCTTACCATTTGTGCCCGGCAAGTTTAAAGAGACAACTCTTTGACTGAGTTGACGTAAATCTTGCTGTTTGATCCCAGCGAGTTTGGAGGGAACTCTGTGGTAGAATTGAGTGTTGAACTTGCCGTTTGTGCCTAGCAAGTTTTACGAGACAACTCATAGTGGAGCTGGTCGTTGAACTTGTTGTTTGTTCCCAACAAGTTAGAAAGAACTCTATGACGGAGTTGAATCGATGTGCTTGCCATTTGATCCCGGCAAGTTTCTAGAGAACTCTGCGATTGAGCTGGATGTTGAACTTGTGTGCCCAACAAGTTTGTGGGGTGGCAACTCTTTGATTGAGTTGATTTAGAAATTGTCATTTGACCCCGGCTAGTTTGGAGAAAACTTTGAAATAAAGTTGATGTAGAGACTGTCGTTTGATCCCGACGAGTTTAGAGAAACAACTCTTTGACTGAGTTGATTTAGAAACTGTCGTTGGATCCTGGCGAGTTTAGAGTGGCAACTCGTAGTGGAGCTGAGTTGGAACTTTCTGTTTGATCCCAGCAAGTTTATAAAGGTTACTCCTTGATCGATTTGATTTGGAACTTGTTGTACTTGCTGTTTGTGCTAAGCAAGTTTTGTAGAGACAATTTTAAGCCAACGTTGGATGCCAAGTCTATTGCCCGAAGATAAGGGGTCGTTGGAAGGACTTGAACAAGTAGCGGGGCGCTGTGCTCGCTTGTTTGGAGTTGACAAGTTATTGATAGAGTTCGTGCGATGATCTGAGCGCAGAACTTGTTGTTTGGAGCTAATGAGTTGTTGACGGAGCCTGAGCGAAGACCAAGGCATTGAACTCATTATTTTAGACCAATGAGTTGTTGATGAAGCTCAAGCGGTGAGCGAAGCATTGAACTCGTTGTTTGGAGCTAATAGATTGTAGACAGAGCTCATGCAGAGAGCAGAGCGGTGAACTTGTTGTTTAGAACCAACAAGTAGTTAACGGAGCTCAAGTGAGAATCAGAGCGTAGAACTCGTTGCTTGGAACCAACGAGATATTGATGGAGCTCAAGTGGCATTCAGAGCATAGAACTCGTAGCTTGGAGCCAACAAGTTATTGATGGAGCTTAAGCGATGAGCGAAGCGTTGAACTCGTTGTTTGGAGCCAACGAGTTTTTAGGTGAAGCTTGAGCGAAGACCAAGCCAACGAATTGTTTGGGGCCAACGAGTTATTGATGAAGCCTAAGTGAAGAGCAATACTTTGAACTCATGGTTTGGAGCCAACGAGTTATTGGTGAAGCTCGTGCAGAGAGCATGGCAATGAACTCGTTGTTTGGAGCCAACGAATTGTAGACAGAGCTCATGCGGAGAACAGACCGTTGAACTCGTTGTTCGGAGCCAACAAGTTATAGACAGAGCTCGTGCGGAAAGCAGAGCGTTACACTCGTTATTTGAGGCCAACGAGTTTTCGATGGAGCTCAAGCAGAGTGCGGAGCAATGAATTTGTTGTTCAGATTGAACAAGTTGTTTGATGGAGCTCATGCGGAAAGTAGAGCGTTGAATTCGTTGTTTGGAACCAATGGGTTGTGTGCAAAGCTCATGCAGAGAGAAGAGCGTTGAACTCGTTGTTTGGAGCCAACGAGGTGTAGACGGAGCTCATGCAGAGAGCAGAGCGTTGAGCTAGTTGTTTAGAACCAATGAGTTGTAGATGGAGCTCATGCAAAGAGCATAGCGTTGAACTCATTGTTTGGCAGGGCTTGAGCGAAATCCAAGACGTTGAACTCGTTGTCTAGAGCCAACGAGTTGTAGACGGAGCCTGAGCAGAGATCATGGTGTTGGACCCGTTGCTCGATGTTGATGAGTAGTTGGCCGGAGGAAATCAAGTGGCTTGCGTAGCACCAAACTCATATTTAGAGCGAATGATTTGTGGGTATTCTAAATCTTCTTATTATTGAAGTGAAGTCACTTGTGTTTGTTCAGCATTGAGGTGATTCCACTCTTCTCTTTGCTGACAAGTAGCTGTGTACATCGAACGAGGTCCTTGGGACATAGAGCTTGCTCTCCTTCGTGATACGCTATGCTTGACAGAGTTGGGACTCTCCCATTCGCACGACGCATTAAACGAGACGGAGTTGGATCTTGCTCAAGTGAAGGTGGTTGGATAAACCTAGATCTTGTCTGCCTAAGGAAGACTTGTCTTGAATTTCATCATCAAGAGTTGAGGCGGCCCTAAGGAGTTGTTAACCGGTAAGAGGCCGGTGAAAAAGGTTTGTTTCTCTTAGGTAGAGCATCTTTCCAGTGTGTAGCTAGAAGAACAGCTTACATGGCAGTTTGTCGTACAGTGTTCACAGGACTTTTGGTAGTGATTCCTAGACGTGAAACGTAAACTCATTGTAATTCTACTGTTGTAATGAGACTTGTAGTTTGTAGAATAAGATGTCTTCTACGTGCCGGTGTCTTGTCTTGTGGTTCATCGTCTTGGGGGTTGGCTAGTCATATGAGCTGTTCATGGGGAGAGTAAGACACTGGACTAGCCTTTTTGCATTTGTAGATATTTGTAGTGGTACTGGATCTGAACATATGGGTTTGCGATAGTTCTGTGATTTGAAGAATTCCTTTCATATGCTTGATTCTTGCTGTCATGGTTGATGTGCCATCGACTGGGCTCTTTGTAGCTAAATAACAGGGCCTCAAGTCTATTGCGTACAGCTAAGGAACTGCCGACGGTGTATGATGGAATTTGGCATTGCTCCGTCTTGAATTCAGCTAGTTGTAAGGACAACTCTGAAGGAGAGTTGTTTTCCAAACTTGCTGTATGGGTCCTCTAACAAATTGTGAGAGTCACATCGAGTGGAGAGTTGAACTCTAAGTGTTGCTAAAGTAACTCCGATCCACGATTTTGGACCTCTTAATCTGTCTTTGAGGGATTTTAACTAGTTTCAGGAAAATATCGAATAGCGAGTTGAACTCTGAACGTGTACTTGCAGGTTGCGAGAGTAACTCTGAGTCATGGGTATGGATTCCGAACTTGTTAGTTTGAGTTTTGCCAGGTTGCAGGAGTAGATCAAATGACGAAGCACACTCTGAACTTGCGTCTTTGCAAATTGCTGGAGTCTCTTTCGAGCCATGGGTATGGACTCCGAACCGGTCGTGGAGGTGCTAACGGATTGCAGGAGCAGATCAAATGGCGAAACGCACTCTGAACTTGCTTCTTTGCAAATTGCGAGGGTCTCTTTCGAGCCATGGGTATGGACTCCGAATCCGTCTAATGGAAAGCTTGTAACGAGTGTTCAGCACCGATCTAGGTGTAAGTTGGGCATTTAGCTCGTTGTTTGCTTTAATGAATTAACAGGTTGCAGGAGCGGATCGAATGACAAAGTGCACTCTGAACTTGCTTCATTGTAAATTGCTGGAGTAACTTCGAACCATGGGTATGGACTTCGAACCATGAGTATGGACTCCGAACCCGTCTTGTAGGAAGCTTTTAACGAGTTTTGGTATCGTTTTTGTATATAAGTGTGGCACTCAACTCATTGTATGCATCCGTAAAGTTGTACAAGAATTTTACAAAAAATCATAGTATATTTTTTATTGGAAAATAAAACTAAGCGAATGCTCTAGTGGCTGGCCCTTATTACAAATTGGAAAATTTTGCTGGGAAATAGAACTAAGCGGCTGCTCTAGTGGCTGACCATTATTACAAATTGAGAGAATTTGCTACTACTATTAAGAGAGGACGTTTGAGACGCCCTTGTTCACCTTCAAGGTGTTCCACCTTCCAAGTTCCGCTGATATCTCCTTGCCCCCCGGGTCTTCAAGTTGATGAGCTGTTAGGTGAACAACTTGATAGACCTTGCCTGGACTTGCCTGTTTCGGAGGGAGCCCCCTATTGTTTTGCATAGAGAAAGAGAAATCTTCTGATGCATCAATGTGTTTAGGCAAGATTATTTGTTTCCGTTGAGTCACCGGAGTGGCTTCAGTAATGGAATTCAACTTTATTACTGTGATATGATGAGAACTAGTTTGGACAGGGTGAGAGATGATGTGGCAGGTTCGGAAGTTCTTGGTAGAATTATGTATGGCAGTGGTTTCATGCTTGTTTACAGTCTTGAAATTATTGTGACTACTTTTTGGCAGTAGCTTTATGGCATCGAGGGGGAGAACCGAGCCCCCCATTGTAGCAATGTAGCATGCTCGTGATGGTCGTATGGCCTCTCTTGACGCTTATTAGCCCTTCGGAGCGGAGGGTTTTCGAAGTCGTTGTCCTTCTTAACGAAGTTGGAGCAACAGCCCCTACAAATTATGGCTTCCAGTTCTTCTTTAAGGGCTCGACAGTTGTCAGTAGTGTGTACATGAACTTTGTGAAATGTGCACCACTTATTTTTGTCTCTTCTGCTGCTAGATATTGACATCGGGGGCGGGGGGGGGGGGGGATTATTTCGTCCTTCTCAACTCCCATGAGGATGGTTGATACGCTTGCATTGAGAGGAGTGAACTTGTTGAAGCGTGGCGCTAGAGTTTGACGGCATTGACTTGCGCCATTTTTCTAAAACTTCTTGGGTGTTTCCTCACTTGAGTTCTTCCGCTTGTTCCCAGAAAGTGACACTTTCTTAACTTGAGGATAGAGAGCTTCCTCAACCCTGATATACTTTTCACTCCTTTCCAGGAGCTCAGTGAAACTTTTGGGTGGTTTTTTTGCGAGGGAGGCTTTTATGTCTTTGTTAGTGACGTTGTGGCGGAAAGCTATAGCTGCGACTGAAGTGTTCAAGGAGAAAATTGACATTGCTTCAGTTGTAAGGCGTTTGACAAAGTCTTTCAGTGGTTGTCTATCTCTTTGCTTCAGTTCTAACAGGGAGACACTTGTTTTTTCAGCCTTGTGGCTAGTAACAAAGTGTGCAATGAAAAGTTTCTCGAGCTGATCAAAAGGAAATATTGATTCTGGAGTCAGGCGTGAATAACATTCCCTTGCTGATCCTTTTAGTGTTGTGGAAAATGTTCAACACATTAGCGCATCAGTGGCGTTATAGACCATCATGAGTATTTTGAAGCTCTCGATATGGTTGGTCGGGTCTGATTCTCCATTGTAGGATTCGAGTTGAAGAGCTTTGAAGTCCCTTGGATGGGTGCATCGAGGATGGCTTTGCTGAAGGGAGGTTGACTAGGGCGGTAGGCCATGCTGGAGCGGTTTCTCTTGTTCTTCATCTGTTTTAGAAGATCTTCTGCTTCTTGGATACGGCGAAGGACTTGGTCGTCCTTCCCCGGGTACCCAGTTGAGTCGGCGGATCCTTCGTTAGGGGGCTGGCCCAGATCTTGACTTCCTTAGATAGCATGGACGATGTCGAGTTTGACCTTATCCAGTTCGGCCCTAGTGACTTGGGCGTTTTACCCTTTGTTCCTCACAAGAAGCTTTCGACTATCATGAGTCGGGCTCCTTATTGCCTTGAGAGGATGCTTCATGCATGTCCACCTTCAAGAGATCAAAGTTTATCTTACCTTCGAACCACTTGATCTTATTGATCTGATCTGCCATGTTCTCCAAGGAACTCAAACAAACCTACAAACTTAAAGCTCTGATACCAATTGTTAGGGAATTTGATTCCATCTTCTACTAGGATCTTGTTGATTTAGCGACACAATCAACACAAACCACTAAGCAATTAGAAGATCACACCGAACACATCAAAGCATACAAATTTGTCCCGGTTAGAACTTTCGCGGTCTCGGTTAGAACTCGCGTAATTCCGGAGGAGAAGAAATCGAGATGTTATTCAACTAAAGAAGATACAAGAATATTACAATTCTCACCATAATCCTCTCTCAGGTCTCGCCAGAAAATACTAGTTGTTTACAATTGGAGAACCTCTCAAACTCTCTTCAATGAAGTACTCTCTCTCTTGGCTCGCAATGAAGATCAATTACAATAATATACAGAGATCTAGAAAAAGCCTAGTTTGATATCTTGATACTATAGTCATCTGATATTTTCTGAAGTAATAAACATACGATAAGAGCCGTACGATCTAACTTGGAAAAGAAGTCGGGCTTCAAATGAACCTCCTAAACCGACACCCGAACACAAACAGTAGCCGCATGCCATATTTGACTCCAACCAAACCCAAGGGGGTGACGGTCGACTGTGCAGCCTACCGCACCAACCAAACCCAAGGGGGTGACGGTCGACTATGCAGCCTACCGCACCTTCTTCTGTTGCTGTTGTTGCTTCTCATCTTCCATCCAATCGATGCGTCGCTTTCTTCGCTTCATCATCTTTATATCGAACGTAGTATACAAGACACAAACCCAACATCCCTAATCTCTATAAGATTGAACGCAATAAACATATTTTTCTATGTGGCTAATATTGTAGTGCACCAGGACAAATACTGGGGCATTCTGGAATTTTGTATGATGGTCTTCCAGCTTTGTGGGGGTTTTTTTTTCAAATTATTTTTTTCTTCTCTCATTATGGAATTTTGCATTATCATATCCAAATCAATGTGACATTGTGGATCGTTGAGTTATAGTGTTGTTGAGGGTGAATAAGAAAAGGAATATATGCAAGAGACTATAGAAATTATAATTTTCCATTGTTAACGAACCTTCCAATTTTAGTTTTGATTTCGACATCTTCGAAAATATTAGGGTGTCAACTCAGTCACTCAGTGTAGTTGGTGTTTGATATCGGTTTCACTGGGTGATTAAAAATCAACTTAAAATAGTTAAGGTTTTAAATTTAAATCTTAAAATAGTTAAGATATTTCAATCATATAGCAAATATTCAATGTATAATTTTGTCTAATTATAATAAAAAAAGGACATTCTCTGAGATATTTTGAACTCATTGTCAACAAAGTTTATTGTTTCAGGACTAATTCTAAATGCATCATATCGGTCATTCATGATATTTTTCAGTGTGTGGCACAAACTAGCAAAATCATTTCGGACTGGGCAAATCCATCTCATTCACACTCATGCCTACTCAAATCATGCACAAAAATATCAAAGTCCATTATCTTCTCTGTGCCATAGTCACAAATTCGGGGTTCGAAAATAATTTGACAAGATTTAGTATTCGGAATTTGAAAAATATTCGGGAAGAGAGAAATATAAAATTTAATGTATCTCAGTACCCATTGCTTAAGTATATATATATATATTAAAATATATAAATATGAAAAATTATAACAAACTTAGCGATTAATTCGTTTAATACGCAAATTATTCTGGAATAATTTGCGCTTTCGAGAATAATTCACGAAGTACGTGATTTAAACAGGAATTGGTGATTAAATTACGAATTGATTCCGCAGATGAATTCTTCGCGAGCAATTCGCCAAATTCGTGAATTACTTTGTTACTATGCTCCAAGCCATGAAGATCATTTTCCATAAAAGAATATTATCTGCAGTTTCAAGCGCATCCGCAATAAGGTTCCGTGATTCAGGACTAATTATGAATGCATTGAAATGATCCCCAACAAAAAAAAATAAAATATGAATGCATTGCATGGGGCTAGAATAATTAGTTATTACACCAAGCGATACATTTAAGCTTACAAATTCTCCCATTCATTGTTTTAGTATGCACTCCAGGCGCTATATATACACATAAGAATGCATGGGTGGAAAATATATTCTTGATGAATATAAAATCATCTGATAAGTTCAAATTCTGCAATGAGAACATGGCCATTGCAGAATCAACGGGAGAAGCATCCTGTGCAGTGAGTAAATTTTTTTTTGCATGTATATTTATCGCTCTCCGAGGCCTCTCTCCAGTGACTCTTTCGCGGCTGACATTAGGGTGGTGTAGGTTTTCCTCGCGGTCTCCCTCATTGAGCTGTGCATATGTTTCTTATGGGCATGACCGAAGCGACATTTCTTTCATCTAGGTCCAAGTCAAGGTCTCGTAAGGGCCGCCCCCAATGGAGGCAGGAGAGGAAGCCGCCTCGGGTTCCCAATTTTTTTGCAATATTAGGGGTCCCTAAATTCATTTTTCCTTGTATATATATATATATATATGTGTTTTGCGTGTAAATTTTTTAAGAGGTTTTGGGCTTATATATTTAAAATTAGTATTTAGGTTGGCTTATTTTAATTGGACTTAGATTTGTATGTAAAATTTTTTTTCTCAAATTCATTAATCTTCGTCTATTTCTTCATATATATTGGTTTTTCAGAATTGTAGCAAAAAAGAAAAAATAAATTCCAAAACTTTTTGAAACAATTGTTTTAAAAAATAAATTTTATATGGGAACCCCATCTCAAGAATTCGCCTTAGACCCCATAAACTCAGGCCAGCCCTGGGTCTCATTCAGAACCACCAATTACTGCCATTGCAACTTAACCCCATTGCAAGTCTTGTCTCCTCCTTTCTCATTTCTCGTGGTGCAGTGCGACACCAAGAACTCATTTATTGCAAGTTCTTGGTGTTGCACAGCACCACGAGAAGCAAGAAACGAGAAGCGGGAATGAGGAAGAGATACATAAATTAAAAACTTAGAATAAGTGTGTAAAGTAAAGAGATAGGATTAAAGAAAATAAATGCAGCAGGCAGGTAAGAGACATAGCGATTTAGAGTGGTTGGCTCCCCAGGTTTAATCCAATACTCCGTTCTTGCTGCAGTTCTGCACCACAGGAGTTCCACAAGACTCAAATCTCATACAATGAATCTTGGATTCAGGCTAAATACCTATTACAACCACATAACTAAGTTCTGTAAATCGTCTCGATCTGAAGCGGAAAAAAGTGAAAAAATAAGATCATAGTCTTGACAAGGAAAACAATAAAAAAGTTCTCTCTTGATCTTTAGCAAATTATGAGTTCAAAAGTATTGGGTTAAAAGAGATGAAGAAAAATACTATTGATCTCCCTCTATAAATAAGAAATCAGAATATTTATTTTTTATTTTGTCGGTCAACCGTCAATTAATATAGAGAAAACCGATGAAAATTGATAGTCGACCTTAACCAATTTCAACTTGGTTTGACGATTAACTGTTTGTTCAGAAAAAATTAATTTTTCAACGAATCAATAATATATATTTCCGAACTTATCATTTGTCAATGATATGTGAAGATAATAATTCTCACAAAAATAAGAATAAAAAGCTTCTTTCTTGATTTACTAGATTCTTAATGATTTGCACATTTCTTTCTCTTGTGGATTTTTTTCTTGATTTGGGCGTCTTTCTATATCGAACATGATTATTTCTCCTTGTGTTCTCATTTATTACTTTATTATTAGATGGTGAAATATCTTTGTTTGAAGTTTGAATTTCATTTTATTGCTTTCTATATTTTCCAGTAAAGAATCTTAGATAAAATTGTTAAATAACATGTGTATGTTTTGTATGCATCAAATACATGTCCACATCAATGAGATTAAATTGCAGTGGCTGTGCTTGGTGGTTCTGAAGGAGACAGACATTGACCTTGCCCCTACCAGATACGGTAAAGAGTGGGATACAAACTTGTAAACCAAATGAATGTAATGAATGTATTGAAATCTCTAATCAGCTGTGTTATCACTCTACCACCAGTTGGCTAATAGTAAAAACAACTGTTCCAATTTGAGTTCCTGGATATATTTTTTTACTGTCTTATCAATGAAAACAATGCACAAGTCTCTCTCAGACTACAAACTTATTTTTGTTAAGTGGATGTTCTGTAGTCCTCCATGATAAAATACCGAGTGAGACATTGTGTTGGGGAGAGATGAGCTGGACTGGATATCAACTCCATTATTGTTCAATGGACTTTCTGTCTGATAATTGAGAGTCAAAGGTGGTGAGAACTTTGAATGAAATCTAAACCACTTAAGGAGTAAAAAATAAAAAAAATAAAAAAATAAAAAAATAAAAAAAATAAAAAAGAAATTGGATACAAATACATCTGAAAAGAGCACTACAGCTTTCCTTTTTGTTCCCTCCGATGGTTTTTCAGGTATTACTCTTTGACTGTTTTTTTTTTTTATTTTTTATTTTTTTTGAAGGGAAATGTGAAATCTGGTCACCCTATTTCATTAATAAGAAATTAACGATACAAACCTAGCGAACTGGGCCAGACAGAAAATAAAACATACACGAAACAACCTGACCCGTACAAACAACAAATCCTTCCAACAACCCTGGAGGGTGGGCCGACAAACAAGCTCGGTCCAGCTAAATTGTATGTACGTCAGTTTAGCTTCGTACACTGCCTCCACGACACGTGCACACCTACCTGAAACTAGTCTGGCAGGCTTTTATCACCCGTTGATTCCTGTCTTCTCCTCGCTGGGGGGACCCCATCTTTGGGCCCAAGCCCCGCAGGCCGAATTACAGCACAAGCTCAGTAGCCGCACCCTCCCACCATCTCCACCCCTCATCCTACAAACGCGCCAATAGTTCCCACGGCCGCTACCAAAGAGATAGCCGTGAATAGGATACCTTCACCTCTCTCACGATTGTGCTTTCTCCGACAATTTCTCACCAAACAACTATCTCGCTCACCCCAGCAAAAGACCACGCTCCAAGGGAGAGCCGTAGAGAGGATACCTTTACCTCTCTCACACTCTTGCACTTACAGGCGATTTCTCACCACACAGACTCATCTCGACTCTTACTCTCAAACCGAGGGAAGAGGCGACGCTGTTACGAGACAGTGGCCTAAGCAGGGAGAAACTTAATAGCCTGATAGTAGGTACTGTGAAGACTGCCCGGCGACATCGTTGGATGCCCCAGAAGTTGAAACAAGTGAGCGCACAACATGGAGGGACCCCATCTTCGGGCCCAAGTGCCACAATCGTGCAAACATCACACTCCCCATCTCTTACAGCAAATCTTCCCCACCGCAGGTGTATCTAGGACTCCCTACCGTGGGAGCTCTCCACCTTCAAAGTCGGGAAGCAATGTGAGGCGCAGGGGGGGTGGGCGCACCTTGCCATCGTCTAGATCCGAGGCAATCGCGACCAAAGGTGTGGGAGGATGCTCTGGCGTGACGAAGACGTCGCTCCGCGACCTAAGGAGGCATGACCAACATCCAAGATAGGCGTGCGGACACACTCTGCAGTCGAAGTGAGGCGGCGCACCGTTGGATGAACTTAGCGATCTGGGGGGGCACCAGTCCATGGACGTCGCACATCATGGAGAGACCCCATCTCGGGCCCAAGCCCCACAATCGTGCGATACAACACATTCCACACCTCTCACACCAAAAACCAACACCAACACCGTGCCAACATCAACACAGAGACAAGCACCCCGAAAGTAGAGATAAGTGTGCGCACACCACGGAGGGACCCCATCTTCGGGCCCAAGCTCTACAATTGTGCAAAACATCATAACCTGCTCATCATAGCGACTCGCAGATAGAGAAGCACACCTGGCTTCTTCACACGCACTACCAACCCTCGCAAAAACTAAATCATAGCCATAGAACGCCGTGATTGGCTCCGAGAGTGTGGACATGATGGCAAGCGCGAAGAACAACTGGGCAAACCACTAGCAAGGCTAACCACCCCAATCTAACCCAAACCCCAACCCCAATCAAACCACCCCAAACCCCCAACTCCAAAAAAACAACCCATCTCAGATCTGGAAGCAAGGGGACAGGGCAAGAGCTCCTCTCCACCGGCATCGCACGCCGCGACGTCGCCACCGCACGACACACGATGGCATCACTGGACACAGCAGGACGGGGAGCCCAGGGGACGGAGGTACAAGGGGAAGGGGACGGAAGTGAGCGGGCTTTCTAGGAGGGGATGGGGGCCACCGTCGATTCGGGACGAGGCGCGACTTCGACGAACAGCCGCCGCCCAACTCGCAGCTTCGCCGAACCGGGGCGGCGCTTTGCATCATCGATCCGGGATGGCGACTCGCACGGCTTCCACGAACCACCACCCAACTACAGGAGAACACTTGTGGACATCGCAACTGGAGACAGGAGAGCATCAGCTCGTGGATCACGCTCGCCGCGCTGGATGGAAGAGTAAGGTGGGGGACGACAGGGCGGGGGGGGGGGGGGGTTGAGGGGTAGCCACCGTCGCCGCCCAACAGGAATTAGGTTAGAGAGAGAAACTAGATCTGAAAAAGTACTCTTTCACTGTTTTACAACCTACCAAACAGTCACCTTGGCAACAAAGATTTCAAATCCACACGAAATAACTGGAGACAGTAGAGCTTTGGCTCGTGGAGCGCGCTCGCCGCGCTGGATGGAGGAGTAAGGTGGGGGGCGAGGGGGGGGCATTGAGGGTAGCCGCCGCCGCGCTTAGGCTTGTTGGGTAGCCGCCACCGCCGCCCAACAGGCGCTAGGTTAGAGAGAGAAATTAGATCTGAAAAGGTACTCTTTCACTATTTTACATCCTACCAAACAGTCACCTCGGCAACAAAGATTTGAAATCCGCACGAAATAACTTGTCAAGGTCAACAAACTTTTGCCATACAAATAATAAGACTTGAGGAGGAGCATATACAAATCAACCCTGCTAAAAGATACGAGACAATTTACTAGAAAAACACCGGCTAGGCTAAGAAATGAGAAATTACACGCAATATCTGAGGCAATACTCATTGAGTACTGCCTCATTATGGCTTCCTATTGATGTTTTTCCAAGTCTTCTGGGATGAAATAAAAGGGGATATTATGGCTTTGATGGATGAATTCTTCCACAACAACCTCAGACTGGGCATGTTCAACTTTGCGAAAGTTATTCTGATACCTAAATGGGTGGATTCTAATCGGGTGGGAGATTTTAGACCTATTAGCTTCATTAATTGCTCGGTTAAGATCATAACAAAGGTCCTGGCCATCCGTCTAAGAAACATAATGGACAGTTTAATCAACAACTTCCAGTCGGGGTTCATCAAGAGCAGATGTATCCTGGACTGTGTGGCCACCGCAGAACAAGTTGTCCACCACTGCCACACGGGCAACTCTAAGAGCTTCCTCCTCAAACTGGACTTTGAGAAAGCATATGATTCAGTCAACTGGGATTGCTTGCTGGAAGCTCTCAGAGGGAGAGGCTTTGGGGTTAAATGGATCAGGTGGATCAAACAATGGTTATACACAAGTAAGATGACAATTTCTGTTAATGGGCGGCAGGGACTACCATTTTCTTGTAAGAAGGGTCTTAGACAGGGAGATCCGCTGTCACCCCTTCTATTCACAATCGTAGCATACGTTCTGAGGGGCATGCTGGATAACTGTCGGAGAAAATGTTAGATTAAGCCTGTGGCTAACAGCACCTCTAACCAAGGGTGCACGATCTTTTAGTATGCTGATGATACCCTCCTCTTTGGTAATGGGAACATATCAGAAACAGTTTGCTTTAAAGGGGCCCTCTACTGTTTCGAAGCTTGGTCAGGTCTCAGGGTTAATTTCCACAAAAGTGCGTTGATTCCGATTGCACTATCAGATGCAGAAGCACAAGACCATACCCTCATACTGAATTGTACGAAAGACGATTTTCCAATCAAATACTTAGGTCTGCCGCTCAGACCAGGGAAGCTCACCAAGGCAGACTGGCTACCTATCATTGATAGAGTGGAGGAAAGATTGTCTTGATAGAAAGGAAAGTCACTTTCCCTTGGGGATAGAGTGGTCCTTATCAACTCGGTATTATCAAACCTGCCCATCTACTACATGTCGTTCTTTGAGCTTCCTAAATGGGTGATTCAAAGGATTGACCGAATCAGAAAGCGATTTCTCTGGAAATGGGCAGACTCAAATAGAAGGGGATACCATCTGATCAGGTGGGATATTGCATGCATGAAGAAGAAACATGGAGGGCTAAGCATCATTGACTTGAGAGACATGAACCTTGTCCTATTGGGAAAGTGGTGGTGGAAGGTCTCCACCACAGTGGAGAAGGATGGCAGGAATTCATTCAACCTTACCTCAGGGGAAGGGCACGAGAAGTTTAGGCTTCCGGGTAGGACCTAGAGTGTCTCGCTTCTGGAAAGGGATCGCCAAAGCAAGCGGGCCTTTTAGGTCAACGGTTACATCGACCATTGGGAATGGACAGTCCACCAGATTCTGGTAGGACAAATGGTGTGGGGCACACACCCTCAAAGAGTCCATCCCAGATTTATATGCGAGAACAACTTGCCCAAATATATCGGTGGCCAAGACATGGAAGAGGGGCAATTGGAAGCCACCTCTCTGAGGTCCGATTAGCCCAGGGCTACAGCAACAACTGAATGAGTTGCAAACACACATTACTCGGAATGGAGCTATATGCACTCAGGGCCCAGACCAGATGCACTGGGAACTAGAAACCAATGGAGTTTTCACGGTTAGATCTATGTATCATCGCATACACTATCAAGGATGTAAACCCAGGTGGGCACAGGTATTATGAAAAACCAAAATGCCTGTCACGCCCCGCCTCCCAAAAATATGGAATACGAGCGCGTGACGAAACCCACCGAATGATTTTAACATCATCTATAAGCTGTAGGATCGACTCAGCATCATAACAAGAATATAACAAGATTTATATATAACCAAGTATGCATGAATAATTTATTAGATAACAGAAAACAATTGAAACAATAATAATATTCAAATAGTTTTCAAGTCTGGAACAAAAGGAAAAACTCGGGAACATCAGCCCGTTACAAGTTCTTAAGTAACAAGAATAAATAATTCAAGAAAAATAAATATTCTGAGCAAGTCTTTTCTCCACTTGAAGACTAAAACCTCTGCTCACCAATTCCAGCAGGTAGCTCGTCACCAAAGTCTGCTTAATAAATATAAAAAAGGAAAAATAGAGAAAACAAGAGAAAATACCCTTAGTGCAAGTTAGGGCCATAAATAGTAAAAACGAGTACAAGTAATTGGGAACAAGAATTGGAATAAAAAATGTAACAGGGATACAACAAGTGGTGGAAATCTAAGAACTAGCTAGCAAGAAGGACAACTCAAGTAAACAGGCTGGATAACAAATACTAATGGTGAAGCAAGTGACAAGTGAACTTGTAGGGGTATCTAACCTCAAGTGACAGGCATCTAGTACAAGTGTCAGGTATCAAGTCTCAAGTCTAGTGCCAAGTTGTCAAGTATTATATTCAAGTATCCAGTTTCATGTAACATGTCATCAAGTATCAAGTAAACATGTATCAAGTTAAAGTTTCATGTTTCAAGTCTCATATATCATGAAATCAAGTATCGAGTAAGAATGTATCATGTTCAAGTCTTGTAGTTATTACTATCTAGGTAGCACTTCATGCATCCATACTTTTACTATATGGTTGCTACAGTCAATACAATTTCGTTCAGGCCTAGTAATGGAGTCTATAGGGTGGTGTACTCAGGTATCAAGTATCAAGCAGGTGATCAACTATGGGCTCTAGAGGTGGCCCCCGTAGGCTCCAGAGGTGGCCCCCATCATCCATGATGTGGCACTTAGTTCTACGTGGCACTTAGTTCCATGTGATCGCAAATATATATCATGTAATCATATAATGGGCTCTAGAGGTGGCCCCCGTAGGCTCTAGAGGTGGCCCCCATCATCATGACATGGCACTTGGTTTTACGTGGGACTTAGTTCTATTTAACATAAAATTATGGAAAACACGGGCCCCCTTCCGAGTACACTTACCTATATTGTCCACTACTATGTTCTTTCCCTTGAACACCGGCTTGTTACTTTTATTAATTTTTATCAAGCAAGCATGCAAGTGTGCGAAACAAGTCAAGAAATCATCATCATAGACATGGAACAAGTTTGAGATATTTATATAACATATTCGAGGGTCAACGCGAATAAAAATTTCACGAACAACGAAAATCTCAAATCTGGACAGCACGACGCTGTACCAAAACTGTGATTCCCGTTGCTACGAGATAGAAAAAGTAGATCTGTCAGGAGTTCTGGAAACTAGACTCCTGCCCGGTTCCAACGCATATAATTAAGGTACATGAAAGTTGTAATAACATTTGTCAAAACGGCAAACTATACTGCTTTTATGTTCAGCCAGAATTTGTAAATCTAAGTTTAAACATGTGAAACAGGGTTGAAATATTACAAATAAATTCTGATAAAAATTGGGGATATCCTATAGGATGTCCAGAAACAGCATATAAAATTTCAAGTCAAACGCATACTGTTAACATAGTTAAATTAATTTGCAAACTAAAGATGTGCAGCAGTTTTGTGAATTCTGCGACTAACGACACAGCTGCAGTAAAACTGCAATAACTCCTAGACTGTAACTCGGAATTTGAAAATTCTGGAGGCTATCGACATCTAGATATCTAGAGATACACTTACCGTTCCGGGCTCTGGTTCAGATTCTGATGTTAAAGGGGTCAAAATAGCATAGTAAGAAGACAGCAACGAGTGTGAGTGTCTTACATGTTTAGGTTGCATGATATTTGGTTGTTATGCGTCTAGATTAATGTGTGATGCATATACGGGGTAATGGTTATCAAAATAGCAAGTAACATTTATTTCTCAACTCAAATGGGTGCAAGTTCATCACATACAAGATACAACACACATCTACAAATTTAGGGTTCTTAATTTCATGTGCTCATGTGACTAGGGAATAAAATGAGTCCAAGTAGTTATAATATAATACAATAAAATTGTTGTGACTCTTAAGATTATGAAATTGATGAAGATTAATTTTTGATCAACAACGACGAGTCAAAGAGGAGTCACAACTTCTAACTATTTGCGGTATTTCAAATTAACGCTTGTACTAGAACAAAAATATGTACAAGATGAATACTATCCTTGATTGGATGAGGGCGATTAGATCTGCTAACTGAAGAAAACGGGATCGAAAAACTCCGGACGAAATCTCCCAATCGCACGTGTGAGGACCGTGCGAGAAATCAACAGCAAGTGAGAAAACCCCACACCGGATCCCGCCCGAACAGCGAACAACAAAAGCGATCCACTGTGCACACAATGCGGGACAGCAGATCCAGCCACTGGGCAGCCTCCTACGCAGCGGATCGGGCCGAACAGGAAACAGCCACTTCGGATCTATTGTAGGTGAACACCGAACAGCCAAACGACCCAATGGATGGCCGTCTTCTTCCTCACGACAGTAGCGAGCGGGAGAGCGACGGCGCAGGACTGGCGACGACTGCGGCAACGACTGGCGGCAGAATTGGCGGCACGACGTCGAGAAGCGATGCAGTGATGGGGTGGCGACGGCGGATTGGCGCGTGCTCTGTTCTGGGTTCAAGAACAGGGGAGGAGGAGAATGGGTTTGGGTTCACGGTGTGTCGGAGGCTGGCGGAGGGCGATGATGGTGGAGAGGAGAGGAGGCCGAGGGGATGAGGAGAGCAATGGTGCGGCGATGGGTGCGTCATGATGGGTTGGCGATGGTAAGGCGGAGTGGGTTCGGCGAGAGTTGGGTAATGGCGATGGAGGGTTGACGAGGAGAGGGAGTTCGATGGTGAAGGTCGTGGTGGTGAAGATGAGAGGGAGGCAATGCGAGGGGGGCAGCGAGGTGATGGGATTTGGTTTAGGGCATGGACGGAGGGAGAAGGGGGCGAGAGGTAGACGATGGAACAGGAGAGAGAAGGAGCAGCGGGGTTAAATTGGGTTAATACAGTAAAACTAGGGTTAGGGTTAGTAGGTTAGGGTTTTGGGTTTTTGGGTATTAGGGTATCCGGTTTGAGTGGGATCCAAAAGGAGACTTAGTCAAAAATCCATAAAAATGGGGATAAAGAGATAAATGATATGAAACAGCTCATCTCTTCATGAAGAACAACCCAAAAGAGCAGGATGGACATACAATTGAATTAGCTAAAGGCACCAAAAATTGAGTTGAAACAATATAACGATTTTATTCAAACGGAAACAAAATACTAGATCCTAAATTGATAAAAGAGTACAATGGGGCAAAATACAGTATAAAAATACAGGTACGGAAAATAGGGGTTACAAATCCTACCCACCTTACACAAAAATTTCGTCCTCGAAATTTGCTTAGGTGGTACATAGGATAGGGCTAAGCAAACAAACTTGGGGTAATCAAAACAAAGAACCCAAGGAGAAGGAACAAGGCAGAGGGCAACACCAGAAAAAGAAGGAGTGGATAACAATGAGGTCAATTGGAAGGCATGGAAGAGAATAAACAGTATCAAAAGGAATGAAATAACACAAGATAACAAATATGATAAAGAAGTAAGCAGAACTGGAATCTGAGAGAGAAAAGACAGGGAAGAATTGAATCAAATCCTGAATGTGGGCATGATGGCAAAATGGAATGCAAGAAAGAAATAACCGGTATAAAAAATGAACAAGAAACAACTCAAAACTTGCAAGGTAACAAGGCAAAAGATGATGAAATAGATAGAGCTAAAATCGAAGAAAGGATGGACAAGGAAGAGATGAAACAAGAAATGAGTCAACGGATGAGGACAAATGCAAGAGATAGGGAATAGAAAACAATGCAAGGAAGGAGAAGTACCAATGGGATCCTGTGACCTGTGGGTCATAGACCCACCACACTTCCGCTGCGCTACTCTGATGGTGACGTTCCAAGCTCTAGACATGTCGTTGTAGACTACGTGACACCAAGTGACAATCCGAGCAGGAAGAAAAAAAATGGGACACCAGGGTCAAAGAGAGTATGGGCTCCAAATAGGGATAAGCAATAATGCAAAAAGTATATAAAGTTTGAGCTTCAATCTAAATAATTAAAAGATATAATACAGATCAAAACTAACGGCGTTAACAGAAATAATAACAGCAATAAATATCAATGATAATAATATCAATAGTAATAGGATAATAATAACAATAATAAAACTATTAATAACAATGATAATAATAAAATTTGTAACAATAATAATAACAATAATCAAAATTATCATAATCATACAGGTAATAATAATAATATAATAAAATAAAAATATCAACAATACCGATAATAATGACAATACATACACGACAGTGTTGGACTTAACATATTCATGAAAATAATGCAGTAATAATAGAAATAATAATACCATTAAAAATAATAACAATAATAATAAAAGTAATAGCAATAATAGTGATAATATCAACAATAATAATAGCAAAAATAATAACAACAATAATAATAACGGCAATAGTAATAACAATAATAATAACAACAACAATAATAATAATAACGAACACAATAGCAATAATAATAATATTAGTATCAGTATTAATAAAATAACAGTAACAATAATAGAAGTAATAACAATAAAGATAATGAACACAATAATAATAACAGCAATGGAAATAATAATAATGATAACAATACTAAAAATAATAACGAAAACAATAGCAATAATAATAATAACAGCAATAATAATCTTATACACAAAATAGAGTAAAATCAACTATACGAGTTCAAATTGTATGGAAACATAAAGTGTAACAATATAAACAAGATGTCATAAAAGAAACATTCCTTTACCTTTAGTTTCATTATATAAGTAAAAATTGTCTTGAAATATTAATTAGCAAATAGGTAGAAAATTTTGCCTCCTTAACATCAAGTTGCATGTTTGCCTTCACGATATCAGATTGCAGGTTGCCGTCTGGATATTCGGTTGCACATTTTGCCTCCCCGATATCCAGTTGCAATTTCCCTCCATTGATATCGAGTTGCATATTTGCCATCTCGACATTAGGTTGCACCGAAATGGTGAAATGTATATAAAATTGAGCATACTCATGCTCAAACAAATTAATAATAATAATAATAGTAACGATAAAAATGATAATACCAATAACAATAATAATAACAAAATATTGATACTAATAACAATAAAATAACAATGATAAGAACAATGATCATAACAATAATAATAACAGTAATCGCAAAAAGAATGATAATAATAATAAAAATAATAACAATAATATTGAAATATGAACAACACTAGGAAAAAGTAGTAATGCAAGACAAGATATAGTTTGGGCCCAATATTTTTGTGGAAGTAATTTAATATTAACAATAATAATAAAATAATGAAAACAACAATAAGAATATCAATGGTAGTAACAACAATAATAATACTAGTAATGATAATGAAAATAATAGCAATAATAATAATAGTAGTAGTAATAGTATTATACAACAAAATAATAATTTGTCTTATCAAAATAATCCAGTAGAAATATATAGTCGATCAAAAATAAAAAGTAAAGTTAAAATATACCATTCTTTGGAATAACAAAATCTTTGTTGAGAAACATTTTTATAGAAGATCGAAAATAAATATATCAATTAATAATCGAAATATAGAAAGTATTCGGAAAAATAATTATAAAGAGAAAAATAGGTAGGAGAAAAACGAAGCTCCACCCAATAAAGAGTTAAGGAGGAGGATGGCTAGAAGGGATAAAAGAAAATTAAGGAATTGAATACGAAGGAAGAAGGCCGAGGGGCAAAATCGAAATTGAAGAGAATGTAGCAGGGAAGAAACAACCAACATGATAGTCAATATGAATCAACAAATAAAAATGAATGCAAAGCAGGGAAAGCAATGAATGACATACGAGCTGAAATAAGAAGGGATTAACGAGGTAAGCAGAAAATCAAAGATTGCACCGGAATCAAAGGAATATGGGTACGGAAAGAGTAAATTTGTACCCAATAAGGAATCAACAAATCAGGATGACTGTAAGAGGTGGAAGGGAGCAATGAATCAAAGAATTGAATATGAAGGGATCAAAATGGATGGGATAAGACTTGTGTCCAGATCGAGTTGATTATCAAATTATTCATGTGGTTGCATGGCCTGTTTAATGTTGAGTTAATCCTGACTGAGTCAAGTCTGTCTAATGTATTAGTCAGACTAACACATTAGCCAAACCTGAGCTCTGATACCACTAAAATCCTTGTCACGCCCCGCTTTCCAAAAATATGGAATATGAGCACGTGATGAAGCCCAGCGAATGATTTTAACATCATCCATAAGCTGTAGGATCGACTCAGCATCATAACAAGAATATAACAAGATTTATATATAATCAAGCATGCATGAATAATTTATTAAACAACATAAAACAATTGAAACAATAATAATATTCAAATAGTTTTTAAGTCTGGAACAAACGGAAAAACTCGCGAACATCAGCTCGTTACAAGTTCTTAAGTAACAAGAATAAATAATTCAAGAAAAACAAATATTCTGAGCAAGTCTTTTCTCCACTTGAAGACTAAAACCTCTGCTCACCAATTCCAGCAGGTAGCTCGTCACCAAAGTCTGCTTAATAAATATAAAAAGGAAAAAATAGAAAAAACAAGAGAAAATGTCCTTAGTGCAAGTTAGGGCCACAAATAGTAAAAACGAGTACAAGTAATGGAAAACAGGAATTGGAATCAATAATGTAACAGGAATACAACAAGTGGTGAAAATCTAAGAACTAGCTAGCAAGAAGGACAACTCAAGTAAATAAGCTGCATAACAAATACTAATGGTGAAGCAAGTGACAAGTGAACTTGTAGGGGTATCTAACCTCAAGTGACAGGCATCTAGTACAAGTGTCAGGTATCAAGTCTCAAGGCTAGTGCCAACTTGTCAAATATTATATTCAAGTATCAAGTCCCATGTAACATGTCACTAAGTATTAAGTAAACATGTATCAAGTTCAAGTTTCATGTTTCAAGTTTCATATATCATGAAATCAAGTATCGAGTAAGCATGTATCATGTTCAAGTCTTATAGTTATTACTATCTAGGTAGCACTTCATGCATCCATACTTTTACTACATGGTTGCTACAGTCAATACAATTTCGTTTAGGCCTGGTAATGGAGTCTATAGCGCGGTGTACTCAGGTATCAAGTATCAAGCAGGTGAACAACCATGGGCTCTAGAGGTGGCTCCTGTAGGCTCTAGAGGTGGCCCCCGTCGTCCATGATGTGGCACTTAGTTCTACGTGGTACTTAGTTCCATGTGATCGCAATATCATGTAATCATATAATGGGCTCTAGAGGTGGCCCCCGTAGGCTCTAGAGGTGGCCCCCGTCACCATGATGTAGCACTTAGTTCCATTTAACATAAAATTATGGAAAACACAGGCCTCCTTTCGAGTACACTTACCTATATTGTCCACTACTACGGTCTTTTCTTTAATCCCCGGCTTGTTACTTTTATTAATTTTTATCAAGCAGGCATGCAAGTATGCGAAATAAGTTAAAAAATCATCATTAAGGACATGGAACAAGTTTGAGATATTTATATAACATATTCGAGGGTCAACGCGAATAAAAATATCACGAACAACGAAAATCTCAAATCTGGACAGCACGACGTTGCTGTACCAAAACTGTGATTTCCGTTGCTACGAGATAGCAAAAGTAGATCTGTTAGGAGGTCTAGAAACTAGACTCATGCCCGGTTCCAACGCATATAATTAAGGTACATGAAAGTTGTGGTAACATGTGTCAAAACGGAAAACTATACTGCTTTTATGTTCAACCAGAATTTGTAAATCTAAGTTTAAATATGTAAAACAGGGTTAAAATATTGCAAATAAATTCTGAGAAAAATTGGGGATGTCCTATAGGGTGTCCAGCAACAGTATATAAAATTTCAAGTCAAATGCTTACTGTTAACATAGTTAAATTAATTTGTAAACTAAAGATGTGCAGCAGTTTTGTGAATTCTGCGACTAACGACACAGCTGCAGTTAAACTACGATAACTCTTAGACCATAACTCAGAATTCGAAAATTCCGGAGGCTATCGATATCTAGACATCTAGAGCTACACTTACCGTTCAAGGCTCTGGTTCAGATTCTGATGTTAAAGGGGTCAAAACAGCATTGTAAGAGGACAGCAACGAGTGTGAGTGTCTTACAAGTTGAGGTTGCATGATATTTGGTTGTTATGCGTCTAGATTAATGTGTGATGCATATACGGGGTAATAGTTATCAAAACAGCAAGTAACATTTATTTCTCAACTCAAATGGGTGCAAGTTCATCACATCCAAGATACAATATACATCTACAAATTTAGGGTTCTTAATTTCATGTGTTCATGTGACTAGGGGACAAAATGAGTCCAAGTAGTTGTAATATAATACAATAAAATTTTTGTGACTCTTAAGATTATGAAATTGATGAAGATTAATATTTGATCAACATCGACGAGTCAAAGAGGAGTCACAACTTCTAACTATTTGCGGTATTTCAAATTAACGCTTGTACTAGAACAAAAATATGTACAAGATGAATACTATCCTTGATTGGATGAGGGCGATTAGATCCGCTAACTGAAGAAAACGGGATCGAAAAACCCCGGGCGAAATCTCCCAAAAGCACGTGTGAGGACCGTGCGAGAAATCAACAAGTGAGAAAACCCCACACCGGATCCCGCCCGAACAGCGAACAGCAAAAGCGATCCACTATGCACACAATGCGGGACAGCAGATCCAGCCACTGGGCAGCCTCCTACGCGGCGGATCTGGCCGAACAGGAAACAGCCACTTCGGATCTATTGTAGGTGAACACCGGACAGCCAAACGACCCAATGGATGGCCGTCTTCTTCCTCACGACAGTAGCGAGCGGGAGAGCGACGACGCAGGACTGGCAACGACTGCGGCAACGACTGGCGGCAGAATTGGCGGCACGACGTCGAGAAGCGACGCAGTGATGGGGTGGCGACGGCGGATTGGCGCGTGCTCTGTTCTGGGTTCAAGAACAGGGAGGAGGAGAATGGGTTTGGGTTCACGGTGTGTCGGAGGCTGGCGGAGGGCGATGATGGTGGAGAGGAGAGGAGGTCGAGGGGATAAGGAGAGCGATGGTGCGGCGATGGGTGCGTCATGATGGGTTGGCGATGGTAAGGCGGAGTGGGTTCGGCGAGAGTTGGGTAATGGCGATGGAGGGTTGACGAGGAGAGAGAGTTCGATGGTGAAGGTCGTGGTGGTGAAGATGAGAGGGAGGCGATGCGAGGGGGGCAGCGAGGTGATGGGATTTGGTTCAGGGCGTGGACGGAGGGAGAAGGGGGCGAGAGGTAGACGATGGAACGGGAGGGAGAAGGAGCGGCGGGGTTAAATTGGGTTTATACAGTAAAACTAGGGTTAGGGTTAGTAGGTTAGGGTTAAATAGTTAGGGTTTCAGGTTTTTGGGTATTAGGGTATCCGGTTTGAGTGGAATCCAAAATGAGACTAAGTCAAAAATCCATAAAAATGGGGATAAAAAGATAAATGATATGAAACAGCTCATCTCTTCATGAAGAACGACACAAAAGAGCAGGACGAACATACAATTGAATTAGCTATAGGCATCAAAAATTGAGTTGAAACAATATAACGATTTTATTCAAACGGAAATAAAATACAGGATCCTAAATTGATAAAAGAGTACAATGGGGCAAAATACAGTATAAAAATACAGGTACGGAAATAGGGGTTACAACGCCTCTGAAAGTTAGGGTCTTCCTCTGGTTGGTGCTCAATAATGCAATCCTCACCAGAGAGAACCTTGCCAAAAGATAACTCTAGATCGCGACCAACTGTAGATTCTGTAACGTACACACAGAGAATCTGAATCATCTTTACATCCACTGCCAAAGGAGTAAGGCAACTATGGTAGAAGTACTACGGGCCTTAGGGACATGTGACTACCCCAGCGAATACGAGGAATTATGGGTTGGCCCCAAATTTGCCTCTGTTCGCCACGAAATGAAGGATGCTTGGTACATAGCCATTGCAGCGACTACTTGGGTGTTGTGGCTAGACAGAAATAATTTTTATTTTCGTGATTCATGTAATAGTACTTCTGGTAATCTTACTCATATCATGCATCTTATTTCCTTTTGGGCTACAGCTGCTGCTACAGGAGCGAGAGGGCGGAGTGCTAGAGTCTTCCGAGTGAAGGAATTCGATGATGAAGAGGTCGAGTTTGGACCGACACTGGACTGAGGAGTAGGTCCACTCGATACTCACAGGGAGCAGGATTCAATTGGGGAGCCCACAGTCTACAGCTAGCTCTATTTTGTACTTTGTTTAGTTCTATTGTATCTTGGATTGTATTGTTGTACTTTTACTTGGACCCACCCCCAGAGTATTGTTGGGAGATTATGTTCTACTTTCTACATTGTTTCTTTTTTGTACTTCTCCCGGTACAACAGAGTTGTTTTATTAATCTCTTATTAATAAAATAGGATGACATTATTTCACATTTTGCCTCAAAAAAAATACTCGTTGAGTAAGAAGAGCCATATACAGTAATGCTTTACAAATGCAAAAGCAAGAGTATTCCCAAAAGGCAACCTACAATAAAGAATTTCAGTTAAATTGGATTTTTTTTCTTTTTAAATCAATGAAATTAATACAAATATACAATAACTGCTAGATAAAATATTGAGTAATCTTCGATTACTAATCATTAGAAAATCAAGGTTTCAATAATCAAATATCACAAGCATGAGTCATCAGCAAAAATATAAATATAATATAATGCAAGCTCCATATTCCCACATATCAACAAAGTCTAACCAAAACTATCGATGCAAAAAACAAAAAAATACAAAAAAAAAAACAGGAATAACAAAGAGATGAGGACAGCTATAACAGGAATCACGAAATCAGACACAAATAACACATCTTCAATTACTAAAATTGCAGATACTAATAACTAGATTCTGGGTTCTCACATTAATACAAATCGTCTGACAGGCATTTCACCAATTTACAAGAAATAAAAGCTTTAACAGAAACACAGCTCAAAGCAAACTATAAGGAGATCCTCATCCGTATCCCCGTAAACCAAATAAATTGAAAGAGAAAACTGCCAGAGATTACTACCAAATGTAAAACCCATATTACCGCAATCCTATTCAAGCCAAGTTCAAGAAAAACAGACCGCAACCTAATACATATAGACTCTACCCATAGAGTTCCTACACTCACTCAAACTCAACATTTTAAAGCACTGGATAAAAAAGGATAAAAAAGGAACGTTAGAAAAAGGAACAAAGCACACTCAGATTGCCGAGATCTTTATTCCGCCCAGATTCAATCCCACTAGCTAACATTACCGCAGCCTTCACTAGACATTTTCCCAACACTTTTTTGAAGAAAAGATCTTCACAATGTCTAAAAAACCAGTATGGCCACAGTTGTAGACTAGCGACTCGATGAACCCTAACAGACATTAGCAACACCATTTGGCACAACCCTCTTTTCTGCTAAACCATTTTCAATTGTGGGTTTCCTCTCTCCATGCCCAAGGCTAGTATCTTTCTTCAGAACTGTAACTGCTTCTACAGGTTTCTGCAATCTAACCGTTGTAGTGAACCCATCTTTGTCTTTCTCATCAGCAGCATGTCCAGGCTTTCCATCCACTACCTGAACAATTTAGAGAACCCTAGTCAATGCTAAAGAATGTCATCAACAGGTTAAATAATAAACGCATGCAAACATAAATATCTAGCATGCCAGTACAAAGGATGAACAGCCTCAAAAACATTTCAAACATCAAGAGATCGATTGCCTTTTTGGTAATCAAATCCAAAGAAGGAAAACAAACAAAAAATGCTCAAAATGTTTGAAGGAATGAGTATAATAACTTCTTGTGTTCATAAAGACAACCACTTAATATAACCAAACTGCATTATTTGAACTGTGGTTTATATTTGAACACCAAACTTCAGAATAGAAGAACAGTGTCCTACCGGTTTGAGAAGCTGCTGTTGCTTCATCCTCTTCTCTTGCATCGTCTTCTGGCGGATTTCATAGAAACTGAAATCATCCAAAATAGAGGTCTTGCTGTCATGCTCCTTGAAAAGTTTAAGCATTTGCAAGCCCTGCTCAAGCTTCACCTGTAATAATAAGAAACAAATAAATAAGGAAAACATTAAACAGTAAGACATATATTTACAAAATCAACAAATTAGCAATTAACAAATAAAATACAATACATTTCTTTACCTCTTGGGTATCCCTACTGTTAGTTACTGGCTTGTTATCATTGTTCTCCAAAGTGATGTGCCTGAGAAAGCTATTGGGCACATCTTTAACAATGTGCCACTTGACAGGGAAACAACCATTCCATTTGTCTTGTTGCCAATAGTCAACAGTCTTATCAAAATCAACTGGTCCAAGCATCTCAGCAACACCAACAAATTGCCCACTGGTATTTACCTGCAAATGAACACAAAATTTGGTCATTTGAACTTTTAAAGCTGAGGGAAACTCCAAAAAGGAGTACAGGAAATGGTTGAAACGATATACGTACAGAGAAGAACAGAAAGACAGGGCATCCACCCACTTTCCCTTGAGCATCCTGATAACCTGAGTCCAGCTTCTTGTTACCATTTGGAGTACTGGCCCAAACATTATATTTAACGCTCTTGTGAACATCATCCTCACTGTAAGACTTAATAATGAAAAATTTTGCGTCTGAGTAATCTATTGCAAAATCTGCCTTGTTGTATTGATCCCTGTCAGGAACTAAACTTGAATCCTCCTCATTTGCACTGGTGGCAAGATTCTGCCCCTTCACTGCAATGGTGAAAGCAGGTGTAACTACTCCCTTTTGATTCTTGAAGCGGTTAGCTCTCGGTCCTCTGTTAAGTTCGGCCAAACCATCAGAGTTCTCATTAGCATAACCATAGTAGCCATTGCCTCGGCCTCTCGACTTGTATTTGTTATCCAAATTACCCCACCGCCAATTTGTTCTGGGATCATAGAAATTTGATCTAAATCCAAGACCTGTGCTATATGCACTGTACATTCTGTTGTTAGGAGCCATTCTGTTCATCATCCCAGTATTTGGGCCAGGTGTTGGTCTTGGTGTATGCAGACCCTGAAATGAAAATGAAGACAGATCAATGCATTAAATTATGGGCAATCACAAAACAAGGACTTATAAGACTTTATTCACATAGATAATATGAAACCAGCAAGTGGATATTATAAGGGTACAATCATACCACGAGATGTGGGACAGGCCGCAATTGTTGATTCCTACCCAATGTGGAGTTCGTAACATGTGATCCAGTTGAAGAGACAACATTATTTGAACTTAATCTGTGCTGTGAATCTGAAAATTCAAGCCAAGGCAGGGGAGACCTAATTCCATCATAACTGTATCTTGGTTCCTGGTACACTGAAGACGGAAGCCCTCCATTCAGTAAGCTACCTCTACCATACGAACCATTTGACAAAAGTTGGTTTTGATTTGGCTTCTGTAGGCTGTTCCCATTTGCAGTCCCATTAGCAACAACTCCATTTGAGTTAGGTTTACTTGCATCTAGAGAAATATGTTTCTGATCTGAAGCAGTCAAAGTGGAGACAACGGCTTCTCCTTTAGATGCTGGAGCTTGGTTAGGAGCATATGGTGCATTCGGCTGGTAATAAGGAGCCTGGTACTGGTAATGTTGATGGCCATACAGTTGACCATCATGCCCCATTGTTGGAGCTGGGGAACCAGGAGAAGGATATGGACCATATGGAGCATAACCATAACCAAGATGAAACACATCCCCATAAACTCCCTGCAACCAAAACATAGTAAGCCAAATACATAAGTAATAGCTTCCGATCTCCAGAATAAAGTGCAACTAATCATACTTGCACTTTCGGGTACACACTTGTTCCCAAAAAAATAACAATTTTTAATTAAAAAAATCCTTGTACTTTTATAAGCAATCTTTATCTACAATGTTTATGAGCTTGGTTGATGAATTTCTTGTCTATAGCATTCCCATATGCTACAAGACAAACATACGTCCGAAAAAATATTCTAAACGTAACAAAATGTAAAATCATTTAAACACTTCAGAATCCTCTTCACATTTAGCCGACTCTTATAGTATAGTAATTTAAAACAACCAAAATCTAGGATTAGATTGCATAAAAGGAGAAGTCAAGAGGTAAAGAGTCAAATAGGCCATATTTTTGTTCACTGTATGGTGTAGATTCATCATAAACAAACATCTCCTGCAAGCTTTTAAAAAAAAAACCTAATGGAACTTCTCTTATGCAAGAATGATCTTAAAGCTAACTCACCGGAGTCATCTCCAGTCCTTCAGGATTCACGTATCTGCTGTAATCCTCCCAATCATTCATCGAATCATAGGCTGAAAGAGAAACAAATTTCATCCATTGAAATAGCAATATCATTAAAATATAATAAGTAAACATATCAGCATAAAACAAAACAAAACAAAAATGGCTGAAATGAACATCATTGAAATTGTTCCCCAGCCATCCTCGAAACGCGACGAACATTCAAGTCGTTCACATACATACAAAATGACTTTACAAATAAATAATCATACAACCAAAGACCAGAGGACATAATGGCAATGACGCATTTATAAAAAAAAGTAAAAAGCATCCAAATAGTATTGATGATTCTCTCTTACCTCCATAGTAGTACGGTGTCGACTGGTACCCCGGGTAAAAGCTAATGTTGGGATCAACATTCTGGAGTGAAGGCGTTATAGACCGCTCGGATGTAGCTGTGGTCTGCACATTCCAAACAGTATTTCAAACAATATTCATAGTCACATAACATTAAACAGTTAAACTGATAAACTATCATACAATGAAACATAAGTTCTACAAGTCAAATCTTGAATTTAAATACCAATTTGACGTAACAATGACATAGACTATTTAAGGCATATTATGTGGTATTATTCATATTCATTACACTTAGGGTTGGGAGCTTCCAAAAGGAACATTGAGGTTGAGTTACTTCTTTGGTTTAAGTATATTAGACCACACCAATAATGATGTGATGAAGGCAATTAGTTCTGTGCTGGCTTTATTTGGGAAAGGCCGGCTGCCGAGTCACAATCAGTAGTAAACAAGTTATCCTTTTGGAGTATATTAGAAGAGATTACACAACAGATGGACAAGAAAATTGGTATCAAACTATAGAAATAAATTCAAAGGGTATACCTTCTTGTTGACCTCAGGAGCATCATGGGTCTTGGTCTTTGGTTCCAACGAAAGCTTCTGCAGTAGATCACTTGCTTCTGTAACCGAAAATCTCAAGGCTAAACAGAAGAGAGAAAAAAATAAGAGAAAAAAACTTATTTGATACTATAATTTATGGAACTTCATAACCAAACTCAAAAATTTTAAGATTTTTCTTTCTTAAAATCCATGCATAATTCACACCAATTATTCAATTAAAAAAAAAATACATAACAAATCACCATTTATTCATTGAAAAAAGAACCCCTCTTTCCTTGATAGTAATAAAAAGTATGAACAGAATCAACCCTAAATCTCAAATTATAAACTCTATTAATCCACAATTCAAAAGTCGCCCTAAAACCCTAAAACTCAAACAAAACCCCAAATCAAAATTCCACTCAATCTCTAAATTCAGAGATTATATCAAATCCCCAACAACCAACACACATAAAAAAAAACCCTAAGTCCCCAATCAGAATAACATCAAATAAACCTTCAACCCAAAACCCCCATCCGTACCCAATCCCAAAACCCCCAAATCAAAATCCTTCCAATTCCCAATCCCTAAACCCTAAACAAAGATCCAAGATCGAATCCAAAACCACCAAAAATCAATCAAGAACAAATCTTTTTCCCTTGACAGGATCCACAAACAAATAAAAAACCAAACCTTCCGCCCCCAACACCAAATCCTACAAGAAATCAATCAAGAACCCATCTTTTTAGCTGCCCAGATCCAGAAATGAATAAACAAGAGCAACCCAATAGAAAAGGATACGGTCGGAAGCAGGAGTAACGGCGGCCATGGTCGGAATCTCGAGATCTGTGGAGGTCGTCTTCTTCCCAAACCCTAACACGATGGGAAACGGGAGGAGAGAGAAAAACCCTAGGAGAGAGAAAGGATGGGAATTTATTTAGCCGCCACTAAAGAGAGAAGGGGTTTGGGCCACGCGAAAAGCGGTGACTCAAATAGAACCACGGATCCGCCTTCAAAAACCGGATATTATTTTTTATTAATAATTGATTGATTGATTTTTTATGGAATTGCTTTGAGGAGAAGAAAACCGAAATTATTTCCAAAATGACCTACTTATCGAAAATATTTATCATCCTGATCCACTTACAGTTTCAAACTGTCCCACTCGCTGTTTCAAACCACTAGTTTAGTTATATAGAAAATTTTAAGTATACTATAGAAACTCAAATTAAAGGGGAATCACTATAGAGTGGTTTTGGTTGGCTTGAAAAAGCTTGGATTTGGATTCGGACTGTAGCTACAATAATGCACAAATTTTGTCTTTTAGCGCAATTTTACTTTCACTCTTTTTGCTCCGAAAATACTCATGCAGTTCACGAATATTTTAATATTTTATTTTTCCCAACTCTCTCTCTCTCTCTCTTCAATTCTGAACTTGCTTTGTCGTGAACTAATGCAACAAAATGTTATTTAAAGTGAGCAGGTGGGACTAAAGTTCCACATATAAGCTTCGGATTTTTTTTGTCTCGGTTTTTTTATCTTCGATTTTTGTTAGCTTCGTTTTTTTTTTGCTTTTTGCTTCGTTTTTTTCTCCAACACTTGGAGAAATCTCATCAAATCTCAAAATACTAAAGCTAAACTCGCTATTTCAAACACCGACTCTAACCAAACAACGAGTCTAGTTCAATCAGCGAGTCTAATTTAATTAGGGTCGTTGTTTGAAATAGCGAGTTTAGTTATATGAATTTTCTCCAACACTTGGAGAAATCTCGTCCGGTCTCAAAATACTAAAATTAAACTTATTATTTTCAAACAAGGGCCCTAATTGAATTATACTTGCTGTTTGAAACAGTGGGTGGATCAGTTTGGTAATTAGTTTTCAAAGTGTGTCCGTTTGGTAAATACTTTCGAAAAGGGTAGTCATTTTGGAATTTTTTTTGAAGAAAACCGTAGTTAGGAATCTAATTGGCCCTTTGTTTGACTTTATTGATTGGGCCTTGAACTTGTTGCTCCGTTGCATGTGGCCTTTATCTAAAAACAGTATGGGCTGTTTAAGGCTCTGTGTTCAGGATGAGGAGTGGATAGAGTTTGGGCCAACCCAGGAGTGTTGAAGGTTTTCTCTATTTGATATTACTTTGAATAAAAAATGTTTTCATTGAAAAAATGCTACTAATTTTTTTTTTGGTAGAATCACTTTTTAAAAAGTTAAACCAGCACCACTTTATGTACTTTGAGAAAATGTTAAAATTAATAAAAAGTTTTTTTATTATTACAATATTTTTAATTAAATTTGTCAATATCTCTAATATCTAATATTATAATGGAAGAAAGCTTTAGTGTCATTTGTAAATCTACCAACACGTGCATAACAATTATAAAAGTGGCCTTAGCTTCAAACCCAAACAGCATTTGAATTTTACTTTTAAAAAACTATATTTATTAAGACGTGCATCACACATGTAAATTACTAGTTTATTTAAGCCTAAAAGAGTTTTCAAATATAAAAGCGCCCTCTAAAAGCAATGTCAAATGTAGTTGCATTATCTTTCTTTTTGCTTTATTGTGCTTATTATTATCTTCCCACCTTTCTAGAAATGTTGAAGGTGATATGTAATTCATTTTCTATTTGTGTTGCACCTTGTATTTTTGCCAGGATTTTATGTATATTTTGTTGATATCTCTACTATTTTAATGGAATAGTTTATCACCAAATAAATTCTATTTGTAACAAAACAACACGTGTATTGTAACCAAACAAATATGTGAAATGCACATGCACAACTAATATAAAAGAGGTGCAACATTGGAATTATATATATATATATATATATATATATATATATATATATATATATATACACACACACACACTAAGTTTGTCCATTGACACGTGCCTACGGCATGTCTTCGAAACGGTGCACCTGGTTAGATTATATAAAATATTTTGGAGGTCAAGCAAATTAATTGAAGTAGCAAACACGTAGAGGAAGCAGTATATCTACCTTTAAGCTCAACCATCGCCTTCTTGATCATTAGCTTGAACATACATGGAATGCATATAGTTTGTTAGAAACACTGCATAGAGTTTTTTTTTTTTAACTTCAGCATCACTTTTAGATGCTTGTAATTGTTATGTAAGAACATTATCATATAGCTTTTCTAAAGCTTACTCTAGTCTCATAACCACTATAAGCATGTCTAAATATAATGGTAACGCGAGTACAGGTGTGAAGGTATCTACAATACCAATAATCTAAACATTTGTTTGTCTGATACTCAGTTTGCAATTAAAATATCGGCCTCTTATTATTATTTCAACCAAAATGAAATACATGAAGTTCTCAAAACTCTAATCCAAGCTAATCATTTCTTTTATCTCCACTTTGTATCCCAATTGTACCTTTATAAAAAAAAATCAAAATGGATAAATAACAAATTTACTTTAGCTTAGGGCTGCAATCGAGCAGAGCCGAGCCGAATATCTTCAGGCTCGAGTTTGGCTCATTTACAAAATGAGCTCATTTTTGAGCTTGAGCTCGGCTCGAGCTCGGTTCGAGCCGAGCTTTGACCAAGCTTTGACTGTATTCGAGCCGAATAGCTCGCGAGCTTAGCCTAAAAAAAACACCCAAACTCGAGCTTGGCTCGTTTACGAAACGAGTTCGGTTCGAGCCGAGCTTTGACCGAGCTCGAGCCGAATAGCTCGCAAATAGCTCGATTCGTTTGCAGCCCTACTTTAGCTATCTTTCTTGAGTGAAGAGTTTGCACCATTCACTGGTAAACTCCAGTCATCCCAATCCTATATATCCAAACATACGCTAAAAGTTCTTATATGTTATATTATCCATGGTTTCTAATAACTAGTGAAGGGAACACTTCACGATAGTATCTTCTCTTATAGTAAAGAAATTAATGTTGCATATTTGCCAAGTTATTTTAGGTTGTTGGTCAGCTTACCTGTCCTGCTATGGTTTGGAAGCCCAAATTGAAGCCACCAAATAATTAATCTTTCACTTGCGTACACCTTAAATCAAAACCAATAAATCACTAAATTAAAAATTTTTAAACCCCAAAAATAAAACAATCATACATCTCTGAACTTAGATCTCATGCACACACAAAATTCGAGTTAGCAAAAAATTGAGTAATCTTCTGCACACACAAAATTAAAAATTAGAATAAGAATTCGGTTAATGAGATGAAATTAGAGTCGTCGCATCGCATATAGAGACTCTTGATTCGGTGGAGGGGAGTCGCTTGATATTCACGCTCGATTTGGTGGAGGGGAGTCACCGATACGGAATCAGCAGCGCATTAGATATCGGCGATAACCTCTTGATTGGGGTTCAACATTGGATTTGGATTTGGATTTGCTTTGACAATTTCAAATTTTTAAATTTTCAAAATTTTAAATTTAAAATTTTAAATTTTAAATTTTTTTAAAAAAAATTATTTAAAAATTTAAAAAATTTTAAAGAATTTTTAGTTTTTAAAATTTTTTAAAATTTTTTTATTTTTTTATTTTAAAAAATTTTTTAAATATTTTTTAATATTTTAAATTTTTAATATTTTTTTTTAAAAAAATTTATAAGTTTTTTTTCTATTTTTGAATCATTTTTAAAGTTTTAACTTTTTAAATTTTTTAGTTGTTTAGTTTTTTTATTTTTTATTTTAAAAAATATTTCCTTAAATTTTTTAATAGGAGGGGGGGAGAGAGAGAGATAGAGATAATTAAATAAATAAAGAAGTTGTTTTGGGTGGGGGATTTGAATTTGAGCTGGGGGGGGGGGGGGGGGGGGAGGATGTGTTTTGTGATGTTAGATCTGGGCCTTTAATTTTGGGGAGATTGAAGGAAAGCCACTTGATAGGTTTCTTTGTGTTGTATTATATAGACTAGATTTGCCCGTGGCCACGTGCCTACGGCACATCTTCAGAACGATACAGCATATGAAAGTAACAATTATGTAACTGAAGTTTGAATAGTATGACAATAATTAGTTGTAAATAAGAGTCCATGTTTTCATTAGTATATGGTGAAAAATAATTATAAATTGGGGTATAAAAGTCCATGTTTCCATATATTTATCTCTACACTACTATAATGGGAGAAGGCCTTAGTGTAATTTGTCAATATCCCAACCCGTGCAACGCACGTTTAATTAAACTCTACAATATAAACCAATGAAATACGTACAATACACGTTCAAATTTATTACCATCTCCCTATCTCTCAAAAAAATAAAAACCCTACCCTCTTCATTTCCCTCTCTTTCTCTGCACCTACCCCGTGGGAGAAGGATCATGAACAGTGAATATCAGTCTATTATTTTACATGTTCCGCACGTGCTTCTCCCATTATAATATAAATAAATAGAATATAAAAAAATATTTTTCAGACGTGCATTGCATGTGTATTTACTAGTATATATAGAGAGAGAGGGGGAGGGAGAGAGAGAAATAATTAAATAAATAAATGAGTTGTTTTTGGAGGGGGGGGGGGGGATTTGAATTTGAGTTTTGGAAGAAAAATGTATTTTGTGAGGTTAGATCTGGGCCTTTGATTTGGGGGGGATTGAAGGAGAGCCACTTGATAGTTTTCTGTGTTTTATTTTATATATATATATATATATATATATATATATATATATATATATTTATTTATTTATTTATATATATAATGTTTGTATGTAAAGATAATGTTAGTTATATGTAAAGATAATGTTTGCATGTCTACTAAGATTTGATGTTAGAAACTTAGAATTGAGAGAGAAAATTTTAAAATCTTGATAATTATTTTGTTTATTTCTTTTTCACTTAAAAAACTAAATGAGATTTGTTTTAAAACTGGGATAATTAAGATTTTTAACAAAATAATATAATTTATCTTTTCATGCATCCCAAGAGTTATGTGCAAGTTATGTAATCTATAACCCTTATTAATGATCGTGTAATATAATTGCTCAAAACAAAACATAAAAGTATCTAATCTAATATTACAATGAGAGAGTTGAGGTTGTCATTTGTAAACAAACAAACTCATGTATCGCTTATGCATAACTAACATAAAGGAAGTTTCAGGTTCGAGACCAGACTACATTGAAGTTTTTTTACTTTTAAAAAATGTACTTATTAAGACGTATATCACATGTGTAAATTACTAGTACTATATAACTTAGTAATAGTTGTGTTGCTCCTTAACCGTCCGTTAGATTTGGCCAGATAGTTTTTGTTTTAACGAGATAGTTGCAATATGCCTTTGGGCATTAAGTTGCGGTATCGTTTCCATCTCTACTCCCCATAAAATTGGAATTGATGTAGCAAAGGTCTAGCTCTTACAGAAGAGAAGTCTAAATAGTTTCGCAAAGCCCATAAGATTATGAGTAATGCTAGAGCCACTACCAATTTCACTACCATTCTCTTCACTACCTTAGGTGGCATACTTCTATTGGAGAGTTCTCCCACCTACTCTATCTTTCCCTACCCACCTAAGGTAGTGAGGAGAAATGTAGTGAACTTGGTAGTGGATGTAGCATTACTCTAAGATTATTTCTTTCTCTTCTGTAACTGCTCATTCATATATTTGATTGTCCTCATGCTAATCCACCCATACCGATTGTCCTACCTCGCGTACAATTATTTCTCATTCAGCTCAATAATTTGATTCTAGTGCAGCCAAATAACACCAGGCTAACAAAGACCCACCTAAACATAGTATTTGACCTAGGTGATTCTCCATGTCTTTCTCACAATTCTCCTACAACTTCAATGTTTTTAGTGGCAGAATTTCTCATCGTATACAGGTTCCAATCTTTGATGAGTGCACCTTATTTATTTGATTATAGTGAGATTTTAAAAAATTTATTATAACGCTGGGCACATCTAGATTTGGATATTTATCTCGTTTTTTTTAAAATTATAGATAAAGATGACTAACCGTCACCAAGTTTCTTGACTCATTAAAAAATGGACACCTGCAGAGGGTATGTTAAGATATAAGTAGAATTCTATGTCACAATCATAGTAGCAGAATTAACTAATAATTCGTTAAATTCGTGAATTATTCGCGAACAACTTAGTGGACGAACAAATTCATGAACTATTCGCTGGCTCGCGTTTAATTCGGGTAGTTCACGAATTATTTGCGAAAATCGCGAATTAAACAATGTTTTCGCTGAAGCTAAGCAAAAATATCAATTAAGAAAAGAATCTTATGAGTTTTTTGTTACTAATTAACATAAATCAATTAGTGGAAGATTAAAATGGTTATTTAATTGAAACAGTAAATAGTTAATATAAATTAATTAACAAAGTTCGCGATTAATATAAACTAGACGTCTTATCATATGATTCATATCCAATGGATTAAAAAACAGAAGATGTTACTTATTATATGATTCATATCCAAATAATTTTTTTTATCAATTAATTAATATAAAAATCAAGTAACTAATTGAAACAATAACTAATTAATATAAATCAATTAACAAAGTTCGTTATTAATGTAAACTGGACGCTTTATAACATGATTCATATTCAATGGAGGTAGAAAAAAAAACTAAAGAACGAGTCAGATGGATATCAAGATGCATTAAATTTTTTTATTTCTCTCTTCCCCAACTTTTGCCAAAATTTTCCAAATGAATCTGATTTTTACCGAATTTCGAATATTAAATTTTACCAAATTATTTCCAAACACAGAATTTGTGACTATGGTCACAATTGAAAATATAATCTTCCAAAACAATTCTGACCCCAAAAACAGTCATGGTGACTCTTTGCCTCCATTCAAGATGTTAGTGTCCTACATCATTCTTTTGTATCTGATATGATATAGATATGATATGCAAGCACTCAAAAGAGCAGGCTTATAAAAATGATGTGAAAGATAAGAAAAGAGAGAGAGAGAGAGAGAGAGAGAGAGACCCAAATGGCCACTTCTTCTTGTTTTTTTTCAGCTCTTGCCAACTCCACCAACACCCAAGACCACACTCAATTCCTCTCCCATTATGGAAGAAGCCAGTGTATATCATCCCTTTTATTATCATTCACATAATTCAAAACCCACATCACTCACTCAATTTTTATTTTATTTTATAATTTACTGAATAGATATGTCACCTGATTTCATTAATAATTCCGCCTACTAGATATATAAAAAATATAAACAGAAAAAATACAGTAAAAAAGACAAATAGAAGACTTATGGAACATTATTACAAACACTTTTTTTTTTTAATAGCCCACTTGTTGCAGTATCTATCAGTGGGGTAAATTGCTCAACACTAAGATACGAATTTTCTGCCTTTTGTGTTAATAATCCCGTAATAACGACTTGAGAAGTTGAGGGTTGACTACTAAACCCCACCATTAGCATCTTATCATTTTAGTGAAACAAACTTTTCAGCGGAATATAGTTATTTCTCTTTTACTGGAGTGTACCCTTCACTTTCTGAAACCCTGCTGAGAAAGCCAATAAAGGAAAGGGTAGAAATAAGTTGCAGCCTTCTAGTAGTGTATAGGTTTCACATTTGAAAATCAAAACCCATTATCATGTCAGAAATTTCATCAATTTAAACCTGCATGCTTGTTTTCTTCTTTCTTCTGTCTTAAAACAAGCAAGGCAAAGCTCATCTGCTCTCTCTCTCTCTCTCTCTCTCTCTCTCTCTCTCTCAATTTTCCTTATCACAGTAAGGACTGTAGGAGAGTTTTGGTTCTGTGGTGTACAATGGGCAACTGTTATGGGAAATCTTCTTTTGGCAGAGTACTCTCCAATGCAAAGTCAGGTGAATCTTCTTGTATTCAAAGCATTTGTATTCATCTTGGTTTCTATCCTAAGCTTTACTTGGCTTGAATTAATAAAGTTTGTTTGGTGCTTGCACAGGGATTTTTCATTAAGTCTCTTTTTAAAGAAAATTGCTTATAGTCTTTTGAAAAACATAGTATGTATTTTTGTTTCCTTTATATTAATTTTGCAAGCAATATCTGTTGTTGTAAGATCCTTGAACTATAACTATTATCTGAGTTTCCACTAGGGTTCATTTGATTTAGCTTATCTTTTTAGTAGTATCATCCTGGTTTCTCTGTAGATGTTTCATTTTGCATGCTTTTCTAGTAGATTAGTAGTACTTTTCTCTGGTTTAAGAAAAGTGGACTTCAATTTTTTTTATAAGAAATTGTACATTGTTTATAATTGGTAGTTTTTTCAGAAAATACTCCTGTACCAAATGAAGCCTCCAAATGGTATCTGTATACTTGCAAAACGGTTTCATGTAATGCATGTAAACCCTCTATGACATCTAATTCATAAGCCATGTGTAACAAAGTGGATTTAACATGTGAAAATTGTAGAAACGGTATAGGGTTAGTTGAGATTTCCAAAAGAACCATCATATAGTACAGGGTTAGTCTACAAACAAGAAAAAAATTGCTTACTAATATACGCAGATAGTTTTGTTAGAACATCCAAAGTTAGAGGCCGTTTCCGACAAAGAACAAGGGGCAAATGTAAGCAAACTGCCCTCAAATCCGGAAGAAGTTGAACACTTGCGTCGAGATTCTGCATTCAACCCTCTAGTTGCATTCACTTTCAGTGAGTTGAAGACAATCACAGGGAATTTCAGGCAGGACTCTGTGTTGGGTGGAGGCGGATTTGGACGCGTTTACAAAGGATTCATTTCTGCTGATATTAGGGAAGGACTGCAACCTCTTCAGGTAGCAGTGAAGGTTCATGATGGTGATAATAGTCATCAGGGTCATCGAGAATGGCTGGTAATTTTCGAATACATTACATATACTTTGTCTTTTATATGCATTGCTGAGTACCATGTTGATTCCCATACTGTTATTTATATAGGCTGAAGTCATTTTTCTTGGGCAACTTTCACATCCAAACTTGGTGAAACTGGTTGGATACTGCTGTGAAAATGAGCACAGAGTACTGATATATGAATATATGCCAAAAGGGAGTGTGGAGAACAACCTTTTTTCAAGTAATTCCGTTAATCTTATTTCTCAAGAACTTTGTTGATACGGTTTATTTTAGCTCATGGATAATTTACACATATTATTGTGTCAGTGAGGGGTGATGTTTAGTTTATTGCAGGCGAACGTAGCAAATTAATTGATTTTTTTATTTAGTTACCTGCACTTGCAGAGAGTAAAATTGAATCAAACAACCTATAATCTGCTCTAATTGTAGCTAAATGAAGTCATCGCCATTTTAATTTTTACATCATATACTCCTCCATGTATACTTCTCTATCTCGTATGATTGTGTTTAGTGTATCAAATTTTCAGTTAATATATGGATCTTGTTATTGGTATGATTTGCTCATAATCTGAGTGACGATATGTATTTATATATGTAGGGGTTTTGCTTCCTCTTCCATGGTCAATTCGGATGAAAATAGCATTTGGTGCAGCAAAGGGACTTGCATTCCTCCACGACGCTAAGAAGCCAGTCATTTATCGTGATTTCAAAACGTCTAATATTTTGCTCGACGAGGTCAGCATATAAAACTTCAGTTTGCAATTAAATATTGATCTCTTTCAATTATGATAGTTATACATATATACACCTTATGCTATAAACATTTGAAATACAAAGAGTTGTTCTTTGTTTTTTTTTTTTAATTTTTAAAAGCTTAAGTTTGTTTACCATATATCATATATATATGGTACGAGTTGTGTGTAGTGACAGAGTCGAGGATTGTAATGCATCTTGAAATAGGAAAGGATTAGATTATTATTTCTCCTCATTCTACAATTCACTTGACTACATACATATCTCTATTACAAGCACATGATTTATCTCCATGTGGTTAAACCAATACTCAACTATTCAAATACTCCTCAAGTTGGAACATAAATGTCATACTTGCCCAACTTGTTGCAAATAAATTGAATTGTAGCACATGTAAATGACTTTGTAAGAATGTGCACATGACGTATCTCAATCAGGCCAATGTTGAAGAATCTACCACAACTTGTAGTACCAATAGCGGGAATACACCACAAGCAATAGAAACGGTTAGAACTTGAATTTCATAAAATAGGAAACTGCTAACAATATTTGTGAAGAAATACAATTACAGGAAATAAAAGAACTCTGTGTTTTGGCAGACAAAAATTATTGGTATTATAGGAGAAGATGAGTAACTGAAGAGTCCATTACTCTGTAACAGCAGAGTAATGATTCAAAAAACGTAACTGATGAGCCATTATTCTGCTGTTACAGAGTAATGGTACTAGTTACAGAATTTGAAAAGCTACAACAGTAAACTGAGGAAAATTATAGGCCAGAGCCAAGCCAGGCCAGACCAGACCAGACCGAGCCGAGGTCGAAGCCAGAGCCAGGCCGAACTGGGCGCGCGCGCGCGCGTGTTTTTGTAATTTTGGCTAGGTCCTCTCTCCACTACACGTTAGTGGTAACCCTAGGGCTACACCCTTTAGTCCATTTCTTTAGCTTATATACTAAAGAAATCTTTTCCATCTTCCGATGTGGGACTATCCATTCCAAATTCCCAAGTTAGTATATTTAGAGTACCCAACTTTGGACCTACATTTCTCATTCATACGGAAACCGTTTTTGGTAAATGAGTACATTATGGAATAGTACTCGACGAGAGGAACGTAATCCATTCACTTTCCGGGGCCGCCGGTGGCCGGAGCCCACCAGAATCTGGTCCGAAAAATATTCCAAAATATTTCCAACAATCCCCCACATGAATGGAAATGACCAGACTATACAATCCAGACACGTCAGAAAAAGACATGACAGAAAAAACTCTGTGAGTACAATCGAAAAATCACTGCATCAGGAATGGTAGTAATTTTTTTAACTTTGAACCACCCTTAGTGAGTAGCCATCAGATTCACTTGACCAGGTAGTGAACATGATGTCTTGAACTACCCGGGATTTGATGTGAACCTAGACAATAACTATTACACAGTTTCATCTCCTCACAGAACTAGGTTCTTTTGTTGTGTTTATTTTAGCCTTGAACAACCCTGGTTAATCATGAGTGAACTTGGAGAATGTAGCCCTTCTTCATTTTCCTAGAAACGGCCCCATTTCACACTCACAAGGTGATTGCCTATAAAGAGTATCCTACCATACCCCACTTTTATTTCAAAGCTATGGGAATCATTAAAAGCCAAGCTTTCCAAACCCTTTGCAAGCAGCACTGTTTTATCATCTTAAGAGTGGGTACGAGATTTTAACCTCTCAGTGCTCATGTCGATTCAACAAGATTTAGTTGTACCCTTGAATCTAGATCTTGGGATCTCCAATTCCTACGTAAGGTTTCCATCAAGTATCCTCTTTCGTCATAGGCTTTAAACTCATTCCTCTTGATAATCTCACAACTTGCTCTCATGACAAACCTTTAGTAAATGGATTCGCTAGGTTGTCAGCCGATTTTATATACTCTATAAAGAATATTCCATTTGAGAGCAGTTGTCTAATGATTTTGTGTCGCCTTCTGATATGACGAGACTTACCATTATACATACAACTCATAAGAAATACGTAGAGATAACCAATACTTCTTATTCCATAAGAAATACAAAGATTACAAAAGAGATTACAACTCTCAATCTCTCTCCCTCATCTTTGAAGCACTCGACGCAATCCCTTCTTGAAGTTGAACAATGATAACGGCTCACCTCTTGATCTCATCAGTGATCCAAATCCTAGAGTCTACAGCCATATATATAGCTCCAAAGTAAACCCTAAAAGATAAACAAAAATCTAGCTTATAGGGCCTAATTCCCGTTAGCCCAAATAACACACATCGCCACTGACGGTTGACCGTATCCCTAGGTCGGTTTACCGCAACGTGTAAAGTCCACTCCTGAAGCCCTAGTCGATCGACTACACAGTTGATTGTCCCGTTCTCTGTTGAACCATGTACACTCGAAGATACCTAGTAACCTAGTTATGGTCAGGTGGTCAGTCGACCGCACCCCAGGACAATCGATTGCAACTATCCAACTGCACTTCTTCTAGCTGCTGTTGCATTCTCTTGCTGTCTTCGTCTTCTCCTCTTCTTCTCCAACTTCAAGTACTATGTGCCAAGTGTATTTGAGTTCACAATCCTAACAATATCCCACTTGGACCAAATACACAACGCTTCAAAGTTATTGTAATCTTTACCTCGCATTATCTCTGCCAATCTTCCACTTTCTTGGAAGACTCAAGTACTCCCTACTCTCATGCAGAGCACCTTTGCCACTCCACAGTGCACCAACCACCCCTCATCGCCTCATGAAGGATGTGCTCCACCAATCGCATAGAGCACGAATACCAGAGAAACAACCTTTCGTGTCGGATTCTATGTTACAAGACTTCCCAACTCACAGAATCTTCATCAACACCGAATATGGTTCAAAGTCTCTCAATGCACCCTCTGCACTAGAAGTCTCCATGGACGACACCTCCACAAAAACAACAAACTGTTCGACCCCTACAGTCCCATTTCAGTTACCCTCATCGACATCACCCCGCATATCGATACCAGTGTTCTCTATCTCACAAGAGCGACTGGAAGATTCAACTGCCATATCACAAAGTATCTTCACCGCAACAACATCTTACCTTCTAGGATCACTTCATGGCCAACAGCTCGCACTAAATTAGTAACCTCTCTTCCACAACTGAAAGAACTCGGTTGCATCTCACACAACCTACTACTCGATTCCGACTGTGAGTTAACTACAGGAGAAACGTCTCTTACGTCTCTAAGCAAATACAATGCTCCCTCACGCTTTCGTTTTGCAATCACCCTTGAACCTGTAGTTATACGCCACTCCTCACTACCAGCTATAGTAGACATACCCTCTTTGTCTCGCATTCCAATCGAGATAAGATTTTCTTTCAAGTCTGAACGTGCCTTGTCTCCCGCAAGAAAACACTTTGATCATCATTGGCTTTTACACGAACAGTATCAACCCCACGTAAAGGACACCTTGACCATTCCCCATGATCACATCTCAAAAGAACCCTCCTCGTAGTCATAAAACACCTCTCTCCTCGGAGTGCAATGAAAAGAAGCTCCTGAATCAATACACCAATCTTGAGTGCCCAACTCTTCCAGAGCTGATAAGCATAACTCTTCACCAAGCCCCACTAGAGCTTCCTTTGGGATATATCTCTTCGATTTCTCCTGCTTCTTCTTCATATAAGCCTTGCAACTGCACATTATGTGACCCTTCTTGTGACAATACCAGCATTCAGGTCCATGTCCCCCGTTGCTGTCATCAGACCAACTCTCAGATGAACTACTTTGATCCTTTATTCTTCGACTGCTTTTAGATCTCATACGTCTCCTTTTAACAGACATTGTGGAATCTCTAGAAGATGATGATAGATATCCCCTGTTTCTCACCCTTCTCACCTCCTCGTTCAGAATGCTACTTACTACATCCTGTAGAGTCGTGAATCTGTCATAGTGCCTACAATAGTATATTTCACTGTACTATAACTATCGGGTAAAGTAGATAGAAGTAACAATGACTGTCCTCTCTCTGAAAACTTCAAACCTAGAGCTTCCATCTGGTTATAAACCATATAGCAATTGTTCACATGTTCTGCTACTGAACTCCCTTCCTTCAACTTCATATTAACCTATTTGTTCATATGAAGAATTTGATTAGGTGTCGATAGTTTCTCATACATATCGTGAGAATCTCCATAACCTCCTTTGTGGTCTTTGCCTTCGAGATATGAAATAACCCCTTCCTACTTAGTCCCTAACTGAATCTGCCCTAATACCTTTTGATCCAAATGATTCCAATCTGATAAGACCTTCGCATCCTTGTCTCCACCTTCCGGCTTCTCATCAAACAACGGACCATCAATATCTTTCTGACGAAGATACGCTATCATCTGAATCTTCCACATTGTGAAGTCACTCCCATCGAACCTCTCGATCTTCGACTTGCTATCAGCCATCTCGAACCTAGTGCTCTGATACTACTTGTTGAAGAATCTACCACAACTTGTAGTGCTAATAGTGAAAATACACTACAAGCAATAAAAACTACCAAGACCTAGATGAACTAAGAATAAGCCACCACGAAATATGTAAGATCTCACAAGAACATAATCAATATGCAGAGATAACCAATACTTCTTATTTCCCAAGAAATACTAAGATTAAAAAAGAGATTACAACTCTCAATCTCTCTCCCTCACCTTTGAAACACTTGGTACAATCCCCTCCTGAAGTTGAACAATGATAACGGCTCACCTCTTGTTCTCATCAGTGATCCAAACCCTAGAGTCTACAATCATATATATAGCCGTCAAGTAAAACCTAAAAGATAAATACAAATTCAGCTTATTGGGCCTGAATCCCGTCAGCCCAAATAACACACAACGCCGTTGACGATCGACCGCACCCCCAGGTTGGTCGACCGCAACGAGTAAAGTCCCCTCCTGAAGCCCTAGTCAGTCGACTGCATGGTTGACTGTCCTTCTCTCTGTTGAACCATGTACACTTGAAGATACCTAGCAGCCTAGTTGCGGTCGGGTGGTCGGTCGACTGCACCCCAGGATAGTCCACTGCAACTCTCTAGCTGCACTTCTTCTAGCTGCTGTTGCATTCTCTAGTTGTCTTCGTCTTCTCCACTTCTTCTCCAACTTCAAGTACTCCGTACCTAAGTGTATTTGAGTCCACAATCCTAACACCTAGGTTCCTCTCAGTCCCAACAACCATGTTGTGAACTATATGAAAATCAATCTCAACGTGCTTCGTTCGTTCATGAAAGATAGGATTTGATGTAATGCAGAGTGCATCCTGATCACAATACAAACTCATTAAGCTAGATTGTACTACTTCCAATTCACCAAGAAGATTTCTTACCCATACAAGCTGACAAGTACTATCATCAAGAGATTCATAATATGATTCTACATTTAATCTCATCACCACTGGCTGCTTTTTACTTTTTTAAGACACTAGATGTCTACCTACAAACACACAATACCCAATTGTTGTAGCACCTCGAATTTCCAATAAATAAATTAGAAATACGTGGCACAAATTCAGAATCGACTTCAATTGTAATCATAAACACAACATCCAAATACAGGAAAAATTTAAACACTTTTTATTACATCAACTCTTTTACAAAGCACAGAGAAATTTAGACACATTAATTACAACTTTAATTACAACATGTTACATTTTCATCTTTCGTTTATACTCCAAGCTTTACTTGAACTAATGCTACACATACTTGAAAATCCTGCAAAAGGTCTACGAAAAGTGGACACGTCAGTTAAATGCAACTGACGTCAACTATAGTAATAGTGATACTTCTCGATCTCACAACCACAAACTTGATGCAATTAATATAGCAATAATAAATGATGCATAATAAATAAAACAGAGAATAACAAGTGAAGCTAGGCTAAGAGTCAAGTGTATGAGATGAAAACAGAAAGCAAGCATGCATAAAACAAGTCAAGAAACACAAATGCATATGATGATTTCTAATGCACACTTATCAGATTCTATGCATCTCATACTACATAGGTCTGGTGCAAGCCCTTATCGTTCTCCACTTTATAGTATTCAATCCCACGTTATGCAACTAACCTACTACGATGATTAATTTAAGATTTAGATTACTCTGTGAGTATCTAGCTCATGCTCCGATAATTTCGGAGGTCAATCTCTATCCACAGATAATTCCAGAGACTATTTCACTCAAACCTGGGAATCTTCGAGAATACCCTACACCGACAGCTATGGTGCCTCATCACACGAATATTCCATGAGCATCGCCTCGATCCTGATAATTCCGGAGATCAATCCCACACCGCAGGTAATTTCAGAGACTATTTCACTCACACATCGATAATTTCAGGGATTATCTCACATCGTAGATCATATGAGTCCCCCTACCCATGTTTGCTCTTATTTCATCACAACTCCAACTAGTGTCTGTCCTTATATTTATTATTGTTAATTAGAATCACAATCTCTCTAGAGTTGGTGTACCCTACCGGACTTAACTTTTACAAAATTAACAACAAAAGCCCTACTGGCCAAAATTCACAAATCTCATTTGCCGGCATGCTAGGGTCCTACTCAACCTCTAGAGTCTTATACCTCAATATATCATCAACAATCTTTCGAGGGCCCACATCAAAACCCCAAGCTTCAAATCAAAACCCAACTTGGTTTAATTATACAAACTACTCTTCATTAACTACATTCCTTTTAATCAACTAATACTACCCGGAGAACTCGTTTATACGTATGGAAGCTCATTTCATCTACGAAAATATAGATTTTTACAAAATCTGAAAATTATACGATTTTGTCATTCAAAACAGTTCACTCTAAAATCAATATTAAATTCTGGAAAAATTTATTTAAATCCAGCACATATCAAGGAACCCACTATAAAAATCTGAACTCAAATAAATTAATTTAAACGGTTCATATTCAACAATTTTCGAAAACTATCTTTTATCCAAAAAATCTGAAAGTAACATGATTTCGTTCTTCAAAACAGTACACAATATAATCGATATAAAATTCTTGAAAAATTAATTTAAATCTAGCACATATCAAGGAACTCACCATAAAAATATGGACTCAAATAAATTAATTTAAAGAGTTTATATTCAACAAATTCTGAAAACTATCCGTTAACTAAAAATCTGAAAGTTGTATTTTCTTCTCCTTAAGAGTAGTCCATTCAAAGAAAAACTAAAAACTTAACTAAAGTTCCTACAAAAATTCATAATTTGGTTTCTGACAGTGTTCATTAACATTCTTGTAAATTTGGGACTTTAATTATTATATTAACCTACTGTTTCAATCAGTTGAACCTGGTATGACAACTATAAAACAATAATCTGAAAATACGACAGTTCAATGTTAGAAATTAGCATATTTTACTATCTATGAGTCGGATTGAGGATCCTTCAAATATTCTAGAAACTAGATACAATGTGCTACAATTTCTATTTAATAAGTTTTAGATAATATCATCAGTAACTGTGTCGAATTCTCGTTCCAATCTGGAGCAGACAGTAGTCCTAGAGCATATAACAACTTCGAAATTTCATCCAAACTCGATCAACCCACTCATATATATTTGTTTAAACTCATATATAGATGCTTCCATATGTATACAGAGTCCCCCATACATAGCACACAAACCTCATGCACAAAACCCCTAAAAAACACTCCCAAAACAACCAAAAAACCCCAAAAAATTACATCGGTTGCTGCTGCCCAGTCCGGGTCAGAACAGTAACCAAGGTTACTATTCACCCTGTTCGGGTTTGAACAGTAACCCCAAAACTCACAAAACCTAGGGTTTGACCCTCCAAACCCTAGCCCCTATATTGATGTATTTTCATGTTTATATCTTTCCATATTTGTAATAAAAAAAATTCAAACTTTCAACCCATTACAAATCATATAACCATCAAAACTCTAGAATCTAAAACATGCAATTAATTCTAATTAAAACAACGAATTCTCTTATAAAAACTGTAACTTTTTAATCAATCAAGCAATGAATTTGCGTGTATTCAATGGTTTATAAATTTTCATAACAAATACCAATCAACTATTATAAACTCCATGATCATACAAGTATTTTTTTTTCATGAATCCCCAATCTCTAACATCAATAAATAATTTATGCATGGTAATCACATCTCAATTAGGGTTCTTATTCATGAGGATGTTGTTTTGACTACTTTTTCATTAAGATTTATCCTCTAATAGATATACATCAAGTTTTATAATCATGCAAGATATATCATATTTGATCAATCATCATCATATTATACAAGAATATAACAAATCAAGGGATGAGAAGTACCACCCACCTATAAGAAGATCAATGAAGAACAATAATAATCAAGAAAGAAGACTCCTCCTCCTCCTTGCGAAAGTCCAAAAATTTAAGTCTCCCAACTCCAAGAAAATAAGGATAATAATATTAAAGAAGATGATATATTTTTGTGTGTGTTCAGAACAGAGGGATGGATTCTATCTATTATTGGCCAGCTGTACATCTAGGGTTTTATCTCAAATTTTGCAATTTAGCCCCTCAACAATTCCAAAATTGCATAAATACATATTTATTTAATTAAATCAATTAAAATCAACCAAATATGGGAAAAATCTAATTTATTAGAGCCTTATATTGAATAGAAGGACCTAAATGCATTCCATCATTTTTTGGGTTCAAATTTCACCTCCAAACGACTTTTTACAAAAAAAGTCATTTTCTTTTGAAAATTTACAAAAGTAGTTTCCTTTGTTCAGAAAAATCCAGAAAATTTAGAATTATTATTTACTAATAAAGATTAGATTTTCAAAATAATTTTTTTGACTTCTTATTTTCCAGGAAGAATATTTTCGATAAAGCCCCCAACAATCTCAAAATTGCGTATATATATATACACTCAATAAAATCAAATAAAATCAAATTAGAGGGATAAAATATCTCCCCCAATCTCCCCACTGCCAAACCAACCTACCAAAACAGCACAACAAAATTTAAATTTGAATTTTACCCTCAATTGACATTTTGCACAAAAAAACCTTTTTCTTTCAAGTATTTACAAAAATAGTTTCTTTATTCAGAAAAATCCCAAAATTTAGAATATACTCAATTATAAATAGGAGAATTTATTTAGAAATTTAAAAGTGGATATTTGTACCTAAAAAATATTTGCACGTGTGAAAATGTAAATTTTACAAAATTCAAAATAATCAAATAAATTGATTAAAAATTATTTATTAAATCAAAATAAAATATTTAAAATTCTGGGGCATTACATCACTTCTCCCTTAGAATAGTTTTGTCATTAGAACTACCACTAGTAGGGAAAAGAACAAATTCTAGTAATAAGAAAATATTACACGAAAAGTTCAGGAAAATCATTCCATCTTTATTTTCTAATTACATTGGGTCGCTAACTAAAGAAAATAACATTTGATAAGAACAGTAAAGTAAATATGAAAACTGACAGGACAACAAGTAAAAACCCGTAAGGCGTAAAACTAACCCCAAGAAGATATATAAAATGTATTAAAAAATATAACTATGCAATAACTTGTTGGAAGCAACTAGATAATCAATTAATGCATACAAATTTCTACCACATAATTATCATAACAAATATAAATTAGTCAATAATACTTTAAAGCACACAAAGGAATCAAAGCTTCCTTAAAAACTTGAATACACTATATGTCGGAGAAATCTACTCCCAACTCGTAGTGCTAATAGTGGAAGTGCACCACAAGCAATAGAAACTCCCAAGAAATAGATGAACCAAGAACAAGCTACCACAATATATGGATCTCACAAGAATACAACCAATATGCAAAGAGAACCAATACTTCTTATTCTCAAAGAAATACAAAGATTACAAAAGAGATTACAACTCTCAATCTCTCTCTTTCACCTTTGAAACACTCAGCACAATCTCTCTCGAAGTTGAATAATGATCAGCACTTGAGATTACTAAATCCTAGAGTTTACGACCTATATATATAGCCCCAAGCAAACCCTAAAAGATATACACAAATCTAGCAAATTTGGCCTTTCTCCTGTAAGCCCATAAGAACAATCAGCGTCGGTGTCGGTCGAACCGCACCCAAGTCGGTCGACCGCAACGTGCAGATCCAGACCCGAGGGCTGACCGATCGACCGCATCGCCCAGACCGGTCGACTGTCCCCTCCTCTGTTGGATGCCTACACTCGAAGAACCCCCAGTCGACTGGGTCGGTCGATCGCACCCCTAGCCGGTCGACCAAAACCCTCCAGACTTTTCTTCTTCTAGCTGCTTGTCTTCTCTTGCTTCTTTGTCTCCTCCTCTTCTTCTCCAACTTCAAGTACCACGTGCCGACGTGTATTTGAGGTCACAATTCCTAACACTATAAACACAAGGCACTATGAATTTAAGAATTAATGAAGATAGAAAAACGTACGTAACACAAGCCTTAGACAAGAATACGAGTAAAAGAAAACTGTCTAAAGTAACAAATAACTATGTTTAGTCAGTAAAACAAAATATTAAGCACTGCAAAGGTCGTTAAAACATTTGTATAAAACCATAAAATTCCAAAATAGATATATGAACAGATCAACCCGAAAAATGATTACTGATCAAGTAACATCGTAAAAGATCATTATAGTAAGAAAGATAATAAGGCCGACCATACAAAATAAGAAGCCAAAAGAGAAAAGTTAAGAACATAAATAATGGCAAAAAAAAATAAATAATAAAATTAACACAAAGAGTACAAACGTAAAGGTGATATATAAAAAATAGATCTTGGAAGATAGTCAATTAAAGACACGTCGAATCAAAGACACGTCGAAACACCAACAAATTTAGCTAAGCAAAAATAATAATAATAACGATAATAATAATATGAAAAATAAAAAAATAAAAATAAAAACATGAGTGTCGAATTTTGTTAAAAAGTATAAAATAAGTGTAATAGTATGAGTATGATGAATATATAAAAACATACAAAATTCATTTGTAAAAGCAATATAATAACCATATATGTGATTTAAAATTAAACATATAAATACTGATTAGTATATCAAAATATTTGCAAATTGTCAAGTATAGTAAGAAAATTAACTTAGGATATTATATATGCAAATCAGTGTTTGGAATATATGATAAAACGAATAATACTATAATATAAAAATTGTAAGTTGTTGTAGTAGTAAAACAAGTATAATAATAGTAAATGAAATAATAAAATAATATTGGAATAATATATAATATTAATAATATCGAAATAAAATGAAAATAAAAAATAACTATGAATACTAAAAATCAGATTATATAAGTAGCAGACAAATATAAGATAAACCAGGAAAAATGAAATAGTACGAAAGTGAAAAAATACTAACATATGTAAAGATAAACTATACATATATATATATACAAAATGATAATACTAAGATAGCGAAAATAGTTAATAGTAAACGGTGATGGTATAGGATGAAAATAATAATAATGATGATGGTAAAGAGCATGTTGTCTACATAGAAGTAAGTATAGATGACAAAGTTGTTGAGTCAATGTGTATATAAGTATAACCATATTATAAATAATAAAGTTGAAGTAGTGTAGGCTGAGTTTTAAACCATTATAAAATAGTATAAACTAGTACAGAAGAATGGAATAGTGGTAAGTAATTTATATAAAACTGAAACGCGGGGGGGGGGGGGGGGGGGGTCATTAATGTAAAAAAAAAAACTCTTTTGTTGTGGGTTCGCCTCATTGATGTCTAGCTGCAGGCTTGCCTCCTTGACATAAAGTTGCAAGTTTGCCTCCACGACATTAGGTTGCAGGTTACCGTATGGATTCTCGGTTGTAGTTTTTACCTCCCTGACATCCAGTTGCGAGTTTGTCTCCATTGACGTCTAGTGGTAGATTTGCCTTCTTGACATCCGGTTGCAACAAAATGGTGAGTGGAACGGTGTAATCTTCTATACGTACTTGAATATTGATTGCTTAATTAAGTATGATGTTAAGTTTTAAAATTGGTGATATAAAAATAGAAGTAAAAGTGTGGGATAGAAAAAGTAGGTAATAAGGTAGAAAATTACAATGATAGAATGAAAAAGTACAGGGCATAAATCTTGAATACAAATAGTAGAAATTAGTAGTAATGAAAATAATATAAAAGTAAGGAGAAGAAATAAAATGAAGTAAAAGCATAAGATTAAATGCAATTGCGAATGAGAAATAACTATGTAGTGTAGTAAGTTAGCATAAATAATCATATGTCATAAAATATACAGTAAATAGTAGAAAGTATATGTAGTAAGAAAATGACATGGAGGGTGAAAATTCATGATATTAAGGTAACAAGCGACTATATATTATAGCAGTAAAAGTATAAAAATAATAAAATAAAGTAATTCAATTAATAAGTAGCTACTAGTAGTGAAGAGCAAGTATAACAAAAGTAGTAAATAGTAGGTAAACAACTAAAACTTATAGAACAAATAGACTAGAACTAGCGAAACATACTTTAAAATTAAACAACTAAAATAGATAAGCCAATAACTAATAAAATTATCTCAATTTAACATCAATAATAATAATAATAATAAATAATTAAATGGTAATTATAACAGTAGGAGAAAACAAATCATTCGTCTTATTTACGCGGAAACAATCAACCCACTTACGATAAAGAAGTTTTTAGCCGAATCTAGACATACAAATAATTCAAATTTCATTACAAGCATTCATGATCAAAACAACAAACTCAATATCTAATGTCCACCTAGGTACTGACACTTCTAATGTCCACCATAGGTACTCACACTTCTAATGACCACTCTAATTTTGTTTTCCTATACCATGTGTAGTATTACTAATTGATGTTTGCTTTGATACCAACTCTGTGGCGCCCCAAATTTTCAATAAATAAAATTAGAAATACGTGTGATGTGAAACTACTTGTGAGTGTGTGATTTATCCAAGTAAATTAAATCAAGTAGTGTTCATCAACACGTTTGAGCATAGTTATAGATTGAAGTTTAAAACATTTATAGGTTAATGGATTTTACAAGAGTTACATGTTCACTTGCAATTCCATTTAACACCCTAGACAACAGTATCAACAAAACTAAAGTTGTGCAATTTAAAAATGACGACATAAAAGTTTATAAGCTACAGGCGTGTAGAAAGTCTCACTCTCATATATAGTAGCAGAGTCAACAGATAATAATTCAGAGATAATGAAAGTGAAATTCGATAGACTTAATTACCGAAAAAACTTACAAACTATGGACATGGAGGAATGTTGGATGAGAAGAGAAATGGTAGAGGATGCTTGTAACCTTGAAGATGATGAATCAATAGAAGAAAGAAGGATAATAGTCGGTTTCACACATACAAGACATGAACATAGAGACATCATATTCACTTTGTTTGATTTTTTTCATTCACCAAATCATCCCTTTTTACAATATCCTAGGCCTTTATATAGGCTACTAACACTCACACATACTCACACATACACACACACAACTGCACACAACTGCCTACTAACTACACACACACAACTGACTGCATACACACACACACTGACTGCACACATACTGACAACTGACTGCATAACTGCTACATAACTACACACACACAACTGACTGCATACACACACACACTAACTGCGCTGCATACACACACACACTCACTGCATGCATATTGACAATTGACTGCAAAACTAATGCCCACATCATTCTCTCCGAGTGGGAGAGAACTCGACTCTGTCGAGTCAAATCTGATACTACTGTGGTGCCTGTTCTGTCTCAGAAATATATGGGAACCATATGTCGCTGGCGCTGATAGGTCTTGCCAAATCTCTGGAATGAACTCAATGTCGGTGCATCAAAGCTAGTGTGGCTCTCATTCAGCTCCAGCCTATCTGGATCAAGTATCTGAAGATCTGAATAGTCCAGCCATGTGTCCTCAGGTCTGTGGTTTGTTTTTTCACTTAATTAAGTACATGCGAATTCCACCATCTCCTGTAGAGATAATCTCATCATCTAAAATATTATCAATATCCTCTGCTGAGGGGTATGTGATGTCAGGGAGTGGGGGTAGTGGAGGAATCTCACCATTAGGCTCTTGGGAAGGCTCTTCTATCAATAGGTTGCTAGGGTTAAAATTTGAGCCCTTCGTAGCTTACTAAATCTTCGATATTGAAAGTTTTGCTAATGCCGAGACCTTCAGGAAAGTCAACAGCATAAGAATTGTCATTAATTTTCTCTAAGATTTTAAATGGACCTGCACAGTGGGCATGCAACTTCTTAATGTCTCCAGGGGGAAACCATTCCGGACGAATCGACTATTACTTCATCACCCACCTTAAAAGTTTTAAACCTCCTTCTAGCATTTTCTCTCAACTTGTAGTTAGCATTACTTTCTTCAATTTTCTTGGATATTTCTTTGTATAATTCTTGTATGCGAGATGCAAATGCAGATGCAGACTCAGACTCTCTATGAGGTTCTAACATAGGTGCTAAGTCTATAGGTTGTCTAGGTCGATACCTAAAAACTATCTCATGCGGACTCATATCAGTGATTCGACTCTTAGATGAATTATATGCAAACTCAGCAATAGACAATTTCAGATCCCATGTTCCCATATTTTTGCCTACTAACGAACTCAACAGACTTCCTAGACTCCTATTCACTGCTTGGGTCTGTCCATCGGTTTGAGGGTGGAAGGCCGAAGAAAACTTCAATTTTGTCCCCATCTTGTGACACATGGTTTTCTAGAAGTAGCTGGTGAACTTAACATCCCTATCAGACACAACAGAATTGGGGAGTCCATAAAGTTTAACGACGCCGTCCAAGAAAATTTGAGTAACACGTGAGGCATAGTAGATTTTAGAACAAGCCTGGAAGTGGGCCATTTTTGAAAAACGGTCCACAACAACAAGGATGGAGTCATGCTTCTTTTGGGTCTTTGGGAGACCAAGCACGAAATCCATACTGACATCTTGCCATGGGCAGTTAGGGATAGGAAACGAAGTATACAAACCAGTGTTTTGCTTACGTTGTTTGGCTAATTGACAGGTATGACATCGTTTAACAAGCCTTACAACGTCTTTCTTTAAACTGGGCCAAAAGAAATGATATTCAACAACATCAGTTGTCTTGCTATGCCCAAAATGTCCAGCAAGGCCACCAGCTATGCAATTCCGAAACATGATATTCTCGAAGAGAAGTTCGGGGAATGCATAGCTAGATAGATAAAATAAATAACCATCTCTACGAAGGTAGTTATTTATCACTCGAGTTATGCCATCCTGTAAAAGAGAATAAATTTCTTGGAAATCAGGGCAGGATGTATACTCATCTTTGATTCTCTCAAAGCCAATGACTTGGGTGCGCATAAAAGATATAAGCATGTGATAACGACTAAGTGCATCGGCTGCCTTGTTTTCAACTCCCTTTTTATGCCGGATAGTATAGGAATATTCCTGAAGAAATTCAACCCATCGGCCATGTCTGGATCTCAAGTTATGTTGGGAGTTGATAAACCTCAAGGCTTCGTGGTCAGAAAAGATAACAAATTCTTGTGGCAGAAGATAGTGACTCCAGTGCTTTAAAGACTGTATCACCGCATAGAATTCCTTATCATAGGTAGAGTCATTCTATTTTGCTTCATTTAATTTTTTCGCTGAAATAGGCAATGGGATGATTTTCTTGGCTAAGAACACCACCTATGCCAATACCAGAAGCATCGCAAGTCACCTCAAAGACTTTTGAAAAGTCAGGTAACCGCATAATAGGAGCTTAGACCATTCTTTTTTTAATCTCATTAAATGCTTTTGTGGCAGCTGGTGTCCAAACAAACTCACCTTTCTTCAAATAGTCTGTTATAGGAGTTGTTATGCTGCTGAAGCCTTATACAAACCTTCTGTAAAAGGTTGCGAGTCCATGAAAACTTCTAACATCTCTAATATTCGGGGCTCAGGCCAATTGATAATGGCTTTCACCTTCTTTGGGTCAACTGATACACCTTTAGCAAACACTATAAAACCCAGAAAGATGACCTGGTCCGTAAGGAAAGTACATTTGGTAGGGTTAGCATAGAGTTGTTCTTTCCTTAAGACACCACAAACCTGCCTCATATGGTCCATATGACTTAGTACAAATCGGCTGTAGATGAGAATATCATCAAAATATACAACGAGAAATTTTTCCATGAACGGACGTAGGACCTGAGTCATAATTCTCATAAATTTACTCGGGGCATTGGTCAACCCAAAAGGCATAACCATCCATTCATATAAACCATTTTTGGTCTTGAATACAGTCTTTCATTCGTTCCCTGGACGGACACGAATTTGATGGTAACCACTCTTAAGATCAATCTTAGAAAAGATAGTGCCACCTACCATCATGTCTAGCATATCATCCAGTTGTGGAATGGAAAAATGGTACTTCCCTGCTATCTTGTTAATGGCACGACTGTCCATATACATATGCCAAGTTCCGTCTTTCTTTGGCTTCAAAAGTGCAGGGACTGCGCAAGGACTTAGGCTTTCTTGGATGAAGCCCTTCTTGAGAAGTTCATCAACTTGTCGCTTGAGCTCAGCATGCTCAGTTAGGTTCATTCGATAATGCGGCAAGTTGGGTAGACTTGCTCCCAGGACCAGATTAATAGCGCGTTAAATGTCACGCAATGGGGGTAGTTGGTTGGGGAGGTCTTTGGGAAGACATCAGAAAATTTCCTGAAGGACAGGAACAACTTGAGGAGGAATTGACGTCACAGCTTTCTTGGAGACTTCTTTAGTGCTGAGAAAAAAGACTAGTGCCCCTTTTTGTAGATTTTGACTTAGTTCTTTAACGCAAATATAAGAAATTTCTTTTCCTTTCTTGTCAGTGGGTTTAGAAGCCACTAGACCTGCTCGTGGTTAGGAAGGATTAAGCTTTTATCCTTTTGTTGTTGTGCTGAAAGACACACTAATTGGAGCAGGCCAAAAATTGTTACGTCGTGGTCAAACAACCAAGGTCTACCAAGAATGACATGGCCTACATCCATGGTCAACACATCGCACCAGATTTTATCCTTGTAGACGTTAAAGTCAGTGGGGACTAAACAACGTTGGTTGACTTGCATCGAGGTAGCGTCAATCCAAGTTACTTTGTATGCCTGGGGATGTGATTCAGCTTTAAGGCCAGTCTTGAAAACGATGGCAAAAGATACAACGTTGACACAACTGCCGATGTTTATGATCACCTTGCAATTCTTATCGCCTATCTTGGTGAACGTATGAAAAATATTAGTGTGTCTCCAATCATCTTATTCTTTTGGGTGGGAGAAAGCGCATTTAACAACTGATAGACTGAGAGAAGGCTCCAAATTGATGCAATTGAGGTGATTATATTCCTCAACATCTTCAAGTTCGGCACTATTGTTGACTTTGTAGGTGTACTCTTCGGTGTCTAATTCTTCGTTGTCAAGGACGGGATTGCCGTCCACGATGACTACCTTGACTGGGCTAGAACAGTTGGCTGCAACATGTCCATAGCCTTGGTATTTGTAGCACTTGGTGAGTGGGCTAATCTTGGAAAAGTCTCTATCATGGTTCTTTCCTTTGGGGTCACTCCTAGGTTGCGAAGAGTTTGGGGTAGACTTACTAGGGCAATGAGAAGAAGAGCTGGATCCATAATTTTGACTTAGGGTCGACCTAGAATTTTGACTCCTAGAATCATTGGACCTCTAAGATAAATTTTCTTTTGTGTCATCAAGATCCTGAACAAGAGCATAAGTTTTCACTAAAGTTTCTACATCTCGATGGATGAGCTCATTGCAGAGGTCCTCTCGAAGTCCAGCTCGGAATCGAGACAGAGTCTGGACTTCAGGCTCGGAGCCTAGAGCATTGCAACGAATCAAGAACTCATTAAACTTGGCAACATATTCTTTTGCTGATTTGCTGCCTTGATATAGTTGGTTCCACAATTCGAGAAGACGAGAATGGAAAGAGATAGGCACATGTTTGCCCTTGAGTTCGTCTTTCATCGCTTCCCAAGTGGCAATGGGGTTTTCGGCTCGTGCTCGTCGAGTGCTTCTCACGTTAGTCCAAAACTGGAGAGCTTGTCCAGTTAATTTCATTGTTCGCAATTGTAACTTTTCGCTCATCAGTCACATCGAACCACTTGAAGTAGTGGTCCATGGCTTGGATCCAATCGAGGAAGGCTTGGGGCTCTAAACGACCATCAAAAGTGCCAACATCGGGTCTACCCCTTTTCAGGTATTGTTCGTTGGGGTCTCGAGCTTGTCTGTGATGATCTTGAACCTCATGTCGAAATTTTGTAGCGGTCGGGAGTTGGGGAATTGGCTTGAGTTTGTTCAATTCTGGCAAGCCGGTCCATAATTTAAGTAAGGGTTGCTTGGAGGGCATCCATTGAGAGTTTGGATGGAAAGACACTAGAGGTATCAGAAGAAGGGGAGGGACAAGGGAGGGACAAGGGATGTTTAAACTGGACTCTCCTAAAGGTGTTATTGTCCTAATCCTACGTCTTCTAATTGAGTGGTTGGGAATAGCTAAGAAAGGTTCTTCGGGTCCTTAACAGTGCTTCATAGTCTCATGTGCTAGGCAAGGATGAAGGAGGGACTAAAAGGAAAATCCTAAAGCATCTAACTATTGTAATTTCTTGGGAAATTCGCTAAATGTACCTAAAACTAAATGAATTTAAGACCTAAGATGAATGCAAAAACTAGAAAATAAATCAACCTAAATGTTTTTTTTGCTCTTTGAATGCTTGTTGAAATTGAAACTAAATGACCTAAACGGAGTGATGCAAGAGCCGAATTACGAATAACCTGGCTCTGATACCAAAATGATGTGAAACTACTTGTGGGTGTGTGATTTATCCAAGTAAATTAAATCAAGTAGTGTTCACCAACACGTTTGAGCATAGTTGTAGATTGAAGTTTAAAACATTTCTGGGTTAATGGATTTTACAAGAGTTAGATATTCACTTGCAGTTCCATTTAACACCCTAGACAATATTATCAACAAAATTAAAGTTGTGCAATTTAAAACTGACGATATAAAACTTTATAAGCTACAGGCATGTAGAAACTCTCACTCTCATATATAGTAGTAGAGTCAATAGATAATAATTTAGAGATAATGAAAGTGAAATTTGATAGACTTAATTACCTGAAAAATGTACCAAAATTATGGACATGGAGGAATGTTGGATGAGAAGAGGAATGGTAGAGGAGGCTTGTGACCTTGAAGATGATGAATCAATAGAAGAAAAAAGGATAATAGTCGGTTTCATACCTTGCCTTAAAGTTTCACACATTCAAGACATGAATATAGAAACATCACATTCTCTTTGTTTGATTTTTTTTCATTCACCAAATTATCCCTTTTTACAATAACCCAAGCCTTTATATAGGCTACTACCACTCACACATACTCGCACACACACAACTGCACACAATTGCTTACTAACTGCACACACATAACTGGCTGCATACACACTCACACTGACTGCACACATACTGACAACCGACTGCATAACTGCTAACACCGGACAGGCCTACCAAAACAGCACAACATAATTTAAATTCAAATTTTACCCTCAATCGACAGCACAGAACCCTTTTCTTTCAAAGTATTTACAAAAATAGTTTCTTTATTAAAAAAAATCCTAAAATTTAGAATATACTAAATTATAAATAGGAGAATCTATTCAGAAATTTAAAAGTGAATATTTTCTCCTAAAAAAATATTTTCACGTGTTTTGCATGTGTGAAAATATCAATTTTACAAAATTCCAAATAATCAAATAAATTGATTAAAATTTATTTATTAACTCAAAATAAAATATTTAAAATTTTGGGGCATTACAGTTGTAGATCTTCTAGAAGTTTGACATCCGGCCCAATCTGCATCAGCAAATTCCGCTGTTCGACAATGTCATCCATCTGTATAAATCAAACCTTGACCTAGAGAACTTCTCCAATATTAAGAATTATATATAATTCATACCAATGAGAAGTATGAGGAGCTGCCATCTATGCTAACAAAAAATGCAATTTAAGGACGAGTAACTATAAGATAATTTTGCTTGCCAACTAACCTTCAATATCTGCACAGATCTTTCAACAATTCACCATGATCTGATAGTAACTTAGAATTAGGATCCATTGAAGTTAATGATGTACAACACTCTAACATTCTGCATTTAGTCAAAATATCCAAAACATACTTCCTCTTTGTGAGACAAATACCCTGTGTAGATCTAGCTACCTCGAAGCCCAGAAAATATTTTAACTTCCCCAAGTTCTTGGTTTGAAATTGTTGTTGAAGGGATGATCTCAACACTTGGAAACCAATTGCATCATCTCATGTGATTATAATATCATTAACATATACAACTGTAAAATTCGTTTACCCTCCTTGTGGCGATAGAAAACTGAGTAATCACAGTGATTGCGTTGCATGCCAAGCTTTCTCATCACATCTGCAAATTTTCAAACCATGAGGTTTCTTAAGACCATATAATGATCATTCCAAACACTTTCTTTCATTCTTTAACAAAATCAGGGGGCTCCTCCATGTAAATCTCCTCCTCATGAACACCATTAAGTAAGGCATTCTTGACATCAAGCTGATGCAAAGGCCAATAACGAGCTGCCAAAGAAATAAAAATATGAACAAAAGTCATTTGTGCCAATGAAGAAAAAAATTCATCATAATTTATCCCATACTGTTAAGAATAACCTTTAGCAACCAGTCTTGTCTTTAATCGGGTCAACAAACCATCATGATTAACTTTAACAGTATACACCCACTTACAACCAACACATGTATCAGATGGAGGGTGAATCAGATCCCATGTACCATTTTTCTTAAGTGCAGTCATCTCTTCTTGCATAGCCTGGCTTCAACCAGGATGTGATAGTGCTTCTGATAATGACTTGGGAATATGGTAAGTGTCCAAAGTAGAGATGAAGATAGAATGGGCAGACTTGGGAATATGGTAAGTGTCCAAAGTAGAGATGAAGATAGAATTGGCCGACGACAAGTGAGCATATGAAAGATGGCTGTAAAAAGGATGTGCAGTGGAGTGGTTTCCTTTGCGTTGGGAAGATCAAGATCAGAAGATCCACTAGTGGGGGGGAGTCATAGGTGTCAGTTCAGTGGATGTCACCGGAGGGGTAGATGAAGACTTAATAATGGGTCCAAAATAGGCTCCAAGGATGGTGTTTCAGTAGCTGGGGGCGAGGGAATAATGGGCACAATAGCACTGACTAAATTGCAAGCAGTGTTCGGACGTCATTTGTATACTTTAGTTGTTGCAGGCCTTCTCGGTAATGGTGAGTGGTTTCACAGAATTCGGAGAAGTAGATATCGGAGGACTAGGGTAGGTAAATAATTCAGTAACTCTCATCGAATGGAGGCAGAGTTACCACAGACAGATCAGAAGAAGAGGTAGGAAGATAAGATTGAGGCTCATAAATGGTGACATCTGTAGAAATAAAGCAACAACACAACTCTGGACTATAACATCAATAACTTTTCTGGAAATGCAAATATCCTAGAAAAATACACCGAACAGAACAATGATGTAGTTTAGAGCGACTAGAACGGTAATCATGAATAAAACTATCACAACCAAAATTTTTGGGAGGGAGTAGGAACAAATTAGTAGATGGAAATAACACAAAGAATGGTGTCCGGCCATCTAACACGGACAAGGACATGCGATTGATAAGTTTATATGCAATAAGGACCACACCCCTCTAGAAACGTTGAGGAACCTATCTATGAAGGAGGTTGTAAGGAGCATGGTCCATGCAACCTCCAAAAAGTGAAAGTTCTTGCATTCTATAACATCGTTTTATTGAGAAGTGTAAGGACAAGAAGACTCATGAAGAATACCACAATATTACATAAAACTAGTGAACTCAGAAGTAAATCACTCTTCACTCTTTTGCATTATCACTACCCAAAATTTTAATGGAAACATCAAACTGGGTTATTACCTCAGTGCATAATGATTTAAATAGAGAAAACTTTAGACCGAGATTTTATTAAATATAATCAAGTTGCTCAGGAGTAGTAACAACATATTTAAAACCATTAAATACTCAACATGAAAAGGTCCCCAAACATAAGAATAAACTAAGTTGAAATGTCGACTCGATCGTTTGATAATTCTAGGTAGGTAAGGTGCACGCAAGTGTTTACCTAATTGGCATGACTCATAAGATAACTCCTTAAGAGAAGATAGTTCAGGTCTCAACTTCTTTAGATTCTGTAAGAACGAATGTCCCAACTGACAATGCAAATCTAAAGGCGTGTAACCACTCAAGCATGCAAATGAGGTAAGAACACTGTCAAGCTGATAGATGCCATCAGACTCATGGCATGTGCTAATTATTTTCCCCTATTTCATGCTCATAAAACACAGTGATTATGACAGAAGGTAACAAAATAATTCAATGTTTTAGTAAGTTTGCTAACAAATGAAAATTTTGGCATATGAAGAACAGAACTAACTGGGGAGACAAAACCATCAGCTGGTCTAACAAGTAGATGAAAGGACTTACTAACAGAGGACAATATACCTGGATTCTCAGTCATATGATCAGAAGCACCTGAATCTATTACCCATGATGTCGGAGATGAAGTGATTAAGAATGCGGTACATGATCTTGATAAATGATGGAAGGAGACGCCAATGTCGGAATATGTGATTGTGTTAGAGAAATTGAATCTCGTCCTCATTTAACTAGATGCTAACTTGAATCTCTTTCTCATTTAATTGGACGATAACTGAACTAGGGGGTATCAAGATTTGATGGTTGGAGTTGTAGTTGAAGTATACTAGTTAAAGTTAGAGTTGAGAATTCAAATCAGATTTTGTAGAGATAAAAATTCATAACAGCAGCAGTAGAACAACAATAGAAACTTAAATTGGTTTGGTCGATCGTGTCACGTCATAAACCATTACAATCCCATGTGCACCTCTATAATAATAACATGTAAGAGTTCTGAACCTCTCTTTACCTTTTGCCTTAAATCAAGTAATCAAACAAACCCACTTCACAACTTCTCTTCTTCTTCCTTCTCTGATCCTCAAAATCCCACCTTGTAAGGATTTGATAGGATGAATTCGATCCAACTGGAGTCTAATTACTTGTTCAAGTTGTTGACTATTGGGGATCTGGTGTGGGGAAGAGCAGTATTTTGTTGAGATCCAGTTTGGATCTAAGGCAACAGCAAAGCGAAAGCGACGACAACAATAGCAAGGTGGAGGCAGCATCGGCTTCGGGTTGGATCGGTTCGACCAGCGGGCAGTGCACAAACCGAGGTAGGAAGGACCGGGGGGGGGACTCTCTTTCTCTTTCTTTTATTTTGGTGGAGGTCAATTGTTAGGAATTAGAGAGTTGAGATTAGGTTTGGATTTTGGATATGGAGTGGGGAAGCGGAAATGGCAAAGGCGTGGCGGCAGCTGGTCGGAGGGGCTAGGGTTAGGATTGAGACTCTGATACCATTTGTGAAAGGATTATATTATTATTTCTCCCCATTCTACAATTCACTTGACTACATATGTATCTCTATTACAAGCACATGGTTTACCCATATGTGGTTAAACCAATACTCAACTATTCTAATACACCTTAACTAAAATTAGTATTCTATCATTATTTACATAAGTACAACACAATATATATTTTGTAGTAAAGACTATGACGTAGTCTGGCCTCGAATCTGATACCACCCTTTACTCATCCCAAACTCTTGTCATACTCTTTACAAATTATCATTAGTGACACCAATTTTTATTTTATATGAGTAACACTTTTGTAAATAATTATGTCGTAAATAAATTTGAACTTTGAGGGTATTATAGTAACTGACACAGTTGAGTAAATAGATGGTTAATATATCTACCACTTAAAAATGAGTGGTTGAAATTAGATGGTTGTTTGTCTATAAATTACTTAATCCCAACTCTCGCATTATACTACGTACATCTTAACAAAAACATTCAAAAGGAGAAATGAAAACATGGTCATGTGAGTGGTCCTTTTCTTTTCTTGAACATTTACTGTGATTTGTTTTAATACCGAGTATATTTGTATTCATCAAGGTGGTTAATAACATGTCAGATACATTTTACATTTTCAGGACTACAATGCAAAACTTTCTGACTTTGGGCTGGCTAAAGATGGACCAGTTGGTGATAAATCTCATGTTACCACTAGAATTATGGGGACATATGGATATGCAGCCCCTGAATACATTATGACAGGTAAATCAGACAGACGTGTTTATACCTAAAATCGAGTTATATAGTATATTTTTTTACACATTTTATTAATTGCGCGATCTGATTAGTACATGAACAAGGTATAGGGTGCATCGGCCATTTAGCTTTGTTTTGGCTGTATTTAACTTAGTTACATGCAGAGCACAGGCCAAAATATTTAAGTTCCTCAATGAAATCACTACCCGACTTACGAATCAATACTTTTTCTCAACTCGGATGCAGGTCATTTGACTCCCATGAGCGATGTATATAGCTACGGTGTTGTTCTTCTCGAGTTCATAACGGGTAGGAAATCGTTGGACAGATCACGCCCAGTCCGGGAGCAGACACTCGCAGATTGGGCCCTCCCTCGCCTCTCACAGAAGAAGAAGCTAGCAAACATTGTAGACCCTAGGCTTGGTGGGGATTACCCCATGAAGGGAGCCCACAAGGTGGCAATGCTGGCATACCATTGCCTCAACCGCAACCCCAAGGCGAGGCCCCTTATGAGGGATATTGTCGACGTGTTAGAGCCTCTTCAAGTACCTAAGGAATTGTAATTGTATCTACTTAGACATTTTAGCATGTGTTCTGTGTGTGACTTTAGACATATTATAATATTAATATATAAGAAAATGTGTTCCCTTTCTTCTATCATATATTAATATTAGTCCTGTGGAAGTAGAGATACAGACACATAGACAATTGAAGTACATATACACAAATAAATGATCGGTAACATGTATGTATAGGCTGTGACTGGTTCGACCTAGTTTAAGTTTTTGTGGCCCACCCTCTAAGGGTGTTACAGTGAGCTCTGATTGTATGTACTGGTTATATTGCTTCATGTTCTATTTTTCTGTCTGTAGTTTGTAATTTGACCCAGTACACTGGGTTTGTTTAGTTAATTCCTTATTAATGAAACAGGGTGGCCATATCCCACCTTTTCCTTCAAAAAAAAACATGTATGCATAGGCATGAATTGAATATAAATCTTAAAAAGTGAAATTCTAATAGAACTGGAACGGATATTGTTGCTACTAATTTCGGTGTAGGAGAAAACAGATGACACGTAGATTCTTTTAGAAATAATAAAAGCAAACTTGCTGATTTCTTGTCGGTGTTGACCGTTTCTTGATATTGCCACTGACCTGCAAAAAAGTTCGAAATACCGGGATTGTTCTCGGCGACGAACCCTCCGATGCTCAAGTCAGTAATTAAGAAGATTATGAAATAGCTTTCTTGGAGAAAATATTGATTACCTTTTTTATGGTGGGGGTAGAGGGCTTTATAGTCGCCTGGGGGTCAGTTTCAAGATAATGATTTATCTCTACTTCCTGATATTTTTGGATTGAATCAATTATCTCTTGTCCGTGAATAGATAAGAGTAGTTGAGGGGATTTGAGTTTTAAACTGTACCTTAGTAAAGAGATATGGTTTTTGAACCGACTCTTATAGATAATCATGAGTTTAAACAATTTTTAAATAATATGGACTCATTTGTATGGGGCTGTTATGACAACCTAATAAGACAGATTTGTTGTCAGGTTTTTGGGCTTGAAAGATGCCCAATTTCCATTAATGAACCCGTTTATACTCGAAATTGCCAGTTTTGCCCTTGAGAGCTTTAAGATTCGTGCCTGATTTGAACGGGTCTAATTTAGTTCTATTTTTGCCCATATCACAAGCCCCCCCACTCCATATCTAGAGGAGGAAGCGACACATATCCATTGATCATTGGCTGTTGACCATTTTGTGTGATTTCACAATCGAAGGCACGTTTGCTCGGAGGCTGACACCGAACGTTGAATGTGGTTTGGCTGGGGGAAACATGTCCCATTCACCGTTGACCAGTCAACGATTTTTGCGTGATTTCACGATCGGGGGCATGTTTGCTCGGAGCCTGCCACCGAATGTCGAATGTGGTTCGACTGGGCGACACGTGTTCCGTTGACCGTTGACTGTTGACTAGTCAACGATTTTTGCACGATTTCACGATCGGGGGCATGTTTGCTCGAAGTCTGCCACCGAACATTGAAGGTGGTTCGGCTGGGCGACACGTGTCCCGGTGACCGTTGACCGTTGGCTAGTCAACGATTTTTGCGTGATTTTACGATCGGGGGCACGTTTGCTCGAAGCCTGTCACCCAACGTTGAAGGTGGTTCGGTTAGGCAACACGTGTCCCGTTGACCGTTGATCAGTGTAACCCCTGTTCCTGTATATGTGTATTTTTCCATGTATTTTCTGTATTTAAAATTTTTATAAACTTGTTCTCGTTTTTAAATTCTTTTTCAACAATTACATTTTCAATTGATTGAATTTTAACAAAATATTATTCTGGTTTCAAAGAAATTTTCTATTACATTTTATTATTTATATTTTGGCCAAAACAAGTTATGTTGTTCTTCTTCGATTATGTTAACTAATGTAAGTCGGACTACTAATTCATTATATATTATTATTTGTTTTATTGAGCCAAGTCCATATATTATTTGATAAATTTTTATTTGCAACTAGAGCCCGAAAAATCTTTTTATTTATTATTGGATTTGAGCCCAGAAAAAAAAGAATAATCCCTTTATATATAATTATTTTAATTATTTAATATGAAGCCCAATTTTATATTTATTTGATTACATTATTTATATATATATAACCTGAGCCCAACCCAAATCCATCTCCTTTGGGATTCTAACCCAAACTCGTTCACTTAAACCCAATAACCCAATTCTCCTCCTTTCTGCTTTTGACCAAATCAACTCACCTCCCCTTATCCCCTAAATTTACTCCTCACGTTCCCCAACTATCTCAACTATTCCCATTATAATATATTATTATATACTCTCTCTCTCTCTCTCTCTCTCCCCCCCATCACAGCCTAACAAACCAAACAAATCTCAACACCCTAACATCATTACTGTTCATACCCCCAAAACCCCCGCTACTGTGTAACCCCCCACACCAACTGTTCATCATCCCTAACCCATCCCCTACCTCCGAAATTGCCATCAGCCTCCTCATGACCCTCCGTCATCTTCCTCCGCTCTCATCCTCGCCACTCTCCCTCATCTCCACCCATCCTCGTCGCCCACCCAACCTCATCGACTGTACTGCATTCCCTTGCCCATCGTCAACATCTCCTCACCGCTGCTCTTTCCCCATCGAGCCGTCGCCCTGTCTCCATCCCCGTCAAGTTCTTCCCCGCTCGACCACTGCCACCCTAAGAATTCACCGAGCTCCTGCACCCCCTACCATGCCATCACCTCAGTCTCAAGCTCCTTCTTCCATTACAGTCGAACCAGCCCCGTCGTCTTCTTTGGTTCTCGTAAAACCCATCGACAGCCGAACCCTACCTTCAAACTCCTTCTGCTCGAGCCATAGTCATTGCCTCTGCTTGCAGTCGCCATTGCAGCACCTCATCTCCCCCATCACTGCCCCTGTCCTCGTCCAACCAGTCAACGATCGACGTGGTGATGCCTCCCCTGTTTCCTCTCCAAACAGAGCAGCGAGATGCCAATCGAGTTCCCCCATTGAAGCTCCACCCTACGAACATCCCCACCGAGCTGCCCTACTGCCACTCACCGTCAGCACGCCGCCCTACAGTCTGCTACTATCGATCATCGCCAGAGCCAATCCATGGCATTTGCTGTTTGATCAAGAGTTTTGATCAAGTGAATTCAGGCCGTCGATCACCTTGATGATCTTGATCATCACATCTTGATCATGGCTTTGAACCTCAGCCGTCCAATGCATTTGATCATCTTGATCTTGATCAACATCGAGATCCATGCCCGATTGTGAACATCTCATCAAGATTCGCATGGTTCGCGATCGTCGCCTTGTGTGCCGGGATCCATTCCCTTTATTCTTTCCTCTTCGAAATCGTCTTCATCAAGGCAAGTATCTTCTTGTACAATTCATTGTTCTAGTACAAGATTTTATTTGAAAAAACAGCAAGTAGATTGTAGGTTTGACTCACCTTTGGTTCATCATTGATGATCTTACTTTTACTCGTTGCCATCTTTATCAACTCCACAATCATAAGGGTCACAACCTTTCGTTGATACACTCGTTTCACAACTAGTTAGATATATTCATTATCTAATTATTTGAACACACGAAATTAAGAATCACCTTGACTTGTAGATGTATGTTTGTATGATGCATGTGTTGATTTTGCTTTCTTTTGAGTTGAGAATAGCCATGGGCGCTGATTTAATACTTGTGAGTCCCTGATTTGTATCACACATTAATTTAGACTCATAATAGTTACGAATCATGCAACTTTTTATATAAAAGAAACCACTTATGTTGCTATTCCTGTTTTTGCCTGCTGTTCAACCTTGATAATGTCAAAATATTGACTTGTGTCATAAACATGAAATATAGCCTCAGATATCTAGTTTATAGCCCTTTTGACGGAATTGAATTCTGAATGGTATTTTGTGAGTTATCGCAGTTTTACTATTGCTGTGTTGTAGAATTTCAGATTCATAAATTTGCTGGGTCACCCTGTTTTCCAATTTAAATTGACTATGCTATCTGTAATGGAATAACATGAGATTTGATATGCTGAGACTAGACATATTAAGGAACCTTCTAGAATTTTTCTAGATTTAATTATTGTGTTTTTGGACCTCTTTCATGCTTATAAACAAAACTTTACAAATTCTGGCTGAACATGAATTCTGTGTAAAATGCTGTTTTGAACCCTGTTTCTATAGTTGTTATATGACTTGTTTACATGAGCTAGAACTGGCACGAAGTCTAGTTTCTAGAATTTCTGCCGGATCCAGATTTGAATTCCTTTGGCAACGGGAATCTCAGTTTTGGTGCAGCAACGTCCTGCTGTCCACAACTGAAATTCTTGTTGTTCTTGATAATTATACCTTGTTTTGTCATTCGTATACGTTTCCTACCCGACTTGAACTTGTTTCCTGTCCCTTGTCATGATACTTGTCCTGTTTGTGCACTCACATGCCTGTCTTGATATTAATAATAAATGATTAAGCTGGGGTTTAAGGGGAAGTTCTAATAGTGGACAATATAGAAAAGTGTACTCGGAAGGGGGCCTGTGTTTCCTAATTGTTGACTGTTGTACCGTATTTCACAGACTGTTTACTATTTTATCTGACTACATACTTCTTTATAAGAGGGTGTACTCGGAAGGGGGCCTGTGTTTCCCAACTGTTTACTGTTTACTGTTTACCTGAATACATACTTCCTGTTAGGAAGGTGTACTCGAATTGTGCGAATTCAGGACACTGTTAACTATTTACTGCTTACTGTTTACTGTTTACTTAATACCTGAGTATACGGCCCTATAGGATCCACTACGAAATCTAAACGAAACTTGATTGTATGTAACAACCACATGGTAAATAATTGGGACACATGAAGTGCTACCTAGATAGGATTGAACAATAGACTTAAGAATAACATGTTTCACTGGCACACCCCTGTTTTTCTGATATTGTTACCTGTTACCGCTACTTGTTATCATGACTTGATACTGTTACCGTTACTGTTTACCTGCACCTGTTTCTGTAACACCCTGCAAAATTGGAAATGATAATTTTGCCCTCGTGTGTTACGTATGCGTATTTTGTAATGTGTTTCACTACGTTTTTTTTCCAACTATTTATGGATTTCCCGTATTGATTTTATCCTAATTGAGTCAACTCAATATAATATTTCAATCTTGGTATTTTTACGTGCTTTTTGCGTGTTTTCGATGCACGTACCGATTACGTATTTTCCACCGTTACAGATGATATTTTATGGGTTTCAATTATCTATTTTATGTGTTCAAATCCACTTTTATAAACAGAAGTTCATTTTTCTCCATTTTGATTAAAATAATTTTGTACGTGTAATGCACATGTTTTTCATGTACGTAGTGGTTACGTCGTGAAGTATATAAAAATTGATAAATATATTTTCTTATGTTGTTTTCGATTATATTTTAATAGTTTTCTATTGATAAATCAATTTTCTTATTTCGGTATTTTACATGCGACGCACGTGTTTTGGTGCGCGTATTTGAGCGTATTCGTTTTCAAAATAAATTTTTGGAGTATGTATATTTATTTTATTTGTGCATGATACATTATAAATTCTAATTAAACTATTTTTACTTACATTCTAAAATAGTATTAAACAGTATATATATATATGTGTGTGTGTGTGTGTGTGTGTGGTGTGTGTGTGTGTGTGTGTGTGTGTGTGTGTATAAAAAAGAGGTGTGGCATAAAATGTAAGTATTTGGGATAATGGATGGGGGGACCACACGGTAAACAAACAGCTGGTTGTGCTGTGTGAGATGGTTTGATGACGTCAGCCCATGGATGGGGCCCACCCATTGGGAAAAAGGTTGAGGCAGAGTGCTTTAGTTTTCTATTTGACATGGAAGGGGGTCCACTTGGGCTTCTGTTACTCACGGGAGAAAGTGTGAAACCGGTTGGAAGATGGGGAGAGGTCGGTTTGGGAGTTTATAAGAGAAATAGTTGTGGGTTGAGTTTTTTAATTAGAGGTGGAGAAGTGAAGAGTTGGGAGATATAGGAGTGAGGATTATGAAGAGTTGAAGAATTAAGTGGAGTAATTTACTAGGTGGGTAATTTTGCACTTTAAACCCTCACATAGTCTTATAAATACACCATCATTTCTCTTCTTTTGTCACACTAAAAAATAAACAAAAATTTAGAGAGAAAAAGAAAGAGAGAAAGAGAGTACCTTTGTGCTTTGGAGGCTTGCTAGGAGGAGAAGGACAAGGAGGTGCAGTGGAGCTAGGAGCTAGAAAAGGTCTCTTCATTTGTGATTTTTCATTCTTCATAGAGGTGGGTGATCTTTTACTTTCTAATTGTAGAGAATGCATGCTAAAAATTATAAATGAGTAGTATAAATTGAATTTGATGTGAAATATGTAAATAAAATCCATGTTAATGTAGTATGCCATGAATGAAGTGATCTTGTTGAAATTAAGTAAATAATTGCTACCATGTTAATTAAAAAGAAGATTTTGACTAAAGAAGTGATACTATGAATCATGTTAGAATGCTTGTAAATTTATACATGTCGAATGTTTAATTTGTATGGGAAATTGTTGAAGAATGTTATATTCAATATATGATTTAGAGTCATGATGATTAAGAAAGAAGAAAGAAAAAAAAAAAAAAATAGTTATTGCCATGAAATATGTTGACTTATGTCGAAAATACAAATTTTGCATAAAAGAATTTTCTTCGAGATATTCATGGCTGATTAACAGACATGCTTGGTTTTATTACAAAAATTTAATTAGTAGAATGGAGTACATAAACTAATTTTAATGAATATGAGTCTTAAATTCGAGTTTTGAGAAAAATATAAATTTGTATGTAAAAAGAAAAGAAAAACAATTTGAAAATAGGGATATATTTTTAAAAAATAAGTTTGAACTTGTTGGTTGCTGTTTTATGATTTATCTCAGTCCAAAAGAGAAGTTTATTCAATATCCTAAAAAGATTGGATCATTGGATAAACGAGTTTTGCGAAAAAGAACCAATTACTGAACAGTATGAACAAAATTATATCGATACAATTCCTAATCAATAATCACACTTTGACTTACTGGTTAGCTAGTGCACCACAGAGCATTGTTTGTAAGAGATCTTGGGTTTGAAACTTGATAGTCACATTCATTTTTGATTATTTAATTAAATCCGAATACTGGGAGTGGATATTTTGGGGTTTCAGTCACAATTTATGACACAAAGTCCAAACAGACTTAGTGGCTAGTGGGTCTAGGGCATGGGTTCTTGCTGTTATCTCGGCTGAGGTTTAGGGTTCAAAAGCCGTGGCCTCCTTTTTGATATTTTTTGATATGTGAGTTTTCAAAGGTGAATAAGTTTGAGAATAAACTCCTATTATTCTTATAAAATAAAATGGAAATTATTAGAGATAGTTATGAAATTTTTTCTTGCATATTTTGAGAAAGTAAAAATGAGATTTGAAATAGTAAATGAGTTTTTGACTCCAAAAGTATCATTGAGTAAAAGATCCTTAATTTGAAAGAAAGAAAAAATATATAACAAGTTATAAAATTTCTCTTGTGTAAACACACACTTATGTAGAGAATGTGAATTAAAATATGAATTGCTTAAATTGCTAATAGAATTTATAAAGATGAATCTTTTGTCCAAGAAAGGAATTGTTGTTCTATTTTAGAATTGTAATTGCATAAGTGAATCATGAATACATGCTAAAATAAGACATGGATCTATTTTGTGAATAAGTTGAAGATAAGAATATCTAAGTTTAAGGTATGTTTATTGAAGGGTGTGAATACCCATGATTTCTTGTATATGAAAAATTTTGATTTAGAGTTAGTAAGACCTCGGGTACCGGCATTATTGAAATAAAAGATTTGAGATATAATTTTGAGATATGGCCATGGAGCTATCTCGTATTTTTTTGACTAAGTTCGGTAGGAGGTAAAACTAATTCCAGGTATGATAAATTATTCATGTCTTTAACTTCAGAACTAGGCACATAAGTGAAGATGTGGTAAACCTTGGGCAAATGTAAGTGGGGCTCTCTATATAGTCGGACGGTAGTCTTGCTGCGACGGTTCACCGGGACTATAGACCCAGTTGGGTGGGGTACTCTGGGACTGTGGTTGTCTCGTGAGAGACGAGCTTTTATTTAAATCCAGGACTATGCATAGTCGGGTGGATAGTTTGCCGTTCTCCAAAGTATATACGTATACCGGGACTAGAGGGGCACTTACGGGAAGTTCACAAGACGAGGAGTCTATATAACAGTCGGGCGGGGGTCTTGCTGCGGCGGTTCTCCGGGACTGGGATCCATACTCTTGATTTATTACTGGGTAGTTTGTCATGACGAGGGATCGAACCCTTTATTGTGGAGTACGTAGGTGCTTGCCCTCGGACCTATGTAGTATGGGATGCATAGAATCCGAACAAGTATGCATTAGTGTCATCCTAGTATAAAATGTGTGCATTAGGTATTAAGGCATCACATACTTACATGTTTAGAATAATCACTTTTGACATTTTATTGTTCATTCAAAATTGTGGTTTGTTAAAGTAGTGAGATCGTTATATGTATGGCATAGAGAGGATGGCCGAGTATAATATTTTCGTCAGTTGTAAGTGACTGACGTGCCCACAACTTATTATGCAGGTAATGGACATTTTCATGAAGAAGCAAAGATGTTATGATGCTGTTGATTAATTACATTGATAAAGTTGTATAAGTTGTATTTTATTTCCATGGTTGTATCTTCCGCTGTGTAAACAAATTGTAAAGAACTCTGATGTATGTTGAAAAGTTTAAAATTCCTTGTAAAATTGTACGAAGTGAAGTGTAAAGATCCTGTGGAATCTCGAATTCGGTCCTATTTGGAATTCGGGGCGTTACAGTTTCCTGTTATTTGCCTGTTACTTGTAGACTATTTATCAACTGTTGATTTCCTCCATGCTTTTGTTTCCTGTTTCTTGTTTCATGTTTCCGTTCCCCACTCTTGCTTGTACTACTTGCGGACCATAACTTGCTTTCACGGGTACACCATTTGTCTTTCTTTGAGTTATGTTGCACAGGTACAAACGATGGGTTATTGAGAGAACTCGTCGAACTGTTACTGTACTGCATATTCTCTGGCTATTTGGTAAGTCCTTATATTTCAGATACTGTTTATTGCATTATATTCCTATTTATGTGATGACTATTGTATTGTTGAGTTACTTGGTATTGTACAGCTTATGGATGATATGAGTTGGCATACCTAAATCATTTGTTGGGCCTCTGTTACGTGCCTGTGTTTCCGTGGAATGGGAAGCAGGGCGTGATAATCAGTCAACGATTTTTACGTGATTTCACGATCGGGGGCACGTTTTGTAATGCCCCGATTTTCATTTATGAAAATTATTTATTTATTTTGCACGTAGTGTGCACGTGCAATTTTTGTAGTATGAAATCTTATAATTATTTTTCATTATGGATGATGAGTATATATATGTATATGTGTTCTTTAATTATTTTTATAAAGGCCTATTTTTCTTCAAATAAACATAAGCCTTTCTTTCTAGCCCAAATCTAATTTATTTAATTTCTTTATATAAAACTATTATTCTGGCCCATTAATTAAAGCCCATGAGTTATTTTTATTTTAATTACAACTTGTAATGTAGAACATCTTTTAAAGATTATTTTTATAGAAAATATAATGTACAACTTTTTTAAATGGAGGACTAATGCATGCACGTACACGTGCAAATGCACCATGTGAGGCCGGTTTTGACATGGAGGGAAATGAAAATATAAGTGGAGTCATGGGTGGTGGTTGCTTGATCATGGTTGGTTACTATAACTCCCCCTTGAATCCTAGCCTTTTATTTCTAACTCCTAGTTTGATCCTAGCCTTCCATTCACTCCAAATTTTAGTATAAATACCCCCCCTAGCCTAGTTATTTTTGGTACTCTTTATTTCTCCAAAACCTATAGTATAAAATACATTGTTAGTAGTAAGAGAGTTGTGTGTGAGAGAGCTGTGCTTGCACCAAGAGGGAAGGCCGGCATCAAGGAGCTCGGGTTGGCATTTTGGAAGGCTTGGGTGCACTTCGAGGAGGAGGAGGAATGCATTTTTGGCAAGGACTTTTAGGAGGTGTTGCAAAAGTATTTCTCTCTAATTAAGGTGTGTTATTTTCCATATTTCTAATTAGATATCATGCTAAGGTGGGTTGTTTTTCATATTTCTAATTAGATATCATGCTAAGGTGGGTTATTTTCCATATTTCTAATTAGATATCATGCTAAGGTGGGTTATTTTCCATATTTCTAATTAAATATTATGCTAAGGTGGGTTATTTTCCATGTTTCTAATTAGATAGCATGCTAAGATTGATTGAAATGATAATGCATGAAAGAGATTAATAAGAGTTACACCTAATTGGAAAAATGGTTTGTTAGTTGATTGAACTGATGCTAAATAGATTGCATGTTATTTCATCATGAATTGTAAGTTGTGTGTGAATTGTTTATGGCTATGGAATGCTTGGATTAAAATTCGTTATTAGCATCAAAACTAAATGCAAATGCTAGGAGATGAAGTTGTTGCTTTATGTGCTTCGATGGACTTTCATGATATGAGTTAGAATGAACAAATTAAGATATGTTTTTGGGATTATAAACGAAGGATAAATAGGGAATTAATATAGGGAATAATAATGTTGAGTTGTGTAAGAAATGTCAAATGAATTATGAAAAGAGTAGTACACAGAGTTAAATTATATTTTTGAAAAACCCCATAGTACAGTCGACTATTCTGATCATTGATTTCAAGATTAAAAATATCGCGGGCCAGTCGACTGATACATTTAACAGTCGACTTCTTTTCAAAGTTTTGCATTATTGCGGAATAGCCGACTGACCATTTCGACAGTCGACTTTCCTGAAGTTTTCAAGTAAATCTGTCTCTTTTTGTGAAACAATTCATATAACTTGTGGCCTAGTATAAATGAGTACAACTTATGAGAAATTATTTGGAGTTACTAGAATGAAATAAAGCGTATTTTTGAAAGTAAAAGTGAAATTGGAACTATAGTTTTTACACTCGTATAATTTCATAAAAATGTGTTGTGACAAAGAAATTAAGATAAGTGTTAGAAATTGGAAGAAAGAAAGTATATGTTATGTATGAATTATTCTTGTTGAAGAATAGTCTGACATTAATGAGTTTGTGAACATTCACTTTGATTATACATTTGTGAAATGATTTTAATGTGGCAATACATGTTAGCTATGAAATGCATGATAATTGAACTTCATGTATGGTTATTGAGTCATGAATAATTTGGAAATCATGTGATTAGAAAAGAGAATGTTATTGAGCATGAAAACTCAAACATATGAATTGTGAATTGAAATTGAAAATTAGAGTGTAGCCAAAACTCACACCGGCAAGTGAAAGTAATGAATTATGATTATTGATATTGAAAAGACCAGTTTGGGTCATTGTAAAATGAAAGAAATAAGACCGGTAGTAGTGAGAGGGCTAACTCTAAGAGATTGATTTTGTTCATGATTTCATTAAATTTAAGGATTTAGTACATAGTGAAGAGGTGATGAAAGTGAGAGAAAAACACATGTATGAGGGCCTCGAGTCTACGATGTGGGTGTGATTCACAGAATGCATGCTTGATGCATCAAGACATGGCGTGGGAACTACTCCAGAAGATCGGGATCTTGGCGGCGCTTGTGGGATGTTTGGTGACTGCAAGAGGATCGTGTGCCATGAAGGAGGCTGAATTGCCACAGAATGCATGCTTGATGCGTCAAGACATGGCGTAGGATTCCCCTCCAGGTTTTCTGTACACGAGCTTGTACTCATAGATCATCTAGGATACTTACCGTAGTTACAGTAGTAGATTAAGTCATGACGAGGGATTGAACCCTACAAGTTGAAGAACGATTAAGAGGCTTACCCTCGGACCTATGTAGTATGGGATGCATAGAATCCGAACATGTGTGCATTAGTGTCATATAATATAAATAATTGCATTAAGGACTAAGTGTACAATCACAACACAACATCAATAGGGTATTCCCTTTAGTTTGATATGTGATAAGTTTGTGTTTGTTAAATATGGAAAATCAGTTATACTATTTCCGGCATAGAGTGAATGGCCGTATATAATGTTCGTCAATTGAATAAACTGACATACCCACAGTTTTGTATGCAGGGTAAATGACATGATAAAGATTAAAGAAGAACAGATGCTTAGAGATTATTCAAATGTTGATGTACTTTTATATAAATGTTGTAAATTTGCTTCCGCTGTAAAATGTAAAGTGTAAAGTTTTCATGTAACTCTGATGTAAAGTGAAAAGTTTTAAATTCCTTGTAAAATTGTACGAAAGAAGTGTAAAGATCCTGTGGAATCTCGAATTCAGTGTATTTTTAGAATTCGGGGCATTACAGAGTGGTATCAGAGCTACGCTTCACACTTGTACAAATTTATAAGGAACAACACCCTAGAAGTGGGCATTAGAGTGTGTATTTGAGTGTAGAGATTTAAATGTAAGTTACTTACATTTGTGTTGCTCTATGACTTATGCTTCTTCCTCCCTATTTCTAAGATGGCTGATCACTTCGACCCTGCTGGAGACGACAATTGGCATATCATCGAGGAAGATTATTATCCTGGGCAAGCAGATTCTGAGGAAGAGTACTACCCAGGGCAAGCAGATTCTAACGGAGAAGAATGGCCTGAATCCCGTGAGATCACCCCACCTCCGGATTCATCTGATGACTCTTCTGACGAAGAAGAAGAACCGGTTCCAAATAGTCTTGTGATATCTCTTCAGAGGCAGGTAGAAACACTGCGGGAGAGAGTTGGACTATTGGAGGCTCAGTTGGCAAAGCGTAAGGACGACTTTGCAGTTCTCAGTCATCGTGTATGGAACTCGAGAAGAGGAAGAATATGACCGATGTGCTGAAGGAAGAAGTTGATGAACTACGGGGAGAACTTCGTGAAGTGAAGAGGAACCGTATGAGTTAGACCGTTGTTTCTTCTTCCCGTTTATTTAGTGAACTGTTACGTAATGAGTGTGTATTATCTAACAGGAGAACTTTATTTGAATGGAATAAAAGCTGTTGTTTTGTTCGATACTGGATCCTCTCATACTTTTGTATCTCCTAAATTTGCTAAAGTGTTGAGAGTAAACCGAAGATTTTTCCAGGCAAGATCTTAGCAGTAGCTACTCCATCAGGGGAAACTTTAACCACTGATCGGTACTATGCTGATTGCGAGATTGTGATTGGGGACAGAATCTTCGGAATTGATCTAATCGAGCTGACTATCTTGGGAGTCGATGTTATCATTGGCATTGATTGGATGTCGGTGTACAGTGCAAGCATCGAGTGTAAGACCAAGACGGTAACAGTGAAGGCTCCAGGTGGACCTGAAGTCAATTTCCAAGGGAAGAAGAAGTGTTCTAGGTTGGTGGCAGCTATCCGCAAGGAAGAGATTCCTGTGGAAGTGCAAAGGATTCCTATGGTTCGGGACTATCCGACTGTGTTCTTGGATGATTTTCCTGGGTTACCCCCGCATCGTGATGTAAAGTTCAGCATCACTGTTCAACCGGGAAGTGCACTCATTTCTAAGGCACCGTATAGGATGGCTCCAGTGGAACAGGATGAGGCGAAACGGAAGATTGAGGAACTGTTGGAGAAAGGCTTTATTCAACCTAGTGCGTCACCTTGGGGAGCACCAGTGCTTTTGGTAAAGAAGAAGGATGGATCGATGAGAATGTGTATCGATTACCGAGAGCTGAATAAGGTCACTGTTCAGAATAAGTATCCTCTTCCCCGAATTGATGACTTGTTTGATCGTCTACAAGGAGCAACTGTTTTCTCCAAAATAGATCTTCGATCAGGATATCACCAAGTTTGAGTGAAAGCTGAAGATGTGCACAAAACTGCATTTAGAACTCGACATGGGCATTACGAATTCTTAGTTATGCCATTTGGAATGACGAATGCACCAGCAATCTTCATGGATTTGATGAAAAGAGTTCTGAGGCCGTTCATTGATTCTTTCGTCATGGTGTTTATCGACGATATCCTCGTGTACTCCAAGTCAGAAGAGGAGCACACCGAGCATCTGGCAGCAGTTTTGAAGAAGTTGGAAGAGCAGGAGTTGTATGCCAAGCTATCCAAGTGCAATTTCTGGAAATCTGAAGTGGCATTCCTAGGTCACATCCTTTCTAAGGAGGGTGTGGCAACTGATCCTCAGAAGATAGAGGCAGTAAGAGATTGGGCAAGGCCTACTACAGTGAAGGAATTCAGAAGTTTTCTTGGAATGACTGGATACTACAGGAGATTCATTCAAGGTTATGCTCAGTTAGCTGTGCCGCTTACTAGTTTGACCAAGAAGAATGGGAACTTCAAGTGAACTGAGCAATGTGAGGCAAGCTTTTAGGAGTTGAAAGAGAAGCTGACTACTGCACCTATTTTGGCTTTGCCTAGAGCAGGTGTTGAGTATGATGTTTACATCGATGCTTCACATCGTGGGCTTGGTTGTGTCTTAATGCAAGAAGGAAGAGTAATCGCTTATGGGTCTAGGCAACTACGACCGCATGAGAAGAATTACCCGACTCATGATCTGGAGTTGGCTGCGATTATCTTTGCCCTGAAGCAATGGAGACACTACGTGTACGGTGAGAAATTGAACATGTACACGGACCACAAAAGTTTGAAGTACATATATCAGCAGAAGGATCTGAATTTGAGGCAGCGGAGATGGTTGGAAGTGCTTGAGGACATGCGACCTGAGATCAAGTATCATCCTGGGAAAACTAATGTTGTTGCTGATGCACTTAGTCGCAAGAGCAATTTATCCAGTTTGATTACAACTCAGAAGCATCTGATGGAAGAATTGGATCGAGCAGGTATTGAAGTTGTCTTGTAAGGATTGGGAGCATCTTTAGCTCAGTTGAGGCTTCAGCGTACACTGAATGGAAGTATCATTGCAAGTCAGGAGGTTGATGCTGATATCTTGGAGATGAAAGAGCAGGTTGGTGCTGGCAGGTTGTCCGGATTTCAAATCAGGAATGGAGTGCTGTGGTTCGGAGATAGACTATGTGTTCCAGATCAGGCAGACCTGAAAGAGAGTATTCTTCAGGAGGCGCATGCTACTCTTTTGTCGGTACATCCTAGAAGTACTAAGATGTACAGAGAGATCAAACTGCATTTCTGGTGGTCAGGTTTGAAGCGGGATGTGGCTGAGTTTGTAGTGAAGTGTGAGGTTTGTCAGCAAGTCAAAGCCGAGAATCAGAGACCCGGAGGTCTGTTACAACCGTTACCTATTCCGGAATGGAAGTGGGATAGCATCAGTATGGATTTCATTACGGGATTTCCCAAGAGTCCTAAAGGCAATGATGTGATTTGGGTTATAGTCGATCGACTAACCAAGTCCGCACACTTTTTGGCGATGAAACTCACTGCTTCGATGGACAAGTTAGCCGAGTTGTATGTTGGCGAAATCGTCAGGCTTCATGGTGTTCCGTCAACTATTGTGTCTGATCGAGATGCGCGGTTTACTTCGCATTTCTGGAGGAGTCTTCAGACAGCTTTGGGTACCAAGACGGATTTCAGCACTGCTTTTCATGCGCAAACCGATGGGCAGACCGAGAGAGTCAACCGTATTCTTGAGGATATGCTTCGGTGTTGTGTACTAGACTTTGGAGGCAGTTGGGAAAAGCATTTACCTTTGGTAGAGTTTGCCTACAACAACAATTTTCAGACTAGCATCGGGATGGTGCCGTACGAAGCTCTGTATGGCAGGAAGTGCAGGACACCTGTTTGTTGGTTTGATGTTGGAGAGCGTCAATTGTTTGGGCCTGAGCTTGTGCAGCAAACCTCTGAGAAGATTGTTCTGATCAGGAAAAGGTTGGTAGAAGCTCAGAGCAGGCAGAAAAGCTATGCAGACAACTGGAGAAGGGACCTTGAGTTTGAGGAAGGTGACTTCGTCTTTCTGAAAGTATCGCCCAGTAAAGGTGTGATTCGATTTGGCAAAGGCGGGAAGTTAGCCCCGAGGTTTATAGGCCCGTACAAGATATTGAAAAGGATCGGGAAAACTGCTTACCGGCTTGAATTACCGGAAGAGTTATCTCAGGTATACAATGTCTTTCATGTGTCTATGCTGAGAGGTTATATTCCAGATCCGCGTCATCATTTGCCTAAAGTGCCGGAAGGTTTGCATCTCAACTACATCGAGTCTCCTGTCGAGATTGTTGATCGTCGAGAGGAAGTCTTGAGGAATAAGACGATACCGATGGTCAAGGTAGTCTGGAGGAACCATTTAGTTGAAGAGGCTACTTGGGAGTCTGAGGAGAGGATGTTGAAAGATTATCCTGAGCTTTTTGCTTGATTTTTCTTGTGCTTGTTGTGAGTGTTTTGTTTCTCGCTCTTGACTATAGTTCCGGAGACGGAACTATTCTAAGGAGGGAGTGTTGTAATGCCCCAATTTTCATTTATGAAAATTATTTATTTATTTTGCACGTAGTGTGCACGTGCAATTTTTGTAGTATGAAATCTTATAATTATTTTTAATTATGGATGATGAGTATATATATGTATATGTGTTCTTTAATTATTTTTATAAAGGCCCATTTTTCTTCAAATAAACATAAGTCTTTCTTTCTAGCCCAAATCTAATTTATTTAATTTCTTTATATAAAACTATTATTTTGGCCCATTAATTAAAGCCCATGAGTTATTTTTATTTTAATTACAACTTGTAATGTAGAACATCTTTTAAAGATTATTTTTATAGAAAATATAATGTACAACTTTTTTAAATGGAGGACTAATGCATGCACGTGCACGTGCAAATGCACCATGTGAGGCCGGTTTTGACATGGAGGGAAATGAAAATATGAGTGAAGTCATGGGTGGTGGTTGCTTCATCATGGTTGGTTACTATAACTCCCACTTGAATCCTAGCCTTTTATTTCTAACTCCTAGTTTGATCCTAGCCTTCCATTCACTCCAAATTTTAGTGTAAATACCCTCCCCCCCTAGCCTAGTTATTTTTGGTACTCTTTATTTCTCCAAAACCTATAGTATAAAATACATTGTTAGTAGTACAATAAGTGAGATAAAAGATTGAGAGTTGTGTGTGAGAGAGTTGTGCTTGCACCAAGAGGGAAGGCCGGCATCAAGGAGCTCGGGTTGGAAATTTGGAAGGCTTGGGTGCACTTCGAGGAGGAGGAGGAATGCACTTTTGGCAATGACTTTTAGGAGGTGTTGCAATTGTATTTCTCTCCAATTAAGGTGGGTTATTTTCCATATTTCTAATTAGATATCATGCTAAGGTGGATTATTTTTCATATTTCTAATTAGATATCATGCTAAGGTGGGTTATTTTCCATGTTTCTAATTAGATAGCATGCTAAGATTGATTGAAATGATAATGCATGAAAAAGATTAACAAGAGTACACCTAATTGGAAAAATGGTTTGTTAGTTGATTGAACTGATGCTAAATAGATTGCATGTTATTCCATCATGAATTGTAAGTTGTGTGTGAATTGTTTATGGCTATGGAATGCTTGGATTAAAATTCGTTATTAGCATCAAAACTAAATGCAAATGCTAGCAGATGAAATTGTTGCTTTATGTGCTTCGATGGACTTTCATGAAATGAGTTAGAATGAACAAATTAAGATATCTTTTTGGGATTATAAACAAAGGATAAACAGGGAATTAATATAGGGAATAATAATTTGAGTTGTGTAAGAAATGTCAAATGAATTATGAAAAGAGTAGTACATAGAATTAAATTATATTTTTGAAAAATCCCGCAGTACAGTCGACTGCTATGTGCAACAGTCGACTATTCTGATCATTGATTTTAAGATTAAAAATATCGCAGGCTAGTCGACTGATACATTTAACAGTCGACTTCTTTTCGAAGTTTTGCATTATTGCGGAACAGCCGACTGACCATTTCGACAGTCGACTTTCCTGAAGTTTTCAAGTAAATCTGTCTCTTTTTGTGAAACAATATGGCCTAGTATAAATGAGTACAACTAATGAGAAATTATTGGGAGTTACTAGAATGAAATAAAGCGTATTTTTGAAAGTAAAAGTGAAATTGGAACTATAGTTTTTACACTCGTATAATTTCATAAAAATATGTTGTGACAAAAAAATTGAGATAAGTGTTAGAAATTGGAAGAAAGAAAGTATATGTTATATATGAATTATTCTTGTTGAAGAATAGTCTGACATTAATGAGTTTGTGAACATTCACTTTGATTATACATTTGTGAAATGATTTTAATGTGACAATACATGTTAGCTATGAAATGCATGATAATTGAACTTCATGTATGGTTATTGAGTCATGAATAATTTGGAAATCATGTGATTAGAAAAGAGAATGTTATTGAGCATGAAAACTCAAACATATGAATTGTGAATTGAAATTGAAAATTAGAGTGTAGCCAAAACTCACATCGGCAAGTGAAAGTGATGAATTATGATTATTGATATTGAAAAGACCAGTTTGGGTCATTGTAAAATGAAAGAAATAAGACCGGTAGTAGTGAGAGGGCTAACTCTAAGAGATTGATTTTGTTCATGATTTTATTAAATTTAAGGATTTAGTACATAGTGAAGAGGTGATAAAAGTGAGAGAAAAATACAAGCATGAGGGCCTCGAGTCTACGATGTGGGTGTGATTCACAGAATGCATGCTTGATGCGTCAAGACATGGCGTGGGAACTACTCCAGAAGATCGGAATCTTGGCGGCGCTTGTGGGATGTTTGGTGACTGCAAGAGGATCGTGTGCCATAAAGGAGGCTGAATTGCCACAGAATGCATGCTTGATGCGTCAAGACATGGCATGAGATTCCCCTCCAGGTTTTCTATACACGAGCTTGTACTCATAGATCATCTAGGATACTTACCGTAGTTACAGTAGTAGATTAAGTCATGACGAGGGATTGAACCCTACAAGATGAAGAACGATTAAGAGGCTTGCCCTCGGACCTATGTAGTATGGGATGCATAGAATCCGAACAAGTGTGCATTAGTGTCATATAATATAAATAATTGCATTAAGGACTAAGTGCACAATCACAACACGACATCAATAGGGTATTCCCTTTAGTTTGATATGTGACAAGTTTGTGTTTGTTAAATATGGAAAATCAGTTATACTATTTCCGACATAGAGAGGATGGCCGTGTATAATGTTCGTCGGTTGAATAAACTGACGTACCCACAGTTTTGTATGCAGGGTAAATAACATGATAAAGATTAAACAAGAACAGATGCTTAGAGATTATTCAAATGTTGATGTACTTTTATATAAATATTGTAAATTTGCTTCTGCTGTAAAATGTAAGTGTGAAGTTTTCATGTAACTCTGATGTAAAGTGAAAAGTTTTAAATTCCTTGTAAAATTGTACGAAAGAAGTGTAAAGATCCTGTGGAATCTCGAATTCAGTGTATTTTTGGAATTCGGGGCGTTACACGTTTGCTCGGATGCTGCCACCGAACATTGAAGGTGGTTCGGCTGGGCGACACGTGTCCCGTTGACCGTTGAACAGTCAACGATTTTTTGCGTTATTTCACGATCGAGGGCACATTTGCTCGGATGCTGCCACCGAACGTTGAAGGTGGTTCGATTGGGCGACATGTGTCCCATTGACCGTTGACCGTTGACTAGTCAATGATTTTTGTGTGATTTCACAATCAGGGCATGTCTTCTCGGAGCCTGCTACCGAACATTGAAGGTGGTTCGAATGGGCGACACGTGTCCCGTTGACTATTGACCATTGATGTAACACCCCATAATTTTCAAAGAGTATAAAATATATATATATATATATATATATATATATATATATATATATATATATATATATATATATATATATATATATATATAATATACTTTGATAAAAAAGTGGCTGTTTGTTATAAGAGCAATGGTAGTGTTGTAAATAAAACTTGAAATGGTATAGTGGGGGGGCCCACGAGGTTGTAAACAGCAAGTATATATGATGTTGCTTGTGATGACGTGGCCATGCCAGGGGGGCCCACCCGTACATTAGGGTGTAAAAGCTTATGGCTGTTGACTTGGTCTTCGGCTGTTGAATTGGAAAGGAGAGAGAGTATGGGATTTAGTCCCATATCAGATTTCAACAAGAATATTATAATAATAAATAACTATGCCTATGATCAAGAGCCACTAATTCGGTTAACCATCTTTTGAGAGGCAGCCTGTTGTGGGTAGTTGTATTAAATAGTATCTAATTTGTCCTCTAAATTGTATAAATTGTCCGAGCTCGAGGCTGGGGCATTACAAATGGTATCAGAGCTGATTTTCGACACTAAGTGTGGGGCATATAGACCCAGTCGATCTGCTCCACATCGGCTAGAAAGTAGATCCTGCACTAGATTGTGCATGCCCCGTACTCAGTGAGGACGCTGATTTCTGAAGGGGGAGTGTGTAACACCCCGTAATTTTCAAAGAGTATAATATATATATATATATATATATATATATATATATATATATATATATATATATATATATATATATATATAATATACTTTGATAAAAAAGTAGCGGTTTGTTATAAGAGCAATGTCAGTGTTGTAAATAAAACTTGAAATGGTATTATGGGGGGGGCACGAGGTTGTAAACAGCAAGTTTATATGCTGTTGCTTGTGATGACGTGGCCATGCCAGGGGGGCCCACCCAAACATTAGGGTGTAAAAGCCTATGGCTGTTGACTTGGTATTCGGCTGTTGAATTGAAAAGGAGAGAGAGTATGGGATTTAGTCCCATATCAGATTTCAACAAGAATATTATAATAATAAATAACATTGCCTATGATCAAGAGTCACCAATTTGGTTAACCACCTTTTGAGAGGCAGCCTGTGGTGGGCAGTTGTACTACATAGTATCTAATTTGTCTTCTAAATTGTATAAATTGTCCGAGCTCGGGGCAGGGGCGTTACAGTTGACCGGTCAATGATTTTTTCGCCTGTTTAAGTTATTATCGCTTAGTCTTCGTGGCATTTGGGCTTCTTAGTACTGTGGGCTTCTTCAACTGTTTGGTGCCCAAGAAGCTCGAACGACGCCTCCTGTCGCTATAAAACTCCAACCCCCTCCTTTATTCCTTCACTCTCTCTTTTCCTCTCTTCAAAAAGAGTTTTCTTCTCTCGGGCAGCTCTGCTAGCGGCCACGGCCAGGTGTTGCACTTCCGGCAATCTTTTCCGACCGTAGCTGTTACATCAAGGTTAATATATATATATATATATATATATATATATATATATATATATATATATATATATATATATATATATATATATATATATATATTTCAAAGATTTCTAGAGTGTCTTTGGGGGATGGGACCTCCCCTTCGAGCCATGGTGGAGATCGGCCACTAATTCTCGCCCCGATGATGGATAAGGGGAAGGAGGTGGTGGACTCAGTGATCGTAGAGACGGTTGGTGAGAGAACAAGGAAAGTGGGGGAGTTAGGTAGGCTTCCGAGCCCTTTGACGAACCTTGACAGAGATCGGGACTATTCGGCCGATCTTTTGTCGAGAGTGGTATATGGAATGGCATCTTTATACAAGGAGAACAAACCAGCGAGCACTCCACGGTTGACGACATGTCGTCAATACTTTCGAAGGAAGATTTAGGTTGTATTCGAGAGTGCTTCATGATCCCAAGGGATTTCGACCTTCTCCTTCTGGGACCGAGTGTTAGAGCATATTTGCCGACTTCCCCTGACACTTGCTTCTTCTTGTTCGATGCCTTTCTCGCAGGTCTTCGTCTCCCTCTTCCGTCATTTGTAACCGAGGTTCTAAAATGGTACTCCCTTAGTACGATTCAGTATATGCCAAACATGTGGAGGTATGTCAACAGCTTTGTTCTGCTGTGCCAAGCGGCGGGGTTCGAGCCTCGACTAAGTGTTTTCAGAAGGCTTTACCGGATTCACCAGAAGAGTAAGTCGGATTATAGATACTATCTCTCACCTCACTGGGGTGTGAAGCTGATCGATAATCCTGACTTCATCAAATTTTGGAAAGAAAAATTCTTCCTTATTCGTAGTCGCAAATTGTAGGCGATCCCCAATGAGACGAGGTGTCGAGGAAGGTGAAGGCCGAACCATTTTTGAGTCCCGAGGAGGATGGGATGGTTATGAAACTTCTGAGCCAGCTTCCCCTAGGTTGGAAAGATGTAACTGAGGAGTTTCTCTTCTTAGAGGGGGAGGGGTCTTAATCCGATCAACTCTGGTATGCATCTTTGATTTTTTTTTATAAATATCTTATCTTCTTTCACTTTATATTTTAACCTTTTGTGACTCATCTTTCAGGAGCTGTTAGTATGGATTTTAAGGCGATGATTTCCAAGCGTTCGGGGTTGAGCGGCAAAGTCCCCGAGGAGAAGAAGAGAAAGAGAGCGGCCACGAAGCTTTCGTCTACAAAGGCTACTAGAGGTTCTGCACATACTTCTCTGAGAGTAATCTTGGAATCTCCCCCATCCGCTTCTTCTGCCCCATCCTCCGGGGTATTCACACTCGGTGTAGCTTTTGCACTGGAATCCCCTCCCCTTACCATGATAGCGGAAGCGATTCTTACGGAGGAGCATAAAAAGTTGTTTGTTCCTGATTAGCATGTTATGAAACATGATGGGCTCCTTGGGGACTCCACTACCTGCATGCAAGCGGTCCATCACCTCCCGACTCTGAAGAATAGACATGGCAGCGGGGTCGACGGGCGACGACACCCTAGAGATAGCCATGGCCAACATGACGGTAAGATCTCAATTACTTTGTCTTGGCACTTAGATTTTAATGAATTACTTGAGTTGATTTTCCCTTTGTAACTTTACATGTTTTCACTCCTTGTAGATCAGTTGCCACTTCAAAAACCTATCGAAGCGAGTTACGGAGCAAGAGAAGGAGCTGAAGGCAGGCAAGCGACCGGGACCGATCTGAGCAGGGTGAAGACATCTATGGCGCTGGAGGAGGCAATGTGCTTGTCAGAGTTGCAGGCATCGCAAATTCTCCTGGCTGGAGTTGGCCTTAGCGAAGGCCAACGACTAGGCCACCCAAGCAAAGGAGAGGGCGGATCGAGGAATGACTCTTCTAGCCGAGGAGAGGGAGAAGGCCACAAAAGATAAGTAGGATGCGGTGAAGGCTGCGAGGGATGAAGCCGAGGATCATCTAGCCTCGAACATGGTGCAGTCGTATGCTAGGGCTCTTTGGCACGTCGAATTGTGCATCCCAGGGTTTGATCGCTTGGGATACTCCCTGTTCGATCCTGTTCCTTAGGACAAGGAGAAGGAGGGAGAGGAGGAAGGTGAGGATGAGGAGGAGGAGATTGTTGTAGCGGACCTTAAATCTGCTTTAGTAGTTGTTGCGGAGGTGGTTGATGGGAGTTGTCGCGAGCCTACTCATCCTGTGGATCAGTTGGCCGAGGTGGGCCCTTGACTCCTCTCCTAATCAGTTGTTTTTTTTTGTTTTTGTCTTTTTTTCTTTTGTATAGATGCCTAATAGCGGACTGGCCACCGCTTTATTGTATCTTTACATTGCAAAGAATATTTCCTTGAGTTCTTCACATCTCGTATGGCATTGGAGTTTCTTGTGTTTCTATGCATCTTGTAGCTTTAACGATTTCCCTTGGAGTAATTTACCGGACTTTTCTTTGGTTGGCAAGTTGTTGCGTGCCACATATGTACTCTTCAAGATATCGAGGTGTCCCAGCATCGTACAAAACTCCGTATTACCGAATTGGGACTTGTTCATTCTCGAGAGAGGCTTCCAAAAGTATAGGAAGAACTCAGCCACTTGAGAAGATTGTTGTCCCGACGGGATATAGAAGTGAGGCATAAGGATGAGGTCTCACGAGAGGTGCCCCTATCGGTGTAGAAGATCATCCTTCGAGGGAACCGAATACTAAAGAGTCCTCGAGGGTCAAACTCTTTCGTCACTCCGTACATGTGGCTACCACTGAGAGAGACAAGTTGAGGAATGTAGTGCTCAAAAGGAGCTTAGAGGTTGCTCATCTTAGTAGAACAGTCCTCGAGTTTTTTGCAGGGAGCGTGCCTTGTCTGAAATTTAAAGTGAGAGATGATTCTCACAGTGAGAGATGATTCTCTCAGAGAGAGAATAGATGAAGTAGAGATGGAAATTCATCGGCTGAAACGACTTCTTGATGGTACCAACGTTTGGAGCACTTCTTGTTCACGTGAGGAGCATGCCCGTGGAAGATTGTTTTGATGGGCTGGCCCTACGTTTGCCTGAAGTCCTACGAAATCCAAGAGACGCTCAGAGCGGAGTAGCTGGTTCGTCTAGTGGGACATCAGCCAGAGGGTGGCAAGAACAGTGGGCCCCGAAGGTACGACCCGGCTTGCGAGTCTGGAGATCTCCTCAGGGGGCTCCGGAGAACGGGATGGAGCTCGTGTGGCAGCTGGAAACTGCAGGCCGCGTGTATCCCTTAAGAGGAGCATCCCTCTTCCTATCAGAAGTTAGGGTGGTGTTGAGTGAGATTTTTATAATTTTGTAGAGGTTCTGTCTCAATAAGATTCCCCTAAGTTTTCAAGCGATGTTTCTATGAATCAGATTTTTTTGAACTTGTGCCACCTTTGTACTGTGAGTTTCTGCTTACAAATTTCAATAGTTGTGGGAGCAATTCCGAATAGTGAGCTACTTCGCGCTTGCTCGTTTGCAAGTGGCTAACGTGGCGTCGAACCAAATGTTGGACTCCTAACTTATCGTCTAAGAGTTTCAAAAGTTGTGGGCGCAATTCCGAATGGTGAGTTACTTCGCACTTTTTCGTTTGCAAGTGACTAAAGTGGCATCGAACTGAGTGTTAGACTCCGAACTTTTTGTTTTAGAGTTTCAACAGTTGTGGGAGCAATCTCAAATGGTGAGCTACTTTGCACTTGCTCATTTGCAAATGGCTAAAAGTGGCGTTGAACCAAGTGTTGGACTTTGAACTGGTCTTCTAAGAGTTTCAACAGTTGTGAGAGCAATTCCTAATGGTGAACTACTTCACACTTGCTCGTTTGCAGGTGGCTAAAGTGACGTTGAACCTAGTGTTTGACTCCGAACTTTTCGTTTAAGAGTTTCAACAGTTGTAGGAGAAATCCCGAATGGTGAGTTACTCCGCACTGACTTGTTTGCAAGTGGCTAAAGCGGTATCGAACCAATTGTTGGACTCGGAACTTGTTGTTTGAGGGTTTCAACGAGTTGTATGAGCAAATCGAATGGTGAGCTTCTCCGCACTTGCTTGTTTGCAAGCAGCTAAAGCGGCGTCAAACCAAGTATTGGACTCCAAACTTGTCTTTTAAGCATATCAAGTTGTGGGAGCAGCTCTGTGGGACAAGCTGGACTCCGAACTTACCGTTTAACGAGTCGTAGATGTGACTCAAGGAGATAGACATGAGGCCAATGCAATAATTTTTAAAAGAAAAAAGGCAAGGTTTTATTAAAACAAACTAAGTGGTCGCTTCAATTGTGTGAGCCTTTATTACATGCTTTGGCCATATCTCTAGTGGCGGCCTTATTGAAAAATGAAAATATATTTCTACGAGAGGGTGTTAGGCACCCTCGTGGTACTTCATTTGATGCTCAGTATTCCAAGTCTGCCTTCCCCGAAGAGGTGGATCTCCTTGAGTTCATTAACTAGTTCGGGATTGACTTGACTGTTCCGTTGGGGAGCTCTAATACTTCAAGTGGGAGGACCGAGCCCCCCATTATTTTTTTGTAGCGCCTCCGAGCTTTCTCTTGGTTTCTTTTGACTTCTCCTATCCCTACAGAGGTTGGAAACTTCATTTTCACGTGAAAGGCTGAAGGTACGGCATGAAGTACTGCTAGTCCTGGTCGGCCCAGGATAGCATTGTAAGCGGCCTTCATATCGACGACCATGAAGACCATTGCCTCTATCTGGGTAGTCGGGGTTTTTCCTGCAGTCACATCAAGAGTGACTATTCCTTTGATTGGGACTGGAATCCCAAAGAACCTATGGAGTGTATATCCGGCAGGCTTGAGACGATCTCAAGAAAGTTTGAGGCCTTGGAAGGCTTCTAGGAAGAGGATATTGACAGAACTACCATTGTCGACCAGAATTCGACACACCTCATGGTTGGCCATGTGGAGACTAATTAAGAGCGCGTTGCAGTGGGGCATTTGGACGCCTTCCAGGTCTTTATCTGAGAATGTCACGAGACCCCAAGGTTCTTGGCTGGGGGAAAGTTCTGGACCGAACTCACCTCTCGGATGAAGGCCTTTCGGGAGGAGTTTGATTCTCCCCCCATTGGACCTCCATGGATAAGGTGGAGGATGGCCTCAGGTTTGGAGTCTTTGGAACTTGGTGGGCCTTTCGGTTCTCTTGTTGGCTCCTCAGGGTGGAGGATCAGTCTCTTCCTTTCTGACGAACTTGGCCAGGTTTCCCTTCCGTATGAGTTCTTCGACCTCCTCCTTAAGAGCTTGACAATCATCCGTGTCATGGCCGTGGTCCCTATGAAAGCGGCACCACTTTTCTATGTTCCTTCTATTCGTTGGGTTATTCATTCTAGGGAGAGCACAGAGTAGCCCTTCCTTATCCACCTCCATAAGAACTGCTAATATACTGGCATTGAGGGGGGGGGGGGTGAACTTCTCAAAATGAGGAGCTGGACGGCACTGGCTATTGTCATCTTTCTGGAATTTCTGGGACCCTTCTTCATTTGTATTCTTCCATTTGTTCCCGAAAGATGACTCATCTCAACTGGGGGGGGGGGGGGGTTGAGAGCCTCTTCCACTCAGATATACTTCTCACTCCTAAGCAAGAGTTCCAAGAAGTCCCGAGGAGGCTTCTTGGCAAGGGCGCCTTGAGGTCGGTGTTATTGATGTTGTGTCTAAATATTGCAGAGGCTACTGGTTGGTCGAGAGAGGCAATAGACCGGGCTTCGGTAGTAAAGCGTCGAACATAATCTTTTAGGCATTCACCTTTCCGTTGACTGAAGGCTGGCAAAGATGCGCTCATTTTCACAGCTTGTTGGCTGTTGACGAAGTGGGTAAGGAAGAGCTCTTTAAACTGGTCAAACGAGAAGATGGGGACAAATGGGAGTACCATTCTCTTACTGGTCCCTTCAACTTGGCAGGAAAGGTCTTGCAGAGGAGTGCATCCAAGACTTGATGGATCATTATGAGAGTTTTAAAACTCTTGATATGATTGGCCGGGTCAGACTCCCCATTGTAGGATTCAAAGTGGGGCGGCTTAAAGGTTTCGGGGACCAGAGCTTCCATAATGGCCCTGTAGAAGGGGGGTCTGCTTGGGCGGAAAGTATTGGTCCATTGTTCTTCTTCGAGGTTGATTTTGTTCAAACGTCTTTCCATCTTTCGGAGACAGCGATGGGCCGAGTCGTCCCCTTGGTCAAATCTGATCGACCCTCGAGACTCTCCTGCATGAGGGGTGGCATGGGGAGGGCTAGGTGCATGTAGGTCTTCGCTGGGAGCGATGTTAAGGGCTCGCAGGATGTCCTCCTTGAAGTTTTGGAATTCCTTTAGGGTAACGGGTGCCCTTCTGTCATGGCGAACTCTTGGTGCTGATCGGCTCGTTGGGGTGAGGCTCTTTCACTGACGAGGAGGAGGAGACCCTCTCCAAGTCCTGGGGGAGGGAGACCTTCTGGGTCTCGGCCTTTGGGGAGAACAACCCCTCTGATTTCTCTGGTGATCTGGATGAAGGAACTCATTGCGGGTTCGCCTCATTCAAGAAGGTTTGGAGGTCAACTCCTTGTTGACGGTTGACGATGACTTGATAGAGGTCTCTTGAATCATGAGGACTATGCGAGGCTATCGAGTCGGTGGATGGATTGTGGATTGAGACATGACCATGGACAGGGGGCTATTTTTTATGGCTTTAACGGGAGCCCCCTGGTGCAGCCCCCTGGATATGGGGTGAGCCTGTTGGGGAGGCGGCTGTTCAGGTTGAGGCTGCTGAACTCGTTGATGTTGTTGAGGAGGAACATCCTCAAGTGGAGGTGGAGGAGGAAGAGGGGTGGCTCTTCGGCCAGACGCCGCCACCTTCTGTTTTTCCTTTGGAGGCATAGTTGAAAACTACTTTCACCGGTGAAATATGGTCGGATTGTTTTTTCCTTTTCCCACAGATGACGCCAATCTGTTGCTGCTAATTTCGGTGTGAGAGCAAATAGATGATATGTAGATTCTTCTAGAAACAATAAAAGCAAACCTGTTGATTTCTTACCGGTGTTGACCATTTCTCGATACTACTGCTGACCTGCAAAAAAGTTCGGAATACCGGGATTGTTCCCAGCGACGAACTCTCTGACGCTTAAGTCAGTAATCAAGAAGATTATGAAAGAGCTTTCTTGGAGAAAATACTGATTACCTTTTTTATGGTGGGGGTAGAGGGCTATTTATAGTCGCCTTGGGGGTCAGTTTCAAGATAATGATTTATCTCTACTTCCAGGTATTTTTGGATTGAAACAGTTATCTCTTGTCCGTGAAGTGATAAGAGTAGTTGAGTGGATTTGAGTTTTAAACTCTACCTTAGGTAAGAGATATGGTTTTTGAACCGTCTCTTATAGATAATCATGATTTTAATTATGACAACCCAATAAGACAGATCCGTTGTCGGGTTATTGGACTTGAAAGATGCCTAATTTCTATTCATAGACCCGTTTCGAACTTGTCGTTTTACACCTGAGAGCTTTAAGATTTGTGCTCGATTTGAACGATTTCAATTTAGTTCTAATTTTACTCATATGAGATATATATTTCAAGGAAAAAGCACAGATTTAAGTTATGGTAAGAAGAATGTGAACCTTTCGATATATATGCGAGGAATTATTCAAGCATATAGGACATAGAACCAGCTAATAACAACAACAGTTCCATCAATTTCAGTGGCAACGACAAATATTTAAGGTAATGTTAATGAATTTATGTGAGTGTAAAGAATGTTCAACATGGAACTTGTCAACTCCGCAGTCCTTACTATGTTCACATGTCAGTCTCAGTTAATTAGGGCTGATTCTTCAACGGTGGTAGACTGTAGCTAGTCCAAGGCACATGCTAGCTATAAGGGTTCCGACAAGGAGGTGTCTGAAAAATTCGGCCAGTACACCAAGACTTTGAAGTTATGGCAACTGACCAGGATTGAGAGTTCACACTAATATCCTAATGCGTTTGTGTAGGTTGATGACCTATTTTTATGGGCCGATACCTAAACTATACGCAAGGCTTTTCCTTTTCGGTTTGAACCTATGTTACCTCTCTGCTATGTAAAAGACTCCACGAATACATCAAAAGTCTGAAGTTACGTCAAGAGTTGAGAGTTTTACATGTATACTAGTGATAATAATACTAGCTGGTCAAGCACAAAAATCGTCCAACTTCAGGCCGTGCCATTGTCGGGGTGTCCAACGACAAGAGCAAACATATAGTTATAATTTTCACTATGGGCTAAAAGTACATATCAGTCCGGCCTGGGCCCATTGACAGCTATACAATGAGACACTGACAGTACCTCTCTTTTAGGGTCAGATACGGACTAGGCCCTATCTCTAATCTCTAATACTAAACCCTTAGTCGGTAACCCAACCCGTGAGTTTTCGAAAATGGACCTGTTTGGTAAATATTTTTGAAAGTCGATCAGTTTGAAAATTATTTTCTTTTTAATTATGGACTAACTTTGGTAAATATTTTAGAAAGTGGACCTGTTTTGTAAATATTTTCGAAAGTGGATCGGTTTGGAAATTATTTTCTTCTTACCCTTTTCATTATCCTTCAATTTTTTCCACGTGCACGTGTGCACGTGTCTGATACTAGTATGTTTGAAATCAGAGAACCAAAAATATTCTGCAGGGTAGAAAAACAAAACCCAAAAAATAAAAATAAAAATAAAAATAAAAAACCTAGACACGGTCGAGATAAAGATATCTTATAAGCGGGGATGCATACCCTGTACATGGCATGTAAGGAAGCCCCCAGTGCACAATAGACTCAAATGGCACCTACAAACATTCGAATTTTTTGCCCGTACTGACCCACTTTTTGAAAATATTTAGTGCTCTGACCCATTTTTAAAAACAATTAGCGAACTGATTCAGTTTTGGACACGTCAGCAACAAACGTTCTGAGAAAAACGGTATAGGTTATTTACATACCGTTTTTCCCAATAATGGCATTTATTTTTAAAAAAAACTGTCATGCCGTTTTTTGGAGTAACGACATCTGTTAATTTTAGTTGAAGAAGCATGTCTCAATTGTGAGATAAAAGGCAAGTGTGAAAATACAATAAGAGATGTCGTTTGGCATTCTTTATACTGATGACGTTATTTTGAATAACGGCATCAGTTATTGTATTTTCACACTTGTCTTTAATCAGTGGCCCCCTCTTCTCTTTCCTCTTTCTCAATCGATCTCCTTTCTCTCTTTCTTCACTTCCGCAACCCACAAACCCTAGATCCCTAAATAAAAAAATTCCAACTATTAGAGTGCTCTCAAACTTCCAAAACAAAACAATTCAACACCCATACATAAACTCTAATTGTGATTCGCTCATTTCCTTTTCCACTCTTCCGAAATACGAAATCGTGGTAGGTATTCGAAATCCCAAATTTTTTTTTACAATGTTCATTTTGATGAATGAGAGCTATATATATTAGTAGCATAGTACAAGAGATGTAGATTAGATTCATCTAAGTAGTAGATATGTGAAATGTACTTAAGGATTGTTGTTGATGATGTGTGAAATGTTCATTTTGATGAATGAGAGCTATATTGGTAGTATAGTATAATAGATGTAGATTAGATTCATCTAAGTATTAGATATGTGAAATGAGATTCATCTATGTGAGATGTGGATGAGCTATATTGCTATTTAAGAATTCTCGTCGTTGATGCAGTCTAAAAATGACAATGTAGTATATTAGATATTGATGGATAAATGGTCATACATTAAAATTGCTATATTTCTAATCATTATATTCATCATTCTGTTTGTATGAATGGATATTGCTATGATATTTGTTTATATACATAGTGGAAAGGTTGTGGTGGCGATTGTTGTGAGTAGTATTTCGATACGAGTATTGAGGCGTTGTTGTTATCTTCAAACATCAATTATTAATTCTGTTAAAGAAACATGGCATACAAATTTGATTATCTCCATACATCATCATTTATTAACATTGTTCTTGACACATTATTTTTTATGTTCACAGATAAATGGATCCTATACAACCATCTTCTTCCCATGATATTGGCGCATCATCTTCTTTGCACGCACAACAAGGAGGTCCGGGACCTTTAGACCAGTCCGTACTCTATTTGCAAGAAGATCATAGGTCTCAGGCCGTGTGGACTGGAGATATCGAGAAAATGAGTTTCCGAATGCATACCATATTGCTGACACACCCTCGAATACAAAACTATTTGATAAATTGCGGGTTCTATGGAATGTCCATGTTGGCCAAAGTGAAATGCGACCATTCATTACTTACCACTCTTGTGGAGCGATGGAGGCCGGAGACACACACGTTCCACCTAACCATCACTACAAGAAATTTGTCATATACCAACGGACACCTATAGTGACGGATCACTAAAACCGTTGGTATAGGTATTATATAACTACAGACGTATAATAAACTGTGGGTATAGGTATCCTATAGCTTTAGATCTTTTAATCCGTAACTATAAGTTTTACTAACGGTATAAAACACCGTGGGTATATTCCATACTTTATTTTCCCCCAACTTTTTCATTTTCCCCACAAATTCTAAATCACCCAATTTATATACTCTTTCTCACACCTATCCCTCTCTCCCTATCCTCTCTCTCACACCCGAGATTAGGGAAATACCGATCTAGGGTTAGGGTTTTGATTCCGAGATCCCAAGCTGTTGCTACTAGGTACATGATGCTGACGTGGAGGGAAAAGTTGGCCGATAAGATCGCCGGCCTTCTCGCTAACTCCCCGTTCGCCTCTTCCCCTCCCGATAATTCCCCCACTTCTGCCCGATACGAACCGCCTCAGGTATCGACAAAGATTCATCCTTTTCCTTGTTGATTCGATCGTGTGTTATAGTTTTTATTGGATTTGGTTGGTGTCAGATCTGGATCTTGGCTTGAGAAACGAGATCTGTGGAATCGAGGGTTTCAAAAAATGTCGAAATTGTTGTTATTGGGCTTAAATTAGGTATACTGGGGAGAGTTGTGTGTTAAAACTGAGTAAGGGGAAGATTATATCTGGATGAGAAATTTCTCGGATTTGTAGTCTATTATTGGTCATGTTTTATATGCAATTTGAGGTATTTGCATAAAAAGTCGAGTGATTTGAGGGTCTCTTACCCATACATTGTGTAATCCAATTTGTGAAATTGCTGAAAAATTGTTCAGTTTGCAAGTACTTGAGATGGGATTGAGAAGCATCCAAACTACTTCCTTTTTCATATGAATTACAGTATCATCCATACTGGGTCGCACCGAGTGATCGAGGAAATCATTTTCATGTGGATATGAGGTTCCCGTGTCTCAAATGAGTAAGCATTAATGATAGGGAAAAGGAGAGAGATTGGTTGTAAGGAACTTCAGTTATTACCGTTAATTGCATTGGGAGTTATTTGCGGTAGTAAACTGTTCAATTTTGATGAAACTTTACTTGTGTTAAAATTAAAAATCTCTCTCTCACACCCGAGATCGGAATCAAAACCCTAACCCTAACACCTATCCCAAATCCCAAATTACTTTCTCTCACACCTTTTTCATGTAGCTCTATGCAAAATCCTTGTCACATGATATTTTGTAATTTATGCAATATTGATTTGTACAGATGAAGCTCGCGTTAAGGAATTCAACTTCAAATCCATGTGGAATAGCCCACTATGTGTGAGGTACATGAGTAATGTTAGTTATACTGAAAGTTCTAAATAGCATATTTGTCTATTTTTCCTGTAGGTTGCATCGATCAATGTATCTTAGTTCTCCTTTGATATTTGTATGACAACATTTAGACTGCAAAGTTCATGTGGTTATACTATCTTCAGTGTCAATCATATTATACTAGATTCGGCCAATTTAGAGTTAGATGGAAAATACAGGATGTTCTGCATATGACTTGGAACTTCGAATTATGAAAGATTTTTTGTTGTCGGGAAGTAATAGCTTTTAATGGATATTAATTATCTTGAAGTACATTTCATTATGTTAAAATAGCTTACAATTAGAACAGTATTGGCTTGAACTGTATAGATGAGATGTCCGCATGATTGTGTTGGAACATTGAGTAAAAACTATTAAGTCTTCAAAAATGTTATCTGAAATATATTTACGTCTATTCTACATGTTGATTAATTAGGTCTATTTGCTCACCATGGCTTTATGGCTCCATTAATCTTTGAAATGTCACGTATTTTGTAGCGGTTAGCATGTTGTAATTGCATGCATTAATGATATTTTGGTTCCTCAATTTTGACTTTATCATCACTGCCTTATATGCACCAAATGGCTTTCAACTCATAAATTCATTGAGTAATTTAATTATTTAAAGGTGACAAGTCTATATATAAAGCCAAAGCCAATGATCCTATATGTATGATTGCTACTATTCTTTATCTCCTTCATACTATTATTGATATTTCAAGTCTTCATCTACTGTACTATTTTTATTTTAGTTAGGTGTTGATTGACAAATAGTCATCTACTATTATTGTTGAGGACGTAAACTAAACTTTAATTTCCTGTAATTAAGTTTTACATTAAGTTACTTAAAAATAGGGCATATATCTCTAAGCTTTCCTACTCATATAAATGATGTTAGTGCATCAAAGTTCTGATACATTTTTTTTGGAGGAAAGAATACGACGAACTGACCTCAAATCTGATCTCCATTTATCCATCCTAAATTCTTACCATCCGAGCTACAACACAATGGCAAAGTTTTGATACTTACATCAAAGTTTTGTTTACTCTTCATGTGAAATAGATATATAAAGAACTTACTTAGGGTGTGTTTAGATATATAAGCCCAATCCATACCTATTGCAAGCTATAAAACTCAGATTTCATATGGCTCAATAAAACATCTTTGATATCCTTTTTTTTTGAACACAGGTTCAAGTTCATGCAATGCTGCATCAGATAGTAAATACTGTTACAGTCTGCAAAATACTTGCTGATGAATCCAATTCTAACAGTCAAAGCAGACAGGTTTTTAGATAAGCAGAACATGATTAGTTGATTACAAACAATGGCTAACTTTATTAATATAAAGTTCCTTTGACTGCTTCAAGCTTCCATTGTCTTCAAATGCCTTCTTTGTTTTAGGTAAACAAAACCAAATTATTCCAAAGCTACATGATCGAAATTATTGCAGTAGTCTCAGCTACTGTAATGTTTGGAGAAGAGAGATGGCATCCAAAAGAATATAATAACTAAACTGCTTTGAGCTAACATTTATTTAGAATAAGTTCATAAATTTCAGGTAGAAAATTCAAACAGTTGGCCATATGGATAGTGAAAAATGAATACGAAGTCTAATGCAATCATTATATACAGTTGTAACCATTGTCAATAAAAAATTAATTATAATCATCTAGGGAACTTGTAGCTATAGAAATGAAGACTGGATAACAAATTTATCAGTTCATAGTTTTTTTCTTTTATCTATACCAGTTATTATTAGTTGAGTGAAGAGTTTGCTCTTAAATTACTTATTCTGGATGCAAATTACTTATTCTGGACGCTGTTGAGAGATGGGTTTCCAGCAACTATAGCATGATATGTTTCTAATTTGTCATTTGAATCTGAGATCCATCTTCAAATGTCGGTGCATCATAGCCGTTACAGCAATTTCAGTGAGTACATGATTGAAGACTGAATCACATATTCCATTTCTCCTTAATTACTGATGTTTTCCTATATTTTGAAATGGCTTGAAGCCTTAACTAGGAGTATAGTTGTTTGACGGTCTTATCATATCCCTCTTAGTGACTTACTATATAACATTCTGCTTAATGTACAATTCGCCTTTTTTCATATTTCTGAAACTAAACCTCGTGCTGCTTTTTATTAAAATGAGCATTTTAAAAAACAAATTAGAACGGTCATTGGGCTGATGATAACTGGTAATGGAAACAGCAGAAACATGCAAAGTTGTTATTCCTTTCCAACAATTTGTTTATGGTCTTATTTCAGAGGCACACCTCCTTCTCCAAGATCAGACCATGCTGCTGCTTGTCATGCAAAGAGATATCTACTGATTTTCGGTGGGAGATCTCATGCCACTGTCTTCAATGATCTACTTGTCCTCGATCTACAGACAGTAAGTATTTTTTTTTCACGTGAAATTATCTTATTTATAAGATTTGGTTCTCCTTTTCCAATTTCTTTCTAAAAGATATTATGTCTTTACTGCAGATGGAATGGTCTAGGCCAAATCAGCAGGGTGTGACTCCAAGCCCCCAAGCTGGGCATGCAGGTGTAACAATAGGGGAAAACTGGTTTATTGCCGGTGGTGGAAATAATAAAAATGGTATGGATGCAAAGTTCTGATTTCTAAATTTCTATGAAATTGCATGTTTTAAATAATTCTCTCTAGCCCCCCATCTGCATGTTGCATGCTTTTTGAAATCATGTCTTCAATGTCTTTGTTCTTTATGCTTGCACATTTACTAAGGTTTTTTCTATTCAACTTTCCTTTCCTTTTGTTTCTTTGCGTGTGGGCGGGGGTTGCACATTTATGCTTGCACGTTTATTGTCCCACCAGTATCTGAAACTTGTGCCAGAGTTTTACGGTCGAAAAACCATGATTTTGCCATTATTCTTAATTGAGTTTCTATCTGACATGTTGTTAAATTGGTTTTCGGTTTGTACTGTTTTACTCTTTTCACTCATGAGAATGCCCTACCATTTCTCCAAATTTTATCTGAAAAATAGGATTACAAAGTGTATCTCTTTGGTTGGCAATGCATTAGTTTCTTCAATACTTGCCACGTACTGGTAGACTGGTTCCTATCAATCAGATCTAGAGTACACTGTTCTCTTTTTGAATATTTGTTGATGACCAAAGTTGGATCTTTTTTCTTTGTTTTGTTTGTGAAGGGCTCTCAACAAGCGAGAAATGATTAAACTCTCTCAAAATGCAGCCGAGTTTGTGTTTGCCGACGATGAAGTGAAGAAGGTTGTAAAGGAGATTTGCAGGATGCTAAAAGAAGATTACTGCAAAGAGAATCAAGATCAATCAAGAGCTGGTTGCCGTAAAATAAGAAAATTGTTAGTGTCGAGTGAGAAGTCAATTGAATGTTATCTTATAATGTCATTGAATATGTTGACCGTAGTTCAAAGTATTGATTCTCATGTGTGCACACATGAATTCAATTGTGTATTTGGTTATTAACTATTTTTTCATTGGACATGCTTGTAATACTTCATTAATTTTTTAATATGATTGAAGTTTAATTTTTTTTAATATTAAACACATTTATCTATTTTATTGTGTATTTAGTTTATAATTGAATTAATATTATAAAAGAAAATATTAAATTATCATACCATCACTAAAACCTATAGCAATGGAGTTTCAACCGTAGGTATAGGAAAGCAAGTGGTGTCCTTAAAACTTATACCAACGGATACGAAACCATGGGTATAACACCGAGGTTTTGTCCAACGGGTAAAAAAATCGTCGCTATATGCTATAGTGATGGCATTTTGTCGTGGGTATAGCTAATCAAAAATGACGGAAAAATATGTCCGTTGGTATAGGTTTTACGGGCTATACCTACAGTTTTTTGCCTTTTACCCACGGATTTTTGCTGTCACTATATGTCAAATTCCTTGTAGTGCATTGGTGAGATGACAGTCACGCTTCAAGATATAGCCGTCATATCGGGTCTTTCAATCGATGGGGTGGCGGTAACTGGGAACCTTATGTTTAATAAAGTAATGTTCGTTAGAGATTACCTTGGGAGGGAGGTTGAAGAGAACGATAAAGGTGTATTCTTCGGGGAATCAATCCGACGTTCATGGCTCTTTACAGAATTCAACAATAGTTTACAGAATAAAAGGCATCAATGTAAGGTTGATAATCAATTACATGGGAGGCACCACACAGCGTAAATCTTGACATGTGCTGTTTGATCCAATTATATAAACTTCGGATGTTATATGGGAAATATAAAAACTTCGGATGCATTGATAATAAAATCCAAATGGCACCTAAAGTTTATTTTTATTACTAAATAGCATCCAAAGTTTTTATATTTCCCAAATAACATCTGAAGTTTATATAATTGGATCAAATAGTACATGCCGTTAATTTTTGTTAAGTTTTGAATGGTAGGAGGATAAAATTACTATTTTACCCCCATGCCTCTTTAATGTTGTCATTGTTGTCGGGCTCGAGTTTGGCGTTGGGTTCAATTCGCGTCCAGTGGAAGTTTGAGGCTGTCGGGTTTGGGTTTGAATGGAGACAGAGGTGAGGGTGACAATGATGGAGTTGATGGAGGCTATCGGTGATGCAGATGGTGGAAATGGGTTTCGGTGATGAGGGAGAAAAAGGTAAGGGTGTTTTCGACAATTCACATGCACTTTAATAGGTTTAAACCCGATAACGGATGGAATCGGAGAATATTCCATTGACTTAACATAAAACTTAAGGTTAGGTGCTATTTGGTCCAATTATATAAACTTCGCATGCTATTTGAAAAATATGAAAACTTCGGATATTATTTGGTAACTAAGATAAACTTTAGGTGTCATTTGGTTATATATATATATATATATATATATATATATATATATATATATATAATAATAATAATAATAATAATAATAATAATAATAATAAATGACAAAGAAAGCTATCAAGTGGGTCTCCTTCAATCTTCCCTAAAATCAATGGCCTAGATGGATTCTCACAAAACATATTTTTCCGTCCAAAATTTCAAACCCCATAATTTCAAAAAAACATACACACTCTCTCTCTTTCCCGAAATACCCCCCATTCTCTCTCTCTTTCTCATTGTCTCTCTCTCCTTCTCCCGCTCATACCGTCTCTCTCTCTCACTGTCTCCCTCTCTCTTCCCGCTCTCTCTCACTGTCCCCCTTCCTCTCTCTCCCTCTGGCGCCTTTTGAGCGCTGCCCTCCTGCTGACAACCCCTCCTGTCACCACACAGCGGCCCCCCACCTCCAGTCGCGACCCCCTGTTTCTGTCCAACATCAGCCAACCCCCCCCGGCTCCTCCCTTCCGCTCTCACGGACCAGCCGACCTCAGATTTTGATCCTCCTCCCAATCGCAACCAAAGACGAGCCATAAGCCTGCAACGTCAGTAAGAAATTCCCCTAAACCCTAGAAACCCTAACATCTCAATAACCCCAAACCTCCATCTTTTCTTCGATTCCAACTCAAGCACCAAATCCTTCTCATCAAACCACCGAAACTCTAATTTCTCAACCTCAGATCCCCGTTTCTACTCTAATCCCAAACGACGATACACAAACTCTGAGTCTTTCGCTTCAAAGCCAGAATCTTGAAACCCCTCAAAGAGCGGCTCCGGTTGTTACCAATCAAGAGTGGAATTGGAATCTTCAGATTCCGCAACAAACCCCAAGATCTCAACCCCAGATTTCTTTGCCTTTTTGGCGGTATACGAATTTTCAGTTGCCTTATGAGCAGCCGCGGGTTAGGCTCATCAAAGCGGATGGATCGCTGGCGGTGGGCAACACGAAGTTTGAGGAGCTTCATGTCTCTCAGAAGATTCTTCTCCAAGTCGAGTAAGGGTTTCGTGGTTCTTAATTTCTTTAGTTTTTGGTTTCTTGAATTGCTGAAATTAGTTATTAAGTCACTTCATTTTGGCTGTTAGTAAGGATTAGTTTTGTATAGTGAGCGAAGTGTTTGATTATGCTTAGTTCTCAATTTGCAGTGAAACGCATTTCGGAATACAGGAACGAAAGTGAGACTCTAGATCATTGTAGTTGGCTTTATCATGTACCCAGTGACGATTTTGAATTCGTTGGTCGCAAGATCCATAAGGTATTCTCATATTTAATTTATTCCCCCTCATTTGTGTTCTTGAATTTCTAGTTTTCATGTACGTTGTTGGTGTGAGTGACAGAAGATGATGATTTGCAATGGGAACAAATCGATTTTGTATAATAATGGAAAAAAAAAGAGATGCAAGTTATGAGTTGCAAACCTTAAAGTTAATAAACGTACAATAACTCTGTTAATTGAAATGATGCCAACAAGTTAAAGAAAAATATAATTTCAAAAAACTTATAACTAGATGTTCCAGTTCCGAAGACGTGCCGTAGGCACGTGTCAACAGCCAAACCTAGTATGTATGTATATGTATATATATATATATATATAAAATAGCGGAAAAACAAAAATGGATCTTATGAAGTTCCACTCGGTGGACCAAACACTTGGGCTCCCAACTCATACGGGTTTGCAACTTGATTCGAACCTGAATCCTCGTGGTCAGGTCGAGGAGGGTGGTTGTGTTCTCCTTCGTAAACAATCTTCATGTCGCTAGGATCAGAAGGTGGCCATTCTACTCTCTTCTTCGCCGTGCAATTATTTCTCCGGCACTTAAAGTAGCTCCTATACATAGAATTCAGTTGGAATTGAGATAATTCATTTGGAAACTAAAGAGAAGAAAAGAAAGAAAAAACACATCTTCACTGATCACTAAGTAAATGGAGTTAATATTCAGAAGCAGAAGCTATAAGTGTCGTACATATATACCATTATCCATCAATTACCTATTCTTGCTTATTCTGATGGTGTATTTCTGGCCATACTTCCTCCACTCATAGCCATCTTCGGGCAAAACCAACTGGTTGCCATCAGGTTCTTGATTCCTCTCTACTTCCCTAGCATTAAAAGATTCTATCTTCTTAATTATAAGCAAGAATCTAATTAAAGATTCTATGCCATGATATATATTGGATGAATTTGAACACAAACAGGCCATATATATATATATATATATATATATATATATATATATATATATATGATTTTCATCATGAACATATATATACATGTGCACCCAACAAAATTAGGTCACAGCCGGCAACAAGCGATAAATGATTCATGCATGATTGGTTATACAGTGACAAATCAACATGATCCTACACAATATGATATTTATCTGGTATACATAGTCTAGTTCCACTCAGTGAATTATTCATTTCCTCTCTAATCATTGAGTTAATTGCTTAATTATACAACATCTGAATGAGGTGTTAAGAAATCTATATTTAGAAAATTTTGAACTGGGCAAAAGAATTAAAAGCGGAAAGAAATGGATCTTACAAATCACTGTGAAAGACTACCCTAGCTAGCTATGTGATTTTTTTTCTTCATATTAATTAAGAAAATGATAAATCGGATTTTGCCCAAAGTAAATGGTTTTGTCCTTAATTTGGACAATGAAAATTTTCTTCATATTGAGAAAATGAGAATGAATCGCCCAAGTTGTGGAGAACCCATAGTTGCATGAGAACAAGATCCAAGATACGGATCCGAAGATATTGGGGAAAATTATAAGAAAATTAAACATACCGGATCCAAGATACAGATCGACCTAATTAAAGAGTCATATATATATATATATACACGTACCCTAATGTTCAAAGCTAGTAACCAAAGTAAGTAGAGATCAAAAGACTAGATCCAAGATGGCGTCGGAGGAGATTAGGGTTAAGGTTTAGATCAAATTAAGTTCGAGATTTTTTTTAATATTTAATTAATTTTGTGTATTAATTTCTTTCTCTAAACCACTCAGAGACAATAATTAATATTGTAAAAGACTTTTCCATCTCTGAAGTTGAGGTGCTTGTTGAAGATTTTGCACATATTCTTAAATTATGACATGCATCAAAACGTGTAAAAAAAAGAGAAGAAGATAAAAATAAACAGCGAGCGAGCTTCGAACAGCAGCTAGCGTTTGCAAGATTAGAATGCTTACATTGAAGAGCTTGGTGGTGAGGGATTTGCCATGGGAGAGTTGAGATCAGCTCCAAATATCAAGAACAACAAGTTACTAATGAATCATTTTTATGAAGAAGACAACAACTTGTCCCATTTGAGTCGGTAACTGTCGTGTAAGTAGGGGCACGAATTAAAGGAAGAGCAGGCCACACTGGAGAATGCATGAGAGCGTGAGACGTGTCCTTTCTTACATCATGTTCATGACGTCACCATTCTCATCACATGCTATATTTCCTCGTTGCTTTTGAGAAGATTCAAAAGGAGCTAGCCGCCGGCCATAAGCTTTTCCAAGGATAACTACAGTATTTTTTTCTTAAAAAAATGCTTCTTAACTTTATTTTCTTTTGTAAAAACATTCCTCGACTTTTTGAGTAATTTGGTCTATTTATGTACAAAACTATTTTGGCAAAAAAGATAGTTGAGCAGTGTTTTTTTTCGTATAAAAAAAATAGTTGAGTAGTGTTTTTAAAAAAACACATACTTGAGGTGTTTTGTTTTGTTTTTGTTTTTTGTTTTTTGTTTTTTTAAAAAGCCCTTTTTTAATTATTGAGTCTTCTACTCTTCTCTAAAATGGAAAAATGAAAACATATAGTTTTTTTAACATGACCTTTTTTTCAAAAAAATTAAGTTGTTAGGTATGTATTAGACTTTGGACTCCCTCCGTTTCAAAATATGTAAGTCTATCTAGGTTTTTAGATGACTATTAAGTAATAAAATATGATTGAGTAAAAGTATTTCATGTTCTTGGTTTTTAAAGCTCATAAATGAGCTATCAATTGTACAATATCCTATTTGCGCTCTCTTCTATAATTTTATAACTTCTCTTACGAAAAAAGACAAGGATAACATTGAAAGTTTTTTTTATCAGGAATATTTAAGAATGACAAGATATCTTCTAGAAAATCTAAAATAGCTTTATATTATGAAGAAAAAAAAGGTTAGTATAACTTATACTAGTATAACCCTATGCAATTGATTGCACATAATTTTTAAAAAAAAGAGAAAATAACAAAATTATTTTTGAAAAAAATTCTCTAAATAATATTGCATGTTTTTTAAGGTTTGATTGAGGGATAAGATTGCACTTTAAAATTTAGATAGAGAAAGAGTGGGGTGTTACATCATATATTTGCATTTTTTTTTAATCCAAAAAAAAGGAAAAATTCTTGGATCAAAAATAATTTAGCATAATATATGTATAGATTTTGACTTTGTTACTTTTAATCCCTCATTGTGAAGGGTGCTAGCTGTGGCGATTTGAGCGATTTCTCTCTCTCCTCCTCCCCCCGGATTCCTCCCTCAGATCCGCCATCCCCGAGCTTCCTTCCCCCCCCCCCTCCTTCACTAATTGTGTTCCTCTCAGCTTCCTCTCCAAACCCTTTTCTCCGTCTCCCCGGTGGTTCCCCTCTACTATCCCCCCCTAGCTGCCCCCCTTTCCCATCCCCCCTGGTCTCATCCATCGTTGCCCTCTTCCTCCCCCCCTCTTCTTCTCTTCTCTCGCGTTTCCCCCTTCCCGTCCGTCCTCTTGTCTCCCCCCGCTCTCCCTCTCCCTCATCCGTGTTCGGTCCTCGCCTCTTTCCGCGTCAGCTTCCTGGTTGATTGGGGCCAGAGTCTGCTTCGGGTGTGATTGGTCTCATCCTCTGCCCTTTGTCTCTCCCCCCGCGCTTCGCAGGTTCCGAGTGTGGCCCCTCTCTGGTGCTGGTGTTTGTGCTTTTTCCCGGTGCTTCGTCCCTTGCTGAGTGAGAGCGCCCCTAGCCGCTGCCTATCGTCTTCAGGTGCGCTATTTTGGCGTTGTTCTCCCCCTCACTGTAAGTATTCTTCCCTGATCTTTAGTTCTTTGATTACTAGTGATTTTTCTGCTTATTGTGTTTGTGTTGGATTTCCTTTTACTGCTTGTTGTGTTTACGTACTTTCGCTTAGTTCTCTTGCATTTTCTGGTGGGGCGTTTGGGATTTCACGTACTGTGTTAAGTGCGTCGTAATCTCTATCTCGTCTCTCTCACATCTTCTCTTATTCTTCTTCTGTTCTACCTCTATCTTGTGTTCTCTTCACTTCGATTGGATCTCTTCCGCTGATCCTCGTCGAAGTTTTTTCTCCCCTGTGCTTTGTTCTTCGTCTTCGCCTCTTCACTGTATCTTGTTTCCCTCTTTGTGGGCTTTTTCGTTTATTTAGCCCATGGACCATTCTTGGGTCGCAGTGGTTAAAAGAAAGAGGCCCATTTCGAGAGCGGGTATGGGCTGTGGGCCGAAGCGATCGATAGCTTCGTTCCCAATCCTTCCAGACTCTTCCTCCTATAAGTGTTCCCGCCTTCTTCACTCCACTGTCGCTTCATCTTCTTCCATTCCTCAAAATTCCTCCCTCCGCCATTCCCCCATCTGTTTCCGCTGTCTCCGAAAAGGTCACTTGAAATCAGTCTGTGCTGCTAAGATGAAGTGTCTGTTTTGTCTCAAAGACGGACACTCTCGTCATCGTTGCTTCTCGCTCCAAAAACTCTTGGGTCTTTCGGTGGGTGTTCCGATTGCCGAGTCAGTCTTAGATGCTCTTGACTTTCCCTCCTTACAAAAGAAGCTTGCCGAGCTCCCGTCTTCAAAGGCGAAGAAGCAAAAAACTTCGACCCGTTCACCTCTCCTCCCCACTCCTGCCGCTTCCTCTCGTCTGACTCCCCCCACACCGACGACCTTTCAGAAGCCAGCTGCTATTTCACCTCCTTCTGTTAAGCCCCTTGTGACTCAGGTCTTTCTTCCTGACACGGAGCTATCCGACCGCCTCAAATTTTACAACAACTTTGGAGCTATCTCCTTTTCTGAAGGATCCATCCCCTTCTATACTCTTAACGCCTATCTCTGCAACTTTTGCAACGTTAGAGATTGGGAATGGGTTCTTTATTCCTGCACCAACGGCGATGCAGTGATTCAATGCCCGTCATCCAAGGTTCTTGAGGATTTATGTTCTAACCAGTCCCTGGCGATTGGTTCTATTGCGCTGTCGATTCGTAAGTGGGTTTCTATTTCTTCTTCTACTAAAGTGCTGGATCCCAAACCTATAAAGGTTTCTATGTTCGGTCTCCCCCCCTTCTGTGATTCTCTCAGGATGGTTGCTGCTTTCTCCAAATGCATTGGCGATATCATAAGCATCTCCTCCTGCGCTCGATTGGCTTCGGGCAGTATCCAGGTTGATGCGCTTTTCCGCTGTCCTGCTCCGAAAGAGCGCATCGAAGCTTTCTGCCTTAACGACGGGCTCTCTGCTTTTAATGTCTCGGTGCAATATCACGTGAGCTCTCCTCCGCTTCCGCCTGCGAAGCGTAGCTTCAGTTTGACCCCCACCCCCACATTTCACCCTGGCACTTCCTCTGGCCCGAAGCCTTTGCCTTCTCCAGGCAAGGCTATAGCCTCTTCTCCGGCGCACAAGCCGCTTTCTCTCTCCTGGAAGGCCCCAGGCTCTTCGGTGGCTCCTAAGATTTCGCCGGCTAAATCTTCCAACCTCGTCTGGATCAACCCCGACCGCTCTTCCCAATCTCTCTCAAATCAGGTCCCTCCTCCCTCTTTGCCTCCTATGGCTCCTTCGACTGCGCTTGCAACCTCTTCTGTGGCTAAAGCTCCTGTTCCCTCTAAGTCTGAGGATTGGCCAGCCTGGCAGATTAATCCTTCTTTTGCTTCGGATTGGGAGCGTTTTCAGAAAACGGCACACTTCCCTTCCTCTAGTGCTCCCCGCCCCTCCTCCCCTGTGCAGTCCGCTAAATCTCATCCCATTCCCTCTGGTAAGGACTGGGTGGACAAAGATGATTTACTTAGCGATGAGCTTGCCGAACTGGATAGCATCAAGGCTTCGCATCAGGTCAATTTCCTCTCTGGCTCCTTTAATTTGAATCATTTACTGCAGTTATTAGTTTCTACAAGTTATTTTGCTTGCTCCTTGGAGTTGACTTTTCCGCATTTTAAGCGCTCTACTGTTATACTGCGGCAGTCATATCTCTCCATCTCTTCTATTTCTCTTTCTCTTATTATTCTACCTTCGAGTCTTTCGGACGGTAGGAATTGTTGTGGCACTCGAGAGGTCCTGCCTCCTAAGATTCGAGTGGTTGATGACTTCTCAGTCTTCACTACATTGCCCTCTTCCCCCCCCCGTCGTCTCTCGATCCAAAACTTTTAAGGTTTCGGCCGAGCTTTCTTCCGATCCGCTGTGCCTTTCTTCCCCGGTCCTCTCTACCGCTCCCGGGCTGGACAGGAGCGCTTATCGTTTAATTCGGTCGAGCGCCAGGATTAAGGCACAGCGTTCTCTTCCCACAATTGTTAAGAACTCGTCTGCCTCTTGCCCGTCACCCACCTTTTTAGGGTCTATGTACCATCTGCAATTTGACGCCCTTTCTGATGCTGAAATGTTGTCCATTTCCCACTCGCTTGGCTTCTCCATCCCTTCTGATTCTCCCTCCCCCATCTCTTTCCTTAGAAAGATGGAACTATCCCGAGTTCTGGAGCATTGTACCAATCATGATTAGTGTCTCTTGGAATGTTAGGGGTCTTAATTGTCCCACCAAACAAAGGGCCATTTTCGATGTTATAGCTTCCTCTCACTGTGATCTCATCTCCATCCAAGAATCGAAAATCGAGTCTCCTTCCCCGCGTCTATTTCGAGCGCTAGGAGGCTCCAACATCTCGAACTGGATTTCCCTGGATGCTACCGGTTCTCGTGGTGGTATCCTTTTCGGTTTTCGCGACTCGACCTTCTCCCTAATCTCCGTCCACCGTCTTCATTTCTTCCTTATCGTTCAACTTCACTGGACTATCCTCGATGTTGTCTTGACTGTTATCTCCGTCTACGGCCCCTCCTCCTATGAGAGACGCCCTCTTTTCTGGCAAGAATTTCGTTCCCTCTCCCAGTACGTTCAGGGCCTTGGGATTGTTTGCGGTGACTTCAACGTCACTCGTTTCACCTCCGAACGGTCCAACTCGAGTGCCGTTGACCCCCAATCGGCCACGTTCAATGACTGCATTCGGGATCTCCAATTATCCGAGATTCCTATAAATGGTAGACTCTTTACCTGGTCTAACCAACGCCTTATCCCTTCTTTTGCCAAGCTTGATCGCTTTCTTGTTTCTCTCCCATGGTTTACTAAATTTCACAACTCGTACGCTAAGGCTCTCCCCAATCCGTCTTCTGATCACGTGCCCATCATTCTTTTCTCTAACTTTCATTTTCCTCGCCATCACCAATTCCGTTTTGAAAAATTCTGGCTTCAAGACCAATTATTTGTTAAGTTAGTTGAAGATTGTCTCGCTCTCATCCACGGCTCTCGTGGTCTTGGCAACCTTCTTCTTAAACTTCATGCCATCAAATATGGTTGCAAAATTTGGCGCCGTGAGAGACAATCCAATACTAACTTTCTCAAAGCCCTTCTCCTGGCGTCCATCCAAGCCTTTGACTCCCTGGAGGAACAAGCTCCGCTTTCTACCTTCGCCCGCAATGAGCGTTTGGCTTGTAAGCGTGAGTATGCGGACCTCCTTCTTCAGGATCACTCCAAATGGGCTCAGAGAGCCAGAGTGCGGTGGTTGAAAGAGGGCGATGCTAACACAGCCTTTTTTCAGCATTTCGCTTCCCATCGTAGGCGTTGCAATCATATTCCTATGATTCGGGACCATAACGTAGAATTGCGTTCGGATCCCGATATCCATCGTGCTTTTCTCACCTTCTACAAAGATCTTATAGGTTCTTCCAAGCCTCGTGTGATCTCTCTTGACTGGGAGCACCTTTATGGACCCCCGTCCGCTAACTTATCCTCGCTTGAGGATCCTTTCTCTCTGGACGAGATTAAGGCTGCCGTTTTCGCTCTAAAAAGCGATTCGGCGCCTGGGCCGGATGGCTTCCCGGGCTTTTTCTTCCAAAAGTTCTGGCATTGGATTAAGGATGACCTTTTCATCCTCTTCCAGGACCTGCATCAAGGATCGCTGGATTTTAACCGCATCAATTATGCCCACATTGTCCTTATCCCTAAGGTGCCTGGTGCCAATGAGGTTTCGCATTTTAGGCCCATTAGTCTTATTAACTGTTCCTTCAAAATTATTATGAAAGTTCTGGCTTCTAGGCTTAGTGCTTTAATTCCTCCGTTGATCGACCCGGCCCAGTCTGGCTTTATTAAGGATCGCTTTATTCTTGATAGTGTCGCTGCTGCTCAAGAGGTTATTTCTCTGAGCCATCATCATAAAATTGAGGGGATTCTCCTTAAGCTTGATTTTCAAAAAGCGTATGATAATGTCAATTGGGATTTCCTTATTGACATTCTTGCCCATCGAGGCTTTGGTCCGAAATGGATCGATTGGATTAAATCTAGCCTGATTGCTGGTACTTCTTCCATCCTTGTTAATGGCTCTGAAGGCCATAAATTCAAGGTTCGGCGCGGTCTCCGTCAAGGAGACCCGCTCTCATCCCTCCTGTTCGCCCTCGTGGCTGATGTCTTTAGCAGACTGCTCCGTAACGCTCGCGAAGCTCATGTCATTGAGGGAATTGGTCGCTCCCGGACCTTTGATGGTATCCTCAATTTGCAATATGCAGATGATACCATTATATTCTCCAAACCCGATCGCTCTTCCATGCGCAACCTGAAGCTCTTGCTTTATTGCTTTGAACAGGCCTCTGGCCTCTCTATCAACTTCAACAAATCCTCGGTTTATTGGCTCGGTGGGGATGACAGCCGTCACCAAGAGGTTTCTCAATTCTTTAACTGTCGTATCGCGACCCTCCCCATCTCCTATCTTGGTATCCCCCTTAGGTGGGGTAAGCTTCACCGGGCGGACTGGGCTCCTATTATAGATAAGATTGAAGCCAGACTGAATGTTTGGACTGGCAAACTGCTTTCCCGCGGTGGGAGATTAATTCTCCTCAACTCGGTTCTCTCTGCTATGCCTCTGTATATGATGTCATTCTATCTATTCCCTTCCTGGGTTCTTAAAAGAATCGATCAAATTAGAAGCAACTTCTTTTGGTCGGGTGCAGCCCAGTATATACAGGGTTCGCACCTGTGCTCCTGGGACATCATTTGCTCCTCGAAAGCGAATGGTGGTTTGGGTGTTCTTAATTTGCGTGACCAAAACATCGCTCTCCTGGGTAAATGGCTCTGGAAACTCCATAAATCTCCCCATCTTGCGTGGGTTCAATGCATCAAAGAATTCTATTTTTATTCATCGCCTTGGTGGCTATTCAACTCCCCGGTCCATCGCTTCGCTTCTCCATTCTGGAAGGGTATCTGGAAGATTGGCCCTGTGTTTCAGGCCAGCATTTCCAAGCTTTGCTCAGACGGTTCTAGGACTTTGTTCTGGACTGATCTTTGGGTAGGCAACACGTCCCTTGCTTCAGCCTACCCCTCCCTCTTCCACCTGGCGGCCTGGCCATACGCTTCGGTCGCAGAGTCTGTCCTGAGGTCCCCGACTGCATTGCTCTGGATTATCCCCTTCTCTTCGCCTCTATCTCCCCCCCTGATTGCTGAATACCAGCAATTGGTTGACTCCCTCAACCTCTTTGACTGGACTCCCTCTGAGGACATCATTTGGCGATGGAATTCCTCTGGGTCTTTCTCGGTTAAATCTTTCTACAAGTTTCTCAATTTCCGCGGTATCACTTCAGCGGCGGCTGACTTTATCTGGAAATCCGATGTCCCTCTCAAGGTGAAAATCAATTCTTGGTTAGCTCTCAATAATAAGCTCCTGACCGTGGAGGTGCTTAACAAAAGGAATCTAGCATGGGGTCAGCTTTGTCCCCTCTGCTCTTTAGTATCGGAAGATATTAACCATCTTCTTGTTGCTTGCCCTTACATCGCTCCGCTCTGGAAAGTTGTGGCTCTTGCCTGGGGTAACCCGACCTTACCTATTACCTTACTCTCGTGCTGGCACTCTCCCTCAGTACCCCCGAGATTTCACAAGAGTTGGAACTATTCCACTCAGATCATTTTCTGGATTGTTTGGAGAGAAAGGAACCGTCGGTTGTTTTCACACAAAGCATCCACTATCGCCTCCATTATTGAAGAGTTTGTTTTCCTGTTTAAGTTCTGGTCGTCCCATTTGAAAGAAGAGGATAGGATGTCGTTCTACTATCATCGGTTAGACGATTCCATCACTGTTCTTACTAACCTTAATGCGATTTGATGTGTCTTATTCTGTGGGTGCTTTTGTTGTGCTAGAGTTTGTATTATTGCTCCCCTTACATTTTGAGGTGGATTTGTGGGCTTTAATATTGTTTCTTTACTATTGTTCTTTACTCAATCATCTTCCTTCTTTGCAGGTGTCTCCATCGGATTCTTAATCTTGCCTTGTGGCTCTCTGATGTTTTGGTCCCTTCGATTTGACTGCTAGCTTCTCAGGTGGCTGTTTCTTGCTTTTCTCTTGGGCTTGCGATCGGGACTCCTCGTTTTGTTGGTGTAGTGTTCGTATTCTGGAATGTTCGGGTTGTTGGTTTCTAAGTTAGCTATTTTGTTGTGTTTGCTACTGATATTTTTTGGTGCACTTCTGTTAAGAGGGTGAGCGCTTGATGTTCCTTTTAACGCTCTAGCTCTTGGACCTTAGTGCCTAGTGGGATGATGCCTCCTGTTGTTCTTTTGTTCTGTTCCTTTATTTCGTTTCTTACTGTGGTTCCTTTATCGTGTGAATTGAGTATCGATGCTGCTCGGTTTTCCTTCTTATAGCATTGTGTTGCTAGTGATTGTGTTTTGATTCTCTCTGTCTGTCAACAGGTGGCGATGGTTCTCATTAGATTCTCTCGTCTGTTTCGTTATTTCCTGTTTGTCCTACATGTTATGTCTGACCAGGTTATTTTAGCATGCTTCGTTTCATCGCTGTTTTGTGGTGCTCTCATTTATTGAGTGCGTCGGTGATGGATCCGGGACTTGCTCCCCGTTCCGATTCAGCTGCTTTGAGTCCCCTCTTATCAGTAGCTATCACTCTCTACTCCTCACCTGCTTGCCGCGCGATCGTCCTTTGGATTGAGTCGTCTCCTCCCTCTCGGCAGTCACAGCTGGATCATGGTTTTTTCTGGCTCGCTTGGGTGGGAGTCGCGCCGCACCGTGGGGATCCCGATCTTCTCACAGCATTTATTCTTCGCCTGGACTGCTTATTTTGTATAGTTGCTCTTTATTGGTGTCTGTTTATTGTTTTTCCCTGAGTGCCGTTGTCTGGTTCTCGAGTTTTACCTCTTGTAAAACCTTATCATTGCGTTTGTACAGTGTATTCTTCATTATTAATATATTTTTTGATCGGGCTGGAGTCTAACGACTCTATCCGCTTACATCAAAAAAAAAATAATATATGTATAGATTTTGAAATGTGGGGGAGTAATCAGCAAAAGAAAAGTCAGCAAAAGAAAGAAGAAGAAAATATGTAGATCATGATTGATAAAGACATAATTCATAAAGTAACTTATGCGATACTTGGATTCTTGAAGTATATAGGAAAAGTATGTATGTGTAGAGAAAAATAATAGAATTTATTGCATTGACTCAATGGTAAAAAAGGAAAGAATTTTTTTAGTAGCAAGCAGTTGAATAGAGAGAGACGGTAAAAGACAGTAGCATACGAAAACCTCATTTTAATGATGGATCGACGAACATGCTTATGAGTACTAGTAATTTGCACGTGTAATGCATATTTTAATAAATATATTTAAAAAGTAAAAATTATGATATAGTCTGGCCTTCAACATGAAATTCTATTTATATTAGTTATGCATGAACGATGTACGAATTTGTTTGTTTACAAATGACAACCCTAACTCTCTCATTATAATGTTAAATTAGATTATATTATGTTATAGTAATTTACACTTCAACGTAGTCTAACCTCAAATCTGAGATATCCTTTATATTAGTTATGCATGGGCGATGCACGAGTTTGTTTGTTTTCAAATGACTACCCAAACTCTCTCATTATAAAAACTAGTATTAGACACGTGCATACGTGCACGTGGTAAAAACTGTAGGGATAATGAGTAAGGTAAAAAAGAAAATAATTTCCAAACTGATCCACTTTTGAAATATATTTACCAATCTGGTATACTTTCGAAAATATTTACCAAAGTTAGGCCATAACCCAAAAGAAAATAATTTCCAAGCTGATCCACTGCCAAAAATATTTACCAAACTGGCCCACTGCCGAAAATATTTACCAAAGTAGGTCATTTTGTCAACACGTGCGCTGCACGTGCTGTCTTCAAAATGACAGTCGCTGACACTAAGGCCCTTTCCCATTATAATAGTAGAGATATGGGGAAAAGGGGTATGAGAAACTTGCTTATTTAGTAAATAAGCAATTGATGATGTGACATACATGTGATTGGAAAAGTCTTTAAAGGGTTAGTTGTCCAATGTATCACATGCATGCCACATAATCAATTGCTCATTTACTAAATGAGCAAGTTGCTCATATCCCTTTTACCCTTATAATATCTATACATCTATACAATATATTATGCTAAACCACTTTGTTTCAAGATTTTTTCTAATTTTTTCTTCTTAAAACAAAAAAATGAGAGCAAATGTAGGAGGCTATAACTTTTTCATTTTTTCTCCATCCCAAATTTGAAGTGTAATCTTATCTCTTAATCAAATCTTAGAATACGTGCATGCAATATTATACAAATGTTATTAGAGAATTTTTTCAAAAATAGTTTTGTTATTTTCTCACTTTTTAAAAATTATGTGTATGAAAATCTTTATCATGTCAATCTATCAAATCCAGATCTTATGAAAATAAAATAGGTTTACCTTTCATTTTAGAGATGAAAACAGAGTTTTCTGTGACGACAGAAAAAGGTAAATACTGTTGTGAAATAATAAGAAATATATTACAAAATTGGAAGAACTAGTGAGGGAGTAAAGAAAATAGTTATTCTCAAGAATTTCTTGTCCTACTCATTCTCATTCATATTTAGCCTTCTATTTGTAGGCTTAAGTTACAAAATTATGGATTGTGGGGGAGTTCACAATCATAAATGGTGGTCATCCAATAATAAATAAATACTTACAACACTTCTCCTTGGATATTCACCATACATGACACATGCCTCGTTAAAAATCTTGACAGGAAAGCCAAGTGGGTTAAAACTTGGTCAAAGGGGAAAATATTACATGTCCATGTTGGCGAGCATGCGACACTGCCTCACTAATACATTGCCAAGAAAATTCAGTGGGACAAAAACTTGAACGAAGAAAAAAGAGTACAGTGTGAATATATTATTGATGACATGCTTCCCCTGATGTCGGCAAAAAATCTTTAAGCTAACGCATTCTAATATTGCGGGCCATTTTTCTGAATGTTGTAGTGGTAGTGCTTTAGTTAATAAATCTGCACAATTGTCGCTTGATTATATCTTCTGAACATCCATGTTACCATTTGATATGGCCAAAAATGGGATTAAATCGGAAACGGGCACGGATCTTAAAGCTCACAGGGGCAAAACAGTCATTTCACCTACAAACGGGTCCAAAATGGAAACTGGGTCTCTTCTTCAGAGCCCAACAACCCATAAACAGATCTGCCCAATTGGATATGGGTCCCAACCCATTACAAGTCAGTTCAGAAGGATGTGGATGAATCCAAATTCGTCCTTATCCGTAAGAGGTGGTTTTAACCACTTCTATCCATCCACACCGGGAAGTAGAGATTTGTTCTTATCTCGAAACGGATCCCTATGGCGACTATAAATACCCCTCTCCCCCTACTGTTACAAAGTAATGAATCTTTGCCTACCTAAAGCTCTTTCTTAATCTTCCTGGTTATTTACAAGAGCATCGGAGGGTTCGTCACCCGGATCCATTCCGGTGTTTCGAACTTTGTAGAGGTTCGCGGAAGCAGCAAGGAACGAGTCAACACATAGGCGGAGTCAACAGGTTCGCTTTACTGTTTTCTTAAGAACTCACAAATTCATCTGTTTGCTCCCACACCCGAAATCAGCAGCAACAGATTGACGCAGTCTGTGGGTAAAACAGAAGTAACGATCTCGTCCTCTCTCATCAACCCAACTACTTCTAAGCCATGCCTCCCAAGAAAGGGAAGACAACGGTCTCAAACCGCAGAGAAACTCCCACACCTTCTCCTCCTCTCGTGCTTGAAGTTCCTCCTCAACCCTTGTAACAAGTCCAACAGCCTGGACAATTTCTCCTTCAACCCGTCCAGCAACCACAGCCTGGACGGCCTCTTTCTCAGCAACCACAGCCCTAGCAGGCTCCTCAAGGGCCACAAGAGGCTGCAGGGGGGCCCTCCCGCCGAAGTCGGCAAGTGCAACATCCTCACCGCGACCATGTATCAATACACAACCCCTCGTCAGACTCCATAGCCTCGCACAGTCCCCCTACGCCTAAGGACCTCCGGAACATCATCATTAACAGGCAATACGGGGAAGCTTTCCGGACCCGCTTAGATGAGAGGCGGACCCACGATGGGATACCCCGCCAAGAACATCAAAAGGGGTCCAGCGATCCGATCCCCTAGAGCCAGGTCCCCCCGCAGGCCAGACCACAGAGGGTCCAACTCTCCCAGGAGGCAGACGGAGTCGCCTCAGGGTCGTCAGAGAAGAAGCCGCTCTCCGATCGGTCGACCTGCCCCTCAAGACCATCGGGAACAGGAGGCCCCCGTCATGAGGGCAGAGTTCCAACAGTTCCAGGAGGCAGTCTTATGGGCCCTCAATGTTGCCCCCGACCATAGTCAGCGGGGGCCCAGTCCTCAACCTGCCCGGGACCATAGGCGCCATACGCCTAGCCCCCAACCTACCCGCGACTATAGGCATCGTACGACCAGTCCTCAACCTGCCCCGAGCTATCATCATTGCACTCCTAGTCCTCTTTCGCGCGAGAATGAATCTCAGGCCTCGGTTAGATATGACCAGAGGGAAGATTCGGTCTTCCGCCGTCTCCACGAGATGGAGAGGCGCCTTGGCCGGCTAGACAGAGAGGAGGAGCAACGGGCAAGGAACTTCCGTCCCAGCAGACCCCTATTCTCTCAGACCATCACGGAGGCATTGGTCCCAGAAAACTTCAAGCATCCTCTCTTCAAATCTTACAACGGGGAGTCCGGCCCCACTGAACACATTGAGTTTTAAAACTCTCATGATGATACATCAGGTGTCGGACGCCCTGCTCTGCAAAACTTTCCCGACCACTCTGAATGGGCATGCAAGGGAATGGTACTCCCGTCTAGCCCCGGCCTCCATCTTCTCCTTGGATCAGCTCGAAGCCCTCTTCCTGACTCACTTCGTGAGCAGCCACCGAGCCGAAAAGACCAGCACCTCCCTGCTATTGCTTCACCAAAGGAAAGGCGAGCGGCTCAGAGACTACATCAAGCGTTTCACCGTGGAGGTCAGATCCATCGTCTCCCTTTTCCAGTCCGTGGCCTCCGCCGCCTTCCAATCCAATATTGCCAACGATAGCCTCAGGGCATCCCTTGCCAAGAAGCCCCCGGGCATCCCTTGCCAAGAAGCCCCATCGGGATTTCTCAGAACTCCCACTCAGGAGTGAGAAATACATTCGAGCGGAAGAAGCTCTCGCCCGCCCTGCTTTTGAAGGATTGTCTTCCCGGAACAAATGGAAGGGCACTGAAGAAGGAGCTAAGAAGCTCCAGAAGGATAACGGAGGCTAGCGTCGCCCTCCTCCCTGCTTCGAGAAGTTCACTCCACTCAACGCAAGTGTCTTAGCCATCCTGATGGAGGTTGGAAAGGGGGTCTTCTTCTGCCCCCTCCAAAGATGAACACTTCGGGGAAGAAGAGGAACCAGGACAAGTGGTGCCATTTCCACAGGGACCACAGCCACGACACGGATGACTTTCGGGCCCTGAAGGACGAGATCGAGGTCCTCATCCAGAGAGGGAAGCTCTCCATGTTCGTGAGGAAGGACAAGAAAGATCCTCCTCCACCTCCCAGGGGGTGAATAAGCGACCCGAAAAGCACGTGGAGACCCTGGACTCCGAGCCAGAGGCCATCATGCATCTCATTCACGGAGGCCCAATGGGGGGAGATTCCAACTCCTTTCGAAAAGCCTTCGTCTGAGAGGTAAATTCCATGCAGAACCGTCCTCCCCCAAGGGCCTAGGGGTCCTGATCACCTTTCCAGATAGAGACTTAGAGGGCGTCCGAACCCCCCATTGCGATGCGTTGGTCATAAACCTTCATATGGCCCACTTTGACGTGCACCGGGTCTTAGTAGAGAACACCATTTCGGTCAACATTCTCTTTCTAGAGGCCATCCAGGGGCTCAGGATCTCTAGGGATCGGCTCAAGCCTGTCGGCTACACTCTGCACAGGTTTACGGGAGTGCAGTGACGATCGAGGGTGTCATAACTCTCAACGTAACCACTGGCAAAATTCTCACCACCTGAACCGAGTCGATGGACTTCATGGTGGTAGATGTGAAAGCCGCCTACAACGTCATCCTAGGCCGACCAGGCCTAGCTACCTTGCAAGCCGTACCATCGGCTTACCACATGAAGATGAAATTTTCCACCATAGCGGGCGTGGGAGAAGTCAAAGGAAGCCAGGAGGCAGCCCGCAAGTGCTACATGACCTCGATGGGAGGACCTGTCCTCTCCCTCGAAGCTCTTGAACTCCCCGAAGGGAGTAACCCACCTATCTCGGAGCCGGTCGATGAACTGGAAGAGGTGGTCTTTTTTTAAGGAGATCCAACCCGCAAGTATATGATTAGTAAAGCCTTTCCCCCTCCTTCTCGCTCTGACATTATCCAGTGCCTAAGGGGGAATCGAGACTTCTTCACCTGGATGCAGCTGACATGCCGGGAATCTCCGAGGAGCTCCTCATGCATCACCTTAGTGTGTCCTCGGGGGCTAGACCAGTTCTGCAGAAGTGATGCAAATTTGCCCTCGAGCGCCAAGAAGCTATCAAGGAGGAGGTTGAGAAACTCCTTAAGGCTCGGTTCATATAAGAGGTCAACTACCCGGAGTGGCTCTCCAATGTCGTGATGGTTAAGAAGGACAACAGAAGCTGGAGGATTTGCATCAACTTCACAGATCTAAACAGAGCCTGCCCCAAAGATCCATTCCCGCTCCCGGGCATCGACATCCTAAATGATGCAACCTTGGGCCATGAACTCTTAAGCTTCATGGATGCATTCTCGGGTTAAAATCAGATAAGAATGTTCCTTCTCGACATCCCGAAGACCTCCTTTGTCACCGATCATGGCCTGTATTGCTACTGGGTCATGCCCTTCGGGCTTAAGAACGCTAGTGCCACCTACCAATGCCTTGTTAATTAGATCTTCAAGGAGCAGATTGGGCGGAACATGGAAGCCTATGTGGACGACATGTTGGTGAAGAGCATCAGCGGATCAGATCATGTCTCCGATCTCCAAGAGGCTTTTGACGTGTTGAGGAAACACAATATGAGACTGAACCTGAACAAGTGTGCTTTCGGAGTCTCATCCGGCAAGTTCTTGGGATTCATGGTCAGCCAAAGGGGCATAGAGGCCAACCCTGAGAAGATCCAGGCCATTCTCAACATGGCTCCCCCCTCCATTGTTAAAGATGTGCAGAGACTTACTGGGCACCTTGCGGCGATTGGGTGTTTTCTCTCCAAATCCGGGGGAAAATGCCTCCCGTTCTTCAAGGCTCTCAGGGGGGCTAAAGGCTTTGAATGAGGACAACAACAACAAGAGTCCTTCGACCAGCTCAAGGCATACTTAGCCAACCCCCCACTTTTGAGAAAGCCAAGGCCCGGGGAGGTCCTCTACCTATACCTTGTTGCTTCGGAGCAGACCCTCAGTGCTGTTTTGATAAGAGAAGAAGACAAGATGCAGAGACCCGTCCATTACGTAAGTAAAGTCCTTAGGGACGTTGAACTCCGTTATCCGAAGCTAGAGAAGATGGCATATGCCTTGGTTATGGCGGTTTGAAAGCTCCGCCCCTACTTCCAGTCTCACTCGGTGGTCGTTCTTACCGAGCAGCAGCTCAAACAAGTTCTCCACAAGCCCGAGACCTCTGGGCGCCTTATGAAGTGGTCCATCGAGCTAAGCAAATATGATATCAGCTATCACCCTCGAACTGCTATCAAGGCTCAAGCCCTGGCCGAGTTTATAGTGGAGAGTACAATTCCTGAGGCCAGCAAAGCAAGAGAGGAACCCCCCTTCTGGATAGTGTATGTAGATGGGTCCTCGTGCACCGATGAGAGTGGAGCAGGAGTCATCCTGGCGGGACCAGATGATTTCACCCTCCAGTACTCACTCCGCATCAACTTCAGAGCATCCAACAACGAGGCCGAGTTTGAAGCCCTCATAGCAGGCTTGTGCATGGCTCGCAAGGCAGGGGCGAAGCATGTCAAGATATTTAGCGACTCGCAGTTGGTGGTGAACCAGGTATCGGGGGAATACGAAGCGCGAGACGAACGCATGGCCAAGTACTTGGCCAAGGTCAAAGACCTGATGGCCTCTTTTGAGAATGCACAGCTCCAGCAGATCTCCCGATAGGAGAATGCACAGGCGGACTCTCTTTCAAAGCTATCTTACTCCTCACTCCAAGGGCTCGAGCAAACTGTCCTAATAGAAGTTCTAATGAAGCCCAGCATCAAGAAAGAAGGCCCGGAACCGATGGAGATGTTGCCCTTACAACTCGGGGAGAATTGGATGAGGCCTCTACTCGAGTTCCTAAGAGATGGGATCTTTCCCTTAGACCCTAAAGATGCCCGAAAGATCCGAACCAGGGCAGAGCAGTACTCCCTCATCGAGTCTTGTACAAACGCTCCTACACCCAAGTAGATGGCCGACCCTACTTGAGGTGTCTCTCCCCGGACGAAGCCCAATATGCCTTGAAGGAAGTGCACGAAGGGATATGTGGTGCTCACTTGGGAGCAAGATCCCTCGCCCGCAAAGTCTTGAACTATGGATATTTCTGGCCTACTCTTCTTTGCGACGCCGAACAACACGTTCGGCAATGCGGTCCTTGCCAAAAAATCTCAACAATCTGCCGCCTACTGCAAGCTTAGATCTCCTCTCTATCCAGTCTGACCCCCTTTGCACTGTGGGGGATGGGCTTGCTGGGGCCGTTCCCTCTAGCACCAGGCCAGCTAAAGTTTCTTGTCGTGGCGATCGACTATTTCTCTAAGTGGATCGAGGCCGAGTCCTTAACAACGATCACGAAGAATAGGGTGCAATGCTTCTTTTGGAAGAACGTTGTCTGCAGATTTGGCGTGCCTCGAATCTTGATAACGGACAATGGAACTCAATTTATAGGGGCAGCATTCCGCGCCTTCTGCGCAGACCTTCGCATTCAGCAACGATTCTCCTTGGTCTCTCACACCCAGTCCAATGGTCAGGCAGAGAATGCCAAACAGCAAATTCTCTCCGACCTGAAAAAGAGGCTGAGTAGGTCCGCTTAAGGGTTATGGGTAGAGCAGCTCCCCAATGTGCTCTGGAGCTATCGCACTACGAAGAGGACCCCCACGGGAGAATTGCCGTTCAATCTCACTTACGGTTCCGAAGTCGTTATCCCCTTGGAGGTGGGTCTATCGTCCACCTGCTTGATTGCTTACAACGAAGAGCAAAACACGAACGAGCTTCGTGACAACTTGGACCTCATTGATGAGCTCCGTGAGAGATCCTCCATTCGGAAAGAAACCTACCGGCAAAGGATCGAGCAATCTTACAACCGAAGAGTCCGCCCTACTAATCTCAAACAAGGAGATCTAGTGCTCATGAAGCTATCTATTTCTTTTTCCAGCAAGAAAGGCAAATTAGCACCCAATTGGGAATGACCATATAGGATCTTCAAAATTGTCCGCCCGGGCGCGTATCAACTTGAAGACCCAGGGGCAAGAGGGTGCAGAGGACATGGAATGTCGAGTACTTGTTGAAGTACCAAGAGGGTGTTTAAACACCACTCTAAGCAACTTCTCCAATAGTGTTCTCCTTAAAACATGTAAAAGTTTCTCTTTTTTCTTTATCCAGTGTAACATCGGCTTACAACTTAGAAGCGGCCGCCTAGTTGTTTTTCAATAAAAGTGTTCTGCCCCATGAGATTCTTTATTCTTAGCATTTTTGTTGTACTTTTTACCCACTAAACAACAAGTTCGGAGTCCAACACTTGGTTCGATGTGACTTTTGCTACTTGCGAACGAGCGAGTACAAAGTAGCTCACCATTCGGAATTGCTTCCACAACTGTTAATATTCACTAAACAACAAGTTCTGAGTCCAAAACTTGGTTCGACGCGAATTTTCCTTCTTGCGAACGAGCGAATACAAAGTAGCTCACCATTCGGAATTGCTCCCACAACTGTTGATATTCTCTAAACAAAAAGTTCAGAGTCCAACACTTAGTTCAACGCAACTTTTGCTACTCACGAACAAGCAGGTACAAAGTAGCTCGCCATTCGGAATTGCTCCCACAACTATTGACACACGCAAACACAGCAAAACACAAGCTCTCAAAAGAAGCTCGATAAGTATATTATTTCATCAAAATTTGAGGTACAAGTCTAATTCTAGATAAAAAACTCACATTATTAGATCAAGATACAAGGCTCATATGAAACGGGGACTACAAGATTACAAAATTTTGCCCTAGCCCCTCCTAAGGAACGAGATGCTCCTATTAAGCGATACTCGAGGTCGGTGAGGGCTGTGTTGCTATCTCATTTCCATAGAGGTCTCTAAATCGGCGAGCCGAGTAGCATCCCAAGCACCCGGGAGCCTAACAGTTGCCCCGACAGATGCTTTGCTAGACGAGCAAGCCACTTCGCTTTGCGCGTCCCTAAGGTGTCGCAAGATAGACGGAGATCGAAGACCTAACTCATGGAATGTTCTTCCTTGGTCATATGCACCCCGAGGACAGGACGTGCTTCTGACATTGCTCCCCCAGACAGCCGTCAAAGGCGTAGATTCTTCGCCTCCAGTTCAGCAACTCGCACTTTGAGAGAGTCATCAGTCACTCTGATATTCAAGCGAGGTAGTCAACTCGAGCCTCCCCCACGCGAAGCATCGGAGATGTTCCGTCGGAGATGTGCCGCCTCTATGCTCTTCTCGAGTACCACATTCTTCAATGCATCTCTCTCGGATCTTGCCTTGAATAAAGAGCGATGAAGGAACTTGTGTTTTAAACCCTGACTGACAGCCATCGAGTGGCAGACCTCCTCACCTTCCGGTGGCATTTCACGAGCCTTCTCTTCTAGGCATTTCAACTCAGAGTCTCGACGGGCCAACGTCATCTTCAGATGATTCAACTCTGACTCGGCTTTATAAAGCCTCTTTCGAGATCGAGCGAGGCCCAACTTCGCGACTCCTAGACCAGATCGAAGGCGTGATACTTTGGTAATCTGAAAAAGTCAAGAAGAATATAAATTCCCAAGTCCAACGAGGCTACTACGAGGCAACTCAAAAGTGAGACGAACCCTCAATCGTTTCAAAAATCTCAACACTTTCTCAAAAAGATATTTCATTAAAAATTTCACAAGTACAAAGAGCGGTGGCCAGTCCGCTATTGGGGTTTTAATACAAACAAAAGAAAAGGTGACTAAAAAGTGCGATGAAGATACGAAGGGGATCAGGGGACCACCTTGGTGGGTGCCACCGACGGTGCGGCAACTCCACGGACGTCCTCCTCGGTTTTCTCCACGATCGCGGCAGTGCCCTCACCCACTTCTTCTTCTTCTTCATCTTCCTCTACTTTGACCGTCGCCTCAGTCGTCGGAGCAACCTCGCCCTCAAGGAGGTCGTATAAGCTGTACCCCAATCCATCGAAATCGAGGATGCACGCCTCCACATGCCTCAGGGCCCGGGCATAAGACTGCTCCATATTGGAGCACATGTGTGCCTTCGCTTTGGCCCTGATCTCCTTCGCAGCTGCTTCGACGGCAGCCTCCTTCTCCCTCGCAGCGTCTTCAGCTACCCTCTCCGCTATCTCCTTCTCCTTGGCAGCTCGCTCCGCCTCTCTGTCTGCCCTCTCCTTCTCAAGAGACAACTGCTCCTGTGCCATGGCCAATGCGGCTTCAAGGAGCTGGATCTGGGTTGCCTGAGATTCGGACAACCGCTTCTCCGCCTCGAGCATCTTGACAGCCTTAGCACGTTCGGATCTGTCTCCGTTTTGATCGCTCGCCACCTTGAGCTTTTTTTCCTGCTCGGCGATCTGCTCCATCATGTGGCTGAAGTGGTAGGTCATCTGCATGAACAAGTGCGGGACCCTTTGAGCGAAAATAATAACCGAAGAAGAGACAAGGGGATCGAGACTAAACTCACCGACATGGTTGCCTTGGCGATCTCAAGAGCGTCGTTGCCGACCGTCCCTGGCTTCAGTGCTGCCCGATCCTTAGGGGTTGGCAAGTGCCGAACCGCCTGCATGCAACTGACGGCATCCCTGAGGAAGCCATCGTGCCTCATCACTCACCAATCGGGGATGAAAAACTTCTTATGCTCCTCGATGAGGATTGCCTTCGATGTCGCTATCAAACGGGGAGCTTCGAGTGCTAACACTTGGTCGAGAGAAGTCCCTTCGACAGTCACGGCAGGGGAAACAGCGGGGAAAGTCGACTCCGACTCCAAATTGACGATCGGCACCGTGACCACTGGGGCCTTTATCATCTTGGCAGCCAAAGGACCTCCGGTCATCCTCTTCCTTTTCTTATTATTGGGGGCCTTGTAAGCCACCCCAGTTCGTTCAGACAGCATCACCCTAAAATCCATACCGGGAGCCTCTGCAAAAAGGGAAAACGGAGATCGGCACATTAAGAAATTAAACTTAGACTAAAGACAAAAAATAAAATGCGAAGCATACTAGGGTCGATTGGACTGAGACCCCCACCGAAGAGGACCTCCTCGGTCACCTCCTTCCAGCCTAATGGTTCACAAGCCAAGAGCTTGGCCACTATGTCATCTTCCTCCGGAGTCAACACTGGCTCGGTCTTCGCCCACTTCGGCACCTCCTCCCTCCACCGAGTCGGAATGTTCCATGGAGCATCACCTCGGATCAAGAAGTACTTCTCCTTCCAAAATTTGATTGAGTCCGGGTTCTCGATCAGCTTTACGCCTCGCCTTGGAGATAGGTAGTACCGATACTTCGTCTTACTCTTTCAATAAATACGATACATACTCTGGAGAATAATGAGTTGGGGCATGACCCCTACTGCTTGGCACTGAAGGATAAAACCGTTGATGTTTCACCGCATGTTCGGCATATACTAGACCAGACTCAAGCCGTACCATTGTAGCACTTCGACTATGAATGGAGGCATAGGGAAATGTAGTCCGGCGAAGAAGGCATCGAACGGGAATATGCACGTGTCGGGGGAGGTCGGCGTGCAAGCTCTGACACCCGCACCCGGAAGAAGGAGCGTAAGTTTCTTCGGAATCTGGAAGCTGCGTCAGATCCGAACCGGGTCCTTCTCCGTCAGCATAGAGGGGATGTCCTCGACTTCAGTGTGCTCCCTCGCCCTGCTCTCTTCATATGTGGCCGACCTTCCGTACACGACATTTGCCAAGAGGTCAGCAGAGTATTCTCGAACTCTGCTGATGTTCGATAAGGGACCTAGGAGCCGACCCAACGTGCCGGCCCTTCTCTCCGTCTCCACTATCGTAACAGACTTTACTGCTCCTACCACTGCCTTCCCCTTGGCCGAACTCGGAGCCACTACCAAGGACTGATCCTCTTCGTGGTCCGGAGTGGAGGTCTCACTCCCGAAAGAAACCCTAGACATTTCGCACTATATATGAAAGAGAATATAAATTTACCTTGATGTGAAACTGCAGTCGGAATATCTCGCTGGAGAAGCCTAACGCCTTGCCACGACCGCTAGTAGAACCGCTCAAGAGTGAAAAAATACACCCAGAATAAAAAGTGAAGAATGAAAAAAAGGAGTTGGGGGGGGGGGACAGACTTATAGTTTGTGAAAGTTGTCGCTTGGGCTTCTGGGGTAATTGAGCCCACAAACGGGGAAATCCCAAGAAGGCTAAACGACAAAAGATGCAAAGATAGAATTTCAGGCAGATCAAGCAGCTCACAGCGAGCCACGTCCCACAGAGTCAATCCGAGCAAATGTGGCTCCGAGCGTGAAATTGGCCAAAACGCTATCTCGATATTCGCGCTAGACCCAGATCAAGCGGCTCGTAGTGAGTCACGTCCCTCGGAGTCAGATCCGAGCAAACGTGGCTCTGAGCATGAAATTGGCCAAAACACTGCCTCAACATTCGCGCTCGACCCAGATCAAGCGACTCATAACGAGCCATGTCCCTCGGAGTCAGATCCGAGCAAACGTGGCTCCGAGCGTGAAATTGGCCAAAATGCTGCCTCAACATTTGCGCTCGACCTAGATCAAGCGGCTCACAACGAGCCACGTCCCACGAAGTCAGATCCGAGCAAACGTGGCTCCCAGCATGAGATTGGCTAAAATGTTGTCTCAACATTCGCACTCGACCCAGATCAAGCAGCTCACAGCGAGCCACGTCCCTCTGAGTCAGATCCGAGCAAACGTGGCTCCGAGCGTGAAATTGGCCAAAATGCTGCCTCAACATTCGTGCTTGACCCAGATCAAGCGGCTCACAGCGAGCCACGTCCCTCGGAGTCACATCCGAGCAAATGTGGCTCCGACCATGAAATTGGCCAAAATACTGCCTCAACATTCGCGCTCAATCCAGATCAAGCGACTCACAGCGAGCCATGTCCCTCGGAGTCAGATCCAAGCAAACGTGGCTCCAAGCATGAAATTGGCCAAAACGCTGCTTCAACATTCGCACTCAACCCAGATCAAGCGGCTCACAGCGAGCCATGTCCCTCGAAGTCAGATTTGAGCAAATGTGGCTCCGAGCATGCAATTGGCAAAAAATACTGCCTCAATGTTCGCTCCAGTGCAGGATCTAAGGCTCAGATTAAGCCACGTCCTTCGAAGTCAACACCGAGAAAACGTGGCTCCGAGTGTGCAATTGGCAAAAAATGCTGCCTCAATATTCGCCTCGGAGTCAAATCTAGGGCTCAGATTGAGCCACGTCCCTCAGAGTCTACACCGAGCAGACGTGGCTCCAAGCGTGTAATTGGGAAAAAAGCCTCCCTCCGAATGCCCTGGTGCCGCCACGTCATCGAAGCCTTGATCGGCCGTTAGATCACTTGAAAATTTGCCCCAACGACAGATCAACACCCCAGATTTTGCCACGTCGATAATCTCCTGATTAAATCCTTTTATTTTAATTATAATTCAAATTAATTATTTAAAAATTGCAAAAAAAATGATTAAAAATCCAAGAAAATTATTAAAAATTCTAAAAAATAATTGTAAATTTAGGGAAATATTTTTGAGCTACTAGATAAACAATTATTGTTTAGAATAATTAATTAGTATTCTTTGAAAATAGATCATCACTTTGCAAAATTGAATAAATGATTCAAAAAATAGTTAAAAATTGGGAAAAATCACCAAAAATCTAGAAGAGCCTAAGAATGATCTTAGGTGTGTTTCCATCTTAGGAAAATATCGTTACTCTTCGAACAAGATCTGAACTCCCTTTAAGAACTCCGATATAGTCCCGTACACCATTGAAACAGTAAAACTACTCCCCAAAAGCTATAACACAGTCTTTAGGAGTGGGGGGCTCGTGATATGGCCAAAAATGGGATTAAATCGAGACCGTTTAAATTGGGCACAGATCTTAAAGCTCACAGGGGCAAAATGGTAATTTCACCTACAAACGAGTCCGAAATGGGAACGGGTCTCTTATTCAGGGCCAAAAAACCCATAAACAGATCTTCCCTATTAGATACGGGTTCCAACCCGTTACAAGTCAGTTCAGAAGGATATGGAGGAATCCAAATTCGTCCTTATCCGTAAGAGGTGGTTTTAACTACTTCTATCCATCCACACCGGGAAGTAGAGATTTGTTCTTATCTCGAAATGGATTCCTATGGCGACTATAAATACCCCTCTCTCCCCTACCTTTACAAGGTAATGAATCTTTGACTACCTAAATCTCTTTCTTAATCTTCATGGTTATTGACAAGAGCATCGGAGGGTTCGTCGCTGGGATCCATCCTGGTGTTTTGAACTTTGTGCAGGTTTGCGGCAACTGCAAGGAATGAGTCAACACATAGGCGGAGTGAACAGGTCCGCTTTACTGTTTTTCTAAGAACTCACAAATTCATATGTTTTCTCCCTCACCCGAAATCAGCAGCAACACCATTATTCTTAAGCTCGTGCGTATGGAAAGTTTTTGTGAAATATGTTTTGTCTTGCCTGTCACCTTTGAGATAACCGTTATGGATTTGCGCAATGCAAGCAACATTATCTTTATACAACATTGTTGGCATGTCCTTCATAAAAGATAATCCACATGTTTCTCGAATATGTTGTATCATGGATCTTAGCCACATACATTGACAGCTTGCTTCATGTAAAGCTAGAATTTCTAAATGGTTTGAAGAGGTAGCCGTTGAAGTTTGCTTTACTGATTTCCATAATATAGCAGTACCACCACAAGTGAATACATATCCTGTTTGTGAACTGGCATTGGGTGGATCAGAAAGATAACCAGCATAAGCATGGCCAACTATTTGTGGCGACGAACCATTTGAATAGAATAGGCTCATATAAGTTGTTCCACGAATAACTCAACACATGTTTTATCTCATTCCGATGTCTTCGAATAGGCGCAGAAATATATCTTGCTAATAAATTGACATAAAAGGCCTTGTCAGGCCATGTACTATTTGCAAGATACATTAGAGCTCTGATTGCACTTAAATATGGTATTTCAGGGACAAGTAGTTTTACATTATTTTCTTGTGGACGAAAGGGATCTTTCTTCACATCAAGTGACCGATCAACCGTAGGTCTATTCAATGGATGAGCTTAATCCATGTTAGATATTGTGATATTAGTCCCATTTCGGATTTTGTACTAGTTTAGTATTTGGTTGCCTCATATATATAGGAGATATTGTAATCAGTTATTATCATTCCAATAAATCTTTTCCAATCTCTGTGTTAGCCTTAATAAGGTATCAGAACCTTAATCCCTACTTTATTTCTTCCTCACTAATCCCTAACCTTAATTACACAAACTCCCTTATTATTTTTCTTCTCATGGAACCTTCAACAACAGCAAGAACCAACAACAACTCGGGCAACAAGCCAACAACAACTTCGGCGACCCCTACCAGCAAAATCAGAGGCGACTCTTTCCCATCAGAAACAATCTTCCCGATCTCCACTCCCTACCAAACTCACCAAACCCATTATCTTCTTCCACCAAACCATCATCTTCTTCCATCAAACCCATCATCATCATCAACTCCCACTCCACCAACCCAAAATCCTAAATGCCAAAGCCACCATCTTCTTCCATCAAACCCATCATCTTCATCATCTCCCCCCCCCCCCAATCTCCATCAACGAACCTACTCCCAAACCCAAACCCACCATCCCCAACATCTTCCACTCACCCTAGCTGCCTTCCTGGACGCCGCAACCACCAAATCAAAACCTTATTCCACTCCCCACCACTACTCCTTGCCGCCACTCCACATTCGCAAACACCAACCCAAACCTTAATTTTCTAAGCTCTATTCTGAAACCCTATTCCCAAACTACATCCAAACCCAAAAACCATACAACCATATGCTTGTTTCTCTAAATTAAAAAAAAGTACGAACCAAAAAACCCTAACTGTACTCTACCCTAACCCTTACCCTACCACTCCTTCCTCTTGATCATCTATTGCCTGCTGACCGCTATTTGTCGCTACCATAGCCGATCGCCATCGTTCGTCCTCGTAGTCCTAAAAAAATTTTAAAAAAAGAATCTGAGAAAAAAATAAAAATAATTAAAAAAGCAGGTACTAAAACTTCTCCAATGGAGCCCCAGTTTCGCCAGCATCTTCCTGTCTTCACCGACTTCCCCACTACTACACCTTCCTCTTCACTCTCCCCCACACCGTGATCCCCAGCCAGATTCAGACAGCAACAACTCTGCCATCATCCTAATTCTGATCTCCTCCCACCTCTCAGTGTCATCCCTAACTCTGCCCCACCCCTTCTTCTGACACCGTTAGCATTATCCAGCTCCCTATCTCGATCTCGACACCAGCAACACCTCCGTTCTCATTTCAATCCCTGCCACAACAACTCCGGTCTCATTCCTCCTAGCAGTACTTCTTCCCTTACATCTTCGGCCATGACCATTACTCCAGTCTTGCCATCTCCTGCTGATTGGGACAATCTTCAGCATCGCGTTGTTCAGTTGGAACTTCAGCTCTTGGGTCAGTATGTCACTGCTGGCCCCTCTGCTCCTGCATTCTGTATTGCACCCGATATGAATTCTTCCTAGATATTAGATTCTGGTGCATCACATCATCTTATTAGTAATTATACACTTCTCACTACTAGCACTGCACTTCCCTCTCACTTTTCATCCCTTCACACAGCCGATGGCTCACAACTTCTTACTACACACTCGGGATCTATTAGCTCTCCCAGTCTCACATTGCCTTTGTTCTTTATGCTCCTTATTTATCCATAAATCTTATTTCCATTAGTGCACTGTGCGATAGTGGTCTCGTCATCATATTTGAGTCTTTAGGCTGTTCTATTACCGATTCATACACTGGTTAGGAGTTTGGGCGAGCTAGTCGACACAGTCGTTTATATCAACTAGATTTTCTACATGCGCATAAATCTCATCCCAATTTTGCTGGTATTGTGCCATCTGATACTGTTTTGTAGCACAGACATTTAGGTCATGTTAGTGAGTCTCGACTCAAGACTTTAGCCCATAGTGGTGCCCTTGGTTCTCTTTCTTTTACTCATTTTTCTGATTGTCAAGCTTTTCATTTGGCAAAACACATATCACTTTCTTTTAATTACAAAAGCACTTCTCAAACCACCTTTCTTTTCAACTTGTTCATTCTGACATATGGGGACCCTCTCCTGTACCTTCAAAGAAAGATTATCTCTATTATGTTGCCTTCATCGACAACTTCACTCGATATACATGGGTTTTTCTTATGTGCCAACAAGCTGAGATTTCTAATATTTACCAGTTCTTTACGACCATGATTTACACACAGTTCCGTGTGCATCAAGAAGTTTCACTCAGCCAGTGCTCATGAGTACACTTCCACTACTATGAGATCGATTATTCAGTCTCACGATATGCTATTTCAGTAATCATGCCCTCACACATGAGCATAATGGTGTACTGAACGGAAGCATCTTCACTTTCTTGAGACGGATCGCGCTCTTTTACTCTCTTCTTATGTTCCTTGTTCTTTCTGGATTGAAGCTGTCATGACTTTTGTTAGCCTCATTAACATTACTCCCTCCTCTATCCTATCTGGTATGACACCTTATGAGGCTCTTCTTCACTCTCCTCCGAACTACAGTACACACCATACTTTTGGGTGCACCTGTTACGTCATTCTCCCTCCTGCTGAGCGCACGAAGCTCACCGCTCGCGCTGCAAATTGCGTTCACCTAGGTATCAGTTTAGAGCACAAAGAATATAGTTGTTTTGATCCATTGGCTGGTCGTGTCTGTATTTTTTGGCATATCTCCTTTGTAGAAGAAAATCCTTATTACTTGACCTTTCCTATGGATACTAGCTTTCTCGATTACCCAGTTATTGAGCCTACCTCTCCGGATGCATCTTCATGCATTCTCTTCGATCCTACTCCTTTGGCGTCTTTTCCATCTCATAAAGACATTATACCTATTGTTCCTCCTATAGAAACACTACCTGCATCACCATAGCAGCATACATCCACGCCACCTGCATCCCTACAACTGCATGCACTCACCCCACCGACCTCACCCCCACACCCTGCCGATCCACCACTTGTCCATCAGTCTACACGTTCCACTTCGAGCATCCCTTGACACGTTATACACCTGATGCCATTGGTCCCTCTGACTAGTTTGGCTTTGCCACCCTAACTTCCTACTCACTACAATTTTATGCATATCTCTCTGCCATACACTCCACACGTGAGCCCAGAATCTATCAGGAAGCAATTCAATATCCCGAGTTCGGAAAGCTATTACAGAAGTGCATTTGATCAGAAGACACTTGAGATGTTGTTCCACTGGTAGTGGGCATCCAGCCTGTTAGCTGCAAGTGGATCTTCATGTAGAGCCCCGAATTTCCAATATAATATCTCAGAAATATGTGGCACAATTTCAGCATCAACCTCATTGCAATAATAAACATAGATAAAACACAGATAAATTTTTTAACTTTTGTTACAACATTTCTTTACAAAGCACAATGAAAAATTAAACACCTTGAATTACAATTTCTTTCGTTTACAACACTTTCTTCTAAAATTTACATAAGCCACATTATCATTCTACCACATGCATCCAAATCCCAATGCTATAGGTACCTACCTGTAAAACATGAGGCTAGAGATACCCTAACTCCCAAAATTATAGGGGTCAGCCATAACGGTGTGAGTGACATCAAAAGAAATACAATATAAATAAAATATGAAGAATAAAGTTATAAACAACACATACCAACAGTAGTAACAGATGGAATATGAAATGACATCAAATAAAACATGAAACACATCAAGTAAAACTAGACTAAGTGTCAAGTGTAGGAAAGCAAGAAAAACATCATGCATAAAACCAAGTCAAGAAAACACAAATGCAATATGATGACTCTCTAATGCGTACTTGTTGGATTCAATGCATTCCATACTACATAGGTCCGGTGCAAGCCCTTATTGTTCTCCACTTTATAGGGTTAAATCATTCGTTATGCAACTAATCCTACTACGGTGATGAAAACAAGATCCAGAATACTCCGCGAATAGGCATCACAACCCTCAACGCGCAAGCATCATGTAAGAATAGCTCAAAAAACCCGGAGAATCACCTCCCTACAGTGTACCCCACCACCGCCCCTCGATGTGCAAGTACAAAGGCACATCCCGTGAATAGACCCGTCGGCCCTCGATACGCGAATGTACTTGTATGTTCCGTGAATAGGCATTGCAGACCATCGACACGTGAACATACTAAAAGTCCTCTCGAGACAGAACACACAAGTCCAGGAATGAATCCGTTGGACTGGAACCCAAGAGCATATACTTACATTTCCCAAGTTCCATCACATCCCCACTAGTGTCTGTCCTTAAGTTGATTATTATTAATAAAACACAAATTTCCTCTCTCTGGAGTTAGTGTGTCATGCCGAACTTAATTCCACAAAACAATCCCAAGACCCAACCGTCAAAATCCACAAAATCTCATCTACCAGTTTACAGGACTCCCACTCAACTCCTAGAGAATCACAAATCGAATATCAACACAAAACTTTCAATAGAACTCTTTATTTCATCATCAAAACGTTTATATCAATAAAAACTTCTTAAATCAACCAAACCAAATACATTCAGTATACTCACAAATTTCCAGAATTGAAATAAAGTATTAAATCCATTAAATAACTGAGAATTATATTTTGAAGTCATAGAATATCACAAAACATCAATTTCTTCAAGAACCATATATATTTCCCTTTATAAAGTTATAGAAATACAATTCAAATTATATTAAAGTCAAAATATAACTTTCTGTAAAATACTGTAATCTGTAGTAAAATATCATTTAAAATAATAGATCAATAATTCGTAATATCGAAAAAACAATTGTTCAAGGAAAATGAAGATTTAAAAAAACAGCCAGCAAAACTACTGACAGTCGACTGTCAAAACAAGTTCAAAAAGAAACGTTCGACCGACATGCAAAAATTCCCAAAATCAACTAATTAACATTCGACTGTCAGTTCATGTGTAAATCTTGACAGTCGACCGACAATTCAAAATTTGACAGCTTTAACATTCGTGCACCTTTTTACTGATACTTCAATAAATCTTTGTAAAATTATAAATTTGCAAAACAAAATTCCTGAGATGATCAAATACAACTTGTATAACATACAGGAATTTATAAAACAATCAAAATCTCATCAAGATCATAAAAGAGTAAATTTTCTACAAATCTTCTTCAAAACCGCAAAAGTGTGTGTGTGTGTGTGTGTGTATATATATATATATATATATATATATATATATATATATATATATATATGGAAATCTTTCGTTGTGCACCACCTATGGTGCACACGGCGTGTGCACTCGGCCTTCCCGTCTTTGTATTGATGATCCGAACCGTTCACATTGATCCACACATCTAAATTAGTCTAAATATGTAAAATCAAAACATTTGAAATTCATTTGCCCATCCATTCAAGTGTTACAAAATTGTATGGCTAAAAGGCATTGTTTTTATAGTCACATGATTGATGAGCAAATAAATTTCAAATGATTTGATTTTACATATTTAGACTAATTTAGATGTGTACATCAATGTGAACGGTTCGGATCGTCGATACGAAGGTGGGAAGGCTGAGTGCACATGAGTGCACACAGAGGGGTGGTGCACAATGGAAGATTTTCCTATATATATATATATATATATATATATATATATATATATATATATATAGTCCACTTCGGTTGCACACTACTTTTGGTGAGCACTCCGTGAGCACTCATGAAATAAATACCCTATGAAAAATCCGAACCACTCATATTGTTATATATGCCTAAGATAGCCTAACAATAAAAAATCAAGTAATTTGAAGTTCATTTGCTCATCCATCATGCTGTTAGAATTTTCAGCCATACAATTTTGTGATGATGTAAATCATGGACAAATGAATTTCATATTAATTGATTTTTTATTGTTAGGCTATCTTAGGTATATAGAACAATATGAGCAGTTCAGATTTGTCATAGGTGCTCTATTTCGTGAGTGCTCACCAAAGTAGTGTGCAACCGAAGATTTCTATATATATATATATATATATATATATATATATATATATATATATATATATAGGGTGTTTAAGCATCAGTAAAACATCAAAATCCTTCAATTAGAAGTAGTATAATGTTTAGAATTCAATACCAGTATTAAAACAATCTAGATCCAATTGAAAACTTCACAAAACACAAAACTTCATATTTCGACAATTCTTCAAAACAGTAAAGTGGTGTATATATAAGTGTTCCAACATCAGTTATAGCATCAAAATTCACCAAATAAGAGTAGTACAATTTTCAAATCAAACTCAGTATTAAAATAACTCATATCTCAATTCAAAATTTCACAAATAGCATCAAAATAATTTTCGGCCTGCACATATACAGAACCCGAAAATCAACCCCCCTGATCTTTTTCGATCCATAACCCCTCTTGTAATTCATTAAACACACGTACAACTACTCATATAATTTTACCTATGAATATGCAATAAAAACAATCATTCATCAAGTTCTTTACTCATCAAAAATATCAACAGTGTGTGTATGTATACTCATCAGTGAAAGAACTCATCTTTATTCAAATTGTGCATCCCCATCACATAATCTCAATATATATGTTCAAATCAGCAAACATATGAAAGAAAACAGCATACCCATGATTTCTATTAGGTTCTTAACAATCTCAAGTCATCTATTTAGGATTTTAATCATCAATAACATAGTTTTCATGGAAAGATTCAATCTTTATTCATTCATCCATAAATATTCATCATATCATCATACAAACTCCTATCATGCTTTCTAATAGACAAATCATTACATAAAACATTCATACAACAGCAAGAAACCAAACATATGTCACTCAGCTTTTTGAAGAATCAACCGCAGTAATAAAAAGAATAAGAAAAGTCCACACTTTCGCAAGAAAACCAAGATCCTCGCTCCGAAACTCCAAGAAATCAATAATCAAAAGAACCCTTTGTCTAGTGCAACAAAGAGACGGTTTCACCTCTTTATATTAGGCCGGAAATATGGTAATTAGGGCTTTGAATAGGTTTTGTAAAATATCACTTTTTAAATATATCTTTACATATATAAATCCTTATACTTGGAAATTAGATTAACCAATTCAATTTATTTTTTTTTAAAAAAACAAACAACCCAATCTGGCCGGCACTGTTTTCAAAACTCAGAAAAATAAATTTGTAACTTTTGCCTGTAAGTAACAATTTTGCAAAAAGACAATTCTTTAATAAATTTGTGAAATAAGTAAAATATATTAAAAAAAAAAGTAAAATTTTTACATTTGAATTAGCTAGCCATCTTGCTCAGCCCAAAAATCCGAAAATATGGAGTTTTCACTTCAAGTGGTAATTTTGCACAAAAGCCCCTATTTTTGTAATATTTGCAAATATGCCAAATAAATATCAGAAAAATTCAGAAAATTCACAAATAATACCTACTAATAAATATTAGGTTTTTCCAAAATAATTTCTGACTTTGAACTTTCCAAAAAAATATTTGCACGTGTTTCGCACTCGTAAAAAGATAAATTTCAGAAAAATATTTATTAAATCACCAAAAAATCATTTTAATCCATTTATTAATCTCAAAAACATTATTTAAAAATCTAGGGTGTTACACTTCAAGGTAAAATATCGACATGATGGCTCCATTGAGTGACACAAGGCTGATCTAGTTGCCTGAGGATTTACTCCTCAGGAGTATGACATTGATTATGATGAGACTTTTGATCTAGTTGCACAGATGACTATAATTCGCACTCTCCTTACCGTTGCTACCATCCGTCAGTGGCCGTTATACCAGATGGACATGAAGAATGTATTTCTTCATGGTACCCTATCTGAGGTTGTTTATATGCATCCTCCTCCTGGCCTTATCACCCCTTCTCGTCATGTTTGTCATCTACGTCGTGCTATCTATGGTCAGAAATAGGCCCCTCGAGCATCGTGTCATCACACAGGCTGGTTTTAGTCAGAATTCACATAACCACTCTATGTTTATGCGGTCAATACCATAGGGGAGGGTACTTCTACTATTATAAGTTGATGATACGATTATTACTGAGGATGACTTCGCAGACATTACATCTACCCAGAAATACCTTCACCAGCATTTTCATATGAAAGACCTTGGTAGACTACGCTACTTTCTGGATCTAGAGATTGCCCATGGATCTCGGAGGATACTCATTTCTCAACAAAATTACACATCAGACATTATCTCCGTTGCATGTCTCTCTGACATTCCATCGGCCAATACTCCATTAAAGCTTCACGTGAAGCTTCAATCCACAAATGGTAAGCTCCTTCCCCATACCACTAGATACATGTAGATCGTTGGACAGCTTGTCTACTTATACATGACCAGACCCGATATTGATCATGCAGTTAGTATTGTCAGTCAGTTTGTTTCCGCTCCTACATCAGTTCACTGCAGTGCTCTTCTTCAGATCCTCTGATATTTTTGGGGCCCTATCACTCGCTCGTTATTCACGTCTTCTACATCTAAATTAGAGCTTAGTGTATATTCCGATTCAGACTGATTGGGTGATTCTACTACCAGACGGTGTACCACATGTTACTGTCTATTTCTTGGTGATTTGCTGATATCATGGTGAAGCAAGAAACATACAGTTGTTGCATGTTCTTCCACAGAAACTCGTTACAGAGAGATGACAGCTACTACTAGATAGATTGTTCATGTTCGTTGGATGTTATCATAGTTTCACTCTTTACAGGAGTTACTCCTCTTTATTGTGATAACCGAAGTGCATTGCACATTGCAAACAACCCTATTTTTCCATGAGCGAACGAAGCACATAGAGGTTGACTGCCACTATGTTCGTGAGTGTTTTGAAGCAAGGACCATTTCACTTCATTTTGTTACCTCTTTACAATAGACAACGGTCTTCTTCCCTAAATCACACATTATTCAGAGATTTCGAATCTTGGTGGGAAAACTCACACTGTTCGACCCACCGTAAGTTTAAGAGGGGTTGTTAGATATTATGATATATATTAGTCCCATATCGGATTTTGTACTAGTTTTTTATTTGGTTCTATCTTATATATAAGAGATATTGTATTCAGTTATTATCAATCCAATAATCTTTTCCAATCTCTTTGTTAACCTTAATTATCCATATAAAAAATTTTGAGAATCTTTTTCCGTATATGTTGATTGATGGATAAAAATTCCATTTGGTAAATGCTCGATCAGCAGTCCAAGACAAAAAAAAAATCTTCACAAGGTTTTCAATTTCAAACTTCGTGTTCATGGGATTTGACAAAGTTTTATGTTGGCTGTCAACTGCCAAACACAACCCTCATCCTTTTCTGGTTTGTGGGCAAATTCCTGGCTTGGGCTAGGCAATGAAAGAGTTGTTTTTATTTTCAAACTCTTTCATTTAATATGCCACTGTCTTTGTAAGCTCTTCAGGGATTCCAACAATATTTAAATCATCTACATATACAACAATAATGGAAAAACCATTTCCAGCTCTTTTAAAGAAAATACATGGAAAAATTACATTATTTATATATATTTCTTGTAAGAGATATTCACTTAAATGATTATACTACATTCGTCTAGATTGTCTTAATCGATACAAAGATCCTTGTAACTTGATAGAACATAACTCATGGGATTTTGGATTATTTTCTTTAGGCACTTTAAATCCATCAGGAATTTTCATATACATATTACTGTTAAGTGGCCTATATAAATATGCATTGCTGACATTCATAATTCGCATATCAAGCTTTTCAGTGACTGTTAAATTTATTAAGAAACGTAAGGTGATTGCATCTATCATAGGTGAATATGTTTCATCAAAATCAATTCTAAGTCTTTATGAGAAACCTTGGTTACAACCTCATTTTTCTCATTACATTTCCTTACAAATACCCATATGTATTCAACATGCATCATGCTTGCTGGTGTTCGTGCTACTGGCCCAAATACTTTACGATTTTCCAAGGAATTTAGTTTAGCTTGAATTGCTTCTTTTCATTCTGGCAAATTATTTCTACATCGACATTCTTCAATAGTTATTGGATCTGAATCCTCATTATCTTTTGCAATATCTAAAGCAACAATATGTGCAAAAACATCATTAACAATAATATTTTTTCTATTCCAACTTTTCATTGTACTGATGTAATTTAAAGAGATCTCTTCGTAATTTTGTGTCTCTTCAGGGGCTTTCTCCTTGTCAACTTTGGATTCATTAGTCACTGCGTTTTTTAAAGTATTGCATTGCTTATAGAATTTTTCCTTTTGGACGTTTAGTGCCATTTTCTTTCGAGGTTTTTATAAAAATATCATTTGCACCAAAATAACGTCCATGCTTCTGGCATATTTTTGATAAATTATCATGTTCTATTTTAGGAACATCAATACGTGCTGGACCATTTATTGCTGGTATATGAGATTTTGTTACCTTATGTACTTCAGTAAATGCATTTGGCAATTGATTTGCAATTATTTGCAAGTGAATAATTCTTCTAACTTCATCTCCTTGATTTTGATGTTGATTAAGATGAGACAATGACGGTGCATTCCATGTAATTTCACGCCGTTCTTTATGAAGCGGTATTTTTTCTCCCCCTAACGGCGGATAAATTATCTCATCAAAATGACAATCAACAAAGCATGTCGTAAATATATCACCCATCAAGGGATCTAGATATCTTATTATAGATGGAGAATCAAATCCAATTTAAATTTCAAGACAGTTGTGAGACCTCATTTTAGTTCTATTGTGTGGAGAAATCTAGACATAAACTACACAAGAAAAAATATTCTAATGAGAAATATTGGGCTACTGGCCAAAAATAAGTTGTAATGGTAAATATTGATGAAAAGTTGTTGATCAAACACGAACCTGTTGCATGTAATATGGCATGTCCCCAAGTAAAAGTTGATACTTTTGATCTTAAAAGGGCTGGTCAATCAATTGTAAACTTTTAATAAAAGAATATGCCAACCCATTTTGGGTATGCGTATGTGCAATTGGATGCTCAATAACGATGCTAATAGACATGCAATAATCATCGAATGATGAGGATGTAAATTATTCGTCATTATCAAGACGAATTGTCTTAATCGGATAATCAGAAAATTGTGCTCTCAATTTTATTATTTGTGCAAGTAACTTAGCAAAACCAATTGATCAAGTTGAAAGTATGAAAACATGTGATCATTTGGATGATGCATCCAACAAGACCATAAAATATCTAAATGGCTCACATGGTGGATGAATAGGTCCACATATATCCCCTTGGATGCGTTATAAAAATGTTGGTGATTCATTGATAACTTTTATTGGGGTTGGTCTTACAATTAGTTTTCATTTTGAGCAAACTTCACAAAAATAATCACATGTTAAGGGAATTTTATGATTCTCTAATGGATGCCCGTTAGAATTTTTCATTATTCAACACATCATTGTTGATCCCGAATGACCAAGTCGATCAAGACAAAGTATAAAAATCTTTGTCATTGAACTTCTAGTTCATAATGACATTTAACTCATCACCCTTTTGGTTGTAGGGTACAGTCTAGATAAATAAGTAGAAAGGTTTTTCCTTTACATGCTTCTGACATGAAATTTTAGAAGTGATATATAAATATTTTATATCGCCCTCCTTCATTGTTTCAATTTGAAATCCATTTAAACGTATATCTTTTAAACTAAGCAACCTTCTTATAGATTTGATGAAATATAATGCATCTTTGATATTAATATTTATTTCCCCATGTAAAATTATATGGGCTCTTCCGGAGCCATTAATCATGTTTGCACTGCTTGAAATCGTATTAACATTTTCTTTTGCTAATTTCAAGTTCGAAAAATATTTTTTATTTTGAAGAATTGTATGTGTTGTTCCATTGTCTCCTAGACATAATTCTACATATTTCATCTTGAAATTTCTTAATGCCATGTATCTTCATATAAATAAAAATTCATAAGTAGATAATCAAATGAAAACAAAGTCAATATTTATTGAATTGAAAATATAAGAGCTACAAGTTGAAGCAAATAAAGAGACAATTAATATTAAAAGACAATAGCCTTTTAAATAGCATTTGATCAAACTAGTCGACATTCACATTTCCATCCTTGATGTTACCACTATTGCAATTTTTATCAAATCATTTCCATTCCTAACTGCATAATCAACTCAATTTCGTTCCACAAAGAAATCAAAAACATCCAAATGGATGTTCACAACATGTTCATTAAAACCATCATCATAGAGATCATCAAAATCAGTAAAGTTGGTTTCTTTTTTTCCCCCTTAATGTGTACTTGATAAAGACCAACAAGATGTTTGGTCGTACTACATGCACGGAACCAATGGTCTTTTATATCACACCTATAACAAGGTTCATCATTTCTATTCTAAAAATTAATATGCATGCATTTTCTTTTTCCATGCTTTCCACCATCATTGCTCCACTTCTAGTGAGAGTAATCTTCTCTTATTTGAGCTATATTGGTTGTACCCACCTCAATTTTTGGGATTATAACGACAACAATCACGGACACGGCCATGATCATTCCCAAAAGTTTGAGCATTTGTTTTAGGAAATGAATTGTTTGCATTTGCATTCGCTTCAGGGAATAGTTTTGAGCCGGTTGGGTGAGACTGATGATTTTTAGCAAAAGTTTATCGCTTTGTTCAGCAACAAGGATGCATGAAATAAGTTGTGAATATTTTTCAGAACCCCTTTTACGGTATTGTTCAGCAACAAGGATTATAACGATAATTTTGAATATTGCAGAATTACGCATTCACAGTTTTGAAATCTTGCAAGCACAAAAGTTACCAATCATAATGAGCCTTTGTGAGTATCACCGTGTTTTGGTGGTCAAACATTTCCTATAAATTTTTCCACAACTCAGTAGGGTCTTTCACCCCAAGATATTCATATTTCAACCATTCATGAAGGTGATGACGGAAGTATAATCGTTGCTTTTGCACGATCCTGCCGTAATGTTTCATTTCCTTCATTGATGGTGTCACCAAGATTCATCACATTCAAGTGGATTTCAGTATCAAGCACCCAAATCAAATAGTTGTTTTCGGAAATTTCAAATTTCAAGTGTGACGAATTCAAGTTTCTTGAGATTCAACATGATGAATAACTCTACATACAAAAATAGAGAAGTTTAGAATACAATATAAAAGAAGATGATAAATATGCGAACGATGAAAAATAATAAATAGTACTCATTTTCACGAAACTACAGGTTCAAGTTATCGTTTTAAAGCTTTAGGCTATATATATATATATATATATATATATATATATATATATATATATAGGAAAAAGAGAAAAACACCCATGATCTATGAGTTCAAAGCGGCAAACCCCCTAATCTATTCGTCAACCCGATAACCCCCCCTCCCCATCTAAGAATTGCTGTCATACCCCATACGTAAACCCAAAAAATCTATGTGAAATATCAAAATTTCCCTTATATGAAACTGAACCATTAAAAAATGCATTAAAAAAGTCTAAAATCCATCATCATCATCATCATCATCATCATCTCATATGTTTTGTTCTTGATTTTGTTCTTTACTCATCATCATCATCATCTTCGAATCAAATCCGAAAATCTATGTTCCAAATCCAAATCGAAACAAACCATTTTTCATTTGGATTTGGATGTTGGTCAGGATCATCATCAACGTTTTTTGATTGATTTCCAAATCCAAATCCAAATTGATTTTGATTGATCCAAGTGCAAACCAAATTCAAATCTATGTTCCTTCAAATCCTAGAAAAGCACTAACACCCTTCCTTCAGATCCGGGGAAAAAAACACAAAGAAAACCCAACTAATTGATTTTGTTCTTGATTATGTTCCTAAAATCAGAATAAAACCATCATCATCATCATCATCTCCTGATGTTAGATTGATGGGTTTAATTTGAAGATGCTGATGGTGGTGGATTTGGATTTGAATTATGATTTTGATTTTGCTTTTGGATTTGGATTTTGAAGATGATGAAGATAATGGATTTGGATTTTAATTTTTGGAAGATGATGATGATGATGGTTTTAATTTGGATCATGATCTAAAAAAAATTGTTTTTGTTTTTTGTTTTTATTTTTTAATGGTGTATCGATATAAACGGCAATTTGGACATTTCACATAGGTTTTTAGGGTTTTCGTACAGGGTTTGACCGTGATTCATAGATGGTGGGGGGCGGGGGGAGGTTTAATGCATTGACGAATAGATTAGGGGGTTTGCCGCTTTGAACTCATAGATCAGATGTGTTTTTCGCTTTTTACCCATATATATATATATATATATACATATATATATATATATATATATATATATATATATATATATATAGAGAGAGAGAGAGAGAGAGAGAGAGAGAGAGAGAGAGAAGTGTTCCGTTGTGCACTCATGTGCACTCGGCCTTCCTGCCTTCGTATCGACGATCCGAACCGTTCACATTGATCTACACATCTAAATTATTCTAAATATGTAAAATCAAATTAATTGGAATTCATTTGCCCATCCACCATGTGACTATAAAAAACAACGATTTTAAGCCATACAATTTTGTAACACTCCAATGGATGAGCAAATGAATTCCAAATGATTTGATTTTGCATATTTAGACTAATTTAGATGTGTAAATCAATGTGAATGGTTCGGATCTTCGATACGAAGGCGGAAGGCCAGGGTGCACATGAGTGCACGGAACACTTATATATATATATATATATATATATATATATATATATATATATATATATATATATATATATATATATATACACACACACATATATATCTAAAAAAATTTGTTTTTGTTTTTTGTTTTTATTTTTTAATGGTGTATCGGTATAAACGGCAATTTGGACATTTCACATAGGTTCTTAGTGTTTCCGTACAGGGTTTGACTGCGATTCATAGATGGGGGGGGGGGGGGGGGGGGGTGAGGGGAGGGGAGGTTTAATGCATTGAAGAATAGATTAGGGGGTTTGCCGCTTTGAACTCATAGATCAGATGTGTTTTTCGCTTTTTACCCACATATATATATATATATATATATATATATATATATATATATATATATATATACAGAGAGAGAGAGAGAGAGAGAGAGAGAGAAGAGAGAGAGAGAGAAATGTTTCGTTGTGCACTCATGTGCACTCGGCCTTCCTGCCTTCGTATCGACGATCCGAACCGTTCACATTGATCTACACATCTAAATTATTCTAAATATGTAAAATCAAATTAATTGGAATTCATTTGCCCATCCATCATGTGACTATAAAAACTAACAATTTTAAGCCATACAATTTTGTAACACTCCAATGGATGAGCAAATAAATTCCAAATGATTTGATTTTGCATATTTAGACTTATTTTGGATGTGTAAATCAATGTGAACGATTCGGATCTTCGATACGAAGGCGGAAGGCCGGGTGCACATGAGTGCACAGAACACTTATATATATAGAGTGATCTTCGGTTGCAAACGGGCCGGAACGGGTCTGTTCGCACGGACCCGTGCGAACTTCGATCTGGACCGTTGGATCAAAGATCCAACGGTCCAGATTTTTTTTGATCAGATCTTGCCTTAACCCGTCGTTGCAAAGAACGGGTTAAGGCAAAAATTTATTTTAAAAAATAGCCTTAACCCATTCTTGGGAAGAACAGGTTAAGGCTATCTTTTTTCATTTTTGTTGACATACAGTTCGTCTTCTTCTTCTCTCCCAACTCCAACAACGAACCCAAACCCAACGACGAAAAAAAAACCCTAGCTCCGACGATCGAAACGTCCGCTCTCCCTCTTCTCTCCCAACTCCGAAGATCGAAACCCTCGAACTCCGACGATCGAAACCCTAGCTTCTCTTCCCCTCTTCGATACGAAATCGGAACCCTAGTTCTCTTCCAAACCGATTGCTTGGCTTGATTTGGACCTATTCTGTAAGGTATACACTATTTCTTTAACCCAATAATCTACATTTGTATTTTTTTTTGAATTTGTGTGTAGTAATTTATTTAGAAATTGGAAAAAAATTTAAATGCATTAGTAGATTTTAGATGTAGAATCGGGTTGACCTCAAGTATATTCAATTGCCGAATTATGTTGCTTGCATTAGTATCTTGTAGAATTAGAATTGTATATACGAAATTAGTTAGGATTTTCAGTGCGGTTATGGTTGAAAACCCTGCGAACGATCGTAAAAAAATATGAAACTTTCCGAGTAGGTTCGTCTCCCGTAGTACAAGCCAAACCAACTTGTAGAAGCGAGTTTCGACTCACGGTTCGAGAGATACGGCCGCGTATCGCTTTCGGTTGAAAAAAATCAAGTATAGCGGTGCACAGACGTATATCGCAAACCGTAACTCGAAACTCGCTTCTACAAGTTTGGGTGGCTTGCCCTATGTGAATTCGACCAAGTCGGAAAGTTTTATAATTTTCGGATGCCGTTTGTGCGGTTTTGCTCAACTTCCCTGCATGTGAATTTTTGACTTAGAATTTTGTAAGTGCGTTTAGAGTTTAAAACACTTCAAATCGCCTCCAAAAATTACAAAACTTTGCGAGTTGGTTGGTGTCCCCTAGGAGAAGCCAACCCAACTTGTAGAAGTCAGTTTCGACTCACGGTTCGAGAGATATGGCCGCGTATCGCTTTCGTTTGAAAAAAATCATTACAAAGCGGTATACGGTCGTATCTCGCAAACCGGGAGTCGAAACTCACTTCTACAAGTTCGGATAGCTTGCCCTACGTGAATTCGACCAAGTTGGGAAGTTTTAAAATTTTCGGATGCCGTTTGTGCAGTTTTCTCAACGTCCTCGCATTTTAAGTTTTAGACTTAGAATTTTCTAAGTGCGGGTAGATTAGAAAACTCTTCAAACGACCTCCAAAAAATACGAAACTTTGCGAGTTGGTTGATGTCCCCTAGGAGAAGCCAAACCAAGTTGTAGAAGTGAGTTTCGACTCACGGTTCGAGAGATACGGCCACGTATCGCTTACGGTTGGAAAAAAACCAAGTAAAGCGGTAGACGGCCGTATTTCGCAAACCGTGACTCGAAACTCGGTTCTACAAGTTCGGGTGGCTTGCCCTACGTGAATTCTACCAAGTCAGAAAGTTTTAAAATTTTCGGATGCCGTTTGTGCGGCTTTTTCAACTTCCTCGCATTACAAGTTTTAGACTTAGAATTTTGTAAGTGCCGTTAGATTAGATTAGAAAACCCTTCAAACGACCTCCAAAAAATACGAAACCGTGCAAGTTGGTTCGTGTCACCTACGAGAAGCCATACCAACTTGTTGAAGTGAGTTTCGACTCACGGTTCGAGAGATACGGTCGCGTATCGCTTACGGTTGGGAAAAAACCAAGTAAAGCGGTAGACGGCCGTATCTCGCAAACCGTGACTCGAAACTCGCTTCTACAAGTTCGGGTGGCTTGCCCTATGTGAATCCGACCAAGTCGGAAAGTTTTAAAATTTTCGAATGCCATTTGTGCGGTTTTCTCAACTTCCTCGCATTACAAGTTTTAGACTTAGAATTTTGTAAGTGCGGGTAGATTAGAAAATCCTTCAAACGACCTTCAAAAAATACGAAAATTTGCGAGTTGGTTGGTGTCCCCAAGGAGAAGCCACCCGAACTTGTAGAAGTGAGTTTCGACTCACGGTTCGAGAGATACGGCCGTGTATCGCTTTCGGTTGAAAAAAACTATTATAAAGCAGTATACGGTCGTATCTCGCAAACCGTGAGCCGAAACTTGCTTCTACAAGTTCAGGGTGGCTTGCCCTACGTGAATTCCACCAAGACGGAAAGTTTTATAATCTTCGGATGCCGTTTGTGCGGTTTTGCTTCAATTCCTCAAATGAGAAGTTTTTGACTTAGAATTTTTTAAAAACGGGCCGATTACAAAACTGTCACGCCCCGCTTCCCACTATACGGAAATACAGGCACGCAACTGAGGCCCAGTGAATGATATACATCATCCATAAGCTGTACAATTATAAGTTCAACAAGATCTTTATAACACAATCACGCAGTCAAATATAATAATCACATGAGCTGAAAATAGAATAACCATCATTTGGATAATACATCAACATCGGGTCAAGATGTCCGGGAGTACAAGGTGCCAGAATTAAAATAACATGATAAGCAGTTCGCTATAACAACTAGATAAAATAGCGACTGAAAGAAAACAACATAAAGTAGTAAGGAAGCAGCAACGATCATCTAGAGAGTCCGCTCGTCGGGTCCATCAGTACCTGTATAATTATTAACTCAAAGAAAAATAGAAAAGTTCCCGTTAGAGCAAGTTTCGGGCAGCAAGTAGCAACAAGCAGTAAAAGGGGTAATACAACAAGATATAACATGAGAGAAACAAGAAGTAGAAGTACAAATACAATATGGAAGTAAGCAAGGAATTGGGACAATATGATCATGTAAGTAATAACTATAACTAGTGTATTCTAGACTTCAAGATATAAGTAATTGATAACCTAGGCTCAGTTAATCGATAATCATGTAATCAAGGATCGAGAGTCATGTAATCAAGAGTCATGTAACGAGGGTCTTGTAATCAAGAGTCATGTAATCAAGAGTCATGTAATCAAGAATCATATAATCAAGAGTCATGCATAGTAGAAATCTCAAGTTTATCTGTGTTATTAACTTATCTAATGCACGCAATCCTGTGTCCCATACCACAAGTTCGGTGCATATCAATCATGTGATGTTTAGACTTAAGTAGTGAATTCTATAGGATCATGTACTCGGGTCTTCCAGTGATAGTATCAAGACATGTAATCATGAATCATGTAATCGAGAATTATGTAATCAAGAATTATGTAACCAAGAATCAAGAATCAAGAATCACTATTTCGGGAAACACGGGCCCCCTTCCGAGTATACTCCCCTATATTGTCCACTATTAAGTCGTACCCTTATAACCCCGACTTGTTATTCTTTTATAATTAATTAGGAACATGCAGTTGGTACGACTAGTGGAACGGTGTAATCAAATAGTTTAGTCAAGGAAAATATCAATGACAGTAATCATGGACATGAGACGTGAAACGAGTACATATATCGGTAGTAGTTATTATAGAATTATCAAGTGGTATAAAATATATTCTATCAACCTATTATATATATGCAAGTTATTATTACAAGAACAATAATACACTCAGTTCATTAAATATGAAAAATAAAGGGTTTATATGCAAAAATGTATAGATGAATTTTTAGACAACTTGACATATCTGCATTCAAATTCACTTTTCCGTTGTTACAGAAAAGCAAATTCGATTCCGTCAGAGATTCTAGAAAGTAGATTCTTTTCCGGTTCCAACGCATATTCACACGATACATTCTAAAGACAGTAGCTATGCGTACAAGTTCATTCTTCGCTGGTTTCGATGTTTCGCGCGCATTCTGGAAATTCGGAGTCACAATACTAAAACTGCGATATCTCACAATCTATACATCGGATTGAGAAACTTCAGGATGTTTCAGGATATCTAGACTCGAAGGGCTACGATTTTCATGTAGAAAGTTTTTCGATCCAGTATCGGGAACATGGTCAAATTCTCAGTACAAGATACCGTTCGTAATCCCGTGCAGGTTCAGAAATTCCTGATATGTCAGTACTAAAATCGCGATATCTCACAATCTATACATCCGATTGAGAAACCATCAGATGTTCTGGATTTGGAACTCGATGGGCTACGATTTTCACGTAGAAAATCTTCAGTCCAGTATTGGGAATATGGTCGAATTCTTAGTGCAAGGTCAAGAAATTTTAGAGATAGTAAGGTTGAAATTTCGATATTCGATAACACGATTCGAAATGTGTTAACGGTTCACTCTTGAGTTGATATAACACGGAACAAGTGACTAGAACAGAGTTTGACAATAAAATATGATGATGACTAGACTACTTGCCACGAGTCAAAGGAAAATGCTTGTACGAGAACAAAAATAGTGTACAAGGTACTTGCCTTATAATGTGACGATTACGGTGGTAGTGTTAACCACGGAAGGAAGCGACGTCAGCAACGGACGGCGGCACAACGGCGGTAAGAATGACGGTAGGACGGTAGCTAACAGTAGCAACGGTGAGTGACGACAACAACAAGGTGGCGCGGCGTCGGGTTATTTTTCGGGGTTCACGGGATCGTAGAAGCGGAGTCGTTGGCTCGAAGGTGGAATGTGAAGTGGAGCTTGGGCGTTGCTTGCTCTCGGATGTGAAGGAGGCAGAGGAAGAGAAGAAGGGAAAATGAAGATAAGAGAAGAGAAGAAGAAGTGGGAGCTCTGCATGTGTGTGTGTTTATATATATAGAAAGGAAGTGATAGGGGGTGTAGAAAAATCAAAGGGGTTAGGTGTGGAAAAAAATGAACAAGGAGGAGAAGTCAAGAGTTAGGCGTAGAAAAATGTGGTGGTGGAAAATAAGGTGTAGGGTTAGGCAGGATTAGGATTAGGATTAGGATTAGGATTAATCACGGTTTAAAATTTGTATTTAAACTCTAATTGAAAAATCACAAAATTATAGAATTGATCAGAAAAATATTCTGGCTTTAGATAAAGAGTCCAAAGAGAAAAATAAAACTGATCTGAAAATTGAAGTACAAAAATTTATGTAGTAAAATACGTACAACTAGAACAGGGAGTTACAATCCTACCCACCTTACAAAAAATTTCGTCCTCGAAATTTACATAGGCGAGATATAAGATAGCTTAAGAAGTAAATGCAATACACTTCAATGAAGAGTACAACAGAAGATAAAAGAAACAAAGAGTACAAAGGCACGAATACAACTAAAGACAAATTGTGCATCCTCAACTGGAGGAATCAACAATTTAATGTCTAGGCTCAGAATCTGAACCACCGACATTGCTAACATCCCAGTTCAGCTGAGTTACAAGCTCATCTCGCTCTGGCACATACTCCTCCAATTTTCTTAGTAACTCCGTAGGCGATGAAGCTGAAATCAGGATGCGTCTAGCCTTACTGGATATAAACTCCTCGATCATAGCTGAATCTACGAAGGATAGCAGTGAGTCATAATATCCATCAACATTTAAAAGTCCCACCGGTTTGCTGTGGATCCCTAGTTGAGCCCAAGTGATCACCTCGAACAATTCCTCAAGTGTTCCATAACCTCCGGGCAAGGCTATAAAAGCATCAGCAGCTCGAGCCATTTCAGCCTTCCTCTCGTGCATGTTAGAGACAACTCTAACATCTCCCATAGTTCCCCCAGTAATCTCTTTCGGCATCAGGGACTTGGGAATCACTCCCAAAACGTGTCGGCCTACCAACTCGAACAGCGTCAGAAACCAGGCCCATCAATCCTATGCTCCCACCACCGTAGACGAGATCGATATTTCTCTCTACAAGCTCCTTACCGAGCTCGATCGCGGCTTCCTGATAGCTAGCTCTTTTGCCAGAGCTACTGCCACAAATTACACAAATCCTGCCGAATCTCGATAAAGATGAAGAAAGCTTCATCTTCTTCCCTGCTTCACTTTTTTCTTCCACCGATTTCCTCTTCATCCCCGCTACTGATTCTTGATCTCTTCTTTCCATTTGCCAAGAAAATTCGAGCTCCTACTCTCTCTTTCTTTCTTGCTCCCGCCTCTGCTATCGGATTCTCACTCTTTCTCTTCACCGAAGCTTGCTCCCGAGTTGTCTTCTTCTTTCTCTTCTTCCCTTTCTTCCCCGGCCTCTCTCTCTCTTTCTTTCTTCCCCGGCTTCTCTCTCTTTCTTCTTCCCTCTCCGACTTCTCTCTCTTTCTTCTTCCTCTTTCTTTCTCTTTTTCTTTCTTCTTTCTTTGACTTCTCTCTCTTTCTCTTCTTTTTATTTCTTGTTCTTCTTGTCTTTTCTTCATTAATGCACCGCCCCCTATAACCGGCCTATGATCAGTATTTGCACTTCGGCCCCTATCCATTCCAAATGTAACATCGAACCTTGAGTTGTTGATGACGATGAAGTTTGCTTTGAAATTCATTCCATCAATCAATATGGGACTCTGCTATGTTTTTGCTGCGCCACTCTGATGGTGATGCTTCTCGCTGCTGATACCAAGTGATAGCGATCGACGAATTGAGAAGAATTAAGAGATTTGTAACACGAAGATATTGGTTGTCAAACTTATTTGGTAAAGTGGGCCACACCCACCAAACAATGTTGAAAAATTGTGGCAAGATAGGTGCCGCAAGAAAAAATGGGAGAAACGGGAATGAATAATTTGTCAGTTACTCATCTCTCATTTCTATAAAATGAGAGGTTTAGGAAGAAGAGAAAAATTAAGCAAGATAAGAACAAGAAACAAGCAGAAAAGAAGAAAAGGAATAGATTGCTATAGGTCCATCATTCGTTGCATCTCCTAGAGAATGACGACGATCTCCGATAGTTCATCCCTGGGCGTAGAAGTCGAAGATCCTCCGTGAACCATAGTCTGAAATATATATTCGAATGGGGTAAATCTCCAGATGGCAAGTTGGTTATTAACATTCATGTGATCCACGTGATGTGTATATTGTTGAGCTTAGCATGGTTCGAGCCTAGGCTCTGATACCACTAAAAACCTGTCACGCCCCGCTTCCCACTATACGGAAATACAGGCACGCAACTGAGGCCCAGCGAATGATATACATCATCCATAAGCTGTACAATTATAAGTTCAACAGGATCTTTATAACACAATCACGCAGTCAAATATAATAATCACATGAGCTGAAAATAGAATAACCATCATTTGGATAATACATCAACATCGGGTCAAGATGCCCGGGAGTACAAGGTGCCAGAATTAAAATAACATGATAAGCAGTTCGATATAACAACTAGATAAAATAGTGACTGAAAGAAAACAACATAAAGTAGTAAGGAAGCAGCAACGATCATCTAGAGAGTCCGCTCGTCGGGTCCATCAGTACCTGTATAATTATTAACTCAAAGAAAAATAGAAAAGTTCCCGTTAGTGCAAGTTTCGGGCAGCAAGTAGCAACAAGCAGTAAAAGGGGTAATACAACAAGATATAACATGAGAGAAACAAGAAGTAGAAGTACAAATACAATATGGAAGTAAGCAAGGAATTGGGACAATATGATCATGTAAGTAATAACTATAACTAGTGTATTCTAGACTTCAAGATATAAGTAATTGATAACCTAGGCTCAGTTAATCGATAATCATGTAATCAAGGATCGATAGTCATGTAATCAAGAGTCATGTAACGAGGGTCTTGTAATCAAGAGTCATGTAATCAAGAATCATGTAATCAAGAGTCATGCATAGTGGAAATCTCAAGTTTATCTGTGTTATTAACTTATCTAATGCACGCAATCCTGTGTCCCATACCACAAGTTCGGTGCATATCAATCATGTGACGTTTAGACTTAAGTAGTGAATTCTATAGGATCATGTACTCGGGTCTTCCAGTGATAGTATCAAGACATGTAATCATGAATCATGTAATCGAGAATTATGTAATCAAGAATTATGTAACCAAGAATCAAGAATCAAGAATCACTATTTCGGGAAACACGGGCCCCCTTTCGAATATACTCCCCTATATTGTCCACTATTAAGTCGTACCCTTATAACCCCGGCTTGTTATTCTTTTATAATTAATTAGGAACATGCAGTTGGTACGACTAGTGGAACGGTGTAATCAAATAGTTTAGTCAAGGAAAATATCAAGGACAGTAATCATGGACATGAGACGTGAAACGAGTACATATATCGGTAGTAGTTATTATAGAATTATCAAGTGGTATAAAATATATTCTATCAACCTATTATATATATGCAAGTTATTATTACAAGAACAATAATACACTCAGTTCATTAAATATGAAAAATAAAGGGTTTATATGCAAAAATGTATAGATGAATTTTTAGACAACTTGACATATCTGCATTCAAATTCACTTTTCCGATGTTACAGAAAAGCAAATTCGATTCCGTCAGAGATTCTAGAAAGTAGATTCTTTTCCGGTTCCAACGCATATTCACACGATACATTCTAAAGACAGTAGCTATGCGTACAAATTCATTCTTCGCTGCTTTCGATGTTTCGCGCGCATTCTGGAAATTCGGAGTCACAATACTAAAACTGCGATATCTCACAATCTATACATCGGATCTAGAAACTTCAGGATGTTTCGGATATCTAGACTCGAATGGCTACGATTTTCATGTAGAAAGTTTTTCGATCCAGTGTCGGAAACATGGTCAAATTCTCAGTACAAGATACCGTTCGTAATCCCGTGCAGGTTCAGAAATTCCTGATATGTCGGTACTAAAATCGCGATATCTCACAATCTATACATCCGATTGAGAAACCATCAGATGTTCTGGATTCGGGACTCGATGGGCTACGATTTTCACATAGAAAATCTTTAATCCAGTATTGGGAACATGATCGAATTCTTAGTGCAAGGTCAAGAAATTTTAGAGATAGTAAGGTTGAAATTTCGATATTCGATAACACGATTCGAAATGTGTTAACGGTTCACTCTTGAGTTGATATAACACGGAAAAAGTGACTAGAACAGAGTTTGACAATAAAATATGATGATGACTAGACTACTTGCCACGAGTCAAAGAAAAATACTTGTACGAGAACAAAAATAGTGTACAAGGTACTTGCCTTATAATGTGACGATTATGGTGGTAGTGTTAACCACGGAAGGAAGCGACGTCAGCAACGGACGGCGGCACAACGGCGGTAAGAATGGCGGTAGGACGGTAGCTAACGGTAGCAACGGTGAGTGACGACAACAACAAGGTGGTGCGGCGTCGGGTTATTTTTCGGGGTTCACGGGATCGTAGAAGCGGAGTCGTTGGCTCGAAGGTGGAATGTGAAGTGGAGCTTGGGCGTTGCTTGCTCTCGGATGTAAAGGAGGCAGAGGAAGAGAAGAAGGGAAAATGAAGATAAGAGAAGAGAAGAAGAAGTGGGAGCTCTGCATGTGTGTGTGTGTGTATATATAGAAAGGAAGTGATAGGGGGTGTAGAAAAATCAAAGGGGTTAGGTGTGGAAAAAAATGAACAAGGAGGAGAAGTCAAGAGTTAGGCGTAGAAAAATGTGGTGGTGGAAAATAAGGTGTAGGGTTAGGCAGGATTAGGATTAGGATTAGGATTAGGATTAGTATTAGGATTAGGATTAATCACGGTTTAAAATTTGTATTTAAACTCTAATCGAAAAATCACAAAATTATTGAATTGATCAGAAAAATATTCTGGCTTTAGATAAAGAGTCCAAAGAGAAAAATAAAACTGATCTGAAAATTGAAGTACAAAAATTTACGTAGTAAAATACGTACAACTGGAACAGGGTGTTACAAAAACACTTCGAACCACCTCCAAAAAATACGAAACTTTGCGAGTTGGTTGGTGTCCCCTATGATTAGCCAACCCAAGTTGTAGAAGCGAGTTTCAATTCACGGTTCGAGAGATACGGCCGCGTATCGCTTTCGGTTGAAAAAAACTATTATAAAGCGGTATACGGTCGTATCTCGCAAACCGTGAGTCGAAACTCACTTGTACAAGTTCGGGTGGCTTGCCCTACGTGAATCCGACCTAGTCGGAAAGTTTTATAGATTTTTTTTGTTTTCATTCGTGCATTTTTCAGTATAATTTCGGTATGTTTGTTTTGTTGTCATTTTTATCAACCATATTTTAAATTTTTTGTCAGATAGCTAAATGGCTAGAACAAGGCAACCGAGAAGCCCGTCCGGTAACACTAGTGGCGCACCAACTACTGAGGTAAGATTGATTACTATTATTGGTTTTAAATACGAACATGTAACATTATCTCAATAATAACACTTGTTATATTTATTCGTGTAGGTTGGTGGCCGTCAATCCACATCGGCTGAGGCAGGTCCGTCGTCCTCGATTACATCACCTGGACCTGTGGACACAAGCGTACTCACCCTGCAACCCAAACACCGATCGGAAGCCGTGTGGAATGGGTCCGATAAAAAATGTAATTTCCGGAAGCACTAAGTTCTTCCTTTTGATGAGCGTATCACGCCGTATGTGGTGGAGGCCAGTTTCTACGGAGCAAGATTCACTCACTCTGTGAAGCTAGATCGACCACTCCTTACAGTTCTAGTCGAGCGATGGAGGCCGAAGACCCACACATTCCACCTACCAGTGGGTGAGATGACTGTGACCCTACAGAATGTGGCAATGATAATAGGACTACCAGTCGAAGGGGTTGCCGTGACGGGGAACATGGACTTCGATCGTGTTGAAGTTGTACGGGACTTACTCGGTATCGACTTGCAGTTGGTAGTTCTTCAAAGGAAAGAGGCCGCCGAAAAAGATATCCGCAAAAATGCCCCCGCAGATTCTGATGAAGATCTATTGAATGAACAAATAGAAGCTGCGAAAGATAAAGCGGAGGAAGAAGTGATGGATGACGCTTTCGATGGTAAATCACTGTACATCACCTGGTTAAAATTTCAGTTCGAGGAGGATTATTTGGACGCCAATTCGGACGAGGAAAACCCTGACGTACTATGCACGTGCATACATTTTTAGTTTGATAGGGGGACTTATCTTCCCGAACTCATCCGGATCAACCGTGTCGCTAATGTACCCACAGTTGTTGGAGGATTTCCGGTATGCGGGTCGCTTTAGTTGGGGGAGTGCGGCACTGGCGCTGCTATACAGGAATTTGTGCACATGTTCTTTAGGTGGCGTACAGATGGGTGGCCCAATGGTGCTACTGCAGATATGGAGTTGGGAACGCATCTACATCGGACGTCCCCGTATAATTGAGCTTACACCGGAATGGTTGGCCGACCCGGGGGCAGCGGAGTTGTTACCTCCTCTAGGAGCATATTGGGCCGACCGGCACACGTGGGCCGATAACCCATGCCAATCGCTAACCCACTACAGAGATGAGTTGGACAACCTGCGGGACGAGTTCGTCAACTGGGAACCGTACTCGGCCGATAGGTTGCAACGGGTTCCTCCAGTCTGCCTAGACAGATCCCTTTGGTTGACGGCTGCACCTCTTGTGAACTTTGGAGTTGTGGAGTTCCAGTATCCTGACAGGGTCTTGCGGCAATTCGGATATCAACAGAATATTCCCGAGGTCAGGTCTTATGATAAAAAGTTGCACGAGGTCAGGAGAACGGGACGGGTGCCCAACTTCGATTGGGCTGATTATCATCGTTACCATGTAGCCAACTGGAACACCATGCGGCGGCAAATGACACCGAATATGATGTACGTCGCGATACCATACGATGGCTCCCTCCAGTAGGCATACATGATGTGGTACAAGCGAATAACCCGGTTGTACGTTTCTCCAACGGCCGCCGTACCAGCTGGTGTGCAACTTCCGATTCCCCCTACCCAGGTAGAACCACCTCCAGCATATTCCTCCTCCCAGCCGATGTACCAACCAAGGGCTGAGACATATCGAAAAACGGTCAGTCAAATTTCATATAGTTTGTACGCATGTACTGTATTTAATTGATGTACACTAATTATGAATGATGTTTAAATTGGAATTTTTTACCAACTGTAGATTGAAAACGCATGAGAGGTTGTTCGAACAGCTGCTCGCGTCCTAAAGACTAGGATACCCGACCGCTTCAAGGCAGTAATCCGGGAGATGTTAGCCCCGTGCCGTCGTACTCTGGAGGATGCGGGTGAAGGTCCACAGGTTGAGGCCTATTTGAGAGCCAACGTGCCGCCAATAAGTTTAAGGCGAAAACAAATAGTGAGTAGGGGAATTCGAATCACCGAGCCACAACAAGTACAAGAAGAGCCAAATCCCGAAGGTGCTAATGAGAAACAGTCGTCGGATGATCCTGATTCTCCCCAAACACATGGCGCACGGCGAAATCCTCAAAGGAAGTGGCAACCTCCCAATCAATTCACACCAAGCGGTGGCAAGCGGCGTGGTCGTAGACGGTAATCTCTAATACTCTGTAATAGCGTATCTTTTGGTTGGTGATTTTGTTATTGCAGTAACTAACGTATTGTTTGTTTCTACGTTGATAAACTGTTGTAAGTGAATTTGTGGGCATGGTATGCAAGTCAAAGTCGAGA